>CM066207.1:28632112-29832112 GCA_033675395.1 Rhodiola chrysanthemifolia | reverse complement strand
TTCGTACCAAGTTAGTGTCATTCTAACGTTTGTCTAGGTTCGTCCTTAGAAAGAGACTAAATTAGACAAACGTTAGAATGAGACTAACTTTGGACGAACTTAGACAAATCTTGGTCTCATTCTAAAGTTTGTCTAAGTTCTTCCTTAGAAAGAGACTAACTTGGGACGAACATCGACAAACTTTAGTCTCATTTTAAGGTTTGTCTAAATTCGTCCTAAGTTAGTCTCATTCTAACGTTTGTCTATGTTCGTTCTAAGAAAGAGACTAACTTCGGAAGAACAAAGACAAACTTGAGAATGAGACTTAGAGAAACATAGAATGAGACTAATTTGGGATGAACATAGACAAACTTTTGTCTCATTCTAAGGTTTGTCTATGTTCGTCCCAAGTTAGTCTCATCATAGCGTTTGTCTAGGTTCGTCCTTAGAAAGAGACTATCTTGGGACGAACAAAGACAAACTTTAGTCTCATTCTAAGGTTTGTCTATGTTCGTCCCAAGTTAGTCTCATTTTAAGATTGGTCCAAGTTCGTCCCAAGTTACTCTCATTCTAAGGTTTGTCTAGGTTCCTCCTTTTAATGAGAGTAACTTGGGACGAACTTTAGTGTCATTCTAAAGTTTGTGTATGTTCGTCCCAAGTTAGTCTCTTTCTAAGGACGAGCCTAGACAAATGTTAGAATGAGACTAACTTGGGACGAACTTAGACAACCTTAGAATGAGACTTAAGTTTGTCTAAGTACATCCCAAAGTTAGTCTCATTCTAAAATTTGTCTAGGTTCGTCCTTCGAAAGAGACTAACTTGGGACGAATAAAGACAAAATTTAGTCTCATTCTAAGGTTTGTCTAAGTTCGTCCCAAGTTAGTCTCTTTCTAACATTTGTCTAAGTTAGTCCCAACTTAGTCTCATTCTAAGGTTTGTCTAAGTTCCTCCCAAGTTAGTCTCATTCTAACGTTTGTCTATGTTCATCTCAAATTAGTCTCATTCTAACATTTGTCTATGTTCGTCCCAAGTTAGTCTCATTCTAAGGTTTATTAAAACCTCTTGAAACCATTGCATTGTTAGTGTTGACTTGAAAACCATATCATAATTAATTCGTAGGAATAGCCAATTTGAAAATTTGATATTTCCTAGCGTACAATCCACTTTCTCCCTTGGGTTCGACACCAGTCTTACCTGTTCTATAAATGTTTTGGCATTCTACCGACCCTCTTTTGCTTGACGTTATTTTAGAGGTCAATAAAAATAGCTTGTCAAATGGCGTCGTTGCCGGGGAGCAACTAGTTAGCACATCCCTAGATTAGATTGTGTTGAAGTCCCGACTATTCTTGTAAATATTTTTCTTTTTTCATATACTTGTATATTCTCATTTTCTACTCATATCCCTTGCTAACTTACTTTATCTTGTTTTGCGAGGATGGACCCCTACAACCAACAAGTATTTTCTAATGAAGGATACTGCCAAGAGAAGGAGCAACCATATTCTTATTTCCAAGAACTTGGCTATCAAACAAGTTATTATAATTCAAATGGGGATGACCAAGAAGAGGAGCAACCAAACGCCTATTGGGAAAACTCTTGACATCCACCACATACCTACACTCCGAATTGGGATGATAGCCAAAGTTTTGATGTTGAGGACTCCTACCCTCCATACCCTCAACCTCCTCAACCCTCAAGTGAGCCCTCAAATATAGAATCTATTCTAACAAGCCAAGAGAAGATGCTTGCTTTCCAAGAGAAGCAATTGAGAGAACCTTTGGAATGGAAAGCTCAAATGCAAACAATTGAAGATGGGAACTTGGATGAGGAAGAGGAGGTTTCCGAAGAAGAAGTCCTTGAATCTAATGCCTTAAGGGAAGAACGGGATCAAGAATCGAAGGATGAATTTTGGAGAACCACCACCGAAGCCTATTACAAGCTATGGGATGGCAAATCTTGTAACAAGGACGGGATAGAAAGCATAAGTGAAGCATGCTTCACTACTAGCACATCTCAAGATCGTTCGGATGATAACACACAAGAGCTCACCATTTCATCAATGCCTCGGCCCTCCAATGAGGAATTATTTAATGATGATGCCTCTTACATAGAGGAAATACCTTTTGTTGATGAAGAAGAACTCCCCCCCTCCTGCTACAAACAAGCTTGAATGTGAGCCTGAACTTCTTGTTGAGGATGTGATAAAGGAAGAGCATATTAGGCAAAAAAGCTTTCAAGGGTATGAAGACTTTGTTGAGGTATACATGGACCAAACCAAAGAACCACCTCGCATGCAATAAGACAAAGTTCTAGAGAGGGATATTGAGGACTGGGCACCCATGGACATAATTGAAAAACCCAAGGAAGGGATGCCCATCATTCTCGAGACAAGTTATTAAGACTCCTTCTTCACTACGAAGTCTCGATACAAGTTTTGGAGCTTCTTGCCATATTTTTAAAGATTATTCGGAAAAAGATCTGATGACCCCTTAGTTCTTAAGGGATCTTCATATTTAAAGGGGTTATGCTCCCAAAGGAAAGTCCATTGTAGGCTTGATGGGAGGAAATTCAAATGGGTTTGAAGGTAGATTGACACGACCAAATCCAAGGCCCCGTGAGAAGGGATCCTAGCAAAGGACTTCTCAATGAGTGATTCTATTGAGCGCTTTGCTACGTCTTTGCCAAGACAGGAAAAACTAGGCCCTCGCGGGAGGTAACCCGGTTTGTAAGTTGTTCGTTCTCATTTTTTTATGTTTGTAGTGTTTGGCATGACCTTGAGTGGCTTAGGCTCTAGACGTGGAATGTGAAATGTATGATTAGTGGGTAAAATTTAAAGTGTGGAGTGAATTCTACTCACTCCAGTTTCACTTCACATCGCCAAGCCCCTCCACCTCACCCTTAATTTATTTATGAATAACGATGTTGCCCTTAGTGTTCATGTGCCTTCTTTGAGTTTACTAGATGAAGAATATTTTGTTATACCATGCTATGAGTCTAGTTTCACATTTGGGGCACTTAGGAACCCTTGTGCATATTTTGGGGGGTGTAGATTACTTTCCTTGTTTGAACTCTATCAATCTTATGCCATGATGTTATTATGTAACTAGTGGTGGTTTTTTTCTCATACTTGAGTTTTGTACTACCTTATATATCACTTGTTGCTCTTAACCTCTCATGTGTTCTTGTCATCAAGGAAGTTATTTGCATCGTGTACGATCAAGCTTAGCACAATGACATATTTTCTATTGGTGGGGCACATCTACAAACGAGGGGAGTTCCTATGCGCCTTTATCTCATTTTCTTCATTGTTTGCACTTAGGGACTAAGCTATGCTTTAAGTGTGGAGTGGGTAGTCGCAAAGTTTCACTCATATCATGCCATGCCTATCATTTTAGAATGGACATTTGCATTCATGTATTCTATCCCTAACATGAGAGTCTTTTTACCATTGAAGGCTTGTGATCATCAATTGTAAATACCTATAAATCACATCTAGTATACGTGTCACAATTATTCGATCATGCACTTAGAACCGACACAGTCCTTTGAGTGTGCATTCTTGTGAATCAATATCATTGCTATCAGTTGTCTATCTAATTTTCTAAGCATTTTCGTTGAAATACCTTCGATTAAGTTTTAGCAAGCACTTTTAAAATTTTCATGAAAAACTTAGACCCTTTGAGTGCTACTTGGTGACTTGAGTTTTTCTAATTTAGTGCCTTGTTTATGATTGTTCCCGCACATAACATACACTTTTTGAACATATTGTCAAGTTTTAAACGTGGAGTCAAAAGAGGGCAACAAATAGGCCCTAACAAAAAACAATTATGGTCAAAGAGGGTAAAGCCCCGACTAAAAATTTTCTCAAAGCGCTAGAGAAGTTTTGCTTCAAAAATGATACAAATGCCAGGGGTTAAGAACAAAAGTTCCCCCTCGAAAGCATTTGTAGGCCAAAGGCCATTTGAAAAGCAAAAAAATGAATAAAAAGCACTTAAAACTTGACTTTATGTTTTCCTCAATTCTTCATTTGAGCGGGATTCATCATTTGCATTGTGTGCTAGTTAGATTAACTCTTGAATGATCCATGTGCTTGCACGGGAGCTATTCATTTGGTCTATGCTCGTTTTCTAAGAACTCATAGTGTTGAACTCCTCTTTCCGTATGGATTACGGCTTAAGCGCCTAAAACTTAAGAATGAGTTCCATGTCGCAAACCCATTGACTGGCATTAGCTAGCATAGGTGAGCGATTGACACTCTTTTGTGCAAACTAACAACTTTGCTTCTATTGTATTAGAAAATGAGTAGACCTTTGGATTAGACATTTGATAGCTCTAGTATTGATGATCTTGAATGCACAACCTCATGGGAGCTCAAATGGTTCAATAGTACTTTTGATGATAATGTGATGGTAGTCCTAGCTTGGGGTGAGGGATTTGTTTTGAGAAATCCTCGCCTTGGTTAAACGCTCTTGAATTCATTCTCATGGGATAGGTGCATTTGGGATTTGTGAGTATTCCCATTTCTGAAAACTCTCACGAGACTATAACTCGTCCACTAGGGTAGCCTAGGGGTTTAAAGGCTTAATGCATAAGCTAAATGCATTCGTAACGCCTACGAAAACGAAAAGGAGTTAGTTAGATTGTACATACCTTTAATTTTTCTTTCAATAACATGTTTAGAAATAATGATCGAGACCGTGTGAAAGTTAGTGAGGCAAATAGACGAAAAACATAGCACCACTATCATTTCGCCATTTGCATGACCTTGACATATTTTCATACTTTGTTCGGGATGAACAAAGCATATGTGTGGAGTGTTGATGAGTCGAGTTTTCGACTCATTAATTGCCACTTTTCACTATAGCTTTGGTTCGTTTCCGACGATATCTTGATGTCAATTTACCTCTATCTCTACGTTTCAGGTAGAATTGAGTCTCCCTCAAGGTCAAAGCCTAAATACGAAAACTCAGGGAAAACCGAAGATTTAGAGCAAAAGTGGCCAGAAAAGGACTTCAAATCGATCGGCTGAAAAATCTCCCCAGAACCAGCCGGCCGGCTGGATGAAGGAGCAGTAATGGAGAGTAATCATCCACTTTGAGTCGTCGACTGGACCAATCAGCCGACCAGCTGGATAAAGATTTCAGTAGGCTCACAATTGCTCAACCTGGTTAGCCGTTCGGCTGGATTGAACAGAATGCTCAACCCAAGCGCAAAACTAGTCGACCGGCCGGAATCAAGCTTCAGGACTAGCTGACCGGCTGGACCTGCTACAATGATGGATTTTCACCCGAGGCTATAAATAGAAAGAGGGGTTTTTGACCTAGGGTGGATGTTTTTGGGAAGATGAAGACCAGAAAAGGAGGTCAAACCAAGGTCATCAATCTTCGAAGATCCAACTAAGGGGAAGAAGAGAAGTGTAAAGGGAGTTCAAGGATTAACCATCCTCCTTCCTCTACATGTTTTCCATTCTACTTGTTGTGTGCTATAAACCCCACTCACACCATGTTGTGTTACATGATGTGTGAGTAGTGATCTTGTATTTTGAGGGTGTTGTAACCCTCCTTGGTACTCTATGATCATGTATATACATTTAATTCAACAATGTATGGTGTTAAATTCATATTCACTATGCTCTTCATTTATGACATGCTACTACGTTTTTGATGAAATGCCTAAGTGACACGTTGATCCCAAAACTTGACCTAAGTATCGAATGACCTTAGCAATGGTTTAGAGGTAGTGAATATGATCTTATCTAGTGTTTATGAAAGTAAATACATGAATTTGATGATAACTAGTCCTTCACGCATATTTTACTTATTACCTTAGGAAGACATTTCAAGGATAATAGTGCTATAGAGTGAATCAATATCCTCGAACGAGTGAGGTTCTAATTTAAGAAGGCTTTGCTAAGAATAGATTCACATGAACATTGGTCTACCTTAGTCTAAACTAGGTTTTCTAAAATGCATGTGTAGGAAGTGAACTAGTGCGTATGTTCATTGCATTTATCACCCACCTATAGGATGATAAAGGAATGGAATGAATCAACAATCTCAATGGAGTAAGGTTCAAACTAAGAAGGTTTGGCTAGGAATGGGTTCAAGTGAGAGTTGGTCCACCCTTGTCTAAACTAAGTTCAAATCTATTTGACACCATGATTTGCATAACTCTAATATACATGATCAATGGGAAATTGCCAAGGAGGGGAGTAACCCCTCGAAACACCTCTTATCTATCTTTTATCCTTAATTACTCACCACATAGGATTTAGAAATACCCCTTTATACATTTTTGGCTTAGAATAGCCGAACGGAAACACAATCTTACATAGTGCATGTGCTTGACTTGCGCCCTTGGGTTTTATACCGGTCTTGCTGGTCATTATAAATTTATTTTGACTAAAAAATATTTGCAAAACTACAATTGTCAAAATGGCGCCGTTGCCGGAGAGCAATTGCTAGTTTTCTGTTATTGTTTGCTTTTTAATAACCTTGGTACTTTAGTTCATTCCACTATTCCCACTTGACTTGCTTGTTTTCCCTTTGTAGGTGCAATCTTTATATGCCCCCTAAGGCTAAGAACCTAGCAACATTGTTGACAAAGGTTTGAACCCCTATCTCTCAAGGAGTAAAACAACCAATGCAAAAGGATCATCCTCAACCTCTCAAGAAATACCAACCCTCAACATGGAGGGTAGACTTCCTCCTCCGCCCCAACAACGTCCCCAAGGCCCCTGATGGACCATATTTATATGATTCATCAAGACAGTTAAACCCATCAAATTAGACACTTTGTCTTAACAACTTTTACTTGTTAGTTCAGTTTTTGCTCTACAGGCTATTTTGAGGTTTAGACAAGAAACGAGCTAAAAAGGGGGTTCTTAAGCCAAAAATGGATTACAAGTCAAATCTGGCCAGCCAGGGCCCAAGGAAAGTCAGCCGCGCCCCAGCATTCCAACGCACCAGCCGAGCTGTCTTGCACTGAATTCAAGTTTTCCAGGCAAACAAGCTGATCTGACAAATCCGCCTCGACCAAAGTGATCAAAATGGTAAATAAGGTCGACAATGTCGGAAAACCAAGGTGAATGCCCGAGCAGATTGGCCGTTGGCTCAATTCCAAAGCAAAGGCCCCGCGCGCATGGGCACCAAAACCAAGTCACTCGCCCAAACCATCGAATCTGGCAAATCTGGCTCGACCACAGTGTTTGGAATGCCCCATAACTCGGCCAATCTCACTTCCTAGACAAAACGCCCGAGTGGAACCAGCTCAAGCCCAACCAAGGCCAAACTAGGGCAATTTCGGCCGTTTTGGGATTCCGACCAGGTTCCGGGAAGATTTCGGAAAAACGACTTCGACCATTATTCTTAGAATTCCATCAACATTCCAAATCTGCAATAAAAAATGCAAAAGACGTCCGACCAAAATTCCCCCTTTGGATGAAGTGGAAGTGGCCAAGTTAGTTTTGCCTATGTGATGCAAGTGCCCAATTGGTTTGCTTTTGGGATATTTCTTCAAGCCAATGCATATCTTTAGCCCCAAAAATCAGATTGCCTGCTTATAAATAGAGGAGCAACCCCTTTGAAAATACATCCATGTAATCTCTCTAGTTTGAATCTTTTGTTACTTCACTCACAAAGTTTGTAAACACTTTACATTTGGGAATCAAAAGCTCGAACTTCTCTCTTGTTCTTGAGTGTTCTTGAGTTACTTTTCCAAAACTTCACTTGTTCTTGAGTTACTTTTCCAAAACTTCACTTGTTCTTCAGTTTGATTTCGAAAACCTTACTTTCTTTGTCTTTGAATTTCGAAAACCATTTACTTTCTTTTGCACTTAGCTATGGTATTCACTTCAATGAGTACTTGTAACTAAACCCTTCATTCGGTTGAAGGGGTGTGCTTGTATCATGAAAACGTTTTAGACCCTTTTCTTAGTGCTACTATTGTGTTCAAGCTTGTTCTAGGTGCTTTAAGTCACTTGGTTTGATCGGAAATGAGAGATCAAGTGACTGCACTTAGGCTAATATACCTTGAAATGGGGTATTAGTCTAGCTAGAATAAGTGCTCTATGTCTTGAAATGGACTAGACGGTGTGGCAAGCGCTTGAAATGGCCTTGTTATGGGATGTATCTTGAAATGGAACATACTACACCTTTGAATACTTAGTATGATCATTAGCGGTCAATGATGAACGAAGTTGTGATACAAGGCCCCTAAACTGAATCCTTCTCTCGATTAAAACACCAACTTGTCATTTACTTTCAGTCCTCTTATCAACTGCTTACTTACAGTACCCTTTACATTCAGTACTTTACATTCCGCAACTAACTTTACTTTCAGCACATAACTTTTACTTTCAAGCACCTAACTTTACATTCAGTACTTTACATTCCGCAACTAACTTTACTTTCAGCACATAACTTTTACTTTCAAGCACCTAACTTTACTTTCAGTACCTTTACATTCAGTCACTAACTTTACTTTCAGTACATTTACTTTCAGTCTTTATTTTCAGTCTTTATTTTCTGCACTTACTTTCAGTACATTTACTTTCCGCACTTTACTTTTCAGTATTACTTTCAGTACTAAAACCACAACCAACCCCAATTGCACTAAATTTCTGTACAAAATCCTCAAAGAACTACTATCCACCAATTCCCTTGGGTTCGACCCCTACTTACCGATTTACTACCCAATAGTGAAGTCACAAGTAGTGGACTTATAAATTTACTTTTGCAGTGCTTCACGACAAGGCCCTGTCAGCCCCTTTCAACCATTACCTCAAGCTAGAAGGTCCCTCAAAGATTATGTAGCTCCCAATGCTTATGGCTAACGATCCCCTATCCTTGTTCTCGGGGTGGACAACCAAGACTTTGAATTGAAGACCTCCACAATCCAAACGGTTCAATCCAACCAATTCTCGGGGAGGACCATGAAGATCCCAATTCTCACTTGACCTCCTTCCTCAAGATTTGTGATACCTTCAATATTAATGGAGTCTCAAAAGATGCTATGAATTTGAGGTTGTTTCCCTTCTCCCTCACGGGACGAGCCAAAGATTGGTTTAGGAGCCAAACACCTCAAGCTTCACTGCTTGGGAGGAGCTTGCATCCGCATTCCTCAACAAGTATTTCCCTCCATCCAAGACGGCTCACTATACAAGCCAAATCATGAATTTTGAGCAAATGGACGGAGATACTCTCTATGAAGCTTGGGAGCGATTCAAAGAATATTAAAGACTTTGCCCACATGACAACCTAGATGCCTACCTCATATTCCATACCTTCTACACTGGAGTTGATGGTCCCGCGCGGCTTGCCCTTGATACCGCCACGAGAGGAGCCATCATGGATCTTGAACCTACGGAAGGGTATGAGGTAATTGAGAAAATCACAAATAACTACTTCATGTGGGCAAGTGAAAGAGGAAACCCAAGAAGGAAAAGAGGAGGATATGAAGGAAAAGCGGTAAGCATAAGTGACTATGATGCATTACCAAAGAAATTTCAATACCTTTCAGATGAAGTATATCAATTGAAACATCCGGCAAAGGGCCACTCAATGATCCAAGGTTGCGACATTTGTGAAGTCTATAAGCAAAATACTAATTCTTGCCCTTTGGTTCAAAGGGATGGAGGTAGAAATGGGTATGAAGAAGCGAACTATGTTGGTGGAAACCAAGTTAGAGATTATGATGCTAGTGCCACTCAAGGACAAAGTTCCCGATCTAATTACACTTCGCCAAGGTTTTCATCCGCTTGGAAGAATCACCCGAACTTCTCATACAAGACCAAAAATCCTACACCTCCAAGCTTTGGTCCTAGGCCTACTTCAAACAATCAAGCTTTCCAACCGAATAACCAATTCCAACAAAGGAACCAATACCAAGCTCAAGCTCAAGCTCAAAAGCCTTACCAACAAGCTAACCATTCCCTTCAATCATCAAATTATCTCTCAAATTTGGACCCTATGATTGCTACGCTCCTTGAACATCAAGAGAAGATAAGGCAAGAGATGCTTGCACAACAAGAACAAACTCGTATTTCTCAATAAAAGGCAAGTAGGGACTTCCAAGCTCAATTGATGGAGGTGTTGCAATTTTTTTTGAAAGGATGGAAACTCATGCCAAGATGCTTGAGAACCAAATAGCTCAACAAGCCGAATCATCTTCAAGAGCACAAGGGAAGCTACTGGCTAGATCCGAGGAAGGCCAAAAGGAGTATTGCAATGCCATCTATATTGAAAACGAGGGGTCATTTGAGGATGAATGGCTAGAGGATGACGAAGGCGAGATAGAAGAGCTTGATGAGAAGGCTTTGTCAAATGTTCCTTACGAAGCGCATTGTTAGGCGGTGATACTTAGAAGTGGGAGACAGTTAGAGGATATTCAACCAAAGAAAACTAATCTAATGCCTCCAAATCCCACCGGCCAAGCTAGTGCCGAAATTGAAGAATTAGATGAAGAGGTCCCTAACCCTCCAACCGAAAAGGCAAAAGAAATTAAGAAGAGGAAAGAAGAAGAACTCAAGCCTTACTCTCCACCTATCCCTTTCCCTCAACGGCTTGTTAAGCCCACCAAGTTGGACAAGGATTTTGGAGCCTTTACCGCAATTTTGAAAAATCTATATGTCTACTTGCCATTCAATGAGCTCATAAAGAAGGCCCCTCTCTACAACAAATTTCTAAAGGAGGTTTTGTCCAACAAGAGGACCATTGAAGAAGATGATCCCCATCCCCTCAACCACGAATATAGTGCCCTCTTCACAAAGCAAATACCTCAAAAAGAAAAAGATCCCGGCAAATTCACTATCCCTTGCTCAATAGGTGATATGAACTTCACAAGTCCATTAGCCGATCTCGGGGCTAGTGGGAGCGGTATGCCCCTAACCCCCTACTATAAGCTTGGGTTGAAAGGGATGAAGTCCACGAAGATGACACTACAACTCGCGGATGGGACAACAATACATCCTATGGGGGAGGTGGAAAATGTTCCAATCAAAGACGACAAATTCTACATACCGTGCGACTTTGTAATAATGAATATGGGGGACAATTGCACTTCTTCTTCGATTCTTGGGCGCTCTTTCTTGGCCACCACCGGATTTAAAATTGATATGGGAAGTGGGAATTTGACCTAGAAAATCGGTGGAGAGAATGTGCGGATAGAAAGCCTACCGGGGGAACAAGTGTCTCTATTGGAGACTTGACAGATGAAGGAACAAGAGCTTACGGCAACCGAAGCAGTTAAAGCCGAGAATTTAGTTAAAAAGGAGTTGCGCAAGAGGCATGATACCGATGAAGACCATCCCCTTGACAACCATGAAATACCCTCATGCAAGGATGAGATAGAAGCTAATGCTAAAACATCAAGGGAGGAAAAGCAAAAACACCTTGGAAAAGGGCTATCAAGCAAGTTGCATGCAACTCCTCAAAGAACCCGGATTGACTCCTCCAATATTCTATAAGTCCGCTTGAGGAGGGATCCTAGCAAAGGACTCCTCAAGTGTGTTTCTTAAAAGGAGATTCACCTCCCTTTGCCAAGACGTTAAACTAGGCCCTCTCGTGAGGTACGCCAGTTTGTAAGTGTCCATCTATGTGCAAGTAATTTTATATATGTTTGGCATGCGTTTATTGAACTTTGAATGTGAACATGAGTGCTAGGATGGTGAAAATGCATGATTACATGTGCTTGGTGTGGAATGGTGCGTGCATGTAATTCTAAATGGTGGGTGATGTCTTAAGTGTGGAGTGTATGATCCTAGCTTGCTTTTTGTTGAAAATCATGTATATGCTAGTGACTTATTGGTGGAGCATGCATTGAGTTTTGGGTGAATCTTGAGTGGTGCTCGTTCATTTCGTGAGTGAAAAGTTTTAAGTGGGGAGTGGGGTTCAAGCAAGAATCAAAGGATATTTGGAGCCAAAACTTGGAAAAACTTCACTGAAAACTATCTCCAATCGGTCGGCTGGGAAGTGGCCTGTAGCCAGTCGACCGATTCAATGAAGTTCCCAGACTGTGCTCAAATCTCACAACTCCGGTCGGTCGACTGGATGTATCAGTCGACCGACTGAAAAACACTTATCTAAATCACCCCAATCTGTCTTTCTAACTCACTTCATCCGACTGAGTTTTCCCAGCCGCTCCGACCTCACCCCTGCCGACTCCGACCTTCAACCATCCGACCACCACGCCCAGTCTCACCACTGCCTCTCCCTTGCCTTCCATGCCATCTACTTGACCCGAGGAGGCGGACACGCCTTTTACTGATGCTATGGAGGAGGTTGATGGAGTCGTCACTAGAGAGACTATTCTGGGAGGCAATGATTCTACATAAAGAGTCCTTGCTTCATTTTGTTTACACATGTATTGTTATTTAGTGATTTTGTTGCTTGGACTATGTACTTGGATGTTAAGTCTCCTTTTGGTGCAATTTTGATGATGTATGCTATCTTGATGATGTACTCTTACCTTGTCTTTGGTTGTATACTACTTTCTTAAGATACTGAAGGTGTTTTACAATTTATGTTCGTGAACTCTACAGGATAAATACACATATTCTTCTCATGCCAAAATTCGCCTTCTCTATCTACATATGCAACGAAAAGACTATTTCTCACTCCCAAGAGTTACATCATTGGATTTTTGACCCGCACTACGGCACTACTACAGACATGACATTATGCAACGGTTCAATTTTATCATTACACAATGGTTATAGTTTAGGCATCGGTTTTTAGACAAACTGTTGCATAAGGTGTAGCTTAAAACTATATATCAGTTTAAAAGAACCGATGCTTAATATTAATCTTATGCATCGGTTAGCTAAATTACTATTTCTTCAAACAACATCAAAGCTTCGCTAGGGTTTGCAATCGTCGACACATTTCTCTACTCCATCAACGTCGTGACGTTAAGAGTCTAATACCGGTTGTTGGCCAGCAGAACGGAGGAGTGTCGCAGAGGCGGAAGGATCCTGGTACGATCTTCAGAGTTCTATCGAGCTCGATCGATTGACAACAGGTCCATCTCATTCCGACGCACGTGAGTGGATTAGCTTGGGGAAGGTGGATTCGCTTACGTCTTTTTGGTCCAGGAGGTTTTGACTGATCCTGTTGCTGCGAATCTGTTGATTTCGAAATTGATTGATGCTGCTGCTACGAATCTGTTGATTTCGATTTCCATGTTCAATTATTGGCATTGCAGCCACTGGATCCGGTTTTGGAATTGATTGATTCTTCTAATGTTTGTCTTTGTTCGTCTGAAGTTAGTCTCGTTAGTCTCATTCTAAGGTTTGTCTAAGTTCGAGATCAGAGTTGCGATGGGATGCAAGTTTTCGGGCCTTAACGTGGTGGATTAGCTTGGGGAAGGTGGATTCGCTTACGTCTTTTTGGTCCAGGAGGTTTTGACTGATGCTGTTGCTGCGAATCTGTTGATTTTGAAATTGATTGATGCTGCTGCTACGAATCTGTTGATTTCGATTTCCATGTTCAATTATTGGCATTGCAGCCACTGGATCCGGGTTTGGAATTGATTGATTCTTCTAATGTTTGTCTTTGTTCGTCCCAAGTTAGTCTCGTTAGTCTCATTCTAAGGTTTGTCTAAGTTCATCCTTAGAAAGAGACAAACTTGGGACAAACTTAGACAAACCTTTGAATGAGACTAACGTTTGTCTTTGTTTGTCCCAAGTTAGTCTCGTTAGTCTCATTCTAACGTTTGTCTTTGTTCGCCCAAAGCTAGTCTCGTTAGTCTCATTCTAAGGTTTGTCAAAGTTAGCCTTAGAAATAGACTAACTTGGGACGAATTTAGACAAACCTTAGAATGAGACTAATATTTGTCTTTGTTCGTCCCAAGTTAGTTTTAATAGTCTCATTCTAAGGATTGTCTAAGTTCGTCCATAGAAAGAGACTAACTTGGGACGAACTTAGACAATCCTTAGAATTAGACTAAAGTTTGTCTTTGTTCGTCCCAAGTTAGTCTCGTCCGTCTCATTCTAAGTTTTGTCTAAGTTCTTCCTAAGAAAGAGACTAACTTGGGATGAACTTAGACAATCCTTTGAATGAGACCAATGTTTGTCTTTGTTCGTCCCAAGTTAGTCTCGTTAGTCTCATTCTAAGGTTTGGCTAAGTTCGACCTTAGAAAGAGACTAACTTGGGATGAACTTAGACAAACCACAGAATTAGACTATCGTTTTTCTTTGTTTGTCCCAAGTTAGTCTCGTTAGTCTCATTCTAAGGTTTTTCTAAGTTCGTCCTTAGAAAGAGACTAACATGGGACGAACTTAGACAAACCTTAGAATGAGACTAAAGTTTGTCTTTGTTCGTCCCAAGTTAGTCTCATTTGTCTTAATCTAAGGTTTGTCTAAGTTCGTCCCAAATTAGACTCTTTCTAAGAACGAACTTATACAAACCTTAGAAGGAGACTAACGTTTGTCTTTGTTCATCCCAAGTTAGTCTCGTTAGTCTTATTCTAAGGTTTGTCTAAGTTCGTCCTTAGAAAGAGACTAACTTGGGACGAACTTAGCCAAACCTTAGAACGAGACTAACGGTTGTCTTTGTTTGTCCCAAGTTAGTCTCGTTAGTCTCATTCTAACGTTTGTCTTTGTTCGTTCCAAGTTAGTCTCGTTAGTCTCATTCTAAAGTTTGTCTAAGTTCGTCCTTGGAAAGAGACTAACTTGGGACGAACTTAGACAAAGCTTAGAATGAGACTAACGTTTGTCTTTATTCGTTCCAAGTTAGTATCGTTAGTGTCATTCTAACGTTTGTCTTTGTTTGTCCAAAGTTAGTCTCTTTTGTCTCATTCTAAAGTTTGTCTAAGTTCGTCCTTAGAAAGAGACTAACTTGGGACGAACATAGACAAACCTTAGAATGAGACTAAAGTTTGTCTTTGTTCGTCCCAAGTTTGTCTCGTTAGTCTCATTCTAAGGTTTGTCTAAGTTCGTCCTTAGAAAGAGTCTAACTTGGGACGAACATAGACAATCCTTAGAATGAGACTAACTTGGGACAAATTAGACAAACCTCGTTAGTCTCATTCTAAGGTTTGTCTGGGTTCGTCCCATTAGAATGAAACTAACGAGCCTTAGACTTAGATTTGTCTAAGTTCATCCTTTAAAAGAGACTAACTTGAGACGAACTTAGACAAACCTTAGAATGAGACAAACGTTTGTCTTTGTTCGTCCCAAATTAGTCTTGTTAGTCTCATTCTAAGGTTCGTCTAAGTTTGTCCTTAGAAAGAGACTAACTTGGGACGAACTTAGACAATCCTTAGAATGAGACAAAAGTTTGTCTTTGTTTGGCCCAAGTTAGTCTCGTTAGTCTCATTCTAAGGTTTGTCTAATTTCGTCCTTAGAAAGAAACTTACTTGGGATGAACTTAGACAAACCTTAGAATGAGACTAAAGTTTTTCGTTGTTCGTCCCAAGTTAGTCTCGTCAGTCTCATTCTAAGGTTTGTCTAAGATCGTCCTTAGAAAGAGACTAACTTGGGACGAACTTAGACAATCCTCAGAATGAGACGACAGTTTCTCTTTATTCTTCCCAAGTTAGTCTCGTTAGTCTCATTCTAAGGTTTATCAATGTTCGTCCTTAGAAAGAGACTTACTTGTGACGAACTTAGACAAACCTTAGAACGAGACTAAAGTTTGTCTTTGTTCGTCCCAAGTTAGTCTCTTTCTAAGGACGAACTTAGACAAACCTTAGAATAAGACTAACGAGACTAACTTGGGATGAACTTGTTCCAAACTTAGAATGAGCGTAAAGTTTGTCTTTGTTCATCCTAAGTCAGTCTCTTTCTAAGGACGAACCTAGACAAACGTTAGATTAAGAATTACTTTGGACGAACTTAGACAAACCTTAGAATGAGACTAACATTTGTCTTTGTTCGTCCCAAGTTAGTCGCTTTCTAAGGACGAACCTAGACAAACGTTCGAATGAGACTAACTGGGGATGAACTCAGACAAAGCTTACAGTGAGACTCAAGTTTGTCTTTGTTCGTCCCGAGTTAGTCTCTTTCATAGGACGAAACTAGACAAACGTTAGAATGAGACTAACTTGGGACAAACTTAGACACCTTAGAATGAGATTAACTTGGGACGAACAAAGACAAACGTTAGATTGAGACTACCTTGGGACAATCCTTAGAATGAGACTAAAGTTTGTCTTTGTTCGTCCCAAGTTAGTCTCGTTAGTCTCATTCTAAGGTTTGTCTAAGTTCGTCGTTAGAAAGAGACAAACTTGGGACGTACTAAGATAAACCTTAGAATGAGACTAACGTTTGTCTTTGTTCGTCCCAAGTTAGTCTCGTTAGTCTCATTCTAAGATTTGTCTAAGTTCGTCGTTTCAAAGAGACTAACTTTGGACGAACATAGACAAACCTTAGAATGAGACTAAAGTTTGTCTTTGTTCGTCACAAGTTAATCTGTTTCTAAGGATTGTCTATGTTCGTCCCTCGTTAGTCTCTTTCTAAGGACGAACTTAGACGAACCTTATAATGAGACTAACGAGACTAACTTGGGACGAACAAAGACTAATGTTAGTCTCATTCTAAGGTTTGTCTAAGTTCGTCCCAAGTTAGTCTCTTTCTAAGGACGAACATAGAAAAAACTTAGAATGAGACAAACGTTTGTCTTTGTTCGTCCCAATTTAGTCTCGTTAGTCTCATTCTAAGGTTTCTCTAAGTTCGTCCTCAGAAAGAGACTAACTTGGGATGAACTTAGACAAACCTTAGAATGCAACTAAAGTTTGTCTTTGTTCGTCCCAAGTTAGTCTCTTTGGTCTCATTCTAAGGTTTGTCTAAGTTCTTCCTTGGAAAGAGACTAACTTGTGACGAACTTAGACAATCCTTAGAATGAGACAAACGTTTGTCTTTGCTCGTCCCAAGTTAGTCTTAATAGTCTCATTCCAAGGTTTGTCTAAGTTCGACCTTAGAAAGAGACTAACTTGGGACGAAGTTAGACAATCCTTAGAATGAGACTAAAGTTTTTCTTTGTTAGTCCCTAGTTTGTCTCATTAATCTCATTCTAAGGTTTGTCTATGTTCGTCCTTAGAAAGAGACAACTTGGGACGAACTTAGACAAACGTTAGAATGAGACTAAAGTTTGTCTATGTTCGTCCAAAGTTAGTCTTGTTAGTCTCATTCTAAGGTTTGGCTAAGTTCGTCCTTAGAAAGAGACTAACTTGGGATGAACTTAGACAAACCTTAGAATGAGACTGATGTTTGTCTTTGTTCGTCCCAAGTTAGTCTCGTTAGTCTCTTTCTAAGGGTTGTCTAATTTTTTATTTGTTTTTTGAAAGCTGGGCGGTGCCATCGCCTTTCTTAGATAAGGATCCAAAAAGCTTGAATGTGGCGAGAACAAAAAAATCCGTCAAGCGTCAGAGAAAAGTTATAATTCTAACATCTTAAAAGAGCCGACCAAGACGTAAGAAACGAGACAAGCGAGAGACCCTTTGCACTGACGCAGGAGGCTTCACAGGAAAACTCTAGAAGACACTAAAATAGGAGGCCAACAACAGGTTATACAGAAGCTAAAAACACGAAACCAGCCGGCAAGCATAGACACCAGCCGGTCTGCCTATACTCCAGCCGAGCGGCTGAGAAGGAGCTAACTCACGCGCAGGTGACAGAAAAACTGAGGGCAAAGCTGGAACCCGAAATAAAAACCACAAGGACACAAACAGGTTCTGACATGACTCCCAGCATTCAGCCAACTCAAAAGACATCAAAAATAATACCAGCCATATTGTGTTGATGCTGCTACTGCGGAGAGTCTTCTAAAATGCTGTGTAGGCAGTGATAACATTTATGTAGCTCAAAGCAATGGCAAGTGGACTCCTCCACAAGCCCATCTCTTCTACACCAAATAGGGAGCCTGACGTAATCATCAATGAGGCTGTGTTGGACAGCAATGGGAAGATCAGTAAGAGCAACATAAGAGCTGGGGAGGCTGTCAACCTTGGCATGGGATAAAACAATAGCTGGCTGATTCAAAGTAGGCAATATATGTTCCAGCAATTTTGATGTTCCCATGAATGGCATGGTGATGGACCATAATTATACGAATCAAAAACACAGTTAAACCCACTAAATTAGACTGTTTGTCTATTTAACTTTTGCTTGTTAGTTCCGCTATTTATCTACAGGGTATTTTAGAGCTTAGAGAGAATACACGCTAAGGAGAGGATTTTACGCAGAAAAGATGTTACGAGTCATTCCAAGGTCTCGATCAGACGCTGACTGAAGAAATCTAAAGATCCTGACATGGAATCATTCAAAACAAATCAAAGCGAAGAGCAATCAAAGTCAATCCCGGGCTGAAATACACCGATAGTTTTGTGAAAACGTCACAAAACTCCACATTTGCCCACGGTGACCGGCGGCTTTTGGAGGAGGTGGCCAAAGGAGGAAGCTCTCCTCCCTTCTTCACCCACAACCGGCGGCTATGACCTCCATGGAGCTCACCATGGAGGAGAGCCATGTGCTCTCATCCTCACCCTCCATTCCCCTCTCCTTTGGCTATAAATACAAGCCCCCCATCTCATTTGTAAATCATCCCAAAAATCATAAATCACTTATCTCTCTAAGTTTGGCAATTTGTAAGTTTGGTTTTGAAATAATACTCTTGTCGGTTCTTGAGTATTATAACAGTTTTACAGAATACTCCTGTTGGTTCTTGAGTATTCAAGTAGGAATTGGGAATACTCCTGTTGGTTCTTGAGTATTCCCCTTACTTACTGTCTTTCAAAAACCCCCGAGTATTTAGCTATGGTATCCACCTCTATGGATATTCGTAGCTAAACTCTTCATTCGGTTGAAGGGGTGTACTTGTATCATAAAATGTTTTAGACTTTGCTTTAGTGTTTTTTTCTCTGTATTCAAAACTTGTTCTATGTGCCATTTATTAGGCCAGAACTTCCAAGGTTGAGTGGATGCTTGGAATGGTAAAGCTCTTCCGTGGAAGTTCGTAAACATACTCGGATAAGTGGATGCTTGGAATGGCAAAGCTTATCTGAGGAGTTTGACCTCTCTCAAACATCATTTGATTGCTCGGGAATGACTGATCAAATGGATGCACACAGGTTAATATACCTTGGAATGGGGTATTAGTCTAAGTAAAACAAGGGCTCTACGTTTTTTGCAAAAGTCTAGACAGTGTGTGCAAATCGAGCGCTTGGAATGGCCTTGATACTCTTTCGAACACTTTTGCAAAAGACTAGATAGTGTGGCAAATCGAGTGCTTGGAATGGCCTTGATGCACGTTTGAATACTTAGAAGGATCACTAAAGGTCAATAATAAACAGGCTATGATACAAGGCCCCCGAAATCGAATGTTTTCCTTGAAATCAAACAACTCCTGCACTTACTTTCTTAGTATAACTGCCGTAATCAACTGCTCACCTTCTGGAGGACTTGCCAATCACGCATCACCCGCTGTAAGTCTCCTACTTTTATTTTCAGTCATTTACTTTTTGCACAAAAAAACCAAAACCAACCAAAAAGTCACGTAGTTACTAGCTCTAAAACCTCAACCAACCTAAAACACGCTCCCTTGCTGTACAAATCACCTCAAAGAACAACTATCCCCCTAATTCCTTTGGGTTCGACCTCTACTTACCACTTGCTACCCAGTAGTGAAGTCGCGAGTAGCGGACTATAAATTTATTTGTACATTTGCTCTGACGACAAGCATCTGTCACATGGCTTTGGCAAAACGACTTTAGACAGTTCGAGCAAGAGTTCAAGGAGTGTTCAACCGACTACTGGAACTCGCATACAGCAGATCTGAAGATAAGACGTTTCCTAATCTGAACGATCGAAGATCTGATCTGATTGGAGTCGGCTCATCAATAAATTAGAGGATCAGATATACAAATGAATATCCTCTCATCAATTAGGAGTCGCTTAAGAAGATTTGGAATTACTTGGTGAGAAAGAAAGATCGATATCTTCTTGAAGATTGGAGGAAAGAAGAACGTTTCCTAATTCGGAAGATCGAAGATATGATCTGATTGGGATCAATTGACGAGTCATCATTAACGATCAGATATTCAAATGAATATCTTCAGCTTGAATTCGAGAATATTGGATGGCTTGGCACGGAAGTAATCTCCAAAGATTGGATATGGAAGAGATTGAATATCTATCAAATATTTAGGAGTATCTCCGAAATATTTGACAAGAATATTTCAATCTGAAGTCGGCCAGCGAGGAACTCGAAGATTCTGATATTCAAACGAATATCTCCTGATCAGATTTACGATATGATTGGCTGACTTGTCGTGGAAGAATTATCAAGATCTTCCCAAAGATTGGATTGGAAATATCCATCGAATATTTAGGAATATTTCCTAAATATTTGATGAGGATATTTGGAACAGATTTGGACATTCGCCTATGCATATAAATACAAGTGCCGAGCGACCTAATCTGTATCGCTTCCTGAGTGAAAAGAAAACACGAGAGCATTCGTGAGATTGGAGGAGGAGCGACGGCCGGCTGAGTATTCCACACCGGAATATCAACGGCGAAGAAGCAGTCTGTTCAGTGTGCTGTTCAGACTGTTCTTGAAGGACAACAAAGCGCACACACACACACGGTGATCAAGACACGTCTTCGAGAGAAGGCGACTGGGCTTCTGGGAGGTCCAAGTCTAGGTCGAGAGGGAAGTCTCGTCCTACCCATAGGGGATCGAGGTGAGCTGCGGTGAACCGAGATTGCAAATCCGAGAGACGGAGTGTTAGTGGTGAGGCCATTACAAACAAGGTGTTGTGTAAGAGTAAGACCTCTTGTAACCCTAAACTCGTAATAAGATTTGTGACCCTTTAGGGTGTGGGAAGCCCCCCAGAGTAGGCGAGGCCGAACTGGGTATCGTTGATGAGTCGAGTTTTCGACTCATTAATGCCCGTTTTCACTATAGCTTTAGTTCGTTTCCGACGATCATTTGATGTCATTTGATCCCTTCTCATGCGTTTCAGGTGTGAATCAAGATGACTCAGTGCCAAGAGCCCATAGAAGAAAACTCGGAGAAAATCGGAGTCAAGGGCAAAAATTGGCAGAATTTGGCCTCCAGTCGATCGACTGGGAAGCTCCCCTGCTCCAGTCGATCGACTTAATAGACTCTCAGGAGGGCATGCAAATCGAGTTACCGCAGTCGATCGATTGGCCCCTCCAGTCGATCGACTGGCGAGTTTTCCAGCTGAGCGTGCAAGTCATGTGCCTCCAGTCGATCGACTGGGAAGCTCCCCTGCTCCAGTCGATTGAGTTAATGGACTCTCAGGAGGGCATGCAAATCGAGTTACCGCAGTCGATCGACTGGGAGACTACCCCGTCTCAGTCGATCGACTGAGAATCTGTCTCACGAGCGACTTATGTCCCTCCAGTCGATTGACTGGGCCAACAGCCCAACGCCAGTCGATCGACTGGACCTGCTACAGTACCGAAAATTATCCGAGACTATAAATAGAAAGAGGCAAGTTTGACCTAGCATCTTGGATTTTTCTGGAGAAAAGACAAAAGGAAGTGAGCTAAATCAAGGGTTTCAACATCACCTAATCAAGGAGGATTGAAGATCAAGGGAGTTTATTAGGATCAACAATCCTACTCTTTTCCCTCTTCCTTTCTCTTAGATTTTTGCTAAAAACCCACACATCATGTTGTCTTACTTGATGTGTGAGTAGTCACCCTTGTGTTTTGAGGGCTCTATGAACCTCCTTGGTACTCAATGATCATTGTATACACATTTGAATGGATCTATTGAAGTTGATTTCATTTTACTATGCTCTTCATGTGAGACATGTCTCTAAGTGTTTGATAAAATGCCCAAGTGACATGTTTGTGTTAGAACTTTGATCTAAGTATTGAAAGAGCTTAGTGATGGTTTGGATGTAGTAAAATTGAACTTAACCAACATTTATGAGAGTAAATGCATGGTGAGAGGTGAACTAGAACTTTATGCATGTAGCATTTATGAGAGTAAATGCTATATAGTGGATCAATATTCTTTAATTAGTGAGATTCTATCTAAGATGGCTTGACTAGGACTAAACATGCATGGTTTGTTCAATTCTAGTCTAAGCTAGGTTTAGAACCTATCAACTCATGATTAATTAAACTCTTGTATGCATGATCATTGGGAAATCACCAAGGAGGGGATTAATCCCTCGAAACTCGCTTTTAATTGAATTCAATCCCCTAAAAACCATTTCATTCTTGTTTTGAATCATTGATAACTCAATCATACTTGAATTTTAGGAATTAGCCGAGTAAGAAAATTTGATAGAACTAGCGTGTAATCCGTTTGCTCCCTTGGGTTCGACACCGGTCTTACCGGTTGAATTACAAATTGTTTTTGACTAATTGCATTGCTAAAAATCTACAACGTCAAAATGGCGCCGTTGCCGGGGAGAAATAGCTAGATTACCCCTAGGAAAATCATTTAGTGCTCCGACTATTCCATGTTTTTCTTTATTCTACTTGTTACTTGCATTTCTTGATCTTATTCACCACGCTCACTTGTTTTAATTGGTTTCTCTCATAGGTTCACTTCTTTTATGCCACCAAAGGCCAAGAAACTTTCTCAAATAGCGGATAGAGATTTGAACCAACCTATTAGAGAGCTAGTTAATCTTCCCGTTACAAGGAGTAAGACCAAAGACAAAGGACAAACCTCTCACACTCAAGGAAATCTAGAAACCACCACTCAAGGCATGGGAGATAGAGACAATAGACTCCCTCCTCCACCTCCACCACCACATGGTCACCTACCACAAGTCCCTCAAGCTAGAAGGGTTCTCAAAGATTATGCTACTCCTACGGCCTATGGATATCGTTCCCCAATCCTCGCACCGGCGGTTGATAACCGAGATTTTGACTTGAAGACGTCCACTGTTCAAATGGTGCAATCCAACCAATTCTCGGGAAGGGACAATGAAGACCCCAATTCTCACTTGACAACATTTCTTGAAGTGTGTGCCACCTTCAAGATCAATGGGTTCTCGGAGGACACTAAGCTTCTAAGGCTCTTCCCCTTTTCCCTCACGGGGAGAGCAAAGGATTGGTTGAGGAGTCAAACTCCCGATAGCTTCACGACTTGGGAGGAGCTCGCCGTGGCATTCCTAAACAAATACTTCCCTCCTTCCAAGACGGCGCACTATAGGAGCCAAATTACAAATTTTGTGCAAATGGATGGAGAGACGCTCTATGAAGCTTGGGAGCGGTACAAGGAATATCAAAGGCTATGTCCTCACCATAGTTTGGATGACCTTCTTCTATTCCACACCTTCTATCAAGGTGTGGACGGTAATTCTCGTCTAGCACTTGACACCGCTTCGGGCGGAGCTATAATGGACCTTGCACCACATGAAGCCTACGCGGTGATAGAGAAGATAACGAAAAACTACTTCATGTGGGGAAGTGAAAGAGGAAACCCAAGAAGGAGGCATGAAAGACACGAGGTTAAAGCGGTGAGCACAAGCGACTATGATGCTTTGAGAAAGGACTTTGATAGCCTCTCGGATGAAGTCTTCAAGTTGAAACACCCGGAAAGAGAATCTTCGACAAAGCAAGGGTGTGATATTTGTGAGGTCTACGAGCATGAGACCGTTTCTTGCCCTTTGGTTCAAAGGGATGTGCAAGGGTATGGAGAAGTGAATTTTGTGGGAGGAAACCAAGGAAGAGACTATGGAGGGAATGCCAATCAAGGGCAAAGCTCTCAAGCCAACTATACTACACCAAAGTTCTCTTCGGGATGGAGAAATCACCCAAATTTCTCCTACAAGACCACTAACCCCACTCGCCCCGACTTTGGATCCACACCTCCCGGATTTGGTCCTAAGCCTACTCAATCAAATCAAGGTTTCCAACCTAGGAACCAATATCAAAGTCAAGGACCGACTTTGCTTCAAAGGAATCAAAACCAAGGGCAACAATACCAAGCTCAAGCTCAAGCTCAAAAGACCTATCAACAAGTTGAAGCTCCCCCTCAAGCCTCCAATGAACCCTCCGGTATGGAGGCAATGTTGGCTAAAATCCTTGCACAACAAGAGAGGGCAAGTAGGGACGTCCAAGCTCAATTTATGGACATGCAAACCAAGTTTGAAAGGTTGGAGACTCATAACAAAATGCTTGAGAACCAAATAGCTCAACAAGCCGAATCCTCTATAAGGGCACAAGGAAAATTACCGGCTCGACCCGACCAAGTGAATAGAGAGCATTGTAATGCGGTTACCTTGAGAAGCGGGAAAGAGCTAGAGGGAGAGCTACCAAAGAAGAAGAAAGTCTCCTTTGATCTAAGAGGCCAAGCTAGTGCCGAAATTGAAGAGTTGGATGAGGAGGTTCCTAACCCTCAAGTTGAGAAAGAGGGTGAAGTGGAAAAGGAGAAAGACGAACCTAGAGTATACACTCCTCCTATTCCATTTCCCCAAAGGCTAAAGAAGAAGAGCAATGACAAGCAATTCTCCAAGTTTGCCGAGATGATGAGGAAGCTCTATGTCACAATGCCCTTCACCGAGGTAATAACTCAAGCTCCTTCTTATGCTAGATTTCTAAAAGACATTATTACTTGCAGGAGAACAATCGAGGATGTTGACACGGTGTCTCTCAATGGCGAATGTAGTGCCATACTCCAACCGCGCATGCCCCCAAAGCTTGAGGATCCCGGTAGCTTCTCCATTTCATGCTTTATTAATGATATCAAGATTGAACGTGCTATGTGTGATTTGGGTGCAAGTATATCGTTGATGCCTTATTCTTTATGCAAAAAGTTGAATATGGGTGAGCCTAAACCAACTAACATGATTCTAAGGCTCGCGGACCGCTCCTCAAGATTCCCTAGGGGGGTTCTTAAGGATGTCCCGGTTAGAGTAGGGAATTTCCAAATCTTGATCTCCTTCTTGCCTTGATGCATTAGATTCGGTGGCGGCTCTCCAAAACTCATTCTTCGAATCTTGATCTCCAAAACTCATCCTCCCAATCTTGTAATAAGCTTCGGTGGCGGCTCTCCAAAACTCATCCTCCAAAACTTGATCTCCTTCTTGCCTTGATGCATTAGATTCAAGGACTTCTTCTTCGGAGACCTCCTCTTCCTCATCCAAGTTCTCATTTCCAATTGTTCTTCGCTCAAATAGAGCGTCAAATATTTCGTAGTAAGCTCTCCTCTCTATCAGTTCATCCAATTGAGCTTGCATGTCATCATGTTTTGTACTCATCTTCTCTTGGTTGGCTAGGAGTTTAGCATTCATTGCTTCTAAATTGGAGGGCTCGCTTGAGGGTTGAGGAGGTTGAGGTTATGGAGGGTAGGAGTCTTCAACTTCAAAACATTGGCTATCATCCCAATTCGGAGTGTAGGTATGTGGTGGATACCAAGAGTTTTCCCAATAGGCGTTTGGTTGCTCCTCTTCTTGGTCATCCCCATTCGAATTATAATAACTAGTTTGATAGACATGCTCTTGGAAATAGGAATATGGTTGCTCCTCCTCTTGATAGTATTCTCCATTAGAAAAGACTGGTTGGTTGTAGGGGTCCATCCTCGCAAAACAAGATAACGTAAGTTAGAAAGGGATATGAGTAGAAAAACAAAATATACAAGTATAAGAAAAAAGAAAAATATTTACAAGAATAGTCGGGACATCCACACAATCTAATCTATGGATGTGTTAACTAGTTGCTCCCCGGCAACGGTGCAATTTGAAAGCTGTAGATTTTCACACGCAAATGAATGCGATAGAATCTCTTTTTGGTCAAAAACAATTTATAAAAACCGGTAAGACCGGTTCGAACCCAAAGGAGCAAGCCAAGCATATGCACTATACAAGATTAACTTTCATGTGAATCTATTCTTAGTCAAGCTCTCTTAATTAGAACCAGACTCTATCAAGATATTGGTTCACTCTATAGCATTATTATCCTTGGAACATCTGCCAGAGTAATACATGATATAGGCTTAGGGGACTAGTTCACTTCAAATCCATAGAAAATGTCATATTCACTACATCTAAACCATTTCTAAGGTCAATCGATACTTCGGTCAAGTTTTAAGATCAACATGTCACTTAGGTATTTCATCAAACACTTAGTAGCATGTCATAATTGAAGAGCATGGTGAATATGAATTTAACACCATAGATTGTTGAATTAAATGTATACACATGATCATAGAGTACCAAGGAGGGTTACAACACCCTCAAAATACAAGATCACTACTCACACATCATGTAAGACAACATGGTGTGAGTAGGGTTTATAGCACACAACAAGTAGAATGGAAAAGATGTAGAGGGAGGAGGATGTTAATCCTTTAACTCCATTTAGTCTTCTCTTCTTCCCCTTAGTTGGATCTTTGATGACCTTGGTTGAGCCTCTTTTCTGGTTTTCTTCTCCCCAAAAACCTCCACACTTTAGGTGAAAAGGCCTCTTTCTATTTATAGGCTCGGGTGAAAATTCCTGAAGCAGCAGCTCCAGCCGATCGGCTGGTTATGCACTTGAGCAGGCCTCCCTGGATCTTTAGTCAGCCGATCGGCTGACTGATTTCAGTTGGTCGGCTGACACTTCCCTGTGCATTTTTATAGTCTTAACTTCCGAACTTGGTCTTGGCGTAAACTAGAAAGATATAGAGCTTTGAGTGAGCTTTCCAACAAGCTATAGAGCAACCAATGTGAACATAGCATGCGATCTGGGCATGCAAAATAAGCTGGAAAGGTCAATCTGCCCTATTTTGCTCTAAATCTTCGGTTTTTCCCCGAGTTTCATATTTAGGTTTTGACCTTGAGGGAGACTCGTTTTCCACCTGAAAGTAGAGATAGAGGTCAAATGACATAAAAATATCGTCGGAAATGATTCAAAGATATAGTGAAAAATGGTCATTAATGAGTCAAAAACTTGACTCATTAGACTAAGGGTTGTCTATGTTCGTCCTAAGTTAGTCTCATTCTAAGGTTTGTCTTCGTTCGTCCCAAGTTAGTCTCATTCTAACGTTTGTCCATGTTGGTCCCAATTAGTCTCATTCTAAGACTAACAAGGGATGAACATAGACAAACGTTAGTCTCATTCTAAGATTATTCTAAGTTCTTCCTTAGAATGAGACTAACTTTGGATGAACATAGACCAACTTGAGAAGAACAATAATCTCATTCTAAGGTTTGTCTTTGTTTGTCCTAAGTTAGTCTCATTCTAAGGACGAGCATTGAAAAACCTATGAGACTAACGTTTGTCTATGTTCATCACAATTAAGTCTTAGAATGAGACTAATCTGGGGCTTACAAAGACAAACGTTAGAATGAGACTAACTTGGGACAAACAAAGACAAACTTTAGAATGAGACTAACTTAGGACAAACAAAGACAAACCTTAGAATGAGATTATTGTTTGTCTATGTTAGTCCCATGTTATTCTCATTCTAACGTTTGTCAATGTTCGTCCCAAGTTAGTCTCATTCTAAGGGTTGTCTATGTTCAGTCCAAGTTCATCTCATTCTAAGGCTTGCTATGTTCGTCACAAGTTAATCTAATTCTAAAGTTTGTTTATGTTTGTCCCAAGTTAGTCTCATTCAACATGGGACGAATATAGATAAACGTTAGAATTAGACTAACTAGGGACAAAAATAGACAAACTTTAGAATGAGAGTAACGTTTATCTACGTTCGTCCCAAGTTAATCTCATTCTAAAGACGAAGATAGATAAACGTTAGAATAAGACTAAGTTGGAACAATCATAGACAAACATTAGAATGAGACTAACTTGGGATTAACATAGACAAACTTTAGAATGAGAGTAACTTGTGTTTAACATCGACAAACCTTAGAATCAGACTAACCTGGGACGAACAAAGACAAACGCTAGAATTAGACTAACTTTAGACGAACAAAGACAAACATTAGAATGAGACTAACTTTTGACGAACATAGACAAACGTTAGTTCGAATGAAACTAACTTGGGACGAACATAGACAAACGTTAGTCTCATTCTAAGGTTTTCTATGTTCGTCCCAAGTTAGTCTCAATCTAATGTTTGTCTATGTTCGTCCATAGAATGAGTCTAATGTTGGGACGAGCATAGATACACCTTAGAATGACACTAACTTGGGACGAGCATAGCCTAACTTGGGATGAACATAGATAAATCTTAGAATGACACTAACTTGGGACGAACATAGACAAATCTTAGAATGAGATTAACATTTGTCTATGTTCGTCCCAAGTTAGTCTCATTCTAACTAAGGTTTGTCTATGTTCGTCCTAAGTTAGTCTCACTCTAAGGACGAACATAGACAACAAACCTTAGAATGAGACTAACTTGGAATGTTAGTCTCATTATAACTAAGGTTTGTTTATATTCGTCCCAAGTTAGTCTCACTCTAAGGACGAACATAGACAACAAACCTTAGAATGAGACTAACTTGGGACGAACATAGACAAACCTTAGAATGTGACTAATGTTTCTCTATGTTCGTCCCAAGTTATTCTCATTCTATCGTTTGTCTATGTTAGTCCCAAGTTAGTCTCATTCTAACATTCTCTAAGTTAGTCCGAAATTAGTCTCATTCTGAGGTTTGTCTATGTTCATCCCAAGTTAGTCTCATCCTAAGGTTTGTCCATGTTTGTCCCAAGTTTGCCTTATTCTAACGTTCGTCCCAAGAGGCTAACTGAAGACAAACATAGACAAACCTTAGAATGAAACTAACGTGGGACGAACAAAGACAAACGTAAGTCTCATTTTAAGGTTTGTCTTTGTTCATCCCAAGTTAGTCTCATTCTTATGTTTGTCTACGTTCATCCCAAGTCAGTCTCATTCTAAGGTTTGTCTTTATTCGTCCCAAGTTATCCTCATTCCGAGGACGTGCATAAACAAAAGTTAGAATTAGACTAACTTGGAACGAACAAAGACAAACGTTAGAATGAGACTAACTTGGGACGAACTTATACAAACCTTAGAATGAGACTAACTTGGGACGAACTTAGACAAACCTTAGAATGAGACTAACTTGGGATGAAAATAGACAAATGTCAGAATGAGACTAACTTGGGACGAACAAAGACATCTTTTTTTAAACTGGCAGTGCCAGACATTTATTGATTTGCTGATCAAAAAGTCCTGGATCGGGGCTCTTACATAAAGGAAGTCCTCAAGTGCCTGGAACTAGACATAAACTCTAGTTCCTTAAAAATGCCGAACAGACTTATCATAACCTGCGAAAATTTTGGACAAACCTTAGCCAAATAAAGGTTCAGAATAATGCCAACATCAGAAACAAAATTGTTATAGATGATAGTAAACAAGTGAAGGTAACTCAGGGTCAGCTCGCGCGCAGGCGGTCTCATCCCACACAAGTTCCAAATAAACACGAAAGCACAAAACCAAACACAGACTCTCCAGTAAACAAATCTACCATAGGGATGCACACAACAAAGGCTATATGTCTGCATATTGGCCATAGAAAGAATAGTCTTGAGTTGAAGGCGGCCTACACCATATTGGAAGCTTGAGGTAATCTCTAACAACAGCTAATTTAACAGGCTTGGGAAGATCTCTCCAGCTATCAAAAATGCCTTCTTTAGTCTCCTAGAAACAAAGAGCAATAGCAACATTATTATGCTCTGGTTTAATCTTCAACACATGAGCTTTCCCTACAAGTTTCTTAGCCTCTCACCATCTAGTATACTGAGTCCAGCTGCCAAATAACACATCAGCTCCAATAAAGGCAATATCCTGATGAGAACTTTTGATACAATTAACATTCCATCCTAGCTCATTCAGCAACATCATAGTATAATGATGCCCTCAATTAGATCATCCTCTTCCAGTGAAAGTCTGAATCCCAATTTGAAAGTGCATGTGTTATCTAGAAGAATTCCTCCACAAACATGATTATTAATAGCACAAGACAAAGTCAAGCCATAAGAACTTGGGGTCCAGGAAATCCATCTCCCTTTGATCTTATTCACAGGAGCATTTATGCTCAAAGTATCAAGGGCAAATTGACAAAAGAAAGAAGGCATATATTCAGCCTTGATATTGGGAGCCAAGGAAGCTACCCAATTCTTTAGCCAAAAAATAATGCCTGGACATTTTTCCTCATGTATCTTGTAATTCGTGTGCAACCATATCTCCCAGATGTTACAAGAAGCCAAACAAAGAGCCAAACACCCCATAAAATCTGACATTTTGGCTAGATTGAACCAGTCATGCCGTAGCATTGTGTTATTAGAAGGAATAGATTTATCAAAGACCTCTGCCAGAAATTTCCAAGTGGGAACAGCCATCTCACTTTGTATAAAAAGATGTTCCATGGTTTCCCTTTTATGATTTTTGCAGCACCAACATTTGGATGGCATACAAAAACTAATTCTTCCATGTTATCATCAGTTGGCAGAGCTCTGTGTATCAATCTTCCAAACAACTGTAATATTTCCTCAGTTTGGAGTTCTCAGAATAGTTATCAGTGATGGAGGCACCCACTTCAAAGAAAGAAATTTCGAGACCTTGCTGAAGAAATACAGTGTTTATCACAAGGTCGGCACTCCATATCACCCTCAGACTAGTGGGCAGGTAGAGATCTCTAACCGAGAGGTCAAGCGCATATTGGGAAAGACAGTCTCCAGCCACAAGAAAGACTAGGCGTCCAAGCTAGATGACGCGTTGTGGGCCTATAGGACTGCATTTAAAACTCCTATCGGAATGAGTCTTTTTAGGCTTGTCTACGGAAAAACATGCCATTTTCCAGTCGAGCTCGAGTACAAGGCTTTGTGGCCCGTTAGAGAGCTGAACATGAACATGAAACCAGCTAGGGAAAAGAGACTGCTGCAGCTTAACGAGCTCGATGAGATCAGATTGGACTTTTTTGAGAATGCTCGTATCTATAAGGAGAGGACGAAGAACTGGCACGACAAGCGAATAGTGTGCAGAGAATTCACTGAAGGCGAGCGGGTTCTTCTCTACAACTCAGGCCTTAGATTATTTCCAGGGACGCATCGTACCAAGTGAAGTGGTCCATATACAGTGGAGAGAGCTTACCCAGATGGCCACGTAGAGCTCAGCATTGAGGGAGGAAAATCAATGGTGGTCAACGGGCAGCGACTAAAGCACTACCACGTCCTGAAGCATCTGGCACAACCAGATGGCATTAACGATAACCTACTTCTCGGGAAGGGATCTCAGCAGGGGACTTCCCGAGAATGCTTCTAGTCTTATATCCCTAGCTATGTCTCGCCAAGAGCCTCTTCGGGGTGTAACCCACGCTGTAAGTATTAGTTAGTTGCATTTTTGCATTGGCAATGTGTCTTTGTGTGTGGACATTGTGGAACCATTTGTGGAGCGGTTCGCGAGTCTCAAAATCATTTGTGTTGGCTTAGGCTCACCCATGTTCAACTTCTTACACAAGGAATACGGCATTAAAGATATACTAGCACCCAAGTCACACATTGCACGTTCAATTTTAACATCATTTATATAGCATGAAATGGAGAAACTACCGGGATCCTCAAGTTTGGGTGGCATGCGTGGTTGGAGTATGGCACTACATTCTCCATTGAGGGACACCGTGTCAACATCTTCAATCGTCCTCCTACAAGTAATAACATCTTTTAGAAACCTTGCATAAGATGGGGCTTGAGTGATTACCTCGGTGAAGGGCATAGTAACATAAAGCTTCCTCATCATTTTGGCGAACTTAGAGAATTGCTTGTCATTGTTCTTTTTCTTTAGCCTTTATGGGAAGGGGATAGGAGGAGTGTATGGCTTTAGTTCATCTTTCCCTTTTTCCACTTCATTTTCCTTTTAGGTTTGAGGATTAGGGACCTCTTCCTCTAATTCTTCAATTTCGGCACTAGCTTGGCCTCCAAGATCAAAAGAAACTTTGTTCTTCTTTGGTTGCTCATTCTCTAACTCTTTGCCACTCCTAAGTGTAAACGCATTACAATGCTCCCATTGCCCTTGCTCGGGTCGAGCCGGTAACTTCCCTTGTGCTCTTGTAGAGGACTCGGCTTGTTGAGCTATTTCGTTCTCAAGCATCTTAGTGTGGGTATCCAATCTTTCAAACTTGGTTTGCATGTCCATTAATTGAGCTTGGACGTCCCTACTTGCTCTTTCTTGAGATATACGAGATTGTTCTTGGTCTCGCTTCATTTCGAGGAGCACGGCCATCATAGGATCCATATTGGAGGGCTCATTTGAAGTTTGGGGAGGATGGTCATCTTGTTGGTAGGGCCTTTGAGCTTGAGCTTGGTATTGTTGCCCTTGATTTTGGTTCCTTTGATGTATAGTCGTTCCTTGGCCTTGGTATTGATTCTTTGGTGGGAAAGCTTGGTTGTTTAAAGTAGGCCTAGGACCAAAACAGGAAGATATAGGATTCGTGGTCTTGTATGAGAAGTTTGGATGATTTCTCCAAGCGGACGAAAACCTTGGGGTAGTGTAGTTGGATTGGGAATTTTGGCCTTGAGGGGCACTATTGTTGTACTCTTTCCCTTGGTTTCCTCCTATGAAATTTGCTTCTTCATACACGTTTCCACCATCATCCCTTTGAACCAAGGGGCAAGTGCTCGTGTCATGCTCATAGACTTCGCAAATGTTGCACCCTTCACTCCTTGAGATGTCTTTGGCCAGATGTTTCCATTTAATTACTTCATCCGAAAAGCTTTCAAATTTCTTCTCAAATTTCCTTTCCAAGGCATCATAGTCACCTAGGCTTACGGCCTTAACTTCATGTCTTTCCCCTCTTCTTCTTGGGTTTCCTCTCTCGCTAGCCCACATGAAATAGTTCTTGGTAATCTTCTCAATCACTTCATTCCCTTCTTGAGGTTCAAGCTCCGTGATAGCTCCTCCCGCGGCGGTGTCAAGTGCAAGCCGCGAGGGACAATCAACACCATGGTAGAAGGTGTGAAAAACCAAGAGGCAATCTAAGTTGTGATGTGGGCAAAGCCTTTGATATTCCTTGTATCGCTTCCAAGCTTCATAGAGCGTCTCTCCATCCATTTGAGCAAAATTTGTGATTTGACTCCTATAGTAGGCCGTCTTGGATGGAGGGAAATACTTGTTGAGGAAAGCTAAGGCAAGCTCTTCCCATGTTGTGAAACTAGCCGGTGTTTGGCTCCTAAACCATTCCTTGGCTTTTCCCGTGAGTGAGAAGGGAAACAACTGCAAATAAATAGCATCTCTTGAAACTCCATTTATCTTGAATGTATCACAAACCTCCAAGAATGTGGTTAAATGAGAGTTTGGATCCTCATGGTCTCTCCCCGAGAATTGGTTGGATTGAACCATTTGGATAGTGGAGGTCTTCAAGTCAAAGTCCCGGTTGTCTACCGCGGGAACAAGGATTGGTGATCGGTAGCCATACGCATTGGGAACGGCGTAGTCCTTAAGTAACCTTCTAGCTTGGGGTAGTGGTAGAATTGGGCCTCGAGGAGGTGGAGGAGGAAGTCCAGCCCTATCTCCCATGTCTTGAGTTGCGGTTTCTTGAGTGTTCGATGTGGATCCTTTAGCCTTGGTTGTCTTACTCCTTGTGAGGTGGGGATCAACGATATCTCTTATGGGTTGATTCAAAATGCACCTACAAAGGGAAAACAAACAAGACAAGTGAGGATAGTGGAATGAACTCAAGAATCGCAAGTAGCAAAGCAATAAAAGAAAAACATGGAATAGTCGAAGTACTAAATGATTCGTCCTAGGGACAATCTAGCCATTGCTCCCCGACAACGGCGCCATTTTGACAGTTGTAAATTTTGTATAGTAAAAAACAATCTGTAATGATGACCGGTAAGACCGGTGTCGAACCCAAAGGAGCAAATTTGATTGCGCGCTAAGACTTATCAAGTTTTCAACTTGGCATTTCCCATGATCACATACACAATATTCAAATGTTTTTAGGTGTTAATTGGTTTAGAACCTAGCTTAGACTAAGATAGACCAATTATCATGCGAGTCTAATCCTAGTCAAGTCATCCTAATTAGAACCTCACTTTATCAAGATATTGATTTATTCTATAGTACTATTATCCTTGGAACATCTCCAAATGTAATAAATGCTATAGACATTGAGCTCTAGTTAACCTCACATCCATGCATTTACTCTCAAAAACTCTAGATTTTATCATTTCCACCTTATCCAAATCATCACTAAGCATTTTCAATACTTAGATCAACTTCTAAGACTAACATGTCACATAGGCATTTTATCAAACACTTGGTAACATGTCATAAATAGAGCACTTAGTGAAAATGAAATCAACACCATATATTGTATATTCAATGTGTATACATGATCATAGAGTACCAAGGAGGGTTGTAAAAAAACCCTCAAAACACAAGGGGACTACTCACACATCATGTAAGACAACATGGTGTGAGTAGGTTTAAAGCACAACAAATGGGAATAGAAGATGAATAGAAGTAGGATGGTTAATCCTAATGTCTCCCTTTGATCTTCACTTCTCCTTTGTTGGATGTTGATTGATGACCTTGATTCACCCTCTTTTTCTGGAAATTTTTCCCCAAGATGCCAGCTCTCTAGGTCAAACATGCCAATTTCTATTTATAGCCTTAGTAAAATTCGGTACTGTAGCAGGTCCAGTCGGTCGACTGGAGTCGGCTTTCATCCCAGTCGGTCGACGGAAGGCTAAAATGCAGTCTCATCTGTGGTGATCGCCCAGTCGACCGACTGGACAAGCCAGTCGACCGACTCTGCAAATGTGGATTGTGAGTCTCCTGAGTTGATTAACCAGTTGACCGGTTGAACTTCTCAGTCGACCGACTCGAGGTTGACAAGTTTTGAGCACTCTAAGCTTCTTTTCTGTCGGTCGACTGGAGGGTCCAGTCGACCGACTCTACAAATGTGGATTGTGAGCCTCCTGAGTTGATTAACCAGTCGACCGACTCGACGTCTCAGTCGACCGACTCGAGGGGCTAGCTTACTTCCTGTCTTGCTCAGTCACCTAGTCGGCCGACTGGTACAGGGGAGATATTCAGTCGGTCGACTGGAGACCCTTTTTGCCCATACTTTACTCTATTCTTCGATTTTTCCCCGAGTTTTCGTATTTAGGCTTTGACACTGAGATGATCTTGTTTTCTACCTGAAATGTAGGGGAAGAGGTCAAGTGACATCAAAATATCGTCGGAACCGAACCAAAGCTATAGTGAAAAACGGGTACTAATAAGTCGAAAACACGACTTATCACTTAGTCTAAGCTAGGTTCTAGATTATTTAACACCTTGAAATGCTTAAATCTTATGTATGTCATCATTGGGAAATGCCAAGGAGGAGATTAACCCCTTGAAACTTGTCCATTGTTAGTATTTCAATTACATTCACCCCATGAGGATGCTGACCATCTTTGCACGAAGAAGCCACCGTACATCGTAAGCACATCTTACCTTGGTGCCCTACTCCCTGACCCACTGGACAATGTTTATCATGCAACAACCGAGGTGGGTGTAAGCAAGGTGTCCTCAGAAGCTCAGAAGGATGTGAAGGCTAATCCGCCTGATTGGTGGAGAAAGGACACATGAGCCCCATTCTACGAAAGCTATGAGCAGAGGGAAAGAGTTGATGAGGAGAAGTTTGACCTCACACATCCATGGGGTCCCAACTTGTGATCCCTAATGAGGTACCTTCAAGCAAACGACGTAAAACAAGGCAATGTGCGAGAGGCAACCCGATGTTTCTTCATTTTATTTTATTTTTGAGTCATGTTCTGTCTTGTGTTGTTTGCTCGAGTATATTTTTACTCCATTTTTGGGAAAGGAGAATGTTTTTGATGCAGGAAATAGGCTGAACTCGATGAGTACGCCCAGTGCCATTATAAGAGTCGCGCCGTACAGCCATTTTAGCAGCTAAAGTCTTCTTTGGGCGCGCCATTAAAGTCTCCTTTGGGCGCGTTTACCATTTACCATGGTTGAGCACCGTTGACTGACTCGTTTGACCAGATTTTTCACCATCACGCAATGAGACGAGGGGAGTACTTGTTCACATTAATTTCTATTTTCTTTTTCTCTATGCTTGTGTTTCTTCCATTGTCTGTGTCTTTGAACTAAAGTCGTGTCGTGAGGACACGGCTTGGTTCAAAAGTGTGGGTGGGTGTGTCAGTCGTGTCAGTATATTTATTTTTTTGTATTTGTACTGTGTCTGCAGGTTTCCTTTCTAAAAAAATGAATGATAATTTTTGGAATTCTCTTTGTTTCTTGAATATGTCGTATTGAATTTTGATGATGTGAAAAGATGATGATGACTATATTGTATTTCTCTTGTGAAATTGAAATTGAGCTATTACATGTGAATTTAACCCACTACATGTCTCGTTGAGTTGAAATAAACAGGGATGTGGAGTTGATAGAAACATCCTAGAGAGACTTGACAAGCATTCAAAAGACCGATTTCTCAGTCATGCGGTTATATGACTTTAGTGGAGGTTGGCATTTCGAGTTTTATGGTTCAGTGTTTGCTCCGCCACCGCATCGTTTATGTGAGTAAGCGGGACGGGAAAATAGACCGTCCTATCTCTAGTCTGAAGTAACCGGGAAAAGGTGGAGGGCCCCCATCTTGACTCGCGTCAACAAGGACGATGATGAGAAAGAGCAGGATGGTATTTCCATATGCTTGAGGGCGATGATTGGACCACCTTCAGAAGAAAAAGAAGCATGGACAAGAAAAAAATAAGACAAAGTCTCAAAATTCAAAATTTCAAGAAAATTGCCAACAAAAGTGATGAACTTCATTCATACGCAAGAGCCAAAGGCCAAAGAAAGTTAACTACATCAAAAGCTGTCCAACAAAAGCACAAAGAAAAACTCAAAGCACTTAAAGCTCGGATTAATCACGAGCCAGAGAAAGCGATGAAGTATAACCATATGGCTAGAGTTCGGGGCAGCGAATGCAGATATTGGGTCTAAAGAGGACTATCTCTGATTCATCTTAAGTAATTTGAATTTGATCTCAGAGGTAACATGTATCAAGTTAATTCCATGTTGAGCATGTTGATTTGAGTAGCAAATGAGTTAAGCACATAAAAGCTAATCTAGACTAGCGTCTCATATTCAAAATACTACTCTCAATTCTCTACTACTCTCATTTCAAAATACTTTGTGTTTTCTTTCATGGCTATGAGTAGCTAAACTTCTGTTTCAGTTATAGGTTTTGACCTTGTGACGCTATGTTTTGAGATTCTTTACTTAATGCTAATTTCTCGTTTTACTAGTTCTTGAGCTTCATTCTACGAATTGAATTGTTAATCTAATTGGAAACTTTGCCGTAAACCTTAGTTTAACAACCAATTCCTATAGTTAATACTTGTTGAATACTTTGCGGTAAAGACAAGTAGTAACACCCAAACTCGGTAATACCTTTGCCGAATTATTGGGTTTAGTAGAACTAGAAGTCTAACACCTTTGACGGGTTAGATTGTGGTGTATCACCTTTAACGGGATACTTTAGGTTATTACCTTTGCCGGAATAACCACACTTAGAAACTTGAAATTTAATTATTAGCTGTCAATGGTAAACATGTCACAAGTAGAAACCCTAAGCTGAATGTTCTCTCCGATTGAAAAACATTTTTTCGTGTTTTTCTTGTGCTCTCAAAAATCACTCACAAAACCTCCTTTTTTATTTGTTACAGATACAACTTCAACAATCAGCTCTCTTGGGTTCGATCCTGCTTGCCGCTACACTAGCTGTTCGTAGCAAAAATAAAAACATTTAAATTGGACGCGTCAAACGATGCGCGTCAAGCGCCCATCACATGATGCCACTTGGGAGACTCTCCATATGATATTAGAACAGTTTCTGGAATTCCACCTTGAGGATAATTTGAATGTCCTGTCGTGGAGTACTTATAGGAATTTAAGGGGATGCATCTTTTCGTATCAACACACTTGCTCATGACACCTCAAGAGATGAACTTATTCATGTTACAGGCGCTGAAGGAAAAGATGCATTGATTCACAAACATATGTGACTGTTGAAGAAAGAGCAATATAAAAGAAATGCAGATCGAAGGAGGTTCTTCTTAACTTAATTATCGAGTTTTGTATGAATAAACCATAATTTAACTAGTCTTTTGTAAGGGCTAGTTTATTACTATATTCTGATAAGATCAATCAAATATTCAAGTTGTATCATACTCACTACCTACTTGTCAGTTTTTGACTCCCAAATCATAACTTGACCATTTCCTACTTGTCAAGGAAAATATTCGTTACCTCAGCATGTAGAGGGAGAGAATATCAGTGAAGATATTCTCGGAGAGATCTTCGGTCTTAGAAGATCTTGGAGAGATCTTTGGTTGAAAGATTTGTTAGGCGATAGAATAAGAAGATATCAAGATCTCAACAATATTTGATCAAGACTCTGTGCGGTACGTTTTAGAAAACATAGCGTGTACATGTTTTGATCAAGATTCCGTGCGCTACATTTTAGGAATCAAAGGGCGTCCAACAAGATTAGTATGTGATAATCTTGTTGGATATTTGATAAGATTACTATGTGATGATCTTATCAAATAAGGAAGATCGTCATCCAAGCTACTTGCCGAGATTTGAAAAGAAGATCTTGGATTTTCGGCTACAGAAAATCTAAGCCGAAAATCCAAGATTTCCTAAGGAAAGTTCAATATATAAATAAGATGTTACGGCTGCATATAACACTTGTACTATTCGGAGATCCATGGCACCAAAGCTCCTGACAGAGCGGCGACCGAAAAATTCTGTAATCGAGGTGATCAGACTGAAGGTATACCTCAGTGGGGACGGTGAAGCAGTCTCTGTCATAAGGGGAAACGCTACTTGTTGTGCAGCGACCAAAATAAGTGATCAAGGCAAAAGTTCATCTGAAAGTATGATGTGTAGCTATTGAGTGTGTCGTTACTGTGATCATAACTTTTGTAACCGAATAACACAATAATACCAGAAGTGGTGTTTTTCTCGGGTATTGGTTAAGGTACCGGAGTTTCCACTAAAAAATATTGTGTCCAAGTAATTTACTTCAGGCATTTAAATTCTGCTTCTTACTTACCGAGGAAGAAACAAGGCACTTTGTTACTCGAGACGAAACGTTAACTACGATACAATAACATCGTAGTCGTCCTTCTTTCGGGTAGCTAGGGTTCATTTTCTAGATTAAATGTTCTTTCGCATAACGCTATCAATCAAGCCTTGTCGAGTCCCTGACAAGTTTGGCCTTCTAGTTACGCAGTGTATTTTTGAGCTCTTAGATGGCCCAACCTTGGTTAACGGCTCGTTTGACTGCAAGCAACATACACCCCAAATTGCGGATAGGGTTGCAATATAAGTGGACCAGTTACAAACGGTGAAAATAATTAATAGTATGGTCTTAGATGAACTCGTAATTTGTAATGAAGAGTTCAAAATTTTCAAACTAGATGTGATTGTAGTTGTGTAGATAGTTTTCAGTTAGCTTGGTCTTGACACTTCAATTTCATGTTTTGTACGAGTTGAGCGTGGATCGAACAGCAATGACGAGAACGATTGAAAAGAAAACGAAAACGAAGACACGCGATATACCCTGGTTCGGCACCTCCTGTGCCTACTCCAGCAACCAAAACGACAGCACTTTATTAAGCTTTGAATCAATTACGGTTTACAGATGATGTCGCACTGTTACAATGAATCGAGAGAACGAATATCGCTAGCTAATTTTTACAAGAATCGAAAGCCCCAATTCTTTCTGAAAACCCTAGCTCTGCGAAGAAGATGATGAATTGAAGTTACGAACACAGAAGCACGAACTGAAGCTTATATCTGAAACAAAACGGCGACGTTCCTCTTGCCAGCTAAGCAATAACAGACTTACCGAACTGCACGTGGCTAGCACGAGCTCCCCGCTCCACTTGACAACTTTGCAGAGTGTCACGGCTGAGTGTTACGGCTGAAACGGATGATACGGCAGCCCATGAAAGTCCCTGCCTAAAAACCATACCGTAACCGACGTGACATGTCCTTTGTCACGGCACCACACCTTCCTTTAATCATCCACTACAAATCATTGACCCAAAACATCACTGAGACTTATCCAACCATTAACAAAGCTCAATAAACTCAGGAACAAACAAATGGAGTTCAAAACTTATAATCTCCACCTTGAGACTCACATTTGATGCACACAATCCTCTCTCGTTTGGCTACCTGCAGCTGGTCAATCCTTTAGCTGGATTAAGTCCAGACATAATCTGAACTTATCCCAGTTGACAGACTTGGTTAGCATATCCGCAGGGTTTTCCTCGGTAGCAATCTTCTCAATGCAGACTTCTCCGGACTCAATAATGTCCCTTAACAAATGCATTCTGATATCGATGTGCTTACTCCTCTCATTAAACACTTGATGCTTAGACAAGTGGATTGCCCCTTGATTATCACAAAAGACTTCCACTTTGCTCTGCTCAAAACCCAGTTCACCCATCAGCCCTCTCAGCCATAATGCCTCCTTCACTGCCTCTGTTATAGCAATATATTCAGCCTCTATGGTGGACAAGGCCACAAATGGCTGAAGTGTAGCCTTCCAGCTGACTGCAGTGCCAAAGACTGTAAACACTATGCCTGTTTGCGACTTCCTTGTATCAATGCTAGCTGCATAGTCTGAATCACAGTATCCTGTTATCATATGTGATTCAGTCCCAGCTTCACCATACACCAAGCCATTTCCTGAACTGCCATTGAGATACCTCAGTATCCACTTGACTGCTTGCCAGTGCTCCTTGCCTGGATTTTCCATAAACCTGCTCACAAGACCAGTGTTATTAAAACCGGACCGGTCATCGAACCGGTCAAGTCACTGGGTCGATGGGTCAGTGGTTCAACCGGGTCGAACCGGTTTGACCCGCACTAATTAAAAATAATAAAATAATATATATATATAGAGGAGTGTTCAAATGAGGACACCCAAATTTGGTAAGGACGTAGGGACAAATCTCATCCATTAGATCATCATCCATCTAACCCCCCCCCCCCCCCCCCCCCCCCCGTGCTTTGTGGGTGCGCCACGTGTCCAAGCACCCAAAATCCAATAAAGCAAATAGTAAAATCCCACTACCAAAAAGCAAACAGTAAAATCCACTACCACATGTGACACGTGGCAACTTGTGAATCATTGGATGAACCTCATCCAATGGCCCAGATTAGTCCCTACACCCTCACCATAAGACCCGTCCTCAATTGAACGCCCCCCTATATATATATGCATATTTATTTACCTGTTTTGTAACCTAATAAAATTTAACCTGTATACAATACTATAACTATAACAAATTTAGAATTCGAATATCACACATTAATAAGAAAATAACAAAACAACAATTGCAATTTTAGTCTCAAGTCACAAATCGCAATAACATTGAAAAGTTATGCCAAAAGATAAAAGTTTAATAAGGAAAATAGATATGGTGGTGAACTTCAGGCTTTCTTTTGATCCGGTGAAGTTGTTATCAGCAACAATCACCTAAACCACAACAACAAGCGCAAGTTACAACATAATTAGCAGTTGATACTTGATGCACAATCTTCAGAGTCTAACCGAATCGGATCATCAATGCACAATCTTCAAAAGGGAATTAAATAAAAAACAGTTAGAAGATGTTAACCTCATTCTTTTCATTCTCCATTAGCCTATCAACCAAATGAGACACAATGAATCCAGCTCCACCAGTCACCAATATCCTCATATTAGCCTACACACACAAAATCAAACATCAACAAAAATACGTCAAGATCCTACACCACAAATCAGCATGAAACAATGCCATATAATCAACAAAAGCAATCACCTGGAAGAATTTGGAGTTTATCAAAGGAGATGGGGTTGGGGGTTCTTTGAACCGTCTCCATTAGAAGTCATAGCTCAAACTCAGATCTGCCAAACCTGTCAGATCAAAAAAAAATATACACACAAGATCAAATATTTATTTCCCCAAGCCACAACCAGCCATGCGAGTCTCAAGCTCAATCACACACACACTTCTTTGAACGGAGATGACTCCAAACTCGTCTTCAACTACAGATTTCAGACAAACAGAAAATTCGTACCTGATAAGTTCAACTTCAGCTGAAGTGCGCCAGACCTTCGCCGCTCGCCGCTCGGGATCGGGAAATAACTTCGCCAGGCCAGTCGCCGCTCGCCGCTCGTGAAATTGGATGCGTTTCGTGAAATTGGAATTAGGGGTTAGGGACGGCTGTTTCGTGAAATTGGATGCGTTTCGCCAGACCTGATCTGATAAAGATAATCGATAAATGATATGGTTGTCTTTTTAATTTTTTGAATTCAAGTTTAAAAAAAACCAAACGGCTGTGTTTCGAGAAAATAACATCCACCCGGTTGACCCGGTCGGGTCACGGTTCAACCGGAAACCGGCGGTTCAACCGGTTATTGGTCGGGTTGATGACAATTCCGATCCGATTTGAGAAACGGACCGGTCTGGTGACCGGTTCCTAGTCTAACCGGTCGAACCGGCCGGTCCGGTCCGGTTTTAATAACACTGCACAAGACTGACTGAGTGGGCAAGGTCTGGCCTGTTACAAACCATGGAGTACATAAGGCACCCAACTGCACTAGAGTATGGAACCTCCTGCATTTGCCTGATCTCTTCATCTGACTGAGGACTTGACCTTTATGTAATCTGAAATGCTGAGTCATAGGGGTTAATACAGATTTTGAAGAACTCATACCAAACTTTGAGATGACCTTTTCAATATAGTCTTTCTGATGCAAGAACAGATGACCTTTCTTTCTATCCCTTGCAATCTGCATCCCCAGAATTTTCTGAGCTGACCCCAGATTTTGCATCTCAAATTCAGAGCTGAGCTGACCCTTCAAAGTCTCTATTTTCTTCATACTCTTACTGGCTATTAACATGTCATCAACATATAAAAGACGGTAAACCCTTGTGTCTGCAGTCTGATCCTTGCTCACATAAATGCAGCAATCATAAGAAGACCTGCAGTATCCTTGGGTAATCATAAACTCGTCAAACCTCTTGTACCATAATCTAGGAGACTGCTTCAGCCCATACAATGATTTCTTTAGTAAACAAACATTTTCTTCTTTGTTTCCAACTACAAAACCATCTGGCTGTCTCATGTAGATACTTCATCCAACTTCCCATGTAGAAAAGCTGTCTAAACATCCAACTGTTCCAGTTCTAGATCAAACTTTGCAACAATTGATAACATCACCCTTATTGATCTGTGCTTTGCAACTGGACTGAATATCTCAGTGAAATCCACACCCTCTTGCTGAGTAAAACCCTTAGCTACAAGTCTAGCTTTCAACCTTGGTTTCTCAACTCCTGGTATGCCTTCCTTCCTTTTGAATATCCACTTACTACCAACCAGTTTCTGTCCCTTTGGCCTGACCACAAGATCCCAGGTTTCATTCTTCAATAAAGAATCCATCTCCTCATTCATTGCTTGAATCCATAATTCCTTGTCAGCGGATGTTATGGCTTGCTGATAGGAAGTTGGTTCATATTCTGATATTTCTGCAGCTGTGTTGAAAGCAAAAGCCACCACATTATTCATTATCAACCTTGGGTTTGGCTTTGGAACTCTCCTTTGTCTGTCCCTTGCCAACATGTAATCACTTAGGTCTGATTGTTGAGTATTCTGGTCTGTGTCCTGATCTTCATTTATTTCTTCATCCTGATCTGCATTTCCTTCTGCCTGAACTGCTGTATCTTCTACTACTTGCTCTTGAGGCTCCACCTCAATTACCAAATTTCTGCTGTTACTGTTCATTGTCCCATTATTCCCCTGCACCACAGTCTGATCTTCACCATGATTCTTATAAGGAAAAATGTCTTCATTGAAGGTAACATCTCTGCTGATAATAGACTTCTTCCCTTCCTTACTAAACACCATAACTTGTATCCCTTTACTCCTTCAGGATAACGCAGAAAAATGCACTTAATTGCTCTTGGTCCCAGCTTGTCTTGTTTAATGTGTGCATAAGCAACACATCCAAACACTTTAAGCCTCTTGTAGTCTTCCTCATGGTCTGACCACATCTGCATAGGTGTCTTAAAGTTGATTGCAGATGATGGACATCTATTTATCAGGTGACAAGCTGTTGTGACTGCCTCAGCCCAGAACACTTTAGGTAGCCCTGCCTGAATCAACATGCATCTGACCCTTTCCAATATTGTTCTGTTGTACCTTTCAGCAAGTCCATTTTGCTGAGGGGTACCAGCAACAGTGTGATGCTTAGAAATACCAGCAGACTTGCATAGATTGATGAACTCAGTAGAAAGATACTCCAAGCCATTGTCAGTCCTTAATCTTTTAATCCTTTTTCCTGTTTGATTCTCAACTAAGGTATTCCATTCCTTAAATGTTTCCAGCACATCAGACTTCATCTTCAAGATACACACCCAAACTCTTCTAGTATAGTCATCTATGAATGTAACAAAATACCTCCTCCCACCATGAGAGGGCACTCTAGATGGCCCCCAAAGATCAGAATGAATGTATTCAAGTTTATCTGAGGTCCTATGCACTGCTTTACCAAAACTGACCTTACTTGATTTTCCAAAGACACAATTTTCACAGAAATCCTACTTTACCAGAATATGATCACCAAGACAGCCAGATTCATACAACTTCTTCAAGCCTAATTCACTAACATGACCCAACCTTAAATGCCACAATTTCACATTCACATCCTCCTTATCAGAAACAACATCTACTGACCCAACCACGGTATTACCCATTAATACATATACACCATTAGCCCTTTTCCCTTTCATCACCACCATAGAACCCAAAGATATCCTCATCACCCCCTTCTCAGCCTTAAACACATAACCAAGTTTATCTAAGGTTCCTAATGAAATTAAATTGCGTTTAAGTTCAGGGACATACCTTACATCCTGGAGAGATATTACCTGGCCACCAGCTAGGTTGAGCTTGACAGTCCCAGCACCTTGCATTCTGCAGGCCTTGTCATCTCCTAGCAAGACCATCCCTCCATTTGCTGGTTTGAAATCTTGAAACCATGCCGTGTTTGTTGTCATATGGTAGGAGCAGCCGCTGTCCATGATCCAGCCTTGTGTAGTATCAGCCTCTGTCACCACCAGTACATCAGCACTCTCATAGCCCTCTTCTGCATAAGCAGCTTCAGCCTTGTCCTCCTTCTGAGCATGCTGCTTCTTTTTCTCAGGACAATCTCTCCTGAAATGTCCCTCCTTATGACATAGGAAACACTTCAGTTTCTTGGCTCCATCTTGTTGAAGAGAACTATGTTGAGTCTTGGGTTTGAAGCCCCCCATTTGTGCCTTCTTCTGGAAGTTCTTCTTACCGAATTTCCTCTGGACACTCAAGCCTTCAGCAGCTGAACTTGTACCAATCCCTTCAATTTGCTTTGACTTCAAAGCAGATATGACTTCCTCCAAAGACAATGACTCCCTTGCATACTTCATTGTCTCAACAAATGAGTGATATGATGAGGGCAGGGCATTGAGTATCATGATGGCCTGATCCTCATCATCAATCTTGACTTCCAGATTCTCCATGTCAAGAATAATTTTTGAGAACTCATCAAGGCTTTCATCAAGTTCTTTGTCTTCAGATATCTTGAAGCCAAATACTTTACCTTTGAGGTAGACTTTGTTTGTGAGGGACTTGGTCATACATAGAGACTCCAGCTTTAGCCACACCTTCGCTGCTGTTTTTTCTTTCGCCACCTGCCGGAGCACTTTGTCACCCAGATGGAGAATGATGGAACTATAGGCCAGTTCCTTTGCTTGGTCAATCTCATCCTGCGTCATCGTTGCCGGAAAGTCCTTCTCGCCATCCAGAGCCTTCACGACCTTTATTTGAACAAGGATTGCTCGCATGCGTTGACGCCAGAGACTGAAGTCGCCCTTTCCATCAAATCGGTCGATTTCGATCTTCATCGGACCCATCACTGCACTTCAAGCTTCTGATACCAATTGTATGAGTTGAGCGCGGATCGAACAGCAATGACGAGAACGATTGAAAAGAAAACGAAAACGAAGACACGCGATATACCCTGGTTCGGCACTCCTGTGCCTACTCCAGCAACCAAAACGACAGCACTTTATTGAGCTTTGAATCAATTACGGTTTACAGATGATGTCGCACTGTTACAATGAATCGAGAGAACGAATATAACTAGTTAATTTCTACAAGAATCGAAAGCCCCAATTCTTTCTGAAAACCCCTAGCTCTGCGAAGAAGATGATGAATTGAAGTTACGAACACAGGAGCCCGAACTGAAGCTTATATCTGAAACAAAACGGCGACGCTCCTCTTGCCAGCTAAGCAATAACAGACTTACCAAACTGCACGTGGCTAGCACGAGCTCCCCGCTCCACTTGACAACTTTGCAGAGTGTCACGGCTGAGTGTTACGGCTGAAACGGATGATACGGCAGCCCATGAAAGTCCCTGCCTAAAAACCATACCGTAACCGCCGTGACATGTCCTTTGTCACGTCACCACACCTTCCTTTAATCATCCACTACAAACCATTGACCCAAAACATCACCGAGACTTATCCAACCATTAACAAAGCTCAAAAAACTCAGGAACAAACAAATGGAGTTCAAAACTTATATGTTTTGTGTCCTACGGAAGTTAAGAATAATTCTGTTAATCTTTTGTCTTTACATTATAGTGACGATTCCATTATCAAATCGTATCATCACACAAGTCAACAGTATGGACCATCGGATGATATGCTCTAGTCCATATTGGTGTTGGACCATGTAAGATAACAACAAATTGCAGTTCACGACTTTTTAACAACGTAACAACTACAACTTGCATTTAAATTGGTATCCACAACTAGATGCAAATTCAATTAAAATCCATCAGTCGAGGTGGCCAATTGGGTCACTACAAACAAGCATGGATCACACGGCTGCAGCTGCACTCATTCTTACCCACCTTGACAAAGATGGTCTCCCACGCAACCTTTGCAGACTTTGACGCTGGCTGGCCGGCCCTGCGCACACGCCCTTTCTTCCAGTCAACTCCCCTCCTTTGACTCCTCCTGACAAACACATGTCCATTCACTTCACACCTAAAGATTTGTCCAAATCTTGAAACTAAATCTAGCCAATCCAATCTTCTTTACCCTAATGTCATTATATTGGAAGAATTCGGTTGAGAATTCTTAAAAATTTAAAGACCTGAGATTTCAAATCTCACCATTGGATCAAGTTACATATTTGAATGTGGAGGTGACACGTATCCCACTAATTGTTTTCCTTCATTATGCACTTTCAAGCATGTATTTTGCCTAGATACATTTGAACCTTTCGAAAACTGCCACATATTCGATTTCTATTGGAAAATGATATATATTGTGGGACCCAGGTCTCATGACCAAATCCATTTTTGGTCATGAGATGATCTCTTTTGCACTTGGTCATAGTGGGGCAACATGTTTTTTTAGTCCTCTCATGACACTTACCTATGATAAAAAAGATCATGGTGGGCAATGGCGGATCCAGCGACCCTCGATAGGGGGGTCTCCAAAAAAAATTATGATAATGGTAAAAAAATTAAATATAAAATATATTTTAATTGTTAATAATAAAATTTATATTACTTGGAGTTAATTTTAATCAATAAACATATATTTTCTTTTATCTTTATAGCTTAGTCGTCGAAAAATAAGTCAATCAATAGGAGAAAAAGTAAATAATACGAAGTTGCGTATGATTTAATAGTAAAACATACTTAATTGAAATGTAAAATCAAAAGATCCACCTCAAAATCATATTTACTATTAGTTAAATTTATACATAATATCTTCACAACTTAGTTGATATTGTTTGGAACACAAAAATACATAAGAGCATATACACCCATTCATTTTGAAGAGGGCTATGGAGGAAGTGCTACATTTTGAAGAGGAGGTGCTACATTTAAACTTGGTTTTACCTTGCACCTTCTCTCACAAATACTCTCCTTAGCACCTCCTGTACAAATGAATGAGTGTATATGCTCTAAGGGCTGGAGTTGGCTGGGATTCGATTCCTATTAGCTAAAATTTTTTTTGGGAAAATCAAGAGGGGTGCTGGCAGTTATAAATCTCATTAATAAACTACTGAGCATAAGCATTATGAACTGACCGTTATTATTGTCTATGTATTTGATATTTTACTTTATAGATTTATGGTTGTTTGTAATTTGTATTCTAGAATAAAGTTTTTGTCTATTATGAATATTTGTGATATAAAAAAGGATTCGGTACAAATAATATATTTTTATCAAAAAAAATCAATGACAGTCCCTAATTTGGTCATTTGGACAGATGAGATTAAATCATGGCGTATGGATGATTTTTCAGCGACGAATTATAAATTATTTTTGTTGATTATGTCGTACTTTTAGTTTTTCATCGATAATGATTATGTCGTACTTTTAGTTTTTCATCGATAAATTATAATCTACTTTTGACGAATTTTATGTTTTACACAAGAAAAAAAAAGATTTGCAACAAATCTTTATATAATATTATATAAAATTATTTGAGAATCTCATTTGAAAAGAATATGAGAGTTACAAGGGGCAAGGGCTAGTAAATCAATTCGAGTGAGGAGCCAAATAGGGTAATAATAAAAAAAGAATTTAAAATGAAAAAGAAAAAAACTAAGTTTTTCTGTACATGTGAGAATATGTGATCAACATAGATCAAACTTTGAGGAGCAAATTGAGGAGCAAATTGATGAGTCATCAGTGAGATCTTCATCAACTGGCACAGTTGCTGTCAGCTCCGAAGCTCGCCGGCTCTCACATTCCCAGTCAGTCCGACACAAGACCACTAACATGGTCACCAAGCACGACGCCTGAGCCGCCAAAAGGCCAAACCACAGTCCTCTAAAGTCAAACCCAGCAAAAAACCCCAACCAGATCGCCACCGGCATACCCACCAAATAAAAGCAGCACATGTTTATATTCGCGCCCAGTTTGGGTCTGGCTGTTCCACGCAACATGCCGCAAACGACAGTCTGCGGCGTATTGCCTAGCTCGCAAAGGCCAATAATAGGCAGGACGGCGGAAGTGAGAGCAATGATGTCAGCGTCTTGAGTGAACATTTTAGCCCATGAGGTTCTAACCATGAATGCGAACCACAAAGCCTTGAGGCCGAATGCGAAGCTGATTGTCAACCCGACCAAGGCAGCCCGTTCGGCTTTGTACGGTCTGTTAGCGCCAAGCTCATTCCCAATCCTCGTCGAAACACCGAAACTTAGAGAAGATGGAAAGATGTAGATGAAGGCGGTGGTCTGAATCAAGATCCCCATCGATGCGACGTTGGCCCGAGGATTGACCAGCAATCCACATAACAAGATCATGATCTCGTACCACCACCATTCCAAGCACACCGAAATGCAGCTCGGGATGGCCAAGTTCAGCAGAGACTTCCATCCTTTCCAGCAGTCTGACGAAATCTCAACCCATGTTTTTTTATACACATGGGAGAGGAGTAGGTAGATGATCAATGATCCGAGGAAGTTGAAGTTGGTCCAGACAGAGCTGATGGCGACGCCCTTGGTCCCCAGGTCGAGCACTACCACAAGCATGTAGTTAATGGGTACGTGTAGAAAGATAGCTGCAGCTGAGCATAGTGTTAAAGGAAGAGTAACAGACTGGCTACGGAGATAAATGCGTAAAGGGTGGAGGAACGACTGAGCTACGAGGTCCGGTAAAGCCCAGATGATGTACACAAATGCCTCGGATGCGATATCTTCATCCTGGTTGAACAAGATTAGAATTCTCTTCATGTTCATCCATAGCAATGAGATAGGGAAAGAGATCAAGAGGAGTATAAGTATCATCCTTTGTAGTGTGAGGCCGAGGAGCTTATACCTTTTGGCTCCGAAGGCCTGGCCGCAAATGGGCTCCATGCCCATGGCCAGGCCTGAGAGGACAGAGTATCCAGTTATATTGGCAAAGCCAATAGCTAATGAGCCACCAGCGAGGGGTAGCTCCCCTAGGCAGCCGAGGAAGAGCATGGAGATGATGGAGCGAGAGTAGAGCATCAAGGCGGTTAGGACCATAGGGACGGATATGTTGGCGATGGACTTGGCCTCTTGGAGGGCTAGGTAAAGATGGGTTGCTGTTGTTGTTGGGGTTTGATCAGATGATGATGAGGTTGTTGTTTGCGGTTTGGGGATCAGAGGTGTTGTGGAAGTACTGATTGGGACGTTGTTGGAATCGGAGATAGGTAGAGCAGATGTGGGTTGTAGTTGACACATCTTTTTTTGGAGAGGATGGTTTTGTTTTTCTTCGCTTAGAAATGAATGTCTCATTTAACATGGACTTTATAGTGTGTCATCAAAAAGAAAAAAAAATGAAAGATGTCATGCATTTTTATATGATTTTTTAGTGGAAGATAATAATTAAATATATGGGCATTATCCATTGGATTAATTACTACACAAATTATATCATATCAAATGTTATTTTAGCCTTTTCCCCATGTGTTATGTCTCCTCTCATGTTGCATAATTAGGGGAAACTATCAGATATTATTCCGAATTTAACCTTAATGAATATAAATGAGAGGAAGTCACAAACTACATTGTTTGAATATTATATTTATAAAATTACATAAATTTTTGGGAGAAATATTACGAAATAACATAACTCATAAATAACTTTTTTTTTGTTTTGTCATGTCTATTTTCCACACATCAAATGAAACTAGTCTTGTATCAGATTTTGCTACGCATATTTGGCCGCGGCAATTTGGAGATATGTTGCAATCTAAGTTAGTTAACAAGTTACTATGCGACGGGAAGAACCAAAAATAGGAGAAGCGTCTCTTAGTAGAATTTGGAATCATAGGGATGGACTTATAACAAGTTGATATTTATTTGATGTGTAAACGGAACTAATTTCGGCCATTGAAGAGAAATTTCAACGCCAGCTACCCCTACCATTTTATTCTAACTTGTAAACCCATTCCTCTCTTCAGTCTTCCTCTTTGTCATTTACTCCCAAATCGACTTATTCGAAAACGAGTTAAACAATTGCATCATTTGGTCGGACAACTTCAAAGATTTGATTATGCTACGATCATCCGCAGTCTATGCCTTGTTTGGATCGGTATGGATGATAACAGGGTAGAAATATTAGTTTTAAAAAAAAAGAAAATATTAGTTTTGCCGTCTAGTGAATGGATGTTTATATGAAAATCGACATTCATTTGTTGTGTTTTTATTTGGGAGACGGGTAATAGAGACGATCCGTTAAAATTGCTTCACTAATCACTACTAATTTATGGGAAATTTCCAACGAATTATGCCGGAAAAACAAGAAATTCCGTCACTTTTCCGACGAAATGATGTTGACAGTAATTATTCCGGCGGGAAAAATTTTCTGTCAATATTTCATCGAGATTCTGTCACATCTTCGGTAAATAAATTTCCGTCGTAAGTCTGTCATGTATCCGCCGAGATTCTTCGTCAGAATATCGTCTTAATTTCGTTACACTGGTTTTCCGCAAATTTCCGGGACATGTCCGTCAACTAGTAAACCGTCAACATTCTGTCATATATACGCTACTCCAAATTCCGCCATCTTTTCGGACAAGTTCCGGCACAAGATATTATCGACGATATTGCATTAAAATTCCGTCTATTAGGAAACCGTCAAAATTCCGTCATTTTTACGCTACTCAACGTTCCGTCATCTTTCCGGTAAACTTCCGACCATCGGCAATATTCCATCGAAATTCCGTCACCTTATTTTCCATTTACATTCCGTCTATTTTCCATCTATAATATTACCGGTCTATTTCCGTCATAATTTCGTTAGCAATAAATAAAGCCGTCATTAGTCCGTCGGATTTTGTATTCCGGCAATATTCCGTCATTAATCCGTCAATATTATATTCTTTTTAAAACAAATTTAATTATCAAATTTTTAAATATTAATTGCTCCAATTAATTTTAATTCCAATTTTTTCAAATATTAATTTCCAAATTTCGGTTTCCATATTTAATAAAAATGTACGATAATAAAACAAAAAAGTCGAGTTAAATAAAATTAAAATGTCTAATCACTGGGGTGTCTTCATTCGATCTCTGATTAGACGGACCGCGGTTGTTTGCATTCGGGCTTTGACTGGGAGGTGGATGGTATCCAGGAGTGAGCATCCTCAGCATATCAGCCTGCATTTGCAGTCAATCGATCTATGCTGTCCTTCATGCTTCTCATCTCAGCCTCCTGTCGGGATTCCATGCGCTCTAAACGCGGTCTCAGATCCTGAGTTTACTCGTCCGATGGTGGAGCCCTCGATCTCTGCGAGCTCGCACACGACTGGCTGCCTGTATAGGAGAACTTGTCCGAAATCCATGTCGCTGCAGTCCCATACAGATACGGTATCCCAGACCTTAGGTTAACCCCCATAACAGTCGTAGAGGCCTCTACCAGCTCCTCCTCAGGTACCATTTCCTGACTGTCGTAATTCTTCAGCACCAAAGCTTCAGCATCTGCGAGCATTTTTTGCACATTTTTTGTACAACGTTAAATGGTTAGTTACAAAGGAAATAAAACGTTGTGAATCTAGGAAACTAACAAAAAAACAAATGTTTGATAAAAAAACAAATTAAATGTAACTACAACTTAAATTTACTACGAAATTATTGTAATAAGAAAATATAATTGGTAGGTGTACTACCCTTTTGTTCTCCGCGTCAGGTATCAAATACGTCCCGTCGTTCCGCTTGAATTTCTTGTCAAACATATCAGTTGGCAACACTTGTCTTTGATTACTCTTTTCCTGCACATTTAATGATAAATGTGTTATTATAAATGATATTAAAACTTGAATTATTTTTAAATATTATGTATTACTTCCCATCAAAAAAATATATATATTATGTATTACCATCTTCGCCATGTGATAGTGTGCTGGTCTCGACCTAAAGCCAGCGTGCAAGGCTGGGCCGTTTTTGGCATGCTGGGCCAAATAATTTGCCTTGTTCCTTTCACTGCGGGCTATGAATGTTGGGTCCGTGTTAAATCGAGCTTTTCCCGCAGCTTTGAGATCTTCCGTCAACCATTTCGGCCCTTTAGTCTTCCCGGATCGCAGGCCTTTCCAGGAATCTTGGAGAATCTTAGCCGCATTCTTCCTAAAGTTGGCCTCAATTTGGTCGTTGTGTATCAGATCCCACCGGTACAAGCTCTGCATGTACATTACATAGTTGTATTACGAACAATTTAATAGAAACGTAAAACTATGTAATTGAAAACTTGTTTGCATGTAGATAACATTTAACGAATAATTTCATGTTAATACAATTTTAATACATTTTACCTTAAAGTGTCGAAACCACTTCACCGGAGCTTGTGGATCACACGTCCCCATTGTGGTCCAACCAGCCATAAAATCAGGCCCTATACATTGAAGCCCGATTTTGTTAATAGCTGAAGGGGGGTCAAAGCTGAAACAATACACGGTTGACATTTACAATATGGTTAGTAAAACAAGCTACAAAAATATATATACAAAAAAAGTACTCACTTGTCATCCCAGCTGGAATGATCCAAGGCCGATCAACCTCTGGCATCGAACCCAATGGTGTCTCCTCTCCGAGTCCGCCACCGGCCGAAGTCCCTCCGCTAACAAACTCTGACCAAACTGTGTCATCGTGATCGTCATCTTCTGCAGAAGGTGAGTCCCTCCCTTTGGCTCCCTCGTCACCCACCCTGTTGCCCGCCGACTCCTCCACAAAATTCAGCAGTTCGTCGAAGTCGTATTCATGCACTTGTGGTAAGGTTCTGTCGTCATCCATCGGCTCAGGGGTAGTCTCTTGTATAGGAATAGAAGGCATGTACACTTCTAGAGTTGGACGTGTGTCCCCGGTTGACGATGGTTAACGTTGCACTTTTTCGCCCAATTGTCTCGAAGGGGTAGGCTCCTGTACAAGCATAGAAGACATTTACACTTCCCGAGTTTGACGTGTGTCCCCAGTTGACGATTGTGGATGTTGCATGTCCTGGCTCAATTTTCTCGGTTGGCGTGTGTCTGTTAGCCGCGTTTGTGATGAACTCCCAGTACCCCTACCAGTGCTGGTATTCCTCTTACCGGGTACGTTACGCTTGAGTGGTGCCATATACCTTGCCAGAAATTGTAATGTATTTAGCACACCAAATACATGGAGGTGGCGTACAAGCAAGAGGTTCCAAAAGATTACTAAAACAAACAAATGATGAATCAAACAAATGAGTCATACACATAGTTGGAAATGTTTCAAACACAAATTTGAACAAGTATTTCGAACACACATATTCATTTACCAATGAAGAAACAAAAGGGTAACATTCGGCCACTTTGAATATCATTTAAAATCAACAAACACGAACCAACAAACACAAATGAAAGGAACCCGTGAATGAGACAACATTTTCTTACACAACAATCAACTTTTGTACCAAAAAGAAACGTGGAACTTTCGACCACAAACAAACGCAGCACATTTGAACACAAACAAAGGCACCAACGGAATCATAGGGTATCGGAAATCAAGATCACAGGAAAGCTGACGACGACTTTGGCATACCCGTCGGACGAAACCGGCTTCCGAAATCGATTGAAGAATTCATCGGAGTAAAACGGGGGAGTGTTTTGGAAGGATAAGGGTTTCGTGTTTCGCGCTGAATTTTGACTTATTAAACAATCCGATTAAACATATTGATACTTATTCCGTTGTATATCCGTCAAACAACCGTTATTTTAGTGTAAATAGTATATATTTTTAAAAATAAATATTTGCGTAGGCAGGCGAATACGGCGGGCGAATTTTTAGATAGACATAAGACAACGCTTTTGAAATTAGGCGATGTCTTAATTACAGTAAAACAACGCTTTATTTACTAAGCGATGTCGTTCTTACAACTTAATACGACGCATATTATGATGTGCTGTCTGTTTTTGTTACTTAAAACAGCGCTTAAACCCTAAGCGCTGTCTTAAGTGTGACTTAAGATGGCACCTACAGTCTAAACGCTATTTTTTGTGATTGAACACATCACCTACATCATAAGCGCTGTTTTTGTTTCACTTTAAACAACGCCTATGTATTATGCGCTGTGTAATTACCTTTTTTGAAATGTAATTACTAGTTTTCTTGATAACCTATATACATTAAAGGCACCTTTATTATCAGTAAGAAATGTCTTCCATCTCAGTGCGATAAATAACATTAATTTATTTATTTCATCGTTAAAATTTGTTCGAATTTTAAGATTTCTTGAATTGAATTTAAATTTTTCCACATAAAAAGCAAACCATAACTGTACATCATTTTACTAAATTTGGAAATGTATGACTTCACGAGGATTGGTCGGACTCTTCTTCGGTATCTGGATTATCAGGTACGTCATCGTCGTTGCGGTCTTCTTGGGTGTACTCGTAAACCTCATCATCAGGGAGGTTCCCATATGATCCAATTTCGTTGATTACAGGTAGCTCAGTTCCGACTTGACCCTCATCTTGGAACGGAACATTTGCTACTTCCATGTCGATGGCGTTTGTTGGTTTTACAGGACAAACTGCAACTCAACCCTGATTATTTTGTCCGTCTGATCCCGAAAAAGTCACATAGTAAACTTGAACCGCTTGCTGGGCAAGAATGTAAGGGTCATAATGGGGGTAGGGTCTATGAGTGTTCACGATGACAATCCCGTTAGACGGGTATGACTTAACAAACTGAGGGTCGTACCAACGGGACTTGAACAAGACAACCTTTAGGCGATGGTTGGTTCTACATCTCATATGAATTATTTCTTCAATAAACCCGTAGTAGTGTAAACCCTCTGTTCCGTTCACGTAAACATTACTGTTAACCGTGTTCCTCCCTTTACCATGGCTTTCAATGTGAAATTTGTAGTTGTTGACATTGTATGTTGCCAAACATGCAACGTCAGATTGAAATCCAGCGGACAAGTAGTGAACCCACTGTGGTAGTGGTAAGGTTTCTCCAAGCTCCCAAACCTAAACATAATATTTTAGATGAACATAATGAAAGTGCAAGTATAGATTCATTTGCTACATAAATATATGTAATATACGTTGATTACACTTACATGGGAATGCAGCCATTCTGGAAAATCCGTTAATATAGTATTGTAGATTTGCTGGTCATTGAATCGCGGGAGTCATTGTCTTAAGCCTGTCTCGAATAAAGCCAAATAGTGTTCAAATTCAGGCGTGTTGCTAAAGATGTAATGAGTGACTTTTTGAAATTCTTGGATGTCTAAAACCCTCCGAGTAATTGTGCTGCCACCGACTCCTGGGTAATTGTAAATAGAAATCAGAGGATCATTGAAATCTTCTGTCGCTACTTCATTTCTTTTTAAGCGTATGCCGCTCGTTGTTAACTCCGGATCCAGGTAGTCGGATCCCAAATATGAAGTCTCCAACTGTATGTATGCGTTAACAATACTGGCTTCCACCTCAGCTTTGTTACCTTTTTGGCCCAACTGTTTAAGACGGTAGATGAAACGCTCAAAAGGATACATCCAACGGTAGTGTACTGGTCCGCCAAGTAGCACCTCATCAGCCAAATGAATTGGTAGGTGTTCCATTGAGTCGAAAAATGAAGGGGGAAATATTGTCTTCAGCTTACACAGTGTGGCCAATATGTTGTTCCGCCAATGTTCTATTCGCTCAATGTGAAGGGAAGATGCACATATGTCTCGGAAAAATGTACACAACTCCGATACAGCTTCCCATATCTGTTTTAGTAAAAAAACCCTTAAAAGCAATCGGCATTAGTCTCTCGATGAATACGTGTGCGTCGTGTGACTTGTAATCTACTAGTTTTAGGGGTACTCAAATCACCTTTATTTCCCAAGTCATTTGAAAAGCCATCAGGTAACTTCAGAGACTTAACCCAAATAAGTACAAGCTTCTGTTGTTCTCTTGTAAGCTAATACTTACCCTTGTTGGCTACCAAACGACCGCTGTGTGTTTTGAGTTCCAATTATGGTCTTCGACAGTACAATCTGATTTCTTTTCTGCATTTCACACCGTCATCCTTTGTTTTCCCCTTTACATCCATGATGGTGTTGAATAAATTATCAAAAACATTCTTTTCAATGTGCATGACGTCTAGGTTATGTCTAAGCTTGACGTCCACCCAGTAAGGTAGTTCCAAAAAAATGGATTTCTTTGTCCAGTTGTGATCCACTCCGAAGCCGTCGAAAACCTCATTGATACGTTGTTCCCATATAAATTTTAAGTTTCTAACCCTGTCATAAATTTCGTGACCTGAGCGAAATTGGACTGGACCATCGAATTCTGTTGAAATTCCTGTCATTACCCCGATAAGGATGATTTTCAGATAAAAACCGTATGTGACAGCCAAAATACGACAATTTTCTTCCGTTCTTCAAAACGAATGTCTTTGTGTCGTCCATACAATAGGGGCAACCCAGGTTTCCTTGAGTTGACCAACCCGATAGCATTGCATACGCAGAGAAAATTGATACAGTCCACATCAAAGCTGCCCTGAATGTAAAACTCTATTTCCGATTTGCGTCGTATGTGTCGACCCCAACACTCCAAAGATGTACCAAGTCATCAATAAGAGGCCTTAGATAGATTTCCAAACACTTCTTTGGATTAGACGGCCCAGGAATTAGTATAGTTAACCAAATGAATCTCGTCTTCATACACAACCACGGTGGTAAGTTGTAGGGTGTTACCATGATCGGCCAAACGAAGTATTGTTTAGTTGACATACCCCATGGATTACATTACGGGGCTCAGATGCAAGGTTGGGATGGCACCGATCAAAATGCTTCCAAGATTCCTCGTCGAAAGGGTGAACCATGTGATACACGTCGTCTCTGGGCGAAGCGTGGCAACACATTTCTGATGCCAGCCTGTGGGATAGAAAAAGTCTCTGTAGTTGCGGTATAATCGGTAAGTAAAACATTTCACTTCTCGTATGGCGCTGGTACGATGAAGAAGTCGCTCCACATCTTGGAGGATGATATATTGGTTCCGAGCAGAAACGACAGACTGTCATACTTTCATCACGCCCATTGTAAATCATACATCCGCCGACGCAAACGTCAATACGTTGTTCGGAGATCAGCTACGAGTTTCGTTGACTGTTTGAAAGAAGATGGCAGCTTATTGCCCCCCCCCCCAATCAGATTTTTCATCGTGCCACATATGGCGTTAAACGCCCCTTGTTAGCTTTTGTTGCAAGCATTTTCATGTTAATCGAAAGCTCTGTCTCTGTCGTGCAACCTTCATAAGACGGCTCCGAACTTGAATTTAGTAGATCGAAGAATCTATTTGCTTCAGCATTCTCTATTTGCTCCAGCATTCTCTATTTGCTGGTCACCAAAGTTAGACGACTCTGGAATATCATTAGGGGTGGGAAAATCATGAACCATATCTTGGACGCTAGTTTGTCCGAAGACGTCGTTGTGCGAAGCCAAAAATGGGTCAACTGTGCTCGGGTCCGGTACGTTTGGACAATCATTTCCGTACGTGACATCCGCAAGATCTTCGCCGTGTAACGTCCATTTATAGTACTTTGGTGTGAAACCGTATTTGTACAAATGCTCCTCCAGCATTATTATATTGTTGAATTGCCGGTTCTTGCATTTCTTACATGGACATTGCATTGTGTTGTAGTTGGAAATATTCCATGAAGTTCGTGCAAAGGTTATATATTAACGGTAACCTTATTTGCAACGGATATATTAAAATCAAGTAACGGAATGATGACGGAATGTCGATGAAAACAATTCCGTCACCCAGTGACGGAAATGTAACGAAATGTTAACGAAATCTGTACAACGACTACATAATAACGGTAAAAAATTTCCCAACCTTTATATGAAAATGGAGTGACGGAATGGTAACAAATGTCGATGAAAACAATTCCATCAACACTGCAGTTCAATTCCGTCACCTAGTGACGGAAATACAACGAAATGTTGACGAAATTTGTACAACGACTACATAATAACGGTAAATTTATTTCCCAACCTATATATGAAACTGTTGTGACGGAAGAATGGTAATAGGATTGTGATGCAAATATTTCCGTTAAAATTGCATTGTATTTTCGTTGTTGGTGACGGAGTAGTGACGGAATATAGACGCATAAAATACTGTATTTTGTTTTTCAGAATGTTGTGTTCAATTAATTGATTTATCAATTTATTTGTGTTTCATTTCCCAACCTAAATGCATTTCCGGATGTTGTGTTTAATTAATTGATTAATTAATATATATGTGTAGTAACAATTATTATAACATAACATAAATACTCAATTTGTGAATAGTTTTAAAATCCAAATAGAGTAAAATTTAAATACGTCCACAAATTATTAGAATACAGTACTTCATGCGAATAATGTGTTACAGAAAGTTTACGTAATATTACATAAAGGTCATACTGACATCATGGCGGGGTCTCATCAACGTACACCTGAACGAGAGTCTTTCCAGTAATATTTAATATACACTTATTTGAGCGATCCCACCACACTGAAACCTGAAATATGTATTATACGTTAATATGTGAAAAATAACAAATAAAGAAATTTGTACAAACACATATGTGTCCAATGACAACCTTCTGGAGTATGAGGACCGAGCCGACTTTAATACTAGCTCTGGTTTTCTGATTCCATACAGCAGTGCTATGAACGGTCGCGCGCACCACAGCTGTAGGATCCTACATTGTATGATTTTTATTTCATTAAAATGTATTCGCATTAATTAAATATGAATGGGGACAATTATTTAACCTTTAAAGTAATGTAGAATCCGTCCATGTTCAATTGACATGTGTCAATGACTCTGATGGACCATAATTGTATGGATCATAAACACAGTTAAACCCACCAAATTAGACTCTTTGTCTATTTAACTTTTGCTTGTTAGTTCCGATATTTATCTACATGGTATTTTAAAGTCTTGAGAGAATACAGGCTAAGGAGGAGTTTTAAAGCTGAAAATGAATTACGAGTCATTCCAGGTCAAGACCAAATTCTGACTTTCGAGAACCTGACGTGGAATCACTCAAAACAAGTCCAACCGAAGAGCAACCAGAGTCAGTCCGGAGCTGAAAGGACCGATGGCTTTTTGGGATGAGACTCACAAAACTCAAACTCACTCTCCTTCCTCCATGTGGCTGGCGGCTAAAGCCACAAGCCACTCCTTCTCCTCCATGTGGCCGGCGGCTAAGGGAGAGGTGACTCACCCCGATGGCTTTTGAAGCCTCCTCCCATTTTGTGACAAGTGGTGGCTTCTCCTCCACATCCATTGCTCCTCCTTGGCTATAAATAGAGCCCTCCCTTGCCTTTGTAAATCATCCCATCCACAATCCACAAGTCTTTAGAGAGATAGAGGGCTTAACCCTCTTCTCTTGACTTTCAATACACATTTTGTTCTTCATTTTGGAGCTACTTTTCCTTGTTTGGATCTTGCTTAGGAGCTCCTCTCCTCCACTTATTGTAGGTACAAAAGCCACGTCTTGTCCTTTACTTTCCGTATATATTGTTCTTACTTTAAAGTTATTCTCCTTTTCGGTATCCTTGTTCAAAGCCATGGTTTGCTTGTATTCCTTGACATGAATACAAGTAGCTAAAAGCTTGTATTCGGTAGAGGGAGTATTTATATCATAAACCATTCTAGACTCAATGCTTAATGCTACTTAGTGTTTCAAAACTTGTTCTATGTGCCACATATTAGGTTAGAACTTCCAAGGTTGAGTGGATGCTTGAAATGGCAAAACTCTTCCGTGGGGTTCGTGAACATACTCGGGTAAGTGGATGCTTGAAATGGCAAAGCTTATCTGAGGAGTTCGACCTCTTTAAAACACCATTTGGATTGATCGAAAATGATCAATCAAATGGATGCACATAGGCTAGTATACCTTGAAATGGGGTGCTAGTCTAAATAGAACAAGTGCTCTATGACCTTGAAATGGGCTAGACAGTGTGGCAAGTCGAGTGCTTGAAATGGCCTTGATACACTTTTGAACACTTAGTATGATCATTAGAGGTCAATGATGAACGATGATATGATATGAAACCCCTAAACCAAATCCTTTCCTTACAGTCCATTATCAACTGTTGTAATTTACTTTTAGTTCTCAAAGCACACTCAAACCCAACCCCAATCGCATTAAATTTATGCATAAGCTTCATTAAAGAACAACTAATCCACCAATTCCCTTGGGTTCGACCCCTACTTACACTTTACTACCCACTAGTAGAGTACGAGTAGCGGAGATATAAATTTATTTTGCATAGAGAACATCGCACCCTAACGACAGTGCAGTGGGCTCTGTCAAAATTGGCGCCGTTGCCGGGGAATTGGAATTAGAAATCAGAATAGTTGTTCTATTTGTTTTTCTTTTGTTTTAGTTCTGTCATGCAGTTCACAAAGTCTTTCTACTACGGATGCGAGCCTTGGAACAATGAGAAGTTTTTCCCACCATCCTTCGAACTTGAAATCCGCGAGAAGATCAACAACCTAAAGCAATCCCGGGACAAAACTTTGGACGAGTACTTATGGTACTTCGATTCCATTATAACGAGCTGCCCGCACCATGGATTCAGCAACTCAGATCTTCTTCAAAGGTTTCTCGATGGGATGATGCCATATGAGTGGAATTGGCTTAATGACGCGGCAGGAGGCTCGGTAAATAACTTAAACATGGATGATCTTTGGAAATTGATAAACGATTTGGCCGCGAGGTCAAGACCAAGAGAAGATCAGGCCGAGCCACTCGAGGACGTTACAACGGAGCTGGCATCTAGCAACCAGCAATTGGCCAACATGGTACACCAAATCCAGGTCGAAAGTGACGAATCATGGGTGGCTCAAAAAGAAGCATCAAACCAGCTCTGGGACCTCATTAACAAGCTGCCCAAATCAGTACCGGTACACATTTCCGAAATGCCCGAGGAAGCCCAGATCCACATTACCGAGCCACTCAAGGACAAGGAGGAAGAATTGGCAGCTAGCATCCAGCAAATGAGTGCCCCGATACACCAAGACGAGGTCGAAAATGAGGAATTCTGGGCGGCTACACAACTGATCTGGGACCGCATTGCCAAACTGCCCAAATCAATTTCGGCCCTAACTGAAGAGTTGCCCGAGACATACCCAGACCTCAGTGCCGAACTGCCCAAAACAGACCCGGACCTCAGTATGATTGCCCCCGGAGACCATATGAATAACGAGGATGAGAACCCATGGTTGCCTGAAGAAGAGCTCCATTCAGATTATCCCTGGGAGTTAGAAGAAGAACTGCCCAAATCAGGCCCGGTCCTTATCACCAATCCATCCGAGGAAATCACAGTCCTAACTGCCGAGCCAACTGAAGCCCCGATCCTCACGGACACGCTGGTCGAGAAACGCCCGGACCGTATGACCGAGAAACCCCAACTTGACCCTTCATGTTTTATGCAGAACATAGCCACCGAAGATCATATAATCAATAATGATGAGGTGCAAGGGGAGTTAGAGGAGGAGCATGAGCCTAAAAAGCCGACAAAGGAACTCTCACTCATCACAAGCCAAGGAAAACCGCCTGAAAACTCACTCGTTCCAAGACAACCATCCATCACTGCCACAATGAAGAGGATTGGCAGAGGCGCATGCTTAATGTCGCCTACATTTAATGGCACAAAACCAAACTTCCAAACTCGCAAAGGTGCCAACTATTCAAACATGAAGAAGCGGCAAAGACATGGGCCGAAAGAATGGAAACCCGGAAGGAGTAACAAGCGAGCACGACTCATCGGACCAGCAGCTATGGTCAATGAAGCCTCACCCTCTCGGAGCAAAAGGGCAGCCGAGAAGAAATTCGACCTCACACGCCCATGGGACCCAACCTTATGATCCGGGAATGAGGTACTGTCGAGCTAACGACGTTAAACAAATGCACTGGTCGGGAGGTAACCCGACACCTATCTTACTTTCAGTCATTTAGTTTTTTTTCATTCTCACCTTTCCTGTATATATTTGCTTGCATGACTTTTGAACTAAGTCGTGCTGAAAGGCACGCCTTCGTTCAAAAGTGTGGGGTGAGAACCGCTTGTGTACATAGTTAACATGTTTTTTCTTCCTTTTCCCTTAATATTATCTTTTTGAAAATATGAACTTGAGAATGTGAAAAAGATAGATCTAAATTCATGCGTTTACCTTGTGAAAATTCAACTGTTTAAAAAATTAGAATTTAACTTCTCATTTGTCCCTTTGTGCTGAGATATACAGGGGATGTGGAGTTCACATAAACTGCCCTAGAGAGGCTTGGCAAGCACTCGAAGGATCGAATCTAACTATATGGTTTACGAAGTCAGTGCAGGCTGCACTTCGGGTTTCAGTAAAGATTGAAGTCATCTCCGACATGCAGTGTTTATGCAAGAGGCGGGACGGGAATCAAACCGTCCTATCTCTAGTCAGAATAGCCGGGAAAATAAATGAGCAACCCTCATTTTGACCCGCACGAAACGATGAGGATGAGAAAGAGCGGGGAGGTATTTCCATATGCTTGCGGGCGACGATTGGACCTTCCAAAAAGGCTGAGAAAATGGACTAGCAAGTCACAAAGAAGTAAAATCTCAAAGAAGCTAATCAAAGGCCAAAGGCCAAAATTGTGAAGGTTTTAACCAAACAAAAGTGAAGAAACTCCAACTCAATATCAAAGGCCAAAGGCCAAAGGCCGATTCACTACAGAAGCTGTCTCTCGCCAAAAAGAAATCAAAGTGCTCAACTCAGTGAAACCCGAACCGAATCACGTGCTAGAGAAAGCTACAAGGAAACCATATAGTGCGAGTCGATCCCGAGAATGCAGTCCAGGAGCCTGAAAAGGGCTATCTCCCGAAACATCCGAATTAATTTGCATCTCGGCACGAAGGTACAAGTATCAAGTTTCTTCTAAGTATTTACACGGTTTAGTTTGGTAATAAGTAAGTAATGCATGAATTAGGATAAATCCAGTCCCATAGTCTCACTTTCATATTTAAAAGTTTTTACTTAGATTGTGTTCCGCCCTTAAAAAGTATTGTTCGGGACGAACAACTAAAAGTGTGGGGTGATCTGATGGACCATAATTGTGTGAATCATAAACACATTTAAACCCACCAAATTAGACTCTTTGTCTATTTAACTTTTGCTTGTTAGTTCCGATATTTATCTACAGGGTATTTTAAAGTCTAGAGAGAATACAGGCTAAGGAGGAGTTTTAAAGCTGAAAATGAATTACGAGTCATTCCAGGTCACGGCCAAATTCTGACTTTCGAGAACCTGACGTGGAATCACTCAAAACAAGTCCAACCGAAGAGCAACCAGAGTCAGTCCAGAGCTGAAAGGACCGATGGCTTTTTGGGATGAGACTCACAAAACTCAAACTCACTCTCCTTCGTCCATGTGGCCGGCGGCTAAAGCCACAAGCCACTCCTTCTCCTCCATGTGGCCGGCGGCTAAGGGAGAGGTGACTCACCCCGATGGCTTTTGAAGCCTCCTCCCATTTTGTGACAAGTGGTGGCTTCTCCTCCACATCCATTGCTCCTCCTTGGCTATAAATAGAGCCCTCCCTTGCCTTTGTAAATCATCCCATCCACAATCCACAAGTCTTTAGAGAGATAGAGGGCTTAACCCTCTTCTCTTCACTTTCAATACACATTTTGTTCTTCATTTGGGAGCTACTTTTCCTTGCTTGGATCTTGCTTAGGAGCTCCTCTCCTCCACTTATTGTAGGTACAAAAGCCACGGCTTGTCCTTTACTTTCCGTATATATTGTTCTTACTTTAAAGTTATTCTCCTTTTCGGTATCCTTGTTCAAAGCCATGGTTTGCTTGTGTTCCTTGACATGAATACAAGTAGCTAAAAGCTTGTATTCGGTAGAGGGAGTATTTATATCATAAACCGTTCTAGACTCTATGCTTAATGCTACTTAGTGTTTCAACACTTGTTCTATGTGCCACATATTAGGTTAGAACTTCCAAGGTTGAGTGGATGCTTGAAATGGCAAAACTCTTCCGTGGGGTTCGTGAACATACTCGGGTAAGTGGATGCTTGAAATGGCAAAGCTTATCTGGGGAGTTCGACCTCTTTAAAACACCAATTGGATTGATCGGAAATGATCAATCAAATGGATGCACATAGGCTAGTATACCTTGAAATGGGGTGCTAGTCTAAATAGAACAAGTGCTCTATGACCTTGAAATGGGCTAGACAGTGTGGCAAGTCGAGTGCTTGAAATGGCCTTGATACACTTTTGAACACTTAGTATGATCATTAGAGGTCAATGATGAACGATGATATGATATGAAACCCCTAAACCGAATCCTTTCCTTACAGTCCATTATCAACTGTTGTAATTTACTTTTAGTTCTCAAAGCACACTCAAACCCAACCCCAATCGCATTAAATTTATGCATAAGCTTCATTAAAGAACAACTAATCCACCAATTCCCTTGGGTTCGACCCCTACTTACCCTTTACTACCCACTAGTAGAGTACGAGTAGCGGAGATATAAATTTATTTTGCACAGAGAACATCGCACCCTAACGACAGTGCAGTGGGCTCCGTCAGACTCCCACAATCTGTCGAATGTGTTGTTTAATGTCAAACAAATAGGGAAGTATAAAATGAACTGGAAAATGTATTGTGACTAATATTACTTTGTCGGGCTTCTTTGGAACGGTTGGTGTTATTTCGATTAGTGGCGTATTTGGTAAATGGATATGAATTTCAGTCATCCAGGTGAATAACTCGCTCGAAGTGAATTGCAAGGCTTCCAACCAATTTTGTTTGGTAAAATAAGTACAGTTTTCACCAGCTGCACTTGACTCTGCCAGTCGTTCGGAGAGACACTCTTACGTACTTTCTTCGGCTATGTGGCCGGTGTCATCGCTTAATCTGACACTGGGTCTTTCTCGAAGAAACTCCATAACACGACCAGCAGGACCAGGAATACGACGATGTGGATTCATATTCAGTATAAGTTTGAGATTAAATATTGGAGTAAGACAGAGATCAAATTTACACATTTGAAATGGGATGGTCCATTGTAATGTCGGCTTTTACAAGTTCGTCAATTTTCTGTCGCTTTTCTGTTACAAATGTCGAAAAGGTAATGGAAAACAAAAGGAAATTGTGTCGGCAAGGTATTTTGCATGACTGCAAGTAAAAAATTTATTGTGTCCACTTTCCGTCACCGTTTCGTCAATTACGTCTGAAATTTGACGTAATGTCGACGGAAATTATCTCGCCAATAAAAAAAATATCATCCTTGTACCCTCTGGTCAATAAAAAATATCATTAATAAAACACTATTATTTATTAAAATTTAAACACAAAACATAAATATAAAACACGTTACAGGTGAACTACAACGTACGATTGGTTGAACTTCATTAAGAAATAATGGAAAAGTTAAGATAATGCCCAACTCTAGTTTAATAAATTCAACCAGTTTGCGAACGTTGAGTTCCAGGTGACCCATTCGATCCTTGAGTTCCAGGTGACCCATGCAGTGATGGCTTGTTAACTTCTTCGTCACCTGTAACTTGATCTGGCTTTCAAGACGGACCTTGTCTACTTGTTTCTTCTTCATCTCTGTATTTTTCCCAACTGAAGCTATGATCTCCTACACATTCCGCGCCCCAATCACATGGATATATACCATCCTGTTGGGAGCAAATATATCCTTTGGAATCGCCTGATTCTACTTCAGACATCTCAGCAAAAAAACGTTCAATTGCTGAATTGGAACTCATTATAAAAAATTATGGGAATGAAAAATTGTAGAAAGCTTGGACGTGTAATTATAGGGTGAAGGATGAATGGTTCAGTCATATTTCCGTTGATAGTCCGTCAACTGTAACACAGCGCTCTGATTAAGCGCTGTGTTCAAAATTGATCTTTAAACAGCGCTTACGTTGTAAGCGCTTTTTTATATAAACTTACAACAGTGCCTCATTGTTTGAGCGATGTCTTAGTATCACGTACACAACGCTTATGTAGAGGCGCTGTCTTCTCGACATCTATGACAACGCTTCAATTAAATAGGCGATGTCTTATGTTTACTTAAAACAACGCCTAAGGAGGAAGCGCTATCGTATATTTTCTTTATAACTCCGATTAGTCGATAACCTTACTCATTCCGAATTACCTAGCCTTCAAATATTTACTGCCGTCTTCGCCCGGCTACGGAGCGCACTCAAATTCTGACTTGTGTTCTTCGATCTCCGACCCAGATTATTCACCGAGTTATGTCGATTTTGGTTACCTTGTTTGATTTGTGTTCATCGATCACCGTTACAGATTCAATTTAGATATGCGATTTTCGTAGGGCTTGGTAGTTAGGGTTTCGAATACTTAGGGTTACGATTGATTTTAGCCTCGTTTTCGCTTCAATCAGTTAGGGTACGTTGTAGTCGTATTGATTTCGGAATTAATATATTTGATTAGGTTTTTATTTTAGAGTGGCTTCTTATGCATTTGTCATTAACCGCAGGACGATGGTTCACCCAGCAGGTACCAACGAGGAAGCCTCTTCATCAAACCGTAAAAAAGGGGGCCAACCCTCATGCAAAAATTAATCGACAAGCATAAAAAGGATGGCACAAAGGAACCGGTCACGATAGAGCAAGATGGAACTAGTGCCGGTGAAGTAGGGAAATCATTCAGAAGCTACATCGGTAATGTTTTACTATTTTTTTACCTATTGAATCTTACAAATTTTGAAGATATAAGTATTATCTTGTGTACTTCCAGATATTGTTGCTAAAAAGCGAGTGCCGATCACATATGATAATTGGAAGTTGGTACCTAAGGAGGTTAGGGAGCTGGTGTGGGAAGAGACGATGGATTGTGCCACTATTGTTACAATCCTAGTTTATATAATTTGTAATGAAATCTTGTTATCAGTGCAGGAATTATTTGATGTGCCCCAGAATGCCTTAACTAGAACGGTAAAGAAAATAAGGATGCGAGCTGCAGCCAGAATATGGAGAAACTTTAAGAGTGAGCTCGCGAATCAGTATATTTTTGGCCCAAAACAAGGAGAGGACCCCAGACAGATGTATTCTTTCGTTGATTCAGATCAATGGAAGGCATTTTTGTTACATCGTTCGACCCCCGAGTCACTTCAAAGAAGGAAGACGAATATTTCTCGAGCAAAATCGAACCCCTACAAGCATACAATGTCTCGAAGCGGGTACAAGAAGGCGAGGGAGGATCCGGTCACGAAAAAGAAAGCCCAGATCGAGGCTGAGGGTTTAATAGAGGCGGGGGATGAGCCTTTCATCCACATCGAGAGGCATGAGGTATGGAAGAGGGGTCTCCAATGGAGGAATAAAGATTACATAAGTGATTTTTTGAGGGGGGTGGCTGAAAAAATTGTAAGTTGTATGTTTTCGGTAAATTATTAAATAGTACCCTAACAATATGTGATTATGATGAACGTAAAATGATTGATAACAGGATGAATTAGAAGAACAGGTCAGTCAGGGAACATTTACTTCCCAGGGTCGAAGAGACATATTGACCGAGGCCATAGGGAAGGACGAGTACCCTGGACGCACACTAGGGGTGGGGAGTTTGGTAGGTTGGACGAAGGTATTTGGGAAACAGTCTTGTTCGTCCAACACACACGCCACAGTCACTTTGCACGCCCCTACGCTTCATACCATCACAGTAGTTCCAATCCAGACCCATTCGGAGATATACCCGAGGTAATATACCAAACTTCAAATCACTAAAAAAGTGGAATTTACTCCATTGACATTGTATTAATAATTTTGGTTTTTTTCATGTCAGACTGGGAATAAATGCATACTGCACGTGGAAGGAGGAGGTTCGGATGAGCGTAGGTGAATCATGGCACTTGGAAGAGTTATGCCAGGACGATTCGTGCAATATCAAGAGCTGGATGATGAGATGGTGAAGGTGGTTCTAGACGATGCGTTCGAACCATCGGTAGATCTCCCAGAGAAGTTCGGGCATTTGGAGAAAGTATCGGATGCAGTGCTAGCTTTTGTGGGATGGCCGAAATGTCTTGTAGTCATTGATGCAAATGTAAGTACGTACATTCAGGTTTTTGACACTTTTAAACTTTATGTTTGTTAATGTTACTCGTTTGATCGACACTTGTATTTCGGACAGGGATATGACGAGTTCAGATTTTTTAAATTACAATCTAGCAGTTTCAGCGACGAAGGTACTAGCAGAATATCAATGCATTGCAGCTTTTTGTACGACCACACTACGGGGATGTCGAAGTCAACTCTATATTCGGTGTACATTAATAGCGAAGTTTTTGGTGAGGATTGCTATGTCCCTATGAACAAAGATTGTATTCTGGAATTCACCTGCTTACAAGCTTTGGGTGCAACCGCAGCTGAAGTTTACATTAGGTAATTATTGATTTGATTATTTAATGGTTCTTAAGTTTGAATAAAGTTTACTAGCTTAATGATATGCCAGCAGATTTATCCACGATAAGATCCAACCGGGCATTCGGTTTGGATTCTTCAGACCGAGTTATATGAGTCCGACCGAGCATTTTAATGTGAGGGTGGACTTCTTCCAGAGGAGATTGAGAATGCCCGACTACGGTCGTAATTTTTGCTACTTCCTTCCCTATGTCGATATCGTAAAGTAAGTGGATATTTTTCTTATTCTTGTCTATTTTGCATGTAATGCATATTATACTAATATACAATGTGCCAAATGTTTGTTAGGTGGCACTGGTGGTTAACTGTCATATTCCCTATGAAGTGAGTGGTCTTTTGGATTGATCCGATGGGCAAACCGCCGGTGGCGGATGCAATGAATTTTATTAAAACGTAAGAAATATGCTAGCCAATTTTAGATTGAATTACTAAATGTTTTACAACTTGCTGATATTAATTACCTTAATGTTGTAGGAGCTTGAGTCTGTACTTCAGCATCCCGTCATATTCGGATATAGAGTGGAAGACTGTGACGGTATTGACTTAACAAATAACGATTGTTTTGACAAATTTTATTTTCCATAGTTAATAAGTTTCGTGCGATTATAACTGGAGTTAAGTGTGTGGATACTATGTCATTCAATATATTCGCGACATAATCAAGTTCGTTCAAGCTACCAATGGATCGCTTCAGGATGACATCAGTCAAGTAAGTATATACCGACACTTAATTGATCATTACCATTAATTTGAGGTGTCCATAAACTTTCTAACTATGAATTTGTTTTCCAGTGTTTCCCTAGAGGACAACAATCCTATGATAACAAAGTCCTAGATGATATGAGGGACGAATTTGCAACTGATTTGCTTAATTAAGTGCGGCAAGCATATGATCCGGTATAAACATGAAGTCATATATCGTATTATTGCTCGAATTTTGTTGTAAGAAAAACATGGCAAGTATCAATTTTTTTTTGACATATACGATTCCAAATGTGTTGCATAATATTGAGCAAATTATTGTAATTTGATGTTCAGCATATTTGTATTTTTGCAACAGCTATTTTGTTTGAAATGAATCGTGCAAGGGGATTGAAATGTATCTTGCCATTTTTTTTCACACTTTAGACAGCGCTTCCTGTGGAAAGCGATGTTTATAGTACAACTTTCGACAACGCCTTTTAATGAAGTGCTGTTTAAAGTACAACTAAGACAGCGCTTCACCCAGGAAGCGATGTTTAACGTTAACCTAAGACAACGCTTCATCTTTAAGCGCTGTCCAAATTCCGTTTCATAAGTTTTATTTGACAAACTTATTTTTCAGAGTGATGTTGTCATTTTAAAATTTTGTTTTCGTGTAATATAAGTTTTTTTAACATATTCTCAATTTGCGTTATAAATTGCTTATTCAAATCAATTTTATTCAACAAGTCCCGGCTTAAACCTTTAATTTTCAGGCGGTTTGTTGTCAATTTGCGTTACAAACTCAATCGGAAAACAAAAGTGTGATATAAAATGTATGACATACATTGTAAGACGTTGTAAGTCAATAATTAATTTAATTCATGTAATAAAAAGTAGAATATCATTTATTTAGAACATCGTGAGCCGTTCACTATTTTGTTGTTTACATGTTGGTTGACCATGAGAAACGTCAAATCCTTCCCCTCCTTAGCATACTCATTTCGTCAATGACGATCAGATTGCATCTCTTCATAAAATTAGGCCGAATGCGACTGTCATACCGTGCATCCCAAGTAGTTATACTCTACAGGCAAATCATTTGTAATACCCATTAACGTTTGACAACAAATTGAGTCAATTACTTTTTTTGAGTTACCGATTTGTACCCGAAACTCCCCGTACCAAATTTCCTTAGCGCTGTCTGGGATCATGTTCCAGGAAGTCCATGTTGAATCTCAGCATTTTGATATGCATTCTTGTGCAAATCGTTCGATGAACATAGAATGGGAAGAAACTGTTACAAAATTAGGGATCACATAATGGGTGGATTTATCAAAACCGTCATTATGAGGGGTACAATGAGTTCTTACCAGTTTCTTCCAACAGGTGTAATGTGCACTCTACGATCGACGTCACGTGGATTGTCACCAAAACCAACAAGGTCAAATGAAGGAGACATGTTGACAACTATTCAATTGGAAGGAAGTATGTTGTAAATGAATGTTGTGGGTGGAATGATGTAAAAGAGTTCTCATATATAGGGCACTTGTCTGAAATATGTGTGGATAATTTTTTCGTCGAAATTCCCCCACGTTTCCGTCGACGTCGACGGAAAACATATGGAATTTAGACGAAAAATTTGTAAATAAGCAACGGTCAATAAATAACGGTAAATAAAAGTGACGGAAATGTGACGGAAACAAGCAACGGTCAATAAATAACGGTAACTAAAAGTGTAATGGAATAATGACGGAAATGTGACGGACATATGAAAATAATTTCACCAAATAACGGTACCTAAATTTGTAATGGACTGGTGACGGAATTGTGCCGAAAAATTGATGGAATATTTTTGCAACAATACTGGAAATGGGATGAAGACGATTCTAAAGAATTTCATTACCCTTGACTGAGATTGGTTTCTTAGAAGACAATGTAAAATTTTATAACATGTGGCATGAACTCACCTAGTTGAATTGCAACCAGAATGATGTTGAGAATTCTCAGAACATCAATTTGGTTTGAGTTCTCAACTCTCGAGTCTGGTTGCAATTCAACTAGGTGAGTTCATAGCACATGTTATAAAATTTCAGTTGTCTTGTAAGAAACTCATCTCAGCCAAGAGACATAAAATTCTTCAGAATCATCTTGCACCCCCCATGTCTAGTATATGTTGCAAAACTTGTGTGCTTGGAAATAAAAAAATGTTGGAAATGAATGTTGTGTGTTGACTGATGTAAAGAGTTCTCTTATATAGGGCGAACTGAAATATGTTTTTCCGTTTCTATCGACGTTATTGCGACGGAATTTGTGGACGGAAAATTTTCAGAAATTGTAGTGAATAACATATGAACATAAACCTTATTTATATATGAGGGGAAAAGATCAGATGCAAACTATAAAAGTCGTCGTCGATAAACCAACATTACGACATAGTTCGTCAAAGTGGTCTGTAATTCGTCGCCGAGAAACCAACTCTACGAGGCATGATTTAATCCCACCTGTCTAAGAACTATTAGTAGTTTGTATTTTTTTATAAGAAAAAACTGTTTACACGAGATAATTTATCTATGTATGAGACCGACTTGCCATATGTATGGTTGCTAGTCGTCCTAGTATGTGTACAAGGAAGACAAGAGTTGTTCAACCTAGAAAAATTGGATCTACATAGCACGTGGTTATTAAATAAGAAAATTTTGCATGAATGCTGTGTCCACGATTGTTTTGCTCCTGGCCGGCGGTAGACGGCCTCCAACCTTAGCCAATTAGGTTTAGTGGCAGTTTAGGATTAGGGTTTAAATTATGTGTAACAACAAAACAGAAAGAAAAACAAAAGACTAAGTCAATATAATGGTCTTATGGTCACAAACATTAGCGACAAATAATTGTGCATGAATTTGGCCATATATTTCATTGAAGTATTGGACACATATTTTAGTGCTGTATACCTTTTCACAAAATTAAACATTACGAACATTTCGATTTACAATAGAAAGACGGTTCTTTGAGAGTGATAATTAATCCGATCCATCTTACCACCATTTGATTTGTTAGAGCATTATTATAATATGGTTAATATATATTCTCTGTATGGGAGCGCTCCGTTGTGGCAGAGTTCGTAGAATGAGGCAGTGAAGCACGTTGTGAGCCACACATTTAGATGATGTGGCAGGGATAGTTGTTTACTGTTTGCTTTTTGCTTTTTGGTAGTGGGACACGTGGCGCGCCCACAAAGCACGAGGGTAGATGTGTGGCTGAGATCGTGCCTCAATGCCTCATTCTAATTTTGCTGTCTCATTTGAGCGCTCCTCTTCTCTGTATATATCTTATATATTTGAGGCGTGATGGAATGAGAATCCCTATATTTTTCGTTAATTTGATAACCCAAATTCACATTTAAAACTGCAGCATCAAGTCATTGAGGTGGTGAAAGATGTCTTTTTTTAAAAGGAAAAGACCAAACAACCCCGGACTCAAAAATCCTTATACCTATTCTACCCTTCTACACTACCCACTAGATGAAACTCACTCTGGCCCTATCAGGATTTGAACCCGTGACTGGTGGAGTAATAACAACTGATCTTGCCATTATGCTAGCCCCTGATGGGCGCGGTGACACGTGTCTCATGTGCATATTCATATGTGCATTTAATTCAAAGTTAAAGCCACCAATTTCGACTTTGCTTTTTGACATGTGCTACATGCAGGTTTAAAGATGCATCATGATCTAATGGTGAAATTTGGGTTTTTAAGTTCTCAAATTTTTAGGGGTTCTCAATCGAGCGCCATGCTTTCTATGTGTTAAGTAATTGATTTTGGGGGAGAAGCCTTGATAACGGCTTGCTATGTGTTAAATAATGGATCCTATAAGAGGAACAATCTTACTCCTTATGAAATTGGTACAAAAAGAAACCAAATATGAATTATATTCGAGTTTGGGGTTGTAAGGGGTAGTGAGACTACTTAATCCCTAAAAATAATACTTTGGGTGAAGAGGGTGTTAAATGCATATTCATAAGATGTGCCGAACACTCCAAGGCTTATAGGTTTTATGTTATAGAACCTAATAAGCATGTATCGTTTCTTACCGTTATTGAATCGAGAGATGCTATGTATGATGAAAAGAGATTTTCATCAGTTAGCATGCCTAAAAGTTTTGGTCTTCTGCCTAGTGCAAATTAAGAATCAAATGTCACCCAAGTGAACAAATTTCTGAAATTAGGAGTAAAAGAGCTTGAAAAGAAAAATTATTTGATGATGATTTTCATATCTATCTATTAAAATGAACTAGAGATGAAGTGGACTATCGATACATGTATTGTCATGGTATTGAAAATGATCCTAAGAGATTTGATAAATCCATAACATTCCAAGATGTATCATTTTGGAAAGAGGCCATAAATGATCAAATAGATTCCTACTTGGATTTTAACACTAGGATTTTGGTTGATTTACCACCGGAGTGTAAACCTTTGGGAAAGAAGTGGATCTTCAATAAGAAGATGAAAGTAGATGGTACCATTGATAAGTTTAAAGCAAGGTTGATTGTCCAATGCTTTAGATAAAAAAATATGGAACATACTACTTTGATTCTTATGCACCGGTTGCTAGAATTTGAAAAACTAGATTGTTGATTGCTTTAGTATCTATTCATAAGTTTTTAGTACATTAAATGGATGTAAAGATCGATTTCCTTAATGGTCAAATAGAGGAATACGTCTACATGAAACAACCAGAATGTTTCATTATACCGGAACAATAGCATAAGGTATGCAAACTAGTTAAATCATTGTACGGGCTTAAGTAAGAACATACAATCAAAAGTTTGATGAAGTTGTACTGTGCGATGTATTTATTTTAAATCAATCGTATAAATATGTATATATCAAGTTTGACAATTCCGAAAATGGAGCTATAATTTGTTTATATGTAGATAACATGTTGATTTTTGGCACTAACCTAGAGTGCATAGAATCAAACAAAAGAGTTCCTATCATCTAAGTTCCCCATGAAGGACAAGGGAGAGCGAAAATTATGCTTGGTATAAGAATAAAAAGAGTAGAGGGAGGACTTTCTTTGACACAATTTCACTATATTGAGAAAGTGTTTAAGAAGTTTAATTATTTTGAGTTCCATCCGACAAGTACCCTTATTGATACCTCCACTCGCCCATTTCCTAATACAGGGAAGCCCGCGTCCCAACTTGAATATTCAAGAGTCATTGGGAGTTTGATGGATGCAATGGCAAGTACAAGAATGGACATATTGCATTTGCTGTAGGAAAGCTAAGTCGCTATACTAGTAATCCTTATATGCAACATTGGCAAGCAGTCCATAGGGTACTACGTTACCTTAAAGGGATCATGAACCTTGGTCTTGTATATTCTGATTTTCCTTTGGTTTCTGAAGGATATTCAGAAGCAAGTTTGATTTTGAATGGAAGATCATACCTCTACTAACGGGTGGGTATTCCTACTTGGGGAGGTTCCATTTCATGGGCATCTAAGAAACAAACTTGCATAAAAAGTTTAACAATCGAATCTGAATTTGTTGCTTTAGCCGCTGCTTTAAAGGAAGCATAATGGTTAAGGAACATGATACATGAAATTCCATTGTGGGAAAGACCGTTATCACTAACGTGTAGTATTTTTATGTCAAAATAATTTATAATGCCGGTAAGACCAGATCGTCAAAAAAAGCAAAGTGTAAACTTTTGCACTATTTAAGGTTGTATTTCTACTTAACCTAATCCAAATCGAGTTGTTGGTTTGTTTCTGAAATTCAAAATAAATGAAAATAAGAAAACTTTTGTCGATTTGAAGAGATATTTTGGGGGACTACTTCACTTCCCTAACATTTGAATTGAGTTTTCATTATCTAGCATGCATGATTTGCTTATATTGATTGGAAAATAGCCGTACACTCCAAGTATAAACCTCACCCTTCGACGCTATTGGTTTTTATGGGAACTGTACCTTAAACTACGAACCTCACCCTTTCGGCGCTATTGGTTTGAATCAAGTAACTCGCTGATATTTGCCAACTCTCGTCTCGTAAACATAGGGAGTCCTTGTCGTAAAACTAGCATTTCCCGTTACAAACTCGGGCCACTCTCGTAGTCACCGAGTTTATAACGTGTATTTTACTTAATTGTAAGATACTAAGTCTCACTCTTTCGGCGCTATTGACTTAATATCTCAACGCAATGCACTTAGGCATTTCGTCAAGCACCTAGTATGCATCGCTTAGGTTTAAGCGCAAAGTAAAATACAAATCCAATAGGACAAATCAATTCATGCAAATATTTATTTTATTCAACTATTCATAGTTAGACAAGATTTGTAGGACCTTAAAATAGGGTCACTACTCACTATCCATGATAGTGAACATACAACTCATGTTCTTGTTCGAAACAAAATTACAAGTTTTTAATGAAGAACAATCTCAACCTTGATGTAGATGATGATGTTGTTGATCTTCGATTTATAATTCTTGATCTCGATCAATCTTCGGCGATGTGTTGTGACTCTCTCCTTCAATTTGGTCGACAAAAATCCCCCCCTTCCACTATGTGGCTGCTCCTCTCTTTTTGGTCTTCTTTAATTTTGTATTTTTGCCCTTTTTCAAAAAATCTAGCAAAAATTGCATTTTTGGCCCATTTAGCCAATGTTACCTGATAAGTTACACAAGTGACACTATTTGGACCATATGCTTGAATTTTTCTCCTTGTTTCGACAATTCTTTACACAAGTGACATTGGCGCATAATGAGATAAACTCTTGAGATCAACTTCTGACACTCATAACGGCCGAATCTGCTATTGGTGAAAACTACAAAGTTAAAGCCCTTCATCTCAGCTTTGCAACAAGCCATAGGTCGATGGATTTGGGCACAATATGCGTTTTGCCTCAGAATCATTTTCACTTGAAAAACACCAAAATGTTAAGTGAGAGTTCATATAAACAAGCAAGATGATCGAAAATCAACTAGATGTGCAGCATAAATATAGTACAAATTTGTGCTCATCAAAACACTCCACACTTGGAGTTTGTTCGTCCCGAACAAACATGAACTAAATCCTAACCACTGTCGTAGGGAATACGAGTGTATTTAGCGTATGCACCAAGCCTTTAAACCTCTAGACTACCCTACAGGATGATTTGTAGTCTCGTGAGAGTTTTCAGAAAAGGAAATACTCACAAATCCCTTATGCGACTAGGTAATGCATGAACAAGATAGTTCCTCATTTATCTAGGCAATACACAACGAATACCCCATGCACATCAACTAAAATATAGTAATCAAAGACTAACTCTTTTTCAAAAGAATTTCGAACCACCAAAGACCGTACAAAGATGCACATTCAAAGACAATAATTATTAGGGTTATCAAATGGCTAACCTAACAATTCATTCAACCTCTTTGCAAGATAATCAAAACATGATCCTTAGAAACATAGAAAGCGTGCCAATTGCGTGCCTATGCTATCAAGAAGGATAGTCCATGGGCTAACAATACAAAACTCATTTCCAAGTCTTAGGAGCTAAGTCCATAATCCCTAAGGAAAGAGGAGTTTGGTACTTCATTTTCAAAACTATCTCAAACAAAGTCATGCCAACGTACTAGTACAAGGGTCATCCCTCTACTCAAATGATAACGCAAACACACTAAAAGAGATGATGGAAAGTACATTGACAAACTTAAGTGTGTGCCTCTTATTTTTCTTTCTTTTTCAAGGCATTTTGCCCACGATATGCTTCACGAATTTTTCTTTTGATAGCTTGCCTTATTTTTGGCTTGTGCTTGCAAAACCTTTTTGCTACCCTTTTTTTGTAGCTTGCCTTATTTTGGCTTGTGCTTGAATATACAATATTTTTTTTGGGGGTCAATTTTTCACCCATATTGACTCCACACATAAGATTTGGCAATGTACTAAGGAGAATAATGATATATGCACAAACAAAATGAAAGAATAGAGATCGCCTCAGAGCAATGACTAAGTTTTCGAAGAGAAGAAAAATATTTCATGCTTGCTAATTTTATGCTCAAGCGATGCAAAAAGGTTGCCCAAATCATTAGATAAACCCAAGATAACAAAAAAATTAACGCGCAGGAATTATGCATGTCTTGGTGATCCTAGATTCAAAATCAAGCCATTAGCAATGAAACTAGATAGTAGAAATGGGGTAATGGGAAGGCCTTCGAAATTCGAGTACTTAAATGTAAGCTAGCTCATAAAATGTGCAAGTGCCTAAATTTGGATGATTTAAATAGAATGCACTACACACCCACTCCACACTTAAGAGGAAAGCTTAGTCCCTAAGCGAAAAATATATAGAATAAAAAGTGTAGTGAAAAGGGACTTCCCTGAAATTGTTGGTCATAGAGTGTGGATCATTTGGTTACTCATTCCTTCCCCGGTAACGACGCCATTTTGACGTGTAGTATTTTGTATGTCAAAAACAATTTATAATGCTGGTAAGAATCGGATCGTCCAAGGGAGCAAGTGTAAACTTTTGCACTATTTAAGGTTGTATTTCTACTTACCCTAATCCAAATCGAGTTTTTGGTTTGTTTCTAGAATTCAAAATAAATGAAAGTAAGAAAACTTTTGTCGATTTCAAGAGATATTTTGGGGGACTACTTCACTTGCATAACATTTGAATTGAGTTTTTATATATCTAGCATGCATGATTTGCTTATATTGATTGGAAAATAGCCGTACACTCCAAGTATAAACCTCACCCTTTCGGCGCTATTGGTTTATATTGGAAATGTACCTTAAACTATGAACCTCACCCTTTTGGCGCTATTGGTTTGAATCAAGTAACTCGCTGATGTTTACCAACTCTCGTCTCGTAAACATGGGGAGTTTTTGTCGTAAAACTAGCCTTTCCCGTTACAATCTCGGGCCACTCTCGTAGTCACATAGTTTATAACGTGTATTTTACTGCATTGTCGGATACTAAGTCTCACCCTTTCAGCGCTATTGACTTAATATCTCAACGCAATGCCCTTAGGCATTTCGTCAAACAGCTAGTATGCATCGCTTAGGTTTAAGAGCTAACTGAAATACAAATCCAATAAGACAAATCAATTCATGCAAATATTTGTTTTATTCAACGGTTCATTGTTAGAAAAGATTCGTGGGACCCCAAAATAGGGTGACTACTCACTATCCATGATAGTTAACATACAACTCATGTTATCGTTCGAAACGAAAATTACAAGTTTTTAACGAAGAACAATCACAACCTTGATGTAGATGATGATGTTGTTGATCTTCGATTTGTAATTCCTTGATCTCGATCAATCTTCGGCGATGTGTTGTGACTCTCTCCCTCAATTTGGTCGACCAAAATCCCCCCTTCCACTACGGCTGCTCCTCTCTTTTTGTTCTTCTTTAATTTTGCATTTTTCCCTTTTTCAAAACCTAGCAAAAATTGCATTTTTGGCCCATTTAGCCAATATCACCTGATAAGTGACACAAGTGACACTATTTGGACCAGAGGCTTGAATTTTTCTTCTTGTGTCGACAATTCTTGACACAAGTGACAGTGGCGCATAGTGAGATGACCTCTTGAGCTCAACTTCTGACACTCATAACGGCCGAATCTGCTCTAGGTGAAAACTACAAAGTTGAAGCCCTTCATCTCAGCTTTTCAATAGGTTGGCAGACCAATGAAGCCGTATGTAACTAGGTCTATTGTAGTCCGTTCAGCGTTATTAAGGAACTAGGTCTTACAACTAGTTTTTGACTTTTGAGGACTCTATTTTGTAAGAGCCACAATCCAGGCATTTTGGATCTTCATATTGAGTAAAATCGCTAGCGCTGCAAGTTTTTGTACATAAAAAGTCTTGATGCTTTGTCAAATTGAATTACTCGTTTCATTTGGATAATTGTAGTTGAGTTATGCGATTGTGATTTATCTATTTCTCTTTTCTTTTCCTTGTTATCAGTCGTGTGGTTGATTCATATGTCTTAGGCACTGTTCCTTTGGTATTATGTGGAAATTGAGTGCCGTCTCTCTATTATGTAGGCCGTAAAATGCGACGTGGTCTAAGACACTGTTGCTAAGAGCGACTTAAATCTAAAACGTCGTTGTCAACAACGCCTTAGAGAAAGTAAGTAATTTGGAATACAAATTGGGAGATTGAGTAGAAAGGGAAATAAATTGCTTAACGTGAGAGCAATTTGGAAAATTTTCCCATATACGATTAGCTAGATAAATGCTTCTTTTATTTTTTTTCTTGAAAACCTAGCAAAAGAGAGAAGCATGTTGCAAAGTCGAGATCGGGTGCAATGATGTAAAATACAAACCGACAAATTATGGTACATTTCCTACGAACTATGCGGCGGTTTTATCCAAACAAATTATAGGCAATTTTCCCGTACTATATGGTATAATTGGTAGGAAATGTATCATAATTTATCGGTTTGTAGTTTGCACATTTACACTTGATCTTTTTCCGGATTCAACATTATTAGACAGTAAATTATAACTAGTTGGTCAACTGAATTATTTGAAACCTAATCTGGGTTTTGTTCGTATCGAAAGAGGGAATTAATGTCGAATAATGCAAGTGCCACCCGATCAAGAAACAAGGATACAACTACAAATGGCCCTAACTTAATCCAGACCTGTTGTTTTCAATCTTCATAGGAGCCATGCCTTCTCTTGTTTTCCAATTTTTTAATTGTGTGAATCAATTATTTCAAAAACAAACCAATCATAACATCATCGGTATCCACTATCAATGTATATTAATCGATTCACGAGTATGCTCGATAATTGCCTAACAAATAAAATCATATTGCTTATGAATTCTAGCGACGTGTAATGAACGGATGAGACACGAAAGGTTGTTAACATTCAAGGATTTCTGAGAATTCAGGTTGTATAAGGTTTAATTGTTTATGTATAGATGTTCAAATCAAGTGGGTTTATACTTTCAGTGAATTATGGGAAGGAGGGGTCTAGCTAGAGCTAGGTATCACATGGTATAGCTCAATTAGGGGTTGTATTGTTTCACTAAACAAATCGAAATGGGGCCAAATAACAGCCGTTTCTTATCGATTTGTCATCTTAGATTGCTACAACACTAGGTCCATTTTAATTATACAAACGGTAGCTAAATTATGAAATAGCAATTCTATTCTATTGAAAGAGTTCAGCACTTGTTGACGCAGGAGATGGAATGAGAACCCTACAAAGGACTTAAAAACATCTCAGCTGATACTTGTTCTATCCCCAGACTCCTAATACCAATCCTAGACTCGTGCTGCGCAGCGAGAACGCTGCGAGCATTCAGTACGGCACCGTTTCATTATCAAATGTTAATAAATGCTTTCTTATGTTAAACATCTGCATTTTAAGCTATAATCAATCTTTTTGATATGACAACGTTGCTGGTCAAAGAAATTTCGATTAGGGTTTTCCACGCGCCACTCTTACCTGTCCCGTCAGGCATAAAATTGACCTTTCAATCTAATTGATCCATCCTCCTCCTTCCAAATCAGCAACAAAAACCATTGTATGGCCTATTGGAAACGATATGTTTCCTATTCCTTCCACAATGCTTCGTTTCCTATTCTGTTGATAACTATTGTTGGAATTTACTGTCTCATTCATTATGTTATTTAATGTACATTACTATATATGTTCAGCCCTTTCAGAGGCATAATAGACACAACAATATTCTCCAAATCCTTCTTGTTTCATGGTATCAGTGCAAGGATAATTTTTTTTTTGCTCTGTTTCGGTCTCTTCTTGACCATGGCAGACAATATTGAATCCACCACTGATGGGTCAGAAAACAGCGGCGCACAAAGTCATCTTGACACGTACAAGCCAAAACGTCCAATCAATGACGTTGAGTCGCCCTTTTATCTGCATCCATCTGATCATCCAGGCCTATCCATATGTCCTGTGATGCTGAAAGGAGATAATTATGAAGAATGGACGATTGCTATGAAGAATGCCTTTTGCGCCAAACGTAAGATGGGTTTCTTGAACGGCCGTATTTCCAAGCCAACAGATCCTGATGATGAGGATGATTGGTACAGTGTAAATTCTATGCTTATAGGGTGAATTATTCAGTCAATCGATCCTGCTTTGCGCTCCTCAATTACCTATAGTAGCACCGTTCGAGAACTCTGGTCAGATCTTCAGCAACAATTCTCAGTTGGCAACGGACCGAGAATTCTTCAGATTCGCTCTGACATTGCACAATTTCGTCAGCAAGGTCAAGGAGTCAGTGTGTACTTTGGAAAGCTAATAAAGCTTTGGGATGAATTAGTGACATATGTGCCGCCCAGGTCATGCAGCTGCGAGAATTGCACTTGTCAAATTTCATCCCACCTTGCTCGAGAACGAGAGGAAGAACGTCTGCATCAATTTCTTATGGCCCTTGATGATGATCCGTTTAGCACATTACGATCAAACATAATGGCTCAAGATCCACTCCCTACTCTCAAACGTGCTTATGCTTTGGTGGTTCAGGAAGAGCGTCATAAGACTGTCATTAAGTCACGAGAGCCTCACACCGATGCTGTCGCCTTTGCTGTTCAACAACCCTCTACTGAGCCAATCCATCGCAACACTCCCAAACTCCAGTGCACACATTGTGGCAAGAACGGGCATGCAGTGACCACGTGTTATCGCATACACGGCTATCCAGAAGGCTTGACACCTCGTTTTCGTAAGCCATCTGACATGTCTACTGACCAAAATATAGGTCGTGACTCAGGGGCTGTCGCTCGAAGTGCTGCTGGCAGAGGTCGTGGGCGTGGCAGCGGAAGAGCAAATGCGGCACAACAACATGTGCAACACCCTAGTCACACTGGCTTTCAACCCGATGCTAAGGATCGAGCAACTCTCGATAATGCTATCCAACCGGATCAATGGCAGTCCATTGTAAATTTGTTTGCCTCGCTCAACAACAATTCAGGTTCTTCAACTCAGTCCGTTGGTATGTTTTCTAATTGGATCTTGGACTCCGGTGCCTCGTTTCATATGACGGATGACAAATCGTTACTTCAGGATATCACTCCTATCTCTCCACTGTCTATTAAATTACCTGATAATAATTTTGCAGCCGCTGCTGAAGCTGAGACGTTTACTATTACTGGCTCGGTTTCACTTCAGCATGTTTTATTTATTCCTAACCTTGGCTGCAATCTGATATCCCTTGATCAGTTACTCGCTGATTCGCAGTGTTTTGCTTTACTGACTGATCGGCTATGTGTCATTCAGGACCGCAATACGAGGACGGTGATTGGAGTCGGTGAGCAACGGGGTGGGGTTTATTGGCTACGAACCTTCCAGTCGGCCTCAGGTTATTGTTCAGCTTCTTCTGTCAACTCTGCATCACTTTGGCATCAGCGGCACGGGCATCCTTCGTCATCAGTTTTGTCTTCCCTTTCGTCGTCTGGACAAATTGTTAGTCACCACAAATCACCAGATCCGTGTGATTTTTGTTTTCAAGCTAAGCAAACTCGATGTGTCTTTCCCTTAAGTTACAATAAAGCTGATGGTTTATTTCACTTGATTCATTGTGACATTTGGGGTCCGTATAGTGTTCCTTCTCATACTGGTGCCTCCTATTTTCTGACCATCCTTGACGACTACTCCAAGGCCACATGGGTGTACCTATTGTCATCAAAATCTGAGGTTGCTTTGTTGATTAAAAATTTTTGTGCTATGACATAGACACAATTTCACAAGAAGGTGCGGAGAGTGAGGTCCGATAATGGCATGGAATTTGCGTCTCTTCAACAATTTTTTTCCACGCAGGGTATCATTGCCGAAACTACATGCATATACACGCCTCAACAAAACGGGCGTGTTGAACGGAAGCACCGACATATTCTCAATGTTGCTAGGGCATTGCGTTTTCAGGCTTCTCTTCCCATTGAGTTTTGGGGGGAGTGTGTTCTCACTGCTTGTTACTGGATTAATCGGACTCCTACTCCTCTACTAGATAATAAGAGTCCGTTTCAGCTTTTATTTGGTCACGCACCATCTTACTCACACTTACGAGTATTTGGGTGTCTATGTTATTCTTCGGTAATCCCCCGAAGTCGTGATAAGTTTGTCGCTCGGAGTACAAAGTGCATTTTTTTGGGTTACCCTATAGGCAAACGTGGGTGGCGTCTTTATGATCTTGAGACACGTCAACTCTTTGTCTCTCGAGATGTTAATTTTTACGAGCACATATTTCCATGGGCAACTTATGAGAATACTACTACGCAGAGTCCACAGGTGCTCTCTCCGGCTGCTTATGACCTACCTGATATTGATGTCGAGGCCACTTCACGGCCCATCACAGTTAGGGGGAGCTCCACAACAATAACTGATGCTCAGATAACTTCGGATTCAGATGTCGTAGATGCTGTAAATGCAGACACTGTTCTTGAGCCTCGTCGCTCAACTCGGTCTCGTCAGCCATCTGTCTTGCTCCGTGATTTTGTTTGCAATACAGTTTTACCATTCGAAAACCCCACCTTTGCATCACTCACAGCTCCAACTTCATCGTCCTCAGGTATATCGTATCCTATCGCTGCTTATGTTTCTTGTGCTAGATTTTCTGGACCACATGCAAATTTTCTTGCAACTGTTACCGCAAATCATGAACCAGTCACCTATAAGAAGGCTGTAAAGTATGCTCATTGGCGTGCTGCCATGCAAAATGAGCTGGATGCTCTTGAAAAAAATGGAACGTGGGAGCCATCTTTATTGCCTCCAGAAAAAAAATCTATTGGCTGCAAATGGGTGTTTCGTATCAAGTATCATTCTAATGGTACAATTGAGCGTTATAAAGCCCGATTGGTCGTTCTTGGAAATAAACAAGTTGAGGGTATCGACTTTACTGAGACATTCGCACCCGTTGCTAAGATGAGCACCGTGCGAGTCTTTTTGTCTGTAGCTGCTGTCAAAGGTTGGGAATTGCATCAGATGGATGTTCACAATGCATTTCTTCATGGTGATCTGAATGAAGAAGTGTATATGCATCCACCACAAGGGTATTCTGCTATTCCTTCCGGATATGTGCGCAAGCTTCGTAAATCTCTCTACGGCTTACGACAGGCACCTCGCAATTGGTTCTCCAACCTAGCTGCGGCCTTGCGAACCTTTGGCTTTGTACAAAGTCTTGCTAACTACTCACTATTTTCAATAACACAACGTGACGATAAGGTATTGCATGTCCTTGTGTATGTCGATGACCTCATCATTTCAGGAAATGATACCATATTAATCTCTACATTCAAGACCTATCTCAGCAGCTGTTTTCATATGAAGGATTTAGGTGTTCTAAAATATTTTTTGGGCCTTCAGATTGCTCGAAACTCCACCGGTATTTTTGTTTCTCAGCGGAAGTATGCTCTTGAAACTATTGCCGAGTCTGGTTTATTGGGATCCAAGCCCTGTGAGTTTCCTATGGATTCACACCACCAGCTAGCATCTGTCGAGGGACCTGATCTTGGCAATCCTGAGAGGTATCAACGTTTGGTTGGTCGTCTAGTTTATCTAACTATCACTCTTCCGGAGCTCTGCTATGATGTTCATACTTTGTCTCAGTTCATGCAGTCACCGAAAGAGCCTCATTGGCTAGCTGCCATCCGTGTAGTTCGTTGTTTGAAGGGCCACCCTGGCCAAGGTCTACATCTTTCCCAACAGAGTGCTTTACAGTTGACAGCTTATTGTGATTCTGATTGGGCGTCTTGCCCCCTTACACGACGGTCCGTCACAGGCTATTTCATCACTTTAGGTTGTTCTCCCATTTCCTGGAAGACTAAGAAACAAGTCATAGTATCTCGATCCTCAGCTGAAGCTGAATATAGATCCATGGCCTCTACATGTAGTGAGATCATATGGCTTCGCTCCTTATTGCGCTCTCTTGGCATAGAACACCATTCCCCAGTTCGATTACTATGTGATAGTCAAGCTGCGTTGCATATTGCTACTAATCCAGTTTTTCATGAGCGGACAAAACATATTGAGGCTGATTGTCATTTTGTTCGAGACCTTGTTGTTCCTGGTACGATCGAGTTAAGTCATGTTTCCACCTTGCAACAACAGGCAGATATCTTTACTAAGGCGTTGGGAAAAGCGCAGTTTCATCATCTTTTGGGCAAGTTGGGCATTATCGATCTCCATGCTCCAACTTGAGGGGAAGTATTGGAAACGATATGTTTCCTATTCCTTCCACAATGCTTCGTTTCCTATTCTGTTGATAACTGTCTCATCCATTATGTTATTTAATGTACATTACTATATATGTTCAGCCCTTTCAGAGGCATAATAGACACAACAATATTCTCCAAATCCTTCTTGTTTCATGGCCCTAGACAACTCGAAATCGAGCAACTTGTTAAGGATGTCATTCGTGCAGACGAGAGATGTGGCTGATGTGGGAGTCCTTGAGCCAGAAGAGCTTGCCATGTTTCAGGACGGATTAAACCTGCGACTGCGCTAGTTCCATAGGTATTTTAATGAGCGAGGCGGTTCATTTCGAGTTCAACCAAAACTCGATACCCTAGTAGTCGGCGGTGGATTCATCCATGTCGTCAGGACATGCTGATGTTCCCATGAATGGCATGGCTTTGGCAAAACGGCTTTAGACAGTTCGAGCAAGAGTTCAAGGAGTGTTCAACCGACTACTGGAACTCGCATACAACAGATCTGAAGATAAGACGTTTCCTAATCTGAACGATCGAAGATCTGATCTGATTGGAGTCGGCTCATCAATAAATTAGAGGATCAGATATTCAAATGAATATCCTCTCATCAATTAGGAGTCGCTTAAGAAGATTTGGAATTACATGGTGAGAAAGAAAGATCGAGATCTTCTTGAAGATTGGAGGAAAGAAGAACGTTTCCTAATTCGGAAGATCGAAGATATGATTTGATTGGAGCCAATCGACAAGTCATCACCGAAGATCAGATAGGCGATCAAATATATGCAGATTGGCTGAGAGAATATCGGATGGCTTGGCGTGGAAGTCATCTTCAAAGATTGGTTGAAGATATGCATCGAATATTTAGGAATATTTCCTAAATATTTGATGGGATTATCTGGAGCAGATTTGGATATCGTCCTTGCATATAAATACAATGCTAGGGCATCCATAATCTGCATCGCTTCTTGAGAGAAAAGAAAACACGAGAGCATTCGTGAGATTGGAGGAGGAGCGACGGCCGGCTGAGTATTCCACACCGGAATATCAACGGCGAAGAAGCAGTCTGTTCAGGGTGCTGTTCAGACTGTTCTTGAAGAACTATCAAGCACACACACACACACACGTGATCAAGATACGCCTTCGGAAGAAGGTACTGAACTCTAGGAGAGGTTCAAGACCAGGAGGAGAGGAAGTCTCATCCTGCCCATAGGGGATCGAGGTGAGCTGCGGTGAACCGAGATTGCAAATCCGAGAGACGGGTGTTAGAGGCTAGGCTATTACAAACAAGGCGTTGTGTAAGTGTAAGTCCACGAATAGCTCTAAACTCGTAATAAGATTTGTGTCCCTTTTAGGGTGTGGGAAACCCCCCAGAGTAGGCGAAGCCGAACTGGGTATCATATCGTGTGTGCTCCTATTTTGTTTGGGTTTCGTACTGTCTGCTAAGGTGTTCCAGTCTCTGTTTGAACACAACCTGAAACTGTCCAACAAGTGTTCGAGACGCAGTTCGAACACCATCTGGAACTCGTCTTGACTTAGACAAGTAGATTTCACATGCCTACCATCGAATTGGCATCTCAAAAGGCTCATTACCTTCCGATATGTGAGAAACTTGTAAAGATGAAGTTGATGATGGAGAGAAAATAAATTTCCTAGCTTTGTTGGTCGGGGTAACCGTATGTGCGTGAAAAACCATAATCAAAAATTGTTTGACCAGAAACGCTGTTGTTTATGTCGGATAAAAAAGATTGATTATAGCTTAAAATGCAGACGTTCAACATAAGAAAGCATTTATTAACATTTGATAACGAAACAACGCCGTACTAAGTGCTCGCAGCATTCTCGATGCGCAGCACCTGATCTTAATCCGTGTTAGAAATACGAAAATGAAAAGTCTCTTATTTGATGAATGAAGTGCAGCGGAATGAAAAGATGGTAAAATAAGTGGGAAATTGAAAGGATAGGCGGTACAATGGCTAACAATGCCTTCCTCGACTACTTCTAAAGGACCAAGAACAGACACTTTCTCAATATTATTGATGATCAAATGAGTTGCCCCACGTCCCCTTTTATAGCTGGTTGAGTATGAATTCGACTATGAGTAACCGACGCGTAGTTAAGACACCCTTCAATGTGATCGTTCAAGCTCCTTGACCTTTGACCCCTAAAGTGTAACACCTGCTTTTCATTGCGCAATAACAAGGATGGATATTTGAATTTAAATTCAGCATGACATATTTACTAGACCCCAAGTTGGGCCAAGTCCTTCTTTTCTCCCGAGTGGGCTTTTGGTGCCTTAAGTCCCTGAAGTTTTGATGCGATTTCAGGCCCAAAATCTTGCCGCAAGGGACTTAAATATGATCCAGCAACCTTGGTTTGTTGGACTTCAGCTTCAATTAGTGAAGTTCTAACATTTCCCGCCCCTTCGAGTTTAACCTTGTCCTCAAGGTCGATGGGTGTCTCGCCTTTGAGAGTGAATGATAGGTTTGGTTCAGGGAATTGATGTTGCAAATCACAGACTGCTCTTTTATCAGTCATTCACTAGTCTTGTTACTCTCTTCCTTACTGGCTTGGGGGTCCCAGCTTGCCCTAGCATGTTCGGTGGTGCTCTATTGATTGTAGTCGATGAAATTGCCTCTTTTGTCCATGATTTCAATGGTGAGCTTGAGTGGGAACGCTTCGGATGGAATGTGGGAACTAACGGCATCATGAAACTTTGAGGCGCGGAAGGTCCGGTATCCATATTCCTCCCATTCCATATTTATTTTGCTTCGTCTATGCTAATGCCGCTGGGACTCCTTGGGTCCTTGCTTGTGCTTGCTTCTAGATTTGGTCTCTCCCAAGTACTCGTGCATCTTGATTCCCAAGTGTCACACTAACATTTAACTTGTTAAACTCAACGGCGCTGCTAGGTGCAAGTAGTGTTCCCCTCTGTAATCTTCCCCTAGTAGTTGAGATGTTGTTCTGGTCGAGTGCAGAACAAATACTAGAACAACTTATGCAAAAATTAAATGCAGTGCGGAAAATAAATGACATGCAAAGTTGTTACCCAGTTCGGCGTTAACGAGCCTACGTCTGTGGGGCTGTCTCCTTAGCCCGGTGGATAGCAATTCACTAATAATGAGTATTGCGAGTACATGATTTTATGTTTACATAATCCCTCTTAAACAACCTGAGTCTCAACTACTCTAGCAATCGCTAACTAGCTCTCCCCCTAGATCTGAGCCTCACCTCCGATTCCACCAGAATGATCCTCCACGAGAATCAGTGCCTTCTCCCGAATGCGCGAAATAACACCAGTTCATGTAGCTTCAAGGTTGTTCTACGATCAGTCTGTCAAGCACTAGAACAGACTGAATCCGAGCGCCGTGAGTAATCAGTGATGATTAGTTCACCGGCCGTTTGCCTCCATCTCCCTTCAGTGAGTATGAGCGTGTATAATATCTCCGTGAGTGCTGAGTAGAACGAGTCCATCAGTCCTTATTATATAGAGCGGTAGAAACCCTAAACCAAATAGGATTTCTATTCTAAACCTCCTATCTCATGAGGAAATCTTTCCTAAATCTTTTAGGAAACATACCTAATATCTTGAGTAAATCTCTTGTTGATAATCCTTCAAAAAATCTTCAACTCTGTTTAAGAAACGTTCGATTATCTTCTTTGCTAAGTTATCTTCAAGCGCAAGTAATCTCTCAACCGACTTCTTGATATCTTTGAAATCATCTTAGCACCGACTTGCCAAATCCGTTCTAGGAAATATCTGCTGCGTCTAAGTTGTGTTGCGTCGGTTGAACAAGTTGCCTAAACTGAATTAGGAAACTTCCATCTTCTGTCCTTCCATATGCAACCGTCATGATTTTCAACGGTCGACTATGTTGCCTAATTTGAATTAGGAAACATTCCATCTGCTTCAACTTGTTCCAGGACAGATGTCTGTGCCTGTCTTGAACTCTTCCTTGAACAACAGCTTGAACAACTACACAGAGTTTTGCCAAACTACATGCCATAAAACTAACAATCTCCCCCTTGGCATTTTTGGCAAAACCACTACCTGTAATCTATCTGATCTACTATTACAGTTGAATCTTTGAAAGAGGTTTCAAACTCCCAAGTTGTGCTACGAACTAAAAGCTACCACATGAATCTTTGAGGAGATTTCAAACTCCGAAAATTATAAGCACAAACGTATCTTTTAAGGAGCTTTCAAACTCCAAAAACATGTCTAACAATAAGCACATATGAATATTTTAAGGAGCTTTCAAACTCCAAAACTACTCCCCCTTTTTGCCACAAATAGACAAGGGAGTACAAAAATAGTAGCAATAGTTCGAAAATAAACCTCGAGTTCAACAAAAAATAGCTTCTTCTTCCTCCATAGATTCACTTAGCACAACAGGACTCCGCACATCAAAAAATTTAGAGAAATTTTTATTACCTCTTTGTGCAGTCTCCTTCTCAGGATCTTTGTCCGACTGTTCCTCTTTGTATCAGTATTTCAAGCCTTTCTACCTTCCTTCTATGTCAGCCCTTAACACATATGACATTCAAGCTACGGCTGACCAACATTTACTGGAGCAACTTAGTTGTCAATGACACATAGACGTTGTCAGGGAGCTGCGCTTCGATGAAGTTGTTTATTTTTGTTTTTATTGTGCTTTGCTACTTGCTTCGCAATATCTCGCACATGTAGTGAGAATGGCGAAGGTGATGATCAGATAAAGCCGTATGAACTCTTGATGAAGGAGCTATCTGCCCCTAAGTCCAAAATCAACCTAGGTGCATCGATGAGGGGCCAGACACGCAAGACATCAAGATCAAGACTGCGATAGTGCACCATCTACCGAAGTTTGCGGGTCAGCAAGGAGAATCAGCTACCAGGCATCTATAGGATGGCATCTGCCAGAGTCTCCGACTCTATGGAGTCACAGTGAGAATTTCAAACTCAAAGCTTTCTACTTTTCCTTAACTGATATGGCTAAATCTTGGTTTCTGTCTCTTCCTTCCGGTACCATCAAAACATGGGACCAATGTAGAAAACGATCCTCGCTAAATATTACCCAGTAGCTAAGGCAGGACTGGTTTGTAGACAGCTACAAGATATCAGGCAAAAACCTTATGAGTCGATGTATGACTATCAGGAGAAGTTTAATTCTTTGGAGCAAACCTGCTACAACCTAGGAGGGCCTGAGAAGCTGGTGATCGAATATTCTCTAGATTGATTAAGGCCACTTGATAGGATGCTACTTGATGCATCAGCTGGAGGGTCTATTTTGAATTTATCTCCAGTTGGGGCACAAAATTTGATTGGTGAGGTGGCCGAGAATACTAGGTTCAGAGAGGAGGTCAGCCGCTAGGAGGAATTCAGCAGGACAAGAAACGTCACCAAGGCTGATGCCCATTCAAATCCGATGGCTGAGGAGCTGAAACTGATGAAGGAGATGATGTAGAAAATCATTATGAATTAGGTAGCACGGATAAGGACATGTGAATTTTGCGGTGCGACTAATCATAAAACGAATGCTTGCCCTACTTTGTGGGAGAAAACACATGCCGTTGTCAATGCAGTGGGGGGATTCCAAAATTTTAATATGATGAGTCGAGTTTTCGATTCATTAATATCCATTTTTCACTATAGTTGTCGTTCGTTTCCAATGTTTTTTTGATGTCATTTGACCTCTATCTCTACGTTTCAGGTAGAAAACAAGTATCCCTCAAGGTCAAAACCTAACTACAAAAACTCAGGAAAAAAAGTGGGCAGAAAAAGGATCCCAGCCGACCGGTTCAGAATCTCCCCTGAACCATCCGGTCGGCTGGATGAACGAGCTCAACTTTAAAGCAATCATCCACTTTGAGTCGGTCCGTTGGACTCGCCAACCGACCGGCTAGAAGAGGACCTCAGAAGGATAACAATTGCTCACCATCGAGTCGGTCGGCTGGCCAGTCCAGTCGGTCGGCTAGAATAAGATTTCAGATGGCTTGCCCAAGCGCATAACCAGCCGACCGGCTGGACCTGCTATAGCAGAAATTCTACCTGAGGCTATAAATAGAAAGAGGGCTTTTTGACTTAAAGTGCGGAGTTTTTGGGGAGAAGAAGATTGGAAAAGAGGTTCAAACAAGGTCATCAATCAAAGATCCAACCAAGGAGAAGAACAAAGCTCAAAAGGGAGATTCAAGGATTAACAATCCTCCTTCTTTTACACTTTTTCATCCTCTTTGTTGTGTGCTATAAACCCTACTCACACCATGTTGTGTTACATGATGTGTGAGTAGTGACCTTGTGTTTTGAGGGTGTTATAACCCTCCTTGGTACTCTGTGATCATGTATATACATTTGATTCAATAATCTATGGTGTTATATTCATGTTCTCTATGCTCTTTATGTATGACATGCCACTAAGTGTTTGATGAAATGCCTAAGTGACATGTTAATATCAAAACTTGACCAAAGCATCGATAGACCTTAGGAAAGGTTTAGATATAGAGAATATGATCTTATCCAGTGTTTACGATGGTAAATGCATGGGTAGGAAGTGAACTAGTGCGTATGTTCATTGCATTTATCTCCAACCCATAGGATGATAAGGCAATGGAATGAACCAACAATGTCGATATAGTGAGGTTCGAGCTAAGAAGGTTTGGCTAGAAATAGATTCAAGTGAGAGTTGGTCTACCCTAGTCTAAACTTGGTTCAAAACTATTTGACACCATGAAACGCTTAATTCTTGTATATGTGATCATTAGGAAATGCCAAAGAGGGGAGTAACCCCTCGAAACTCCTATTATCTATCTTTTATCTCTAATTACTCACCACTTAGGATTTAGATACACACCTTATACATTTTTGGTTTAGAATAGCCGAACGGAAACATAATCTTACATAGTGTATGTGCTTGGCTTGCTTCTTTGGGTTCGACCAGGTCTTACCGGTCATTATAAATTGTTTTTGACCAATAGAGATTCTATCGCATTCGTTTGCGTGTGAATATCTACATCGTTCATAATACACCCTAGCAACAACAGTACTACCATGCACCATATCGTCAGCAGTAGGGTAGCTACAACAATCAGGGTCAGTACCAACAGCGAGGGTAGAACTACAACCAAGTAGGCTTGAGCAATCAGAATTCCAGCAAGTATCTGGAGGATGTGGTGAAGGAGCTGGAAGCTAGCACCCAATAGTTAGCAACCACTGTGTAGCAAAATAAGGCCAAGAACGATGGAGCTATAGGAGAGCAGCATATGTCTCAGATTACCAAAGCCGTTTTTTAGCAATGGAATGATTCGGGAAAGCTACCGTCACAGATAGTGCCTAACACGAGAGGAAATATTAGCGCACTGGCCGTGATGGATGAATCGGAGGCGAACAACACTGAAAAATGAATCGGAAGCCGCGAGGATCGCGCCCAAAGAAAACATTAATGTTTGGCGCGCCGAGATAACATCTACACTGGTCGCGATGCTAACGTTGTAAGCAGACGCGATCAATGCATTGACGACGCTCAATGAGAATATTAAAGCCATGCCCAACGAACAACTTAAGGCCGGACGCGGAGACGTAAAGTCTCATTTGGGCGAGACACTCTCGGTTGGAAAAATTTTATTTCGAATTTTGACACTCCTCTTCCATGTCTTCTACAAGTAGAAGCTCCTAGAGAGCATATGATCATCAAAAGGGATGAGCTAAAAACGAGTTGGAGGCAAAGCATGAGCTAGAAAAGCCAATGATGGGGTATGCTCTTGCTAAGAGTCAAGAGGCACCACCAGGAAAGTGTAAGGACCCATGTGCTTTCAAAGTCACATGTGGTATTGTTGAGGCGCTGATACATTGTTGTTCAATTGACTTAGGAGCTGATATTAATGCCATGCCATACTCTTTGTACTGTTCTTTGAAACTTGGTCCATTGAAACCACCCAAGCTTTTGGTAGAGTTAGGGGATAAATCTCTTGTTCGTCAAGTTGGTTTACTTGAGGATCTTACCCTTAATGTAGAAGATCTTGTTGTTCCTGCAGACCTTTATGTTTTGCAAATGGGAGATGCTAGAAAAGACGATCCTCCAACACTCATCTTGGGACGTCCATTCCGTTCTGCCACTAGGACCAAGATTGCCATGGAAACAAGCTTGTTGTCACTTGCGTTTGTTTGTAGGACGTCCAATTTTAATATTTAGAAGGATGCTGACCACCCGACCAAGAACAAGCCACCGGACACCGTGCACACATCATATCTTGGTGCCCTACTTCCTAACCCACCAGATGAGGCCAGTCATGCAATAAACGAGGTGATTGTAAGCGAAGTGTCCTCCCAGACTCAGGAGGATGTCAAGTCTAACCCGCCAGATCTTTGGAGAAAAGGCCGGAGAGCACCATTCTACGAGGGTTATGAGCAGAAGGAAGGAGTTGCTGAGGAGAAGTTTGCCCTCACACGTCCATGGGATCCCAACCTGTGATCCCTAATGACGTACCGTCGAGCCAACGACATAAAACAAAGGCGCTCCCAGGGGGCAGCCCAGCAAATTGTTATTTTATCTTCGTTGTAGTGTCTTTTGTGTCTGTTTAAGTCTTGTTCATTTTTGTGTCGTTTTACCGAGTCTATTTTGACTTAGTTTTTGTGGGAAAGAGGAATTTTTAAGCAGGAAACATGTGACCCTTCGAGAGTCTTGCGCTCAAAGCACACATTAGATGCCGCGCCCAAGGTTCACTTTAAGGGTTGAAGCGGCTAGTAATCTCTTCCTTGGGCGCGATAGTTTGCATTGATCGTTGACCACCATTGACTGACTTGTTTGACCAAAATTTTCACCATCACGCAACAATACGAGGGGAGTGCCTGTTCACTTTAATCTCTATTTTCTTTTTCCATATACATGTGTGTCTTGCATTGTCTGCGTCTTTGAACTAAAGTCGTGCCGCGAGGACACGACTTGGTTCAAAAGGGTAGGGTGGGAGAGTCAGTGTGTCAGCAGGTTTCTTTTTTTTTCTTGCATATTGTACTGTGTCAACACGTATCTTGTTAACAAAATTGAATGAAAAATATGGAATTTCTCTCTGTCCTTGAATATGCAGTATTTAATGTTGATGATGTGAAATAGATGTTGCTGATTATATTGTATTTCTCTTGGAAACCTGAATTGTGCTTGAACATGTGAATTTAACTCTTTCATTGTCTTTTGAGTTAAAATAAACAGGGATGTGTAGTTGATAGAAATGTCCTAGAGAGACTTGAGAAGCATTCAAAAGTTCGAATTTCTAATTATATGGTTATATGGATTTAGTGGAGGCTGACACTTCGAGTTCTATGGATTAGAGTTCGCTCCCCACTGCAGCGTTTATGTAATTAGGCGGGACAGGAAAACAAACCATCATATCTCTAGTCTGAAGTAATCGGGAAAATGTGGAGGGCCCCATCTTGACTCATGTCAAAAAGGTCGGTGATGAGAAAGAGCGGGGAGGTATTTTGATGAGCCGTATTTATACGACTCATCGAGTCATCAAATCCCACCAATTTCGGCACTTTATCATGCAAACAGTTACTTCTTAGTGTTGTTTTGCATTTCAGGTGTTTCGGAAGCTCTAGGAGGAAACACGCTTAAAAGACGGCATTTTCATGCCAGAAGCATCGCAGTTGAAGAACAAAGCCAGAGGAGCGTCGTGAACAGTATTTTTCGGTTCGTGAACAATACTTTTCGGCTCGTGAACAGTAATTCCGGCGTGAACAGTAATCCCGGGATGAACAGTGATTTCGGGTCGTGAACAGTAACTTCAGGAAAAATCCAAATTCCCTCCGTGACGGTTTAGAAGGCTGTGGAATGTCCCGGAATCTTCTAGAAGACTTGCACAAGAAGTTTACTTAAAGATCAAGCAAAGTCTAGATTTGGACACGTTTCCTTATCTGTTTTTGGGCCCTTTCCAAATCCAGACGAAAGAACCCCTGGTCCTTAGCTATAAATAAGAGCTCTCCTCAGCCCTTCAAATCATCCCAAAAAATTCGAGAGCTTCATCCATCAGAGCATCCCATCATCCCAAATTCGAGCTCTCCACTCCTCTCACTCGACGCCTCTTCCTCCTTAATTCGGCAATAGAGAAGAACATCATTCCTTTATTGTCTTTTGTTTCCATGGCCATGTGTAGCTAAGCCCTCTATTCGGGCTAGGGTTTCATATATTGTGACTATTGTTTGAGACTTCGTTCTTAATGCTATTCATGTTTTACTAATTCTCGTGCCTATATTATGAATTATTGCTAGACTAGGTGGATGCTTTGTCGCTAAGTTTAGTTGATCAATATTTCTATCATTATTATCTGCCTGATACTTTGTCATTTGGGTAGATAGCACATCTAGGTTAAATAACGCCTTTGTCGGGTTGTTTAATTTAGTAGAGAATTAGAATCCTTTCACCTTTGTCGGGTTAGGTTGTGGCATAACACCTTTGTCGGGTTATTTGGGAAGTCACCTTTGTCGGGACGACCACACTTAGAAACATTGAATTAGATTGTTAGTAGTCGATGATAACAAGTCACAATAGAAACCCTAGACCGAATATTCTCTCTGATTGAAAACCTACACGTTTATTTCGCTTGTTTCCTATTTGCACTTGTTTCCTAAATTGCTCAAAACCCAATTGTTTCCTTTTTACAGAACAACAAGTAACCATCTAGCTCCCTAGGGTTCGACCCTTGCTTACCGCTGTACTAACCCATAGCCAAGAGCAAGGAATTAGAAATTTAAATTTGCAGGTACCGACGACGCCTGTCAAATTTTGGCGCCGTTGCCGGGGAGCTACGCGTGAAGCTTGTTCTTTTTCTAAATTAGTTATTTCCTTTTCTTTTAGTTTCCTATTTTGTGCATTGCTACTCGTGTGCCATGTCTCATGCAGGTAGCTGAGTTGGCGACAATATCCACAACGAAGAAGTCGAACAGGTCGTTCGAGACATGGAAGGACCACTTCCACCACATGACGAGCAGGGCCCGATGGGCAAGAACGAAGCGATCAGGGGGGCTGCCCCGAGACAACTTCGTCAACAGTTCCAGCCACCACCACTCCAACAGCACCCGATGCTTCCACCACAGTAGTACCTTCAGCAACAGCAGGTTCCACCGGTCCAACCGAGGCGACAAGCACCGGCCGCTCTACGGTAGCCGATCAGACGACCACTGCAGCCGATCTTCAACGATGAGTATGACGAGGAGTACGACGATCAGGAGCCCACCATGGGAGAGCTGTCAGCCCCCAACTTTCGAGACCAATCTTGGTGCATCTACGAAGGGCCGGACCTCGAGGCTATAGCTATCAACACGTCGGTCGTCCATCACTTGCCTAAATTCTCGGGAACCAAGGGAGAATCGGCCCCGGCACATCTGCAGCGCTACCATGGCATCTGCCAGAACCTCAAGCCATACGGAGTCGAAGTGGAGGACTTTAAATTAAAAGCATTCTATTTTTCACTTACAGACTCTGCTAATGATTGGTTTCTATCTTTGCCTTCAGGTAGCATATATACTTGGGACTAGATGCAGAGGAAGTTCCTCAACAAGTACTACCCAGCAGGCAGAGCAATGCAGGTCCGAAGGCAATTGCAAGAGCTCAGACAAGGACCCAACGAGACCATGTACGAGTACGTGGAGAAGTTCAACGCCCTAGAGCAGAGCTGCTGCAATCTTGGACTTCCAGAGAAGCTGCTCGTGGAGTATATGCTAGACGGACTTCGGCGACTCGACATGAAGCTCCTAGATGCCTCGGCTGGAGGAAACCTCATGAACTTGTCCCCAGCTGGTGTACGACGAAAGATCATGGCAGTGGCCGAGAGTGAACGGTTCCTGGACGAGTCCAACAAAGAAGAAGAGTTCAGTCGAACCAGGAACGTGTCGAAGATTGAGCCCCCATCCAATGCAATGGCCGAAGAGATCAGGTAGCTCAAGGAGATGATGCAGCAAGTGATCAGAAGGCAACCAGTCCAGGTCAAGCCGTGCGGTTTCTGTGCTGCCACGGACCACAAAACAGACGAGTGCCCGACCATAGTGGAGGATGACCAGGCCGAAGTCAACGCAATAGGCGACTACCAGGGCCATAGCAACCAAACCGGGCCAGTCCGACAATATGGACCGGCCGGGAACGAGCAAGGAGCGAACGGGCCGCACTGGAGGAACAACAATCAGAATAACCACTTCCAGAGGGAGCCAGCACAGCAGCCCGTACCTCACCAAGCCCAACCGTACTACTAGCCTCTGTTTCGCCAGCAGCAGGGACAGAATGGGCCGAGTCAGTATTAGCAGAACCGCAATCAGTCAGGCCCGCACCAGCACAGCTCGAGCAAGTCCTTAGAAGATGTTGTGAAGGACTTTGCCGCATCAGTTCACCAGTTCCAGGCCAAAACCGATGGGACTTTAGCAAAGCTGGGTAAACAGATGTCCAACCTAGCCCAGACAGTTTCTGAGCTGAAGGGAGATTCGGGAAGACTCCCATCACAGATAGTGCAGAATCCAAGAGGGAATGTCAGCATGGTGGAAGTGGTGGACGTGGACGCAGCCTTAAAGGAGTCTGCTTATTGGGTGAACAAGATGCTCAACACGAAGGCAAGGGATAGCGAGGACGAGCCTAGCTCAGATTACACAAGGCCTACAGAAGACTTCGGCCTGCTAGCATCCGAAGAAGAACCGGCTGAAACACTCAGCCCAGACACGCTCAAGGCATCCGAAACAGGCCCGGTCCTCGTGGCCGAGAAGTCCGAAACTCACGGTTCTTCATGTGCCATGCAGGTAGCTGCTCCCGAAGGCTGTATGACCGACAAGGACGAGCTGGAAGGTAGGTTGGAGACGAGGCCTAAGCAGAACGGCCCCATAATGGAGCACCCACTCACTACGAGCCATGAGGCACCGCCAGGAAAGAGTAAGGACCCAGGTGCCTTCACGGTCACCTGTGGTATTGGTGAGGCTCAGATACATCACTGCTTAATTGATTTGGGTGCTGCTGTTAATGTCATGCCTTATTCCTTATATTGCTCGTTAAAACTTGGCCCATTGAAACCGCCTAAGCTGTTAATAGAACTGGGGGATAAGTCATGTACTTGGCCTAATGGTTTGCTTGAAAACTTAACCCTCCGAGTAGGAGACCTTTTTATTCCTGCAGATTTCTATGGCTTGCAGATGGGCGATGCTAGAGACGACAAACCGCCAGCACTGATTTTGGGGCGACCATTCCTTCACACCACCAAGACCAAGATTGACATGGGCAAAGGCTTACTGTCACTAGCATTCGGTGGAAAGACATCAGATTTCTATGTCTATGAGGATGCTGACCGTCCATGCACGAGGAAACCGCCAGACATTGTGCACACATCATATTTCGGTGCCCTAGTTCCGGACCTACCAGAGCAGACCGTACATACGATTGGGCCAGCAGCTATGGCCAAGATGTCCTCACCATCTCGGGAATATGTGAAGGCTAAGCCGCCCGATCAATGGAGAGCAAACCCGAGCACGTCGTTTCATGAGGATTTCGGGCAAATTGAAGGAGTCGCTGGAGCAAAGTATGACCTCACACGTCCATGGGATCCTAACTGGTGATCCCTAAAGAGGAAACGTCGAGCCAACGACGTAAAACAAAGGCGCTCGCATGGAGGCAGCCCGTCACTTTTATTGTTTTTTTTCCAGCTTATTCTCTTATTTTGTTTTCTGTTTATTTGAGTCTTGAGTCATATTCATCACATTGTACTTGGGAAAGAAGATGATTTTCATGCAGGGGACAGATGCGAACGCATGAGGAAACTGGACGAGCGCACACGGCTGGGAATCCAACCGCATGCGAGCACGCAAGGCCATCTGAGATATTTGCGTAAGACTGCTATCCATCGGGGGTAGTTTCACACCTTGAATAAATTATGTCAAGAAACCTAAGCTTTTGAGGATTCTGTCACCAAGACTTACAAGTCTAAGGAGATTGGTTTTTAAGTGAGACCGTTTGTGACTCCACCAATTTCCTGGGAATCCTTTATTTGTCTTAATTTCTTTCACATAGTCCTTTCATTTTGTGACGAACTCACGTTGCGATACAAGTTTCTACCAAAAGAAGGCAGGCGCAATGGTGCTCTTCGAGGACTCAAAGGAGAATGGTCAGCTGTTTCTAAACATCACGCATCGCACGAGGGAAGTGCCTGTCCAACCTTACTCTCTTCTTATTTCCCTTTTGTTTGTTTGCATGAATAGTCGTGTCTTTGAACTTAAGATGAGCCGTGAGGACACGTCAGTTCAAAAGTGTGGGGTGGGAGAGTCAGTCATTGTGTCAGCACGTTTACTTTCTTGCACCTTGCATAAAGTCAGCACGTTTCCCGAAATTTTAAAATTTTTGTACATGTTTCTTTTCTATTTCCCAGATTTGTGGTATTGAATATTGATGATGTGAAATAAATAGAACCGATTACATGCATATCTTTAGTGAAATTTGACTTGTGCGATTACATGTGATCTTAACCCATTGCGTGCCTTTGTTAGTTGAGATAAACAGGGATGTGGAGTTTATAGAAACGTCCTAGAGAGACTTGACAAAGCATTCAAAGGACCGAATTCAAGTTATATGGTTATGTGGATTTCATGGAGGCTAGCACTTCGAGGCAACATGGTCACGAGTCTACTCCGCCACTGCAGTACTTTTGCGGTTCGTTGGGACAGGAATACATCACACCGTCCAAACTCTAGTCCAAGTAGCCGGGAAAATAGACGAGCAACCCTGGGCTTGACTCGCGTCAAAAGGACGAGGATGAGTGAGAGCAAGTAGGTACGAGCAGTCACAATCCGCAACACAAAGAAACAAATTCATTCCATTGTGAAGTCGTACACCGACACAAAGTGAAGTGCCCCATTGATACATCAAACCGAGTCACTACAAGCTGTCCGAAAAGAACTCAAACACCTTGAAGCTCGAATCAATCACGTGCAAGAGAAAGCAATGAAGCGTAACCATATGGCAAGAGCTCGGCCCCGAGGGTGCAGATCATGGGTCAAAAAAAGAACTATCTCCCGAGACATCCGAATTGATTTGCATCTCGGCCCAAAGGTAACACGTATCATTATTTCCATGTTTGAGCACAAGGCGTTTAGTAACGAGTATGCGTGGAAACGTGAAATCTAGATTAGCCGAGTCATGTTCATGTAGCAATATCTAGGATGCCGAAGCTTTGTGATGTTTACAGTTTATTTTCCTCTTATGACCTAGTCCTTGTTCGAAACGAACAAGTTTAAGTGTGGGGTGGTTTGATGAGCCGTATTTATACGACTCATCGAGTCATCGAATCCCACCAATTTCGGCACTTTATCATGCAAACAGTTACTTCTTAGTGTTGTTTTGCATTTCAGGTGTTTCGGAAGCTCTAGGAGGAAACGCGCTTAAAAGACGGCATTTTCATGCCAGAAGCATCGCAGTTGAAGAACAAAGCCAGAGGAGCGTCGTGAACAGTATTTTTCGGTTCGTGAACAGTACTTTCGGCTCGTGAACAGTAATTCCGGCGTGAACAGTAATCCCCGGGATGAACAGTGATTTCGGGTCGTGAACAGTAACTTCGGGAAAAATCCAAATTCCCTCCGTGACGGTTTAGAAGGCTGTGGAATGTCCCGAAATATTCTAGAAGACTTGCACAAGAAGTTTACTTAAAGATCAAGCAAAGTCTAGATTTGGACACGTTTCCTTATCTGTTTTTGGGCCCTTACCAAATCCAGACGAAAGAACCCCTGGTCCTTAGCTATAAATAAGAGCTCTCCTCAGCCCTTCAAATCATCACAAAAAATTCGAGAGCTTCATCCATCAGAGCATCCCATCATCCCAAATTCGAGCTCTCCACTCCTCTCACTCGGCGCCTCTTCCTCCTTCATTCGGCAATAGAGAAGAACATCTTTCCTTTATTGTCTTTTGTTTCCATGGCCATGTGTAGCTAAGCCCTCTATTCGGGCTAGGGTTTCATATATTGTGACTATTGTTTGAGACTTCGTTCTTAATGCTATTCATGTTTTACTAATTCTCGTGCCTATATTATGAATTATTGCTAGACTAGGTGGATGCTTTGTCGCTAAGTTTAGTTGATCAATATTTCTATCATTATTATCTGCCTGATACTTTGTCGTTTGGGTAGATAGCACATCTAGGTTAAATAACGCCTTTGTCGGGTTATTTAATTTAGTAGAGAATTAGAATTCTTTCACCTTTGTCGGGTTAGGTTGTGGCATAACACCTTTGTCGGGTTATTTGGGAAGTCACCTTTGTCGGGACGACCACACTTAGAAACATTGAATTCGATTGTTAGTAGTCGATGATAACAAGTCACAATAGAAACCCTAGACCGAATATTCTCTCTGATTGAAAACCTACACGTTTATTTCGCTTGTTTCCTAAATTGCTCAAAACCCAATTGTTTTCTTTTTACAGAATAACAAGTAACCATCTAGCTCCCTAGGGTTCGACCCTTGCTTACCGCCGTACTAACCCATAGCCAAGAGCAAGGAATTATAAATTTAAATTTGCAGGTACCGACGACGCCTGTCAAATTTCCATATGCTTGCAGGCGATGATTGGAACTCTCTCAGAAGACAAAGAAAAAGGACAAACAATTTACAATCAAAGAGCAAGGCTCAAGAAAAATCAGCCAAGTTTTGAAGTTTTATACAAAAAAAAGTGAAGAACCTCATTCATACACTAGAGCCAAAGGCCGAAGAAAGTTGACTACATAAAAAGCTATCCAACAAAAGAAGAAAAAAGCTCGAATCAATCAACTGCCAAAAAAGCAATAAAGTATAACCATATAGCTTGAATTCGGGACAACGAACGCAGATAATGGGTCTAAAGATGACTATCTTCCATTCATCCGAAGTAATTTTAATTTCAGCTCAAAGGTAACATGTATCAAGTTAATTCTATGTTAAGCATGATGATGTAAGTAACGATTGAGTTATTCATCGAAAAGCTAAATCTAGACTAGCAACTCATATTCATGTGTATCTGTTCAAGACGTCGTAGAACGATTGTGATGTTATTTTTGTTCTTTCTATAAAAGAACAAGTTTAAGTGTGAGGTGGTTTGATGAGTCGTATTTATACAACTCGTCGAATCAATTATTCACATTTATTTTGACACTCTAGTATGCGAAAATTTACTTGTTAGTATGGTTTTGCATTTCAAGTGTTTCGGAAGCTCTGGAAGGAATACTCGCTTAAAAACGACATTTCGGTGTCAAATACATAACATGGAGTTCATGGAATATCAAATAGAAAGCCAGAGTCGAGATTGGAGCGAAAGAAAGGACTGCCACCCCGAGATTTCCACGCCCAACGCACACTTTAAGTGTGCTGGACACGCCTGATAATCTACACGTTGGGTGCGATGCTAATATCTTCTTTGGGCGCAGCAGACCCGACGACATGATGACGTTAGCAAGTCGGGAAATTGGAAATTTGAGCCCAAAACTAAATTTAGAAACCCAAAAACTTATAAATTAAGGATTTGGTGAAGGGTTTCCATCATCTCTATCATTCTACATCACATCCTACTTTTAAAGACGACTCTGGAGAAGAACGCGAAGCTTTCGACGAAGAGAAGAATTGTCTATTTCTTTCATCTAAAAGTACTTGTGTTTTTGTTATGCCTATGAGTAGCTAAATTCTATTTCAGTTTATGGCTTTTCCTTGTGATAATATGTTTTGAGACTCTTGTTCTTAATGCTAAATTCATGTTTTACTAGTTCTTGTTCTTCATCGCATGAATTGAATTGTGAATTAAGTGGAAACGTTGTCGTAAAGCTTAATTTGATAACCAATTCTTACCGTTAATATCTACTGAAAACTTTGTTGTAAAGGTAGATCGTAACACCTATGCCTAATAATATCTTTGTCGGATTGATGTGTTTAGGAGAATTAGAAGTCTAACACTTTTGTCGGGTTAGATTGTGGTGTATCACCTTTGTCGGGATACTTAGGGTAATAACCTTTTGTCGGACTAACAATGCTTAGAAACTTGAATTATGATTATTAGCTGTCAATGATGAACATGTCACAAGAGAAAACCCTAAGCTGAATATCTTCTCTGATTGAAACCTTCCTTGTGTTTGTTCTCTTTTGCACTCGTAATTGCTAAAAAGTCCCCTGTTTCTTTATTTGTCTACAGTTATAACTTCCAAAACCAGATCTCTTGGGTTCGACCCTGCTTGCCACTAACAATTTATTCGCAGGAGAAAAATAAATATTATATTTGACGCGTCAGACGACGCGCGTCAGGACACAGTGAGAGCTCAAAGCAAAAAAAGACATCGAAGCGACTTGAATCCGGGGGAGGAAGTATAAGGAAGAAGCAATCAGTTAAGTTTGCAAGCAAGGGCTTCATATTTAACAAGGATGGGCATAAGGCGAGTGACTTCAATTACAAAAATACAAAAAATGAAGTCAAATCTACTGAAGTTTATGAGGATCTTCTGGTGGTAGTCATTTGCGAGCTAAACCTTGGTTATTCTAATCCCAAGGAATGGTGACAATGGACACTGGGGCAACCCGCCACATCTGCACAGACACGAAAGTGCATGGATCAGATTGAAGGAGATGAGTTGTACATGGCCAATAGTACAACCTCAAAGATCAAGAGGGAAGGTACGATCACCATGATTCTGACCTCGGGGAAAGAGCTGAAGCTGACCTATGTAATGTATGTGGTTGACATGCGGATGAAATCGATCTTCAAGGCATTGTTACTGTGTATCTTGGATCCAAAATGGTGTTTTAGACCCGGGGGATAACTATTTCCAAGAATGGCACGTATGTAGGAAAGGGTTATATTAACGATGATATGGTGAAAATGAATGCACTACCCATCAAACCATAAATGAATAAGCATAATTCTTTGGTTTATTTGCTTGAGTCGCCAATGTATGGCATGAATCATGACATTATTAGAAAAATAATGAATTTGGAATTTATACCAAAATTTTAATAGATTTCAAACACAGGTGTGAGTAATGTGTTGATAGAAAATTGACAAGGATTTCCTTTCTAAATGTTGAAAGAGAAAGGGAACCTCCTATATTTAATCCATTTCAGTGTATGTGATTTAAAGTCAATGCCACCAAGGGGTGGTAACAAAAACTTTGGGACTTCCATTGATGATAGTACAAACTATTGTTACATGTATTTTCTTAAAAGTAAAGACTAGGCAGTTTAAATGTTTGCCAATAAAAATCAAATGTTGAGAATCAACATGAAAGAAAGATCAAGAAGTCAAGAAGTGACTGTGGAGGTGAATATGTTGAGCCATTTAGGGAATTTTGTAAAGCAAATGGTATTGTTCACGAAGTAACTCCATCTTACACTCCTCAATCGAACGACATTGCCAAACGAAAGAATGACACTCTCAAAGAGATGATGAATGCGATATCGATACCTCTCAAGAAGGAGGATAAATCTCGTCACAAATTATTTAATGCAAAAACGCCTTCCTATAAATACTTGCTAATGTGGGTGTGTCTAGCTATATGGTAATGGTTCTTTGTCCTAAGAGAATGAGGATTGGACCAAAAACCGTTGACTGTGGTTTCATTGGTTATGCGCAAAATAGTAATGCATATACTTTCTTTTGTATGATTCAAGCCTCCGTATACCCAAGAATACTGTAACGAAATCAAAGATCGCATTATTCCTCGAGAATGTATTTCATTGTAAGAACATGGAAAGTATGTTTGGTTATTCTCAGTTACTTGACAATGTTAAAGACATACCTCAAGAATATGAGAATGAGGAAGAACCTTAACACGAGAACGATTCGGAGGAACCGAGATGCAGTACGAGAGGTAGGATAAAGAAATCATATGGACCCAATTTTCTAACATACGAGCTTGAGACCAAACCTTAAACGCATAAAGAGGCTTTCAGTTCAATGGAGGGTCCCTTACGCAAAGTCGCCCTAAGGAGTGAGATAGACTCCATCCTTCAAAACCACACTTGGGAGTAGGTTGATCTTCCTACTGGGACTAAACCAATTTGTTAAAAGATCTTCAAAAGCAAGATTAATGTAGATGAGTCTGTAGATAAATACAAGGCAATACTTGTAATCAAAGCGTATAGACAAAAGGACGGTTTAGACTGCTTTGAAATACATACTCCCCAGTGAAGAGAATAACATCCATTGGGATGATAATAGCCATTGCTAGTTTGCGCAAATTTGAGATTGACGTGCGTCGTCTTTCACGTCAAAGTAATTTTTTCCTGCTTTAGATAGTACAGTGGCAAGCAGGGTCGATCCCTTAGGGAACTAGTTGTGAAGGGTTTATTTGTAGAACAAGTAAAAAGGGAGGTTGTGAGTGATTCGTTGTACACGAAAGAGAACACGACAATTGTTTTTCTATAAATGATGATTATCAGTTCATGGTTATCACTTGTAACAGTTGTTTATCATTGACACTAGTAATCATAATAATCATAAATCATTATAATATGTGGTTGCTCAGGCGAAGCTAGCACCCTAAAGTATCTTGACAAAGGTTATACACCATAAATATATTCCGACAAAGCTAATATGTTTTCCAGCTCTCCTAAACACATGTATTTCGACAAAGTAAAAACTACGCCTATATGTTACTATTTATATTTATGATAATGTTTCCAACAAGTATTAACGGCAAGAAATGATTACATAAAGAAAGATTTATGGCAAAATTTCCATTTAATATAGCAATGCAATTTGTAGAAATAAGAATAAGAACTAGTAAAAGTCATAAAATAAGCATTAAACTCAAGCCTCAAAATATATCGCCACAAGATACAAACACCTAAACTGAAATAGAAACTTAGCAATACATAGTCATAGTAAAACACATCATTAAATGAAACTAAATGCGTGGTGAAGAAGTTGTTGAAACAATGTTGCAGGCTTTCGTCTCTCTATTTCTCAACTCCCTACGTTGGCTTTATGTTTGATTGCTTCCTTTTTATGGTTTAGTGTTGGGTCTCTTTATATTGAGTTGGCGGCTGCAAAAACCAACAAACCGTGAGGCGGTTAGGATCTCTTTCTAATATTATCTTTCTTAACTCGCCATTATCTCATTTTTAAATCCTAATAAAATCTGACACAATTGGAAATAATATCCTTGACGAATATTTCCAGAAATTTGATGATGAAGTTGCCAAATCATGAAGATCCACATCTGCTGATGTCAGATGTGCTCTGCTCAAATTTTAAAAGCCGTGCTGTACGTTCACTAAAGCAGCTACGCGTGGCTCCTAAAGTGTTCTTCGTGCGGGGAAAACATTGTTATTTTTCATCCATCTTTCACATATGCTTTGCCTTTGAATCTTTTTTTACCTTCATTACGTCAGAATCTGCGCCCGGTGTAAACTAGAGAATTGTAGAAGAATGAGTCAGCTTTGCAACCGTATATGGCTCTCTTTCATCCCATATACCATCTGCTCTCAGCAACCCTTTATAGCATTATGCTTTTTAGATGAATTAACGCCTCGAATACGCGTTTAAGCCCACATTCTCTACTAGATCTTCCAATACACCAAAAGTGAAAAACCATATAAATTGGATTAGCTGGTTAGACAAGTCGTATAAATACGCCTTATCAAACCATCCCACACTTAGAGTTGTTCGTTCTCAAACAAGAACAAGTCACAAGAAAGAACACACAAATATTATCACCACAAGGTCTAAAAAGTCATAGATATCATGCTACAAGAAACGAGTTGCTATGTTACTTTCCCATCATATATATATGTGTAACTTCGCTAATCACACCATTAAGCTCAAAATGAATTGATTGATACATTAATATGTATGAATAGGAGATAGTTCTAGGCCCATGATCTTCATTCAGTCTCGTGTTTTAGTTATATGGTTATATTTCATAACTTTTTTGATACGTGACTAATTCGAGCTCGTGAGACATAGAGTTCTTTTTTTTAATTATTTAAGCTAGCCAACTTCTGATGTGGTGAACTTTGTTTGGCCTTTGGCTCTTGCGTGATAATGAGATACTTCACTTTTTTTGACAACTTCTTGAAATTCTAAATTAAATATTAGGCATACATCATTTTCATTACATATAAACTATTCCCTAGCTCTTTCAAATCATCATTCATCATAGATATCAATGTGTCTACAAGATTATAGAGTGCGAAGGAGGGTCATAGAACCCTCGAATAATGAAACTAGTCACACATCATCTTGGTAAATGAAATCAAATGGATGATTCAATACAATACTACAAAGGAGGATAAATGATTCGAGAAAACTCAAGTAGGAGATGATCCAAGCTCTAGATTCCTTCCTTGATCTTCTCTCTTCACCCCTTGATGATTTGAGTCTTTCCGTAGCCCATCTATGTCTAAAACTTCCCCCTCTAAGTCAAAAGCCCCATTACCAAAAATCTCGTTCACCAGTGCTACCGGGCCGGGTAGCGTATATGTCATTGGTGTACTCGGGCGGGTGGCAAGCGCCAAGAAGGAGGTTTTGTATGTGAGGCGCTACCCGGGAGGGTACAAAATAGGTCTTTCCCTACCCGGGCGGGTACTTGGTCAATCTGCCTTATTTTGTCCCCAAACTTAGACTTTTCATCAAAATTTGGTCTTTAAGGTCTTCACTTTGATGGGGAGTCATTTTGTACCTTAAATGTGAAAAGAAGGGTCAAATGACATTGAAACGTGTCGGAAACAAATCAAAGTCTTAAAAAATGATGAAAAGTAAGGCGGGAATTCCACTTATCAACACTCCACAATTAAGCTTTGTTCGTCCCGAAAAAGTATAAGCACATGCCAAGAAAGGGAAAATGGTGAAAAGCTTATGGCGCTATGTTTTGTCACCCATTCACTCTACGTTTTATTTCAAGGCATCGATCATTATTCTTAACTAATCTTACATGAAACTAAAACTAAAGATGCAACCTACTCTAGCTCCTTTTTGTAACTGTTACGAGTGCATATAGAGCATGCACTAAGCCTTCTAACACCTAGGCTACCTTAGTGGACGAGTTATAGTCGCTTCAGAGTTTTAAGAAAAGAGAAAGTCACAAATCCCAATTGCATCTATCCCATGAGATTGAATACAAGATTGTTCTACTAAGGCAAGAATTTCTCAAAACAACTTCTTCATCCCAAACTAACAATGCAATCATCAAACAATCAAAAGAACCTTCAAGATTATCAATAATAGAGCAATTAATCGTCTAACCTAAGCATCCATTCATTTTCAAGGCAATACAAATAAATCCAAGTTAATAGTGTGCACAAAATGTTCCATCAGTCGCCTATGATAGCTAGGTCTAGTCCCCGAATCTACGATAAGGAACTCAATCCCAACTCTTAGGTGCTATAGCCATAATCCAGAAGGGAAGAGGAATTCGATACTTAGAGTTCTACGAAACAAGAATCACCAAATGAAAACTTCCGCGTAAGCACAAGGATTATCCTAGAGTTTTTCCCAACTAGCACACAATCCATATGATAAATCTCGCATCAAGTGGATTGATGAAAACATTAAGTCAAGTTTTAGTTGATTTTTCTTTTCAAGTGGCCTTTGTCCTGTAAATGCTTTCGAGGGGCGGGGGGTGATTTCTGCCAAACACACGACATTTGTATCTATTAAGAGTGAAACTTCCCTTTTTGAGAGAGTTTTCGTCGCGCATTTTTTTGTACCATCTTTGACCATAGTTTTTTTTGTTGGGGCCTATTTTGCCCTGTTTTGGCTCCACACTCAACACTTGACAATATTTTTGGAAAGAGTATGGAATGTGCCGGAAATAACCTCAAGCAAGGCACCAATCGGGAAAAGTCAGGTCACCAAGAAGTAATCAAGAGGTCTAAGTTTTACATAAGGATTGTTGGGAGTGCTAGCTAAGAACTTGGTTCAATGTATGCGAGTAAAATACCTAGATAGCTAGAAAAACAAAAGATAGCAACGATATTGACTCACGAGAATGTGCACTAAAAGGAACTAATATGGTTCTAGATTCAAGATCAAGCAAAAATGAAAAGTCGGCTAGATGTGACATATAGGGATTCGAGAATGGATAGTCACAAGCCTTACTAGTGAAAACTCTCTCATATTAGGGATAGAATGCAAAGAATGCAAGTGTTCATCTAAAAATGATATGCAACATGTGAACTATGCGCCTATCCACTCGTACGCCACACTTAAGTGCTAGCTTAATGATAAAAATAAAAAATGCGCATAGGGAACTCCCCTCATTTGGAGAGTGAATCCCATCCAACTTCACTCTTCGACTATGTAAATTGTTTCTTGTTTCAAATAGAAAACAAAGAGTGGTCAATTTACACAAGTGATGAATATATAAGCATGGTCAACAATTAAATCACAAGTGACAAAATAACTTCATTGTTATAACAGTTCGAAGTTCAAACAAGGAAAAATATAGGTCAATCATCCACTATGTGCCTATTGAGAAGGGTTGAGGTTTGTGGTGATCTTGGGAGAGTATTTTTTTTTGAATTAAGCGGTAGCTGCCCGGGCGTGTACCAAGTACCGAGAGGCAACGCTGGAAAATGAGGTTGCTACCCGAGCAGGTAGGAGTGGTACCCGAGCGGATAGGGAGCCCTGAGAAGGCAATGCTGGACAATGAAAAAGTTACCTGGGCGGGTAGGAACCCCCGAGAATAAGGCTTGAACAATGAAATAACTACCCGAGGCGGGTATGAGATAGATTCTCTCCCTACTTAGGCAGGTACCAATGCCATAAAAAGTTTTTCACATTTTATGACTTCTCTATGGTGCATTTCCCAATTTAAACTCAATGATAAAGAATTATAGCTCAAAACTCAATATTCATAAACCCAAAACATGGACTCTACACTTAAAATCAAGCTCACCCATCAAGCACACAAACATGCATCTCAAATAACATAACCATTCACACATTGAAAGTTCAAGCTCATAAACCACACTCCGTACTTAGGATCATGCCAGAATCAATTCACACATTACCTTGCCAAGCATTAGGAATTTAAGTGTTAAATGGACAACTTACAATGGGTTACCTCCCAAGAGGGCCTAGTTCTTACGTCTTGGCCAAGACGTAGCAAAACGCCCCATGGAATCAGTTGTGAGAAGTCCTTTGCTAGGATCTCTTTTTATGGGGCCTTGGAAATTTGGGGTGGCAATCCACCTTCAAATCCAATTTGAACTTCCTGCCATCAAGCTTACAATGAAATTTCAAGTTTGGGTTCATCCCCTTCAAAAGAGTGAACTCCTTTATAATCAACGGGATTGTAAGAGCTCCTTCCTAAGGATCTTGAAAAACATGGCAGGAAGCTCCAAAACTTGTCTCGAGATGGTGTGCCGAAGAAGGGATCTTCAAAACTTGTCTCGACATACTCTCTTTGAGTTCTTCGATAATGTCTTTGGGTTCCCAATCGTTAAACTCCTTGAAACTTAGGTTCTCTTATGTGTGAGGTTTCTCTTTTAATGTATCTATGTAAACTTCAACAAAGTCTTCATACATTTGAAATTCTCTTTTCTAAATATGCTTTTGCTCTACGTCATCCTCATCAAGAGATTCAAGCTCGTTACCACTAGTGGAGGGGAAGGTGTCCAAAGAGGAGAAAAAAGATCCGGTGCAACACTACTAAATGATGCGAGTGCTAAAATTTTGTTTCAATACAAATGACGTTGTTTCTATTAATTTGTAAAATATGAGCAAACGCCGATGTTTTCATTGAAACGACTTCGTTTAAGCACTCGCGTCATTTTGACGTGTTGCACCCGATCTGAATCCGTCGAATAGTGTATTCTTGTAAACTTGAAACATCTTCATCTGGCTATTTGACAGCTTGGCCAGGCTTTGAGCAATTTAACAATTCACCATCACTTGATTCAAAGACTTCTTCTTTCAAAACATCTTCTTCTCCATCCATGTTCCCAATTTCAATCGCTTGTTGCGCTAACATGTTGTCCACCACTAGATTTCGGGCAACAAGTTCATCTAGTCGCCGCTTCAAAGCTTGGTTATCTTGGGTAATTTTGGCTTGGGTGGTGTCTTGATTAGTTAGGATGATGGCTAGAGTTTCCACGATGGAAAGTCCACCAATAGGTTTGAGAATTTGGAGGGTATTGAGGGTGGGAGTTTTCAACAATTAAGCGTTGGCTGTCACCCCAATTTAGAGTATTGGAATGTGTTGGTTAGATACCAATATTCTTCCCAATATGCATTTGAATGCTCCTCCTCTTGATCATATTCTCCATTGTACAAGACTTGTTGGTTGTATGAATCCATCCTCGCAAAACAAGATAAACAGAAGCTTGCAAGGGATATGAGTGTAAAGAATGCAAAAAGGAAAAGAAAGGATAAAATAGAATAGTTAAAATGTCATACAATTCATCCTATAGAAAAGCTATTTTTGTTTCACAACCTAATAGCATCAACTAAAAGCGGATCGATGGTATGTCACAACAAGTTATAGACAGACAAAGTACCGGGTCAAATCCAAGAGAGTAATTGAGATCATAAACTCAGAGATATTGTATTTTTTGTTTATCCACTCCGAAAGTGAATTTTAATGACGATTAATAACAAAACTCTATCAAGCAAGTAATTAGAGGGTAAAGATTTAATTAAAATTTGTTTAGATGGGATTCTCCCCTCCTTGGCAATTTCTAATAACCAAACACATGATTTCCATGAATCTAAGATGACGAATTGCTTAAAACCTAGCCTAGAGTTCGGAAGGATCAGCTTTCATTGACATTGTATCCAAGTCTAGCCTCTCTTTTCTCGAATCTCACTCTTTCAAGTTTGTTGATTACACGGTCAAATGAAGCTAAATAGGCATTATGATCTAGTTTAGCGCTCATTGGTTGATGATTTGTATTTGAACTTAGTCTTGGGCTTATGGAAATTAACTTTCGTTGACATTTCCCTAAGTCTTATTCTATTGAAGATAGAGTCTCACCTTTTCAAGATTGTTGACTCATTGTATTTCATCTATTTGATCCATAACTCTCGCTACAAGATCAAATATAATGAAATACTTATTAAATTCTAGTTTAGCATCCATTCGTTGTATTCACTTTCACGAAATACTAGGTATGTATCATTTTCACTACATATAAACTATTCCTTTTCCCTTTCAAGTCGTAGGTTCAAGTGTAAAGTAATTTACTCGGCATTTCGTTAAACACCTAGCAAGCATAAGAGAATTGAAGTTGTTAGTGAAAATCATCATAGAGATCAATGTGTTTACAAAATGAAACTACTTGCACATCCTCATGATATATGAAATAAAATGGATGATTCCATACGAAACTACAAAGGAAGATAGATAATTAGAGAAAACTCAAGTGGGAGATGATCCAAGCTGGATATTACTTCCATAATCTTCTCTCTTCTCCCCTTGTTAATGTTCAGTCATTCCCCTAGCCCTTTTATGGTATTTTCTCTCTAAAATATCCCCCTAAAGTAATTCCTCACTGTCTATTTATAGTCTCAGGCCAAATATATGGTTCAGTAGTGCTACCCGACTGGGTAGCATACTAGTCATTTGTGTAGCCTGGTAGGTAGAAAGAATCGAGGAGACTCTGCATGCTGAGGTGCTACCAGGGCGGGTACAATCTATGTCCTTTCCCTACCCAGGCGGGTACTTGGCCAATCTGCCTTTTTTTGTCCTGAAACTTCCACATCAAATCTTGGTCTTTAAGGTCTTGGCTTTGATGGAGAGTCATTTTGTACCTAAATATGAGAGCAACGGTCAAATGACAATGAGAAGTTTCCGAAACGAATCAAAGTCTTTATAAAATGAGGTGAAAAACAAGGCGAGAGTTTGACTTATGAAAAAATGCCTTCGTTTTACGTCATTGGCTCGACGGTACATCGTCTAGGATCAAAGGTTGGTATCCAAAGGACGTATGAGGTGAAACTTCTCTTTGTAGGCCTCCTCTTTCTTTTCGAAGTTTTTAAGGGGCGATGTGTTCGACTCCTCCAATGGTTAGCGACAAAAGTCCTTCTCAAAAATTAATCTTGGCCCTTGTTGTCATGTGGAATGGAGGTTCTAAGATGAGCGATGTAGAAACTTCAGTTTTGGAATCTCCCATTTGCAAAACATAAAAATCTACAAGAACAATAAGGTCTCCCATACATAGGGTTAGGTTCTCTAGTAAACCAATAGCATGTGTACATGACTTGTCCTTTAATTCCACCACAAGTTTATGAGGTTTCAGTGGACCAAGCTGTAAGTAATAATATAAAGAATTTGGCATAGCATTGATCGTAACTCCCAATAAATTAAAAAATGATGCATGAGATTCTTACCAACACCATAGGTGACTGTGAAAGCCTCTGGATCCTTACACTTTAAGGGTGGTTCCTCCTGACTCCTAGCAAGTGCGCGTTCCTGCTCGTCTATAGCTCCAGCTTTTTAGTCCGAGTCAATAAAATTACTTTCTTGCACATGAAAAGGAGGGTTAGAGATCAAAGTTTTAACAGCTGAAAAACTTTGATTCGCGTGCGGTTCATGTTTTAACCTCGGGCGTAGGGTGTTACTCGTTTCTTGGCACGCGGCTCTAAAGTTGTCTTTGCATGCGGTCAAGTGTCAGGCCGCGCTATGCATGCACTTTATCTCCGCGCTATGCTTGCATGTTAGCTTCGCGCACTAAACCTTTAAGTGCTAGCCTTATATTGATGAAAACTAATTTTTAGCTGTTGTGTGTTAGTTTCTAACTGCTTCACTATATCCTCTAGTGAATTATTAGAGTTCTTACTGCTAGACTGAGCTCGACTGTTGAATTGCCCCTGCTAGTGAAAAGGTGGACGATAGAGCTGCTGTGCCAAATTCGCGTGTTGCTAAGCTATTATCAACGCGCCATCTGTACTTGTGTGTTGCTAAGCAAAATTGCGTTTGAGGCCAACGGGTGTCAGAATTTTGGAACCCTTCTTCAGGGGATGGAGGAGGTGTTGAGTTAAGCTAAATGTGTCATGGCATGACGTGGATGAAAAGCATACAAGAGTGCCATAACTGGTGTGATCTTTGCCACTCTATATGGAATGCCGTGGGATGAGACAGAGAAAGGAATGGGTAGCATAATTTGGTGGGATAATCTTAGATTGATTGTAGGAAGATTTTAAATTGATTGTAGGGTAATCTTTAATTGATTCTCTTGTAATCTCGGTGAGTATAAATAAAGAGAAAAGCAAAAAAGCTGAGTAGTTGTGCAGCACCAAAATCCATCTCGCATAGCATTCCTTCTTCCTCTTTTGTGTTCTGAAAGTGTGCATAAGCATTGAGCAGGGCCTGATTTCTAACATTTGGTATCCGAGCTAGGTTCTCAACGCAATGGCACAAAACAAAGAGAAAGAATTCGAAACGGTGTCGTCCGGAAAGGCGATGAGAAGTAATGGAATTCCCATTCAGTATCCAATGCTGAACGACACCAACTACGGCTTATGGGCGGTGAAGATGAAGATCATCTTAAAGCAACTTGGTGTGTGGACGGCCGTAGAGGGCGAAGCACTGGTCGAAGAAGAGAAAGATCAGGGCGCCCTCGCCGCAATCTCTCAAGCTGTGCCGGATGACGTGATGATGGCCATCGCGGACAAGGAGTCGGCAAAGGAAGCTTGGGAGGCCATCAAGGAGATGAGAGTCGGAGAAGATCGTGTCAAGAAGGCGCGAGTACAAGTCTTGAAGAGACAGTTTGATCGAATGTATATGGAGGATTCTGAGCCAATCAAGGAGTTCTCAAAGAAGCTCACCTCACTGGTGAGTGAGATCCGATCCCTTGGAGCCAAGATGAAAGACAGCATTATCGTGGAGAAATTGTTTAGCGCTGTCCCAGATAAGTTCATGCAAATCGTCAGCACAATCGAGCAATGGGGAGATGTGTCGACAATGTCCTTGACAGAGGCCATTGGATGCTTGCAAGCGTTTGAGGAGAACTTGAAGGGGAGGAGGCGCGACAATGGAGCAAGAGATGGAGAGCAGTTGATGCTCTCTCGTGCACAATGGGAGGAGCTTGCTGCCAAAGAAAATAAAAGTGGTGAAAGTTCCATCAGACGCACAAAGAGAGGCACGAAGGGCACATTTGGCCGAGGCCAAGGTCGTGGACAAGCTGGTGATGAACGCGACGACGACAATGAGAAGAAGCCTCACCGTAAGTTTGATAAATCTAAAATCAAATGTTACAATTGCAATATCTATGGTCATTTTGCCTCTGAGTGTTTGAAGCCAAAGAAAGAAAAGGCACTCATGGTGCAAGAAGATGATGACGGGCCAGCTCTGTTGATGCTTGAAGCATCTGAGCAAATGAAATTTGGTGATGAAGTCACTGATGCGGCAGAGCTAGTGAAGAAGAAGAGTGCTCTTCTCCACCTTGGAGTAAACGGGAATGATAGGGGAGATGTATGGTACCTTGACACGGGAGCAAGCAATCACATGTCCGGACGCCGAGAGCACTTCACTGAGCTTGACACCTCAACTGGTGGAGCAGTGACATTTGGCGATGGTTCAGCAGTGACTATTGGGGGTCGCGGGACGATCATGTTTGAGGGAAGTGGCGGAGTACACAAGGTGTTGACAGATGTGTACTACATACCTAAGTTAACTAGCAATATCATTAGCTTGGGTCAACTTGAAGAGCGCGGCTGCAAAGTTGTATTAGAAAATGATCATTTGCGCGTGTTTGATCGACATGGAGATCTACTGTTTCGGGTCAAGAGGGCGAGAAATCGATTGTACACCCTCAACCTTGATCTTGCACAGCCAGTGTGTCTGATGGCACGCCTTAGTGAAGATGCTTGGAGATGGCATGCGCGTTATGGCCACTTAAATTTTCTAGCCTTGCGCAAGCTAGGACAGGAGGGCCTAGTCGAAGGTCTCCCACTGTTGAAGCATAAGGAGCAGCTATGTAAGGGTTGCATTGTTGGCAAGCAGCGCCGTGCACCATTTCCACAGCAAGCAAAGTTTAGGGCGAGCAAAGTACTGGAGCTTATACATGGCGACCTATGCGGACCTATCTCGCCTCCTACGCCGGCTGGTAACAAATATTTCCTACTATTAGTTGATGATTGACAGGCTGTCGTTGTAACATGCAAATTTACAATTTATAAGTCCACTACTATGTGGCTCACTAATGGTTAGCAAGCGGTAAGTAGGGGTCGAACCCAAGGGAGTTTGGTTTTAAAACAGTTGTTTTTGAGAAAAGAAATTAAAAGAAAAGAAAATAAATACAGGTTGGGTTTGAGTGGTTTATACAGAAAGTAAATGACTGAAAGTAGTTGCTTGAATGGACAAGACTTGCGGAAATGTAAATGCTTAAAGTAAATACTGAAAGTAGTTGCTTGAATGGACAAGACTTGCTGAAGTAAGTGCTGAAAGTAGTTGCTTGAATGGACAAGACTTACTGAAAGTAAATTGCAAGAAAAGTAAGGACAATAAGTAATTGGCAAGGTGTTTTGTAAAGAGAAGGAATTCGGTTTAAAAGCCTTATGTTATGAAACCGTTCTAAGACCATTTGCAGAATGCTACTTGTGTGTTCTTACTAGTTCTTGTGCTTTACATGCGGTTTGAACATACACGTTTGAGTGGATGCTTGAAATGGCAAAGCTCTTCCGTGGAGTTCATGAACAACGAAGTTAAGTGGATGCTTGAAATGGCAAAGCTTTTCCTAGTGATTCAAACCCTCTTTAAAACCACTTGGTTGATCGGAAATGTGAGATCAAGTGGATGCACCTAGGCTAATACATCTTGAAACGGAGTATTAGTCTAGCTAGAACTAGTAACGGTGTGTGAGCGCTTGAAATGGCCTTGCTTGGAGTTATGTCTTGAAATGGAATAACTTCCCCCTTGGAGCACTTGGTTATATCATTGGAGGTCGATGATGAACGGGAACATAACATAAGGCTTTTAAACCGAATTCCTTCTCTTTACAAAACACCTTGCCAATTACTTATTGTCCTTACTTTTCTTGCAATTTACTTTCAGTAAGTCTTGTCCATTCAAGCAACTACTTTCAGCACTTACATTTCAGCAAGTCTTGTCCATTCAAGCAACTACTTTCAGTATTTACTCTAAGCATTTACATTTCCGCAAGTCTTGTCCATTCAAGCAACTACTTTCAGTCATTTACTTTCTGTATAAACCACTCAAACCCAACCTGTATTTATTTTCTTTTCTTTTCATTTCTTTTCTCAAAAACAACTGTTTTAAAACCAAACTCCCTTGGGTTCGACCCCTACTTACCGCTTGCTAACCATTAGTGAGCCATATAGTAGTGGACTTATAAATTGTAAATTTGCAGGTTACAACGACAGCCTAGGTGCATCCACTTGATCTCACATTTCCGATCAACCAAGTGGTTTTAAAGAGGGTTTGAATCACTAGGAAAAGCTTTGCCATTTCAAGCATCCACTTAACTTCGTTGTTCATGAACTCCACGGAAGAGCTTTGCCATTTCAAGCATCCACTCAAACGTGTATGTTCAAACCGCATGTAAAGCACAAGAACTAGTAAGAACACACAAGTAGCATTCTGCAAATGGTCTTAGAACGGTTTCATAACATAAGAACTTCTTCAACCGAATGTAAACCTTTAGCTACGAATATTCATGGAAGTGAATACCATAGCCAAAGTAAGGAAAACAAAGAGTAGAATGAGTAGAAAGAAGTCGGATCCTTTGATATCAAATGTAAGTATTACAAGCTACAAGAAGTGAGTATGGAATGGTAGTGAGATGGATTGTGAGATCAAGTGGATGCACCTAGGCTGTCGTTGTAACCTGCAAATTTACAATTTATAAGTCCACTACTATGTGGCTCACTAATGGTTAGCAAGCGGTAAGTAGGGGTCGAACCCAAGGGAGTTTGGTTTTAAAACAGTTGTTTTTGAGAAAAGAAATGAAAAGAAAAGAAAATAAATACAGGTTGGGTTTGAGTGGTTTATACAGAAAGTAAATGACTGAAAGTAGTTGCTTGAATGGACAATACTTGCGGAAATGTAAATGCTTAAAGTAAATACTGAAAGTAGTTGCTTGAATGGACAAGACTTGCTGAAATGTAAGTGCTGAAAGTAGTTGCTTGAATGGACAAGACTTACTGAAAGTAAATTGCAAGAAAAGTAAGGACAATAAGTAATTGGCAAGGTGTTTTGTAAAGAGAAGGAATTCGGTTTAAAAGCCTTATGTTATGTTCCCGTTCATCATCGACCTCCAATGATATAACCAAGTGCTCCAAGGGGGAAGTTATTCCATTTCAAGACATAACTCCAAGCAAGGCCATTTCAAGCGCTCACACACCGTTACTAGTTCTAGCTAGACTAATACTCCGTTTCAAGATGTATTAGCCTAGGTGCATCCACTTGATCTCACATTTCCGATCAACCAAGTGGTTTTAAAGAGGGTTTGAATCACTAAGAAAAGCTTTGCCATTTCAAGCATCCACTTAACTTCGTTGTTCATGAACTCCACGGAAGAGCTTTGCCATTTCAAGCATCCACTCAAACGTGTATGTTCAAACCGCATGTAAAGCACAAGAACTAGTAAGAACACACAAGTAGCATTCTGCAAATGGTCTTAGAACGGTTTCATAACATAAGAACTTCTTCAACCGAATGTAAACCTTTAGCTACGAATATTCATGGAAGTGAATACCATAGCCAAAGTAAGGAAAACAAAGAGTAGAATGAGTAGAAAGAAGTCGGATCCTTTGATATCAAATGTAAGTATTACAAGCTACAAGAAGTGAGTATGGAATGGTAGTGAGATGGATTGTGAATGGATGATGAATAAGGATACAAGCCCTTGTATTTATAGGCATAAGGGGGTCGGTTTTCCCAAGCAAGATGGTGTCATGTGGCATTCATTTGGAGCTTTCTTCACCCATAAGATAGCCGCCTCCAAGCTCCTTGGTGCCAAATGGTGAGATTTTGGAGCTTTCTTTACCCCTAAGTTAGCCGCCAATAAGCATGGTGCTCTCAAGGAGCTTGCAGCCTTTGAGGAGTGTGTTTCAACAGGCTAGCTGCTCCTTGAGCAGGGTACTTCCAAAGGACAGCTGCTCCTTGAGCAGGGAGCTTCCAAATGGCTCCGAAATTGAGTAGTAAGGAGCTGAAATTGACCGGAGCTCTTTTGCCTGGAATTTGATATTGTCCAAGTCCTTTGATATTTGGAACAAGTTGGTCCAGCTAGATTTTGAAGATGAGCTTGTTTGCTCGAGCAACTCGGTCTTGGTCCATTGGCGTGCGGGACTTTTGCTTGGAACTGAGCCAACTGCCAAATGGCTCGTGCGTCGCTCTTGGTATCTCGACATTCTCCACCTTATTTGTCATTTAGAACATTTTGGTCGAGGTGGAATTGCCGTATTCGTTCATTTGGTCGAACAACTAGATATTGGACCTTGGTGGCTCGGCGGGTGCGTGCGGGGCCTGGGCGCTGGGCGCGGGCGGGTGTGTGCGGGGACGAGGCCCGGAGGTTCTCGGACCCGACTGGCCTTTTCTCGGTCCCGACTGGAGTTCTTCTCGGTCCCCACTGGCCTGTAATCCATTTATGGCTTAAAAATCTCCCTTTTTAGCTTGATTCTTCTCTAAACCTCAAAATAGCCTGTAGATCAAAAGTGGAACTAACAAGCAACAGTTAGTAAGACAAAATGTTTAATTTGGTGGGTTTAACTGTTTCGATGAGTCGTATAAATACGCTCCATCGAATCACCCCACACTTATTCTTGTTCGTCCCGAACAATGCTTAGGCAAAGAGGCACACTAAATATCAAAAGTCCTAGACACGAGTGATAGAATGCTAGTTTAGATTTATCCTATTCATGCATTATTTGTTGCCAAAAATAAAGTGCTTAAACTTAGAAGTAACTTGATACTTGTACCTTCGAGCCGTGATGCAAACCAATTGGGATGAGTGGGAGATAGCCCCTTTTTAGGTTTTTGATTTGCACTCTTCGGACCGAACTCGAACTATATGGTTATTTTCTGTAGCTTTCTCTAGCACTTGATTTGTTCGGGCTAAATGGGTCGAACTCTTTAATATTTCTTGCTTGGACAGCTTTTTGTAGTGACTTTGGCCTTTGGCCTTTGAATTTGAACTGGGGAACTTCACTTTTGTTTTGGTTAAAACCTTCACATTATGGCCTTCAGCCTTTGATCACAATTTGGCCTTTGGCCTTTGATTTGATTCTTTGAGCTTTGCTCCTTCGTGAATTGCTTGTCCATTTTTATTCTTGGGAGGTCCAATCATCGCCCTCGAGCATATGGAAATACCTCCCCGCTCTTTCTCATCCTTGCCCTTTCGCGCGAGTCAAGATGAGGTTCACTCATCTATTTTCCCGGCTACTCTGACTAGAGATAGGACGGTTTGATTCCCGTCCCGCCTCTTGCATAAACGCTGCATGGTGGAGTCTACTCTGAACCCAAGTACCCCGAAGTGCTAACCTCCACTGACTTCATATAACCATATAGTGAGACCCGGCCTTTGGAGTGCTTGTCAAACCTCTCTAGGGCATTTTCTGTCAACTCCACATCCCCTATTTATCTTGGCACGAGAGGACAAGTAAGAAGTTAAATTCTAAAGTTTTCACACAGTTTAGATTTTGCAAGGACATGCATGAATTCGGATCTATCTATTTCCATTCTTTAAGTTCATATTTGCAAAAAGATAATATTAAGGGAAAAGGAAAAAGAAAACATGTTAAACAACTATGTACACATGCTGTTATCACCCCACACTTTTGAACGAAGGCGTGCCTTTCAGCATGACTTAGTTCAAAAGTTAATTGCAAGCAAATATTTACAGGATAGATGCAATGGGTGATTACTATTAAAGGCAAAAACTAAATGACATAATTTAAATGACTGAAAAGTAAGATAGATGTCGGGTTACCTCCCGACCAGTGCATTTATTTAACGTCGTTAGCTCGACGATACCTTGCTCATGTCGGGTCGGGGTCCCATGGATGGCTCAAGTTATATTTTCCCTTGGTTCTTGCATTGATCCTTGCCGTGAGCCTCCCTTAACTCTTGTTAGATGACGTGCTCGGATCAGGACTCCGTTGTTCTGGCGGTTTTTTCTTTACATACCTTTGAGACGGTGAGGGCCTTCTATCCATAGACATCGGTCTAGTTGCATTCTTGGTCTCCCTTGATTGGTCGGAAACTAGAGTATGGTGATCAGAGGCGTTCACCATGTCTGGAGGTTTTCCTGTTCCCGTGCGGCCATTGTCATGAAGGTAGAAGCCCGAAGTTTTGCCGCCGAATGCTAGCGCCAATGAGCCCTTGTCCATGTCAATTTTCGCCTTAGTGATGTGTAGAAATGGCCTTCCCAATATGAGTGTTGGGGGGTCGTCCTTGCTGGTCTTTTCGACTGGTATTACATAAAAATCCGTGGGAACGACGAGCCTTCCCACACGGATCACCAATTTTTCTACTATTCCAGCTGGTTGGACACACGACTTGTTCCCCAACTCGAGTGCTAACCTTGATGGCTTTAATGGGCCAAGTCCCAATGAACAGTATAGCGGATATGGCAGGACATTGACAGAAGCTCCAAGGTCAATCAAGCAATGATGAACTTGGATTTTGCCGATGTCACACGTAACTGTGAATGCCCCAGGGTCTTTACTCATCTCTAGTTGCGCCTCATGATTCCATGTAATGAGCTTATTCATCATTAAGCCCTTCTGCTCATTTCTTGACTCCACTTCCTCTTCTACTTTGTTCTTTATGATAGCATGTTTTTCGGAGGTAATGGTCTTCATGGGGTGAGACGAGTTCTGTGCCTCAATTTCCCATCCAGACGCTGGAACGTTAAAGTGTGCAATTGGAGGAGGCGTCATTTTAACAGCGAACGCATAGCGTCCATTGTCGGCATGTGTGACCCATGTTTCACCATCATTGGGTCGGTCTTCCTCTTGATTCCAGTCAGGACGGAGCCTACGGGTGTAGTGCTTGATTGTAGGTTTGTAGGCAGCGGGTCCTTTTTGTTGTTCCGCCAGTCGAGCTGCCATTTGCGCTTATTCTTCTAGTGTCGTTTGTCTGTCTGATGCCTTGATCATGTTAACAGCTCCTTTTGGGTTTTGGATAGTTTGGGAAGGGAGCCGGCCGGATTCATTTGTGATTTCGGAGACCATGGTAGCAAGTTGGGATAATTGCTTGCCCAATTCTGCTATAGCTCCGTCTGTCTTTGCCATGAATTGATGCACCGTGCTGGACAAGTCTTTCACCACATCCTCGAGTGGTTTGCTCGGACCTTGCTGGCTCGGACCGGCCTGGTATTGATTTGGCATCTTCTGCTGATATTGGCCCGGTCCGCCCTGGTTGTATTGCCTGTGAGGCGGTTGGTAGAACTACTGAGCCGGTTGAGGGGCGCTTTGGTACGTCTTCCTCGGTGGGTTGTTGTTGTTTCGCCAGTCTTGCCTCGAGTCGTTCGTCCAGTTCTGTCCGGTGGCTTGTCCATATTGCCGGTTCGGTCCCATCCGGTCGTTGTTGTTGTACCCTTGGTATCCACTTACTGCGTTGACTTCCTCCGGGTCGTCCTCTACTAGCGTTGGGCAGGCATCAGTCTTGTGGTCTGAAGAACCACAAAACTCACAGGGCCTCACTTGAGCTTGCTGTCTTCGTAGGAGCTGAAGCATCATCTCCTTCATTTGCTTCATTTCCTCGGGCAAGGAGCTCATTGGTACCTCGGCTTTTGCCACGTTTTTGGTGCGGGAGAACTCTTCTTGCCGGGTTGTCTCTTCTCTGAACCGGGCATTCTCCGCAACATTGGTGACTAGCTGCCTTATGCCGCTCAATGGTAGGCTCATCATGGATCCTCCAGCTGAGGCATCTAAGAGCATTTTGTCGAGGGGTTTTAGTCCGTCAAGCAGGTACTCTATGATGAGCTTCTCGGGTAGCCCAAGTGTACAGCAGCTCCGCTCCAAGCGATTGAACTTCTCCAGGTACTCGTACATGCTCTCATTAGGCCCCTGCCTTATTTCTTGCAGTTGCCTCCTTACCTGCATCGCCCTTCCCGCTGGATAGTATTTATCCAGGAACTTCTTTTGCATTTGGGCCCATGTTCAAATGTTACCTGAAGGTAAAGCAAGGAACCAATCGTTAGCCGAATCTATAAGGGAAAAATAGAAGGCTTTTAATTTAAAGTCCTCTACATCTACTCCATATGGTTTTAAATTTTGGCAAATGCCATGTAAACGTTGCAGGTGAGTAGTTGCAGATTCTCCCTGATTTTCCGAGAACTTGGGCAAGTTATGCACCACAGAGGTGTTTATTGCAATGTTCTCAAGGTCTGGGCCTTCGTATATACACCACGGCTGGTTCCTGAAGTCGGGTGCTGACAGTTCTCCCATTGTAGGCTCACGGAATCCATTATCCGCGTAGTATTCGTTGTAGACGGGTTGTTGCCTTGGTACTTGTCGATATAAAGGTGGTGGTGGCTGTCTCGGAAGTTGCCTCGGTGCAGCTCCATTCCTTGCTTCGGGGAGCCTTTGGTTTAATCGGGTGGCTTCCCTAATGGCTCGATTGCGGTCCCGAATGAGTTGTTCAGGGTCGTCTATGAATGGAGGCAGTCCCTCATCATTCTGGGCAAACTGGTTCGCCTCGTTGTTGACCTCTTCATCCTCATGATTTCTTCCTGTATGAGACATGGTTAAAGAAAAAATCTTAAAAAAAAACAACTATTCGAATCACCAGTTAACTCCCCGGCAACGGAGCCAAAATTTGACAGGCTGTCGTTGTAACCTGCAACAATTTATAAGTCCACTACTATGTGGCTCACTAATGGTTAGCAAGCGGTAAGTAGGGGTCGAACCCAAGGGAGTTTGGTTTTAAAACAGTTGTTTTTGAGAAAAGAAATGAAAAGAAAAGAAAATAAATACAGGTTGGGTTTGAGTGGTTTATACAGAAAGTAAATGACTGAAAGTAGTTGCTTGAATGGACAAGACTTGCGGAAATGTAAATGCTTAAAGTAAATACTGAAAGTAGTTGCTTGAATGGACAAGACTTGCTGAAATGTAAGTGCTGAAAGTAGTTGCTTGAATGGACAAGACTTACTGAAAGTAAATTGCAAGAAAAGTAAGGACAATAAGTAATTGGCAAGGTGTTTTGTAAAGAGAAGGAATTCGGTTTAAAAGCCTTATGTTATGTTCCCGTTCATCATCGACCTCCAATGATATAACCAAGTGCTCCAAGGGGGAAGTTATTCCATTTCAAGACATAACTCCAAGCAAGGCCATTTCAAGCGCTCACACACCGTTACTAGTTCTAGCTAGACTAATACTCCATTTCAAGATGTATTAGCCTAGGTGCATCCACTTGATCTCACATTTCCGATCAACCAAGTGGTTTTAAAGAGGGTTTGAATCACTAGGAAAAGCTTTGCCATTTCAAGCATCCACTTAACTTCGTTGTTCATGAACTCCACGGAAGAGCTTTGCCATTTCAAGCATCCACTCAAACGTGTATGTTCAAACCGCATGTAAAGCACAAGAACTAGTAAGAACACACAAGTAGCATTCTGCAAATGGTCTTAGAACGGTTTCATAACATAAGAACTTCTTCAACCGAATGTAAACCTTTAGCTACGAATATTCATGGAAGTGAATACCATAGCCAAAGTAAGGAAAACAAAGAGTAGAATGAGTAGAAAGAAGTCGGATCCTTTGATATCAAATGTAAGTATTACAAGCTACAAGAAGTGAGTATGGAATGGTAGTGAGATGGATTGTGAATGGATGATGAATAAGGATACAAGCCCTTGTATTTATAGGCATAAAGGGGTCGGTTTTCCCAAGCAAGATGGTGTCATGTGGCATTCATTTGGAGCTTTCTTCACCCATAAGATAGCCGCCTCCAAGCTCCTTGGTGCCAAATGGTGAGATTTTGGAGCTTTCTTTACCCCTAAGTTAGCCGCCAATAAGCATGGTGCTCTCAAGGAGCTTGCAGCCTTTGAGGAGTGTGTTTCAACAGGCTAGCTGCTCCTTGAGCAGGGTACTTCCAAAGGACAGCTGCTCCTTGAGCAGGGAGCTTCCAAATGGCTCCGAAATTGAGTAGTAAGGAGCTGAAATTGACCGGAGCTCTTTTGCCTGGAATTTGATATTGTTTGAGTCCTTTGATATTTGGAACAAGTTGGTCGAGCTAGATTTTGAAGATGAGCTTGTTTGCTCGAGCAACTCGGTCTTGGTCCATTGGCGTGCGGGACGTTTGCTTGGAACTGAGCCAACTGCCAAATGGCTCGTGCGTCGCTCTTGGTATCTCGACATTCTCCACCTTATTTGTCATTTAGAACATTTTGGTCGAGGTGGAATTGCCGGATTCGTTCATTTGGTTGAACAACTTGATATTGGACCTTGGTGGCTCGGCGGGTGCGTGCGGGGCCTGGGCGCTGGGCGCGGGCGGGTGTGTGCGGGGACGAGGCCCGGATGTCCTCGGACCCGACTGTGAGCGTATTTATACGCTCCATCAAATCAGCGTATACAACGAGAAAAGGCCAGTCGGGTCCGAGGACCTCCGGGCCTCGTCCCCGCACACACCCGCCCGCGCCCAGCGCCCAGGCCCCGCACGCACTCGCCGAGCCACCAAGGTCCAATATCAAGTTGTTCGACCAAATGAATGAATCCGGCACTTCCACCTTGACCAAAATGTTCTAAATGACAAATAAGGTGGAGAATGTCGAGATACCAAGAGCGACGCACGAGCCATTTGGCAGTTGGCTCAGTTCCAAGCAAAAGTCCCGCACGCCAATGGACCAAGACCGAGTTGCTCGAGCAAACAAGCTCATCTTCAAAATCTAGCTCGACCAACTTGTTCCAAATATCAAAGGACTCGGACAATATCAAACTCCAGGCAAAAGAGCTCCGGTCAATTTCAGCTCCTTACTACTCAATTTCGGAGCCATTTGGAAGCTCCCTGCTCAAGGAGTAGCTGTCCTTTGGAAGTACCCTGCTCAAGGAGCAGCTAGCCTGTTGAAACACACTCCTCAAAGGCTGCAAGCTCCTTGAGAGCACCATGCTTATTGGCGGCTAACTTAGGGGTAAAGAAAGCTCCAAAATCTCACCATTTGGCACCAAGGAGCTTGGAGGCGGCTATCTTATGGGTGAAGAAAGCTCCAAATGAATGCCACATGACACCATCTTGCTTGGGAAAACCGACCCCCTTATGACTATAAATACAAGGGCTTGTATCCTTATTCATCATCCATTCACAATCCATCTCACTACCATTCCATACTCACTTCTTGTAGCTTGTAATACTTACATTTGATATCAAAGGATCCGACTTCTTTCTACTCATTCTACTCTTTGTTTTCCTTACTCTGGCTATGGTATTCACTTCCATGAATATTCGTAGCTAAAGGTTTACATTCGGTTGAAGAAGTTCTTATGTTATGAAACCGTTCTAAGACCATTTGCAGAATGCTACTTGTGTGTTCTTACTAGTTCTTGTGCTTTACATGCGGTTTGAACATACATGTTTGAGTGGATGCTTGAAATGGCAAAGCTCTTCCGTGGAGTTCATGAACAACGAAGTTAAGTGGATGCTTGAAATGGCAAAGCTTTTCCTAGTGATTCAAACCCTCTTTAAAACCACTTGGTTGATCGGAAATGTGAGATCAAGTGGATGCACCTAGGCTAATACATCTTGAAATGGAGTATTAGTCTAGCTAGAACTAGTCACGGTGTGTGAGCGCTTGAAATGGCCTTGCTTGGAGTTATGTCTTGAAATGGAATAACTTCCCCCTTGGAGCACTTGGTTATATCATTGGAGGTCGATGATGAACGGGAACATAACATAAGGCTTTTAAACCGAATTCCTTCTCTTTACAAAACACCTTGCCAATTACTTATTGTCCTTACTTTTCTTGCAATTTACTTTCAGTAAGTCTTGTCCATTCAAGCAACTACTTTCAGCACTTACATTTCAGCAAGTCTTGTCCATTCAAGCAACTACTTTCAGTATTTACTTTAAGCATTTAGATTTCCGCAAGTCTTGTCCATTCAAGCAACTACTTTCAGTCATTTACTTTCTGTATAAACCACTCAAACCCAACCTGTATTTCTTTTCTTTTCTTTTCATTTCTTTTCTCAAAACCAACTGTTTTAAAACCAAACTCCCTTGGGTTCGACCCCTACTTACCGCTTGCTAACCATTAGTGAGCCACATAGTAGTGGACTTATAAATTGTTGCAGGTTACAACGACAGCCTGTCAAATTTTGGCGCCGTTGCCGGGGAGTTAACTGGTGATTCGAATAGTTGTTTTTGTTTTAAGATTTTTTTCTTTAACCATGTCTCATACAGGAAGCAATCATGAGGATGAAGAGGTCAACAACGAGGCGAACCAGTTTGCCCAGAATGATGAGGGACTGCCTCCATTCATAGACGACCCTGAACAGCTCATTCGGGAGCGCAATCGAGCCATTAGGGAAGCCGCCCGATTAAACCAAAGGCTCCCCGAAGCAAGGAATGGAGCTGCACCGAGGCAACTTCCGAGACAGCCACCGCCACCTTTATATCGACAAGTACCGAGGCAACAACCCGACTACGACGAATACTACGCGGATAATGGATTCCGTGAGCCTACAATGGGAGAACTGTCAGCACCCGACTTCAGGAACCAGCCGTGGTGTATATACGAAGGCCCAGACCTTGAGAACATTGCAATAAACACCTCTGTGGTGCATAACTTGCCCAAGTTCTCGGGAAATCAGGGAGAATCTGCAACTACTCACCTGCAACGTTTACATGGCATTTGCCAAAATTTAAAACCATATGGAGTAGATGTAGAGGACTTTAAATTAAAAGCCTTCTATTTTTCCCTTATAGATTCGGCTAACGATTGGTTCCTTGCTTTACCTTCAGGTAGCATTCGAACATGGGCCCAAATGCAAAAGAAGTTCCTGGATAAATACTATCCAGCGGGAAGGGCGATGCAGGTAAGGAGGCAACTGCAAGAAATAAGGCAGGGGCCTAATGAGAGCATGTACGAGTACCTGGAGAAGTTCAATCGCTTGGAGCGGAGCTGCTGTACACTTGGGCTACCCGAGAAGCTCATCATAGAGTACCTGCTTGACGGACTAAAACCCCTCGACAAAATGCTCTTAGATGCCTCAGCTGGAGGATCCATGATGAGCCTACCATTGAGCGGCATAAGGCAGCTAGTCACCAATGTTGCGGAGAATGCCCGGTTCAGAGAAGAGACAACCCGGCAAGAAGAGTTCTCCCGCACCAAAAACGTGGCAAAAGCCGAGGTACCAATGAGCTCCTTGCCCGAGGAAATGAAGCAAATGAAGGAGATGATGCTTCAGCTCCTACGAAGACAGCAAGCTCAAGTGAGGCCCTGTGAGTTTTGTGGTTCTTCAGACCACAAGGCTGATGCCTGCCCAACGCTAGTAGAGGACGACCCGGAGGAAGTCAACGCAGTAAGTGGATACCAAGGGTACAACAACAACGACCGGATGGGACCGAGTCGGTAATATGGACAAGCCACTGGACAGAACTGGAGGAACGACTCGAGGCAAGACTGGCGAAACAACAACAACCCACCGAGGAAGACGTACCAAAGCGCCCCTCAACCGGCTCAGCAGTTCTACCAACCGCCTCACAGGCAATACAACCAGGGCGGACCGGGCCAATATCAGCAGAAGATGCCAAATCAATACCAAGCCGGTCCGAGCCAGCAAGGTCCGAGCAAACCACTCAAGGATGTGGTGAAAGACTTGTCCAGCACGGTGCATCAATTCATGGCAAAGACAGACGGAGCTATAGCAGAATTGGGCAAGCAATTGTCCCAACTTGCTACCATGGTCTCCGAAATCACAAATGAATCCGGCCGGCTCCCTTCCCAAACTATCCAAAACCCAAAAGGAGCTGTTAACATGATCAAGGCATCAGACAGACAAACGGCACTAGAAGAAGAAGCACAAATGGCAGCTCGACTGGCGAAACAACAAAAGGACCCGTTGCCTACAAACCTACAATCAAGCACTACACCCGTAGGCTCCGTCCTGACTGGAATCAAGAGGAAGATCGACCCAATGATGGTGAAACATGGGTCACACATGCCAACAATGGACGCTATGCGTTCGCTGTTAAAATGACGCCTCCTCCAATCGCACACTTTAACGTTCCAGCGTCTGGATGGGAAATTGAGGCACAGAACTCGTCTCACCCCATGAAGACTTACCTCCGAAAAACATGCTATCATAAAGAACAAAGTAGAAGAGGAAGTGGAGTCAAGAAATGAGCAGAAGGGCTTAATGATGAATAAGCTCATCACATGGAATCATGAGGCGCAACTAGAGATGAGTAAAGACCCTGGGGCATTCACAGTTACGTGTGACATCGGCAAAATCCAAGTTCATCATTGCTTGATTGACCTTGGAGCTTCTGTCAATGTCCTGCCATATCCGCTATACTGCTCATTGGGACTTGGCCCATTAAAGCCATCAAGGTTAGCACTCGAGTTGGGGAACAAGTCGTGTGTCCAACCAGCTGGAATAGTAGAAAAATTGGTGATCCGTGTGGGAAGGCTCGTCGTTCCCACGGATTTTTATGTAATACCAGTCGAAAAGACCAGCAAGGACGACCCCCCAACACTCATATTGGGAAGGCCATTTCTACACATCACTAAGGCGAAAATTGACATGGACAAGGGCTCATTGGCGCTAGCATTCGGCGGCAAAACTTCGGGCTTCTACCTTCATGACAATGGCCGCACGGGAACAGGAAAACCTCCAGACATGGTGAACGCCTCTGATCACCATACTCTAGTTTCCGACCAATCAAGGGAGACCAAGAATGCAACTAGACCGATGTCTATGGATAGAAGGCCCTCACCGTCTCAAAGGTATGTAAAGAAAAAACCGCCAGAACAACGGAGTCCTGATCCGAGCACGTCATCTAACAAGAGTTAAGGGAGGCTCACGGCAAGGATCAATGCAAGAACCAAGGGAAAATATAACTTGAGCCATCCATGGGACCCCGACCCGACATGAGCAAGGTATCGTCGAGCTAACGACGTTAAACAAATGCACTGGTCGGGAGGTAACCCGACATCTATCTTACTTTTCAGTCATTTAAATTATGTCATTTAGTTTTTGCCTTTAATAGTAATCACCCATTGCATCTATCCTGTAAATATTTGCTTGCAATTAACTTTTGAACTAAGTCATGCTGAAAGGCACGCCTTCGTTCAAAAGTGTGGGGTGATAACAGCATGTGTACATAGTTGTTTAACATGTTTTCTTTTTCCTTTTCCCTTAATATTATCATTTTGCAAATATGATCTTAAAGAATGGAAATAGATAGATCCGAATTCATGCATGTCCTTGCAAAATCTAAACTGTGTGAAAACTTTAGAATTTAACTTCTTACTTGTCCTCTCGTGCCAAGATAAATAGGGGATGTGGAGTTGACAGAAAATGCCCTAGAGAGGTTTGACAAGCACTCCAAAGGCCGGGTCTCACTATATGGTTATATGAAGTCAGTGGAGGTTAGCACTTCGGGGTACTTGGGTTCAGAGTAGACTCCGCCATGCAGCGTTTATGCAAGAGGCGGGACGGGAATCAAACCGTCCTATCTCTAGTCAGAGTAGCCGGGAAAATAGATGAGTGAACCTCATCTTGACTCGCGCGAAAGGGCAAGGATGAGAAAGAGCGGGGAGGTATTTCCATATGCTCGAGGGCGATGATTGGACCTCCCAAGAATAAAAATGGACAAGCAATTCACGAAGGAGCAAAGCTCAAAGAATCAAATCAAAGGCCAAAGGCCAAATTGTGATCAAAGGCTGAAGGCCATATTGTGAAGGTTTTAACCAAATCAAAAGTGAAGTTCCCGAGTTCAAAATCAAAGGCCAAAGGCCAAAGTCACTACAAAAAGCTGTCCAAGCAAGAAATATTAAAGAGCTCGACCCATTTAGCCCGAACAAATCAAGTGCTAGAGAAAGCTACAGAAAATAACCATATAGTTCGAGTTCGATCCGAAGAGTGCAAATCAAAAACCTAAAAAGGGGCTATCTCCCACTCATCCCAATTGGTTTGCATCACGGCTCGAAGGTACAAGTATCAAGTTACTTCTAAGTTTAAGCACTTTATTTTTGGCAACAAATAATGCATGAATAGGATAAATCTAAACTAGCATTCTATCGCTCATGTCTAGGACTTTTGATATTTAGTGTGCCTCTTTGCCTAAGCCTTATTCGGGACGAACAAGAATAAGTGTGGGGTGATTTGATGGAGCGTATTTATAGGACTCATCGAAACAGTTAAACCCACCAAATTAAACATTTTGTCTTACTAACTGTTGCTTGTTAGTTCCACTTTTGATCTACAGGCTATTTTGAGGTTTAGAGAAGAATCAAGCTAAAAAGGGAGATTTTAAGCCAAAAATGGATTACAGGCCAGTGGGGACCGAGAAGAACTCCAGTCGGGACCGAGAAAAGGCCAGTCGGGTCCGAGGACCTCCGGGCCTCGTCCCCGCACACACCCGCCCGCGCCCAGCGCCCAGGCCCCGCACGCACCCGCCGAGCCACCAAGGTCCAATATCAAGTTGTTCGACCAAATGAACGAATCCGGCAATTCCACCTCGACCAAAATGTTCTAAATGACAAATAAGGTGGAGAATGTCGAGATACCAAGAGCGACGCACGAGCCATTTGGCAGTTGGCTCAGTTCCAAGCAAAAGTCCCGCACGCCAATGGACCAAGACCGAGTTGCTCGAGCAAACAAGCTCATCTTCAAAATCGAGCTCGACCAACTTGTTCCAAATATCAAAGGACTCGGACAATATCAAATTCCAGGCAAAAGAGCTCCGGTCAATTTCAGCTCCTTACTACTCAATTTCGGAGCCATTTGGAAGCTCCCTGCTCAAGGAGCAGCTGTCCTTTGGAAGTACCCTGCTCAAGGAGCAGCTAGCCTGTTGAAACACACTCCTCAAAGGCTGCAAGCTCCTTGAGAGCACCATGCTTATTGGCGGCTAACTTAGGGGTAAAGAAAGCTCCAAAATCTCACCATTTGGCACCAAGGAGCTTGGAGGCGGCTATCTTATGGGTGAAGAAAGCTCCAAATGAATGCCACATGACACCATCTTGCTTGGGAAAACCGACCCCCTTATGCCTATAAATACAAGGGCTTGTATCCTTATTCATCATCCATTCACAATCCATCTCACTACCATTCCATACTCACTTCTTGTAGCTTGTAATACTTACATTTGATATCAAAGGATCCGACTTCTTTCTACTCATTCTACTCTTTGTTTTCCTTACTTTGGCTATGGTATTCACTTCCATGAATATTCGTAGCTAAAGGTTTACATTCGGTTAAAGAAGTTCTTATGTTATGAAACCGTTCTAAGACCATTTGCAGAATGCTACTTGTGTGTTCTTACTAGTTCTTGTGCTTTACATGCGGTTTGAACATACACGTTTGAGTGGTTGCTTGAAATGGCAAAGCTCTTCCGTGGAGTTCATGAACAACGAAGTTAAGTGGATGCTTGAAATGACAAAGCTTTTCCTAGTGATTCAAACCCTCTTTAAAACCACTTGGTTGATCGGAAATGTGAGATCAAGTGGATGCACCTAGGCTAATACATCTTGAAATGGAGTATTAGTCTAGCTAGAACTAGTAACGGTGTGTGAGCGCTTGAAATGGCCTTGCTTGGAGTTATGTCTTGAAATGGAATAACTTCCCCCTTGGAGCACTTGGTTATATCATTGAAGGTCGATGATGAACGGGAACATAACATAAGGCTTTTAAACCGAATTCCTTCTCTTTACAAAACACCTTGCCAATTACTTATTGTCCTTACTTTTCTTGCAATTTACTTTCAGTAAGTCTTGTCCATTCAAGCAACTACTTTCAGCACTTACATTTCAGCAAGTCTTGTCCATTCAAGCAACTACTTTCAGTATTTACTTTAAGCATTTACATTTCCGCAAGTCTTGTCTATTCAAGCAACTACTTTCAGTCATTTACTTTCTGTATAAACCACTCAAACCCAACCTGTATTTATTTTCTTTTCTTTTCATTTCTTTTCTCAAAAACAACTGTTTTAAAACCAAACTCCCTTGGGTTCGACCCCTACTTACCGCTTGCTAACCATTAGTGAGCCACATAGTAGTGGACTTATAAATTGTAAATTTGCAGGTTACAACGACATCCTGTCAAATTTTGGCGCCGTTGCCGGGGAGTTAACTGGTGATTCGAATAGTTGTTTTTGTTTTAAGATTTTTTCTTTAACCATGTCTCATATAGGAAGCAATCATGAGGATGAAGAGGTCAACACCGAGGCGAACCAGTTTGCCCAGAATGACGAGGGACTGCCTCCATTCATAGACGACCCTGAACAGCTCATTCGGGACCGCAATCGAGCCATTAGGGAAGCCGCCCGATTAAACCAAAGGCTCCCCGAAGCAAGGAATGGAGCTGCACCGAGGCAACTTCCGAGACAGCCACCGCCACCTTTATATCGACAAGTACCGAGGCAACAACCCTCTTCGACGAATACTACGCGGATAATGGATTCCGTGAGCCTACAATGGGAGAACTGTCAGCACCCGACTTCAGGAACCAGCCGTGGTGTATATACGAAGGCCCAGACCTTTAGAACATTGCAATAAACACCTCTGTGGTGCATAACTTGCCCAAGTTCTCGGGAAATCAGGGAGAATCTGCAACTACTCACCTGCAACATTTACAAGGCATTTGCCAAAATTTAAAACCATATGGAGTAGATGTAGAGGACTTTAAATTAAAAGCCTTCTATTTTTCCCTTATAGATTCGGCTAACGATTGGTTCCTTGCTTTACCTTCAGGTAGCATTCGAACATGGGCCCAAATGCAAAAGAAGTTCCTGGATAAATACTATCTAGCGGGAAGGGCGATGCAGGTAAGGAGGCAACTGCAAGAAATAAGGCAGGGGCCTAATGAGAGCATGTACGAGTACCTGGAGAAGTTCAATCGCTTGGAGCGGAGCTGCTGTACACTTGGGCTACCCGAGAAGCTCATCATAGAGTACCTGCTTGACGGACTAAAACCCCTCGACAAAATGCTCTTAGATGCCTCAGCTGGAGGATCCATGATGAGCCTACCATTGAGCGGCATAAGGCAGCTAGTCACCAATGTTGCGGAGAATGCCCGGTTCAGAGAAGAGACAACCCGGCAAGAAGAGTTCTCCCGCACCAAAAACGTGGCAAAAGCCGAGGTACCAATGAGCTCCTTGCCCGAGGAAATGAAGCAAATGAAGGAGATGATGCTTCAGCTCCTACGAAGACAGCAAGCTCAAGTGAGGCCCTGTGAGTTTTGTGGTTCTTCAGACCACAAGACTGATGCCTGCCCAACGCTAGTAGAGGACGACCCGGAGGAAGTCAACGCAGTAAGTGGATACCAAGGGTACAACAACAACGACCGGATGGGACCGAGCCGGTAATATGGACAAGCCACTGGACAGAACTGGACGAACGACTCGAGGCAAGACTGGCGAAACAACAACAACCCACCGAGGAAGACGTACCAAAGCGCCCCTCAACCGGCTCAGCAGTTCTACCAACCGCCTCACAGGCAATACAACCAGGGCGGACCGGGCCAATATCAGCAGAAGATGCCAAATCAATACCAGGCCGGTCCGAGCCAGCAAGGTCCGAGCAAACCACTCGAGGATGTGGTGAAAGACTTGTCCAGCACGGTGCATCAATTCATGGCAAAGACAAACGGAGCTATAGCAGAATTGGGCAAGCAATTGTCCCAACTTGCTACCATGGTCTCCGAAATCACAAATGAATCTGGCCGGCTCCCTTCCCAAACTATCCAAAACCCAAAAGGAGCTGTTAACATGATCAAGGCATCAGACAGACAAACGGCACCAGAAGAAGAAGCGCAAATGGCAGCTCGACTGGCGGAACAACAAAAAGGACCCGCTGCCTACAAACCTACAATCAAGCACTACACCCGTAGGCTCCGTCCTGACTGGAATCAAGAGGAAGACCGACCCAATGATGGTGAAACATGGGTCACACATGCCGACAATGGACGCTATGCGTTCGCTGTTAAAATGACGCCTCCTCCAATCGCACACTTTAACGTTCCAGCGTCTGGATGGGAAATTGAGGCACAGAACTCGTCTCACCCCATGAAGACCATTACCTCCGAAAAACATGCTATCATAAAGAACAAAGTAGAAGAGGAAGTGGAGTCAAGAAATGAGCAGAAGGGCTTAATGATGAATAAGCTCATCACATGGAATCATGAGGCACAACTAGAGATGAGTAAAGACCCTGGGGCATTCACAGTTACGTGTGACATCGGCAAAATCCAAGTTCATCATTGCTTGATTGACCTTGGAGCTTCTATCAATGTCCTGCCATATCCGCTATACTGCTCATTGGGACTTGGCCCATTAAAGCCATCAAGGTTAGCACTCAAGTTGGGGAACAAGTCGTGTGTCCAACCAGCTGGAATAGTAGAAAAATTGGTGATCCGTGTGGGAAGGCTCGTCGTTCCCACGGATTTTTATGTAATACCAGTCGAAAAGACCAGCAAGGACGACCCCCCAACACTCATATTGGGAAGGCCATTTCTACACATCACTAAGGCGAAAATTGACATGGACAAGGGCTCATTGGCGCTAGCATTCGGCGGCAAAACTTCGGGCTTCTACCTTCATGACAATGGCCGCACGGGAACAGGAAAACCTCCAGACATGGTGAACGCCTCTGATCACCATACTCTAGTTTCCGACCAATCAAGGGAGACCAAAAATGCAACTAGACCGATGTGTATGGATAGAAGGCCCTCACCGTCTCAAAGGTATGTAAAGAAAAAACCGCCAGAACAACGGAGTCCTGATCCGAGCACGTCATCTAACAAGAGTTAAGGGAGGCTCACGGCAAGGATCAATGCAAGAACCAAGGGAAAATATAACTTGAGCCATCCATGGGACCCCGACCCGACATGAGCAAGGTATCGTCGAGCTAACGACGTTAAACAAATGCACTGGTCGGGAGGTAACCCGACATCTATCTGACTTTTCAGTCATTTAAATTATGTCATTTAGTTTTTGCCTTTAATAGTAATCACCCATTGCATCTATCCTGTAAATATTTGCTTGCAATTAACTTTTGAACTAAGTCATGCTGAAAGGCACGCCTTCGTTCAAAAGTGTGGGGTGATAACAGCATGTGTACATAGTTGTTTAACATGTTTTCTTTTTCCTTTTCCCTTAATATTATCATTTTGCAAATATGAACTTAAAGAATGGAAATAGATAGATCCGAATTCATGCATGTCCTTGCAAAATCTAAACTGTGTGAAAACTTTAGAATTTAACTTCTTACTTGTCCTCTCGTGCCAAGATAAATAGGGGATGTGGAGTTGACAGAAAATGCCCTAGAGAGGTTTGACAAGCACTCCAAAGGCCGGGTCTCACTATATGGTTATATGAAGTCAGTGGAGGTTAGCACTTCGGGGTACTTGGGTTCAGAGTAGACTCCGCCATGCAGCATTTATGCAAGAGGCGGGACGGGAATCAAACCGTCCTATCTCTATTCAGAGTAGCCGGGAAAATAGATGAGTGAACCTCATCTTGACTCGCGCGAAAGGGCAAGGATGAGAAAGAGCGGGGAGGTATTTCCATATGCTCGAGGGCGATGATTGGACCTCCCAAGAATAAAAATGGACAAGCAATTCACGAAGGAGCAAAGCTCAAAGAATTAAATCAAAGGCCAAAGGCCAAATTGTGATCAAAGGCTGAAGGCCATATTGTGACGGTTTTAACCAAATCAAAAGTGAAGTTCCCGAGTTCAAAATCAAAGGCCAAAGGCCAAAGTCACTACAAAAAGCTGTCCAAGCAAGAAATATTAAAGAGCTCGACCCATTTAGCCCGAACAAATCAAGTGCTAGAGAAAGCTACAGAAAATAACCATATAGTTCGAGTTCGGTCCGAAGAGTGCAAATCAAAAACCTAAAACGGGGCTATCTCCCACTCATCCCAATTGGTTTGCATCACGGCTCGAAGGTACAAGTATCAAGTTACTTCTAAGTTTAAGCACTTTATTTTTGGCAACAAATAATGCATGAATAGGATAAATCTAAACTAGCATTCTATCGCTCATGTCTAGGACTTTTGATATTTAGTGTGCCTCTTTGCCTAAGCCTTATTCGGGACGAACAAGAATAAGTGTGGGGTGATTTGATGGAGCGTATTTATACGACTCATCGAAACAGTTAAACCCACCAAATTAAACATTTTGTCTTACTAACTGTTGCTTGTTAGTTCCACTTTTGATCTACAGGCTATTTTGAGGTTTAGAGAAGAATCAAGCTAGAAAGGGAGATTTTAAGCCAAAAATGGATTACAGGCCAGTGGGGACCGAGAAGAACTCCAGTCGGGACCGAGAAAAGGCCAGTCGGGTCCGAGGACCTCCGGGCCTCGTCCCCGCACACACCCGCCCGCGCCCAGCGCCCAGGCCCCGCACGCACCCGCCGAGCCACCAAGGTCCAATATCAAGTTGTTCGACCAAATGAACGAATCCGGCAATTCCACCTCGACCAAAATGTTCTAAATGACAAATAAGGTGGAGAATGTCGAGATACCAAGAGCGACGCACGAGCCATTTGGCAGTTGGCTCAGTTCCAAGCAAAAGTCCCGCACGCCAATGGACCAAGACCGAGTTGCTCGAGCAAACAAGCTCATCTTCAAAATCTAGCTCGACCAACTTGTTCCAAATATCAAAGGACTCGGACAATATCAAATTCCAGGCAAAAGAGCTCCGGTCAATTTCAGCTCCTTACTACTCAATTTCGGAGCCATTTGGAAGCTCCCTGCTCAAGGAGCAGCTGTCCTTTGGAAGTACCCTGCTCAAGGAGCAGCTAGCCTGTTGAAACACACTCCACAAAGGCTGCAAGCTCCTTCAGAGCACCATGCTTATTGGCGGCTAACTTAGGGGTAAAGAAAGCTCCAAAATCTCACCATTTGGCACCAAGGAGCTTGGAGGCGGCTATCTTATGGGTGAAGAAAGCTCCAAATGAATGCCACATGACACCATCTTGCTTGGGAAAACCGACCCCCTTATGCCTATAAATACAAGGGCTTGTATCCTTATTCATCATCCATTCACAATCCATCTCACTACCATTCCATACTCACTTCTTGTAGCTTGTAATACTTACATTTGATATCAAAGGATCCGACTTCTTTCTACTCATTCTACTCTTTGTTTTCCTTACTTTGGCTATGGTATTCACTTCCATGAATATTCGTAGCTAAAGGTTTACATTCGGTTAAAGAAGTTCTTATGTTATGAAACCGTTCTAAGACCATTTGCAGAATGCTACTTGTGTGTTCTTACTAGTTCTTGTGCTTTACATGCGGTTTGAACATACACATTTGAGTGGTTGCTTGAAATGGCAAAGCTCTTCCGTGGAGTTCATGAACAACGAAGTTAAGTGGATGCTTGAAATGACAAAGCTTTTCCTAGTGATTCAAACCCTCTTTAAAACCACTTGGTTGATCGGAAATGTGAGATCAAGTGGATGCACCTAGGCTAATACATCTTGAAATGGAGTATTAGTCTAGCTAGAACTAGTAACGGTGTGTGAGCGCTTGAAATGGCCTTGCTTGGAGTTATGTCTTGAAATGGAATAACTTCCCCCTTGGAGCACTTGGTTATATCATTGAAGGTCGATGATGAACGGGAACATAACATAAGGCTTTTAAACCGAATTCCTTCTCTTTACAAAACACCTTGCCAATTACTTATTGTCCTTACTTTTCTTGCAATTTAGTTTCAGTAAGTCTTGTCCATTCAAGCAACTACTTTCAGCACTTACATTTCAGCAAGTCTTGTCCATTCAAGCAACTACTTTCAGTATTTACTTTAAGCATTTACATTTCCGCAAGTCTTGTCTATTCAAGCAACTACTTTCAGTCATTTACTTTCTGTATAAACCACTCAAACCCAACCTGTATTTATTTTCTTTTCTTTTCATTTCTTTTCTCAAAAACAACTGTTTTAAAACCAAACTCCCTTGGGTTCGACCCCTACTTACCGCTTGCTAACCATTAGTGAGCCACATAGTAGTGGACTTATAAATTGTAAATTTGCAGGTTACAACGACATCCTGTCAAATTTAGGCGCCGTTGCCGTGGAGTTAACTGGTGATTCGAATAGTTGTTTTTGTTTTAAGATTTTTTCTTTAACCATGTCTCATACAGGAAGCAATCATGAGGATGAAGAGGTCAACACCGAGGCGAACCAGTTTGCCCAGAATGACGAGGGACTGCCTCCATTCATAGACGACCCTGAACAGCTCATTCGGGACCGCAATCGAGCCATTAGGGAAGCCGCCCGATTAAACCAAAGGCTCCCCGAAGCAAGGAATGGAGCTGCACCGAGGCAACTTCCGAGACAGCCACCACCACCTTTATATCGACAAGTACCAAGGCAACAACCCTCTTCGACGAATACTACGCGGATAATGGATTCCGTGAGCCTACAATGGGAGAACTGTCAGCACCCGACTTCAGGAACCAGCCGTGGTGTATATACGAAGGCCCAGACCTTTAGAACATTGCAATAAACACCTCTGTGGTGCATAACTTGCCCAAGTTCTCGGGAAATCAGGGAGAATCTGCAACTACTCACCTGCAACATTTACATGGCATTTGCCAAAATTTAAAACCATATGAAGTAGATGTAGAGGACTTTAAATTAAAAGCCTTCTATTTTTCCCTTATAGATTCGGCTAACGATTGGTTCCTTGCTTTACCTTCAGGTAGCATTCGAACATGGGCCCAAATGCAAAAGAAGTTCCTGGATAAATACTATCCGGCGGGAAGGGCGATGCAGGTAAGGAGGCAACTGCAAGAAATAAGGCAGGGGCCTAATGAGAGCATGTACGAGTACCTGGAGAAGTTCAATCGCTTGGAGCGGAGCTGCTGTACACTTGGGCTACCCGAGAAGCTCATCATAGAGTACCTGCTTGACGGACTAAAACCCCTCGACAAAATGCTCTTAGATGCCTCAGCTGGAGGATCCATGATGAGCCTACCATTGAGCGGCATAAGGCAGCTAGTCACCAATGTTGCGGAGAATGCCCGGTTCAGAGAAGAGACAACCCGGCAAGAAGAGTTCTCCCGCACCAAAAACGTGGCAAAAGCCGAGGTATGAATGAGCTCCTTGCCCGAGGAAATGAAGCAAATGAAGGAGATGATGCTTCAGCTCCTACGAAGACAGCAAGCTCAAGTGAGGCCCTGTGAGTTTTGTGGTTCTTCAGACCACAAGACTGATGCCTGCCCAACGCTAGTAGAGGACGACCCGGAGGAAGTCAACGCAGTAAGTGGATACCAAGGGTACAACAACAATGACCGGATGGGACCGAGTCGGTAATATGGACAAGCCACTGGACATAACTGGAGGAACGACTCGAGGCAAGACTGGCGAAACAACAACAACCCACCGAGGAAGACGTACCAAAGCGCCCCTCAACCGGCTCAGCAGTTCTACCAACCGCCTCACAGGCAATACAACCAGGGCGGACCGGGCCAATATCAGCAGAAGATGCCAAATCAATACCAGGCCGGTCCGAGCCAGCAACGTCCGAGCAAACCACTCGAGGATGTGGTGAAAGACTTGTCCAGCACGGTGCATCAATTCATGGCAAAGACAGACGGAGCTATAGCAGAATTGGGCAAGCACTTGTCCCAACTTGCTACCATGGTCTCCGAAATCACAAATGAATCTGGCCGGCTCCCTTCCCAAACTATCCAAAACCCAAAAGGAGCTGTTAACATGATCAAGGCATCAGACAGACAAACGGCACTAGAAGAAGAAGCGCAAATGGCAGCTCGACTGGCGGAACAACAAAAAGGACCCGCTGCCTACAAACCTACAATCAAGCACTACACCCGTAGGCTCCGTCCTGACTGGAATCAAGAGGAAGACCGACCCAATGATGGTGAAACATGGGTCACACATGCCGACAATGGACGCTATGCGTTCGCTGTTAAAATGACGCCTCCTCCAATCGCACACTTTAACGTTCCAGCGTCTGGATGGGAAATTGAGGCACAGAACTCGTCTCACCCCATGAAGACCATTACCTCCGAAAAACATGCTATCATAAAGAACAAAGTAGAAGAGGAAGTGGAGTCAAGAAATGAGCAGAAGGGTTTAATGATGAATAAGCTCATCACATGGAATCATGAGGCACAACTAGAGATGAGTAAAGACCCTGGGGCATTCACAGTTACGTGTGACATCGGCAAAATCCAAGTTCATCATTGCTTGATTGACCTTGGAGCTTCTATCAATGTCCTGCCATATCCGCTATACTGCTCATTGGGACTTGGCCCATTAAAGCCATCAAGGTTAGCACTCGAGTTGGGGAACAAGTCGTGTGTCCAACCAGCTGGAATAGTAGAAAAATTGGTGATCCGTGTGGGAAGGCTCGTCGTTCCCACGGATTTTTATGTAATACCAGTCGAAAAGACCAGCAAGGACGACCCCCCAACACTCATATTGGGAAGGCCATTTCTACACATCACTAAGGCGAAAATTGACATGGACAAGGGCTCATTGGCGCTAGCATTCGGCGGCAAAACTTCGGGCTTCTACCTTCATGACAATGGCCGCACGGGAACAGGAAAACCTCCAGACATGGTGAACGCCTCTGATCACCATACTCTAGTTTCCGACCAATCAAGGGAGACCAAAAATGCAACTAGACCGATGTCTATGGATAGAAGGCCCTCACCGTCTCAAAGGTATGTAAAGAAAAAACCGCCAGAACAACGGAGTCCTGATCCGAGGACGTCATCTAACAAGAGTTCAGGGAGGCTCACGGCAAGGATCAATGCAAGAACCAAGGGAAAATATAACTTGAGCCATCCATGGGACCCCGACCCGACATGAGCAAGGTATCGTCGAGCTAACGACGTTAAACAAATGCACTGGTCAGGAGGTAACCCGACATCTATCTTACTTTTCAGTCATTTAAATTATTTTATTTAGTTTTTGCCTTTAATAGTAATCACCCATTGCATCTATCTTGTAAATATTTGCTTGCAATTAACTTTTGAACTAAGTCATGCTGAAAGGCACGCCTTCGTTCAAAAGTGTGGGGTGATAACAACATGTGTACATAGTTGTTTAACATGTTTTCTTTTTCCTTTTCCCTTAATATTATCTTTTTGCAAATATGAACTTAAAGAATGGAAATAGATAGATCCGAATTCATGCATGTCCTTGCAAAATCTAAACTGTGTGAAAACTTTAGAATTTAACTTCTTACTTGTCCTCTCGTGCCAAGATAAATAGGGGATGTGGAGTTGACAGAAAATGCCCTAGAGAGGTTTGACAAGCACTCCAAAGGCCGGGTCTCACTATATGGTTATATGAAGTCAGTGGAGGTTAGCACTTCAGGGTACTTGGGTTCAGAGTAGACTCCGCCATGCAGCGTTTATGCAAGAGGCGGGACGGGAATCAAACCGTCCTATCTCTAGTCAGAGTAGCCGGGAAAATAGATGAGTGAACCTCATCTTGACTCGCGCGAAAGGGCAAGGATGAGAAAGAGCGGGGAGGTATTTCCATATGCTCGAGGGCGATGATTGGACCTCCCAAGAATAAAAATGGACAAGCAATTCACGAAGGAGCAAAGCTCAAAGAATCAAATCAAAGGCCAAAGGCCAAATTGTGATCAAAGGCTGAAGGCCATATTGTGAAGGTTTTAACCAAAACAAAAGTGAAGTTCCCGAGTTCAAAATCAAAGGCCAAAGGCCAAAGTCACTACAAAAAGCTGTCCAAGCAAGAAATATTAAAGAGCTCGACCCATTTAGCCCGAACAAATCAAGTGCTAGAGAAAGCTACAGAAAATAACCATATAGTTCGAGTTCGGTCCGAAGAGTGCAAATCAAAAACCTAAAAAGGGGCTATCTCCCACTCATCCCAATTGGTTTGCATCACGGCTCGAAGGTACAAGTATCAAGTTACTTCTAAGTTTAAGCACTTTATTTTTGGTACCAAATAATGCATGAATAGGATAAATCTAAACTAGCATTCTATCGCTCATGTCTAGGACTTTTGATATTTAGTGTGCCTCTTTGCCTAAGCCTTATTCGGGACGAACAAGAATAAGTGTGGGGTGATTTGATGGAGCGTATTTATACGACTCATCGAAACAGTTAAACCCACCAAATTAAACATTTTGTCTTACTAACTGTTGCTTGTTAGTTCCACTTTTGATCTACAGGCTATTTTGAGGTTTAGAGAAGAATCAAGCTAAAAAGGGAGATTTTAAGCCAAAAATGGATTACAGGCCAGTGGGGACCGAGAAGAACTCCAGTCGGGACCGAGAAAAGGCCAGTCGGGTCCGAGGACCTCCGGGCCTCGTCCCCGCACACACCCGCCCGCGCCCAGCGCCCAGGCCCCGCACGCACCCGCCGAGCCACCAAGGTCCAATATCAAGTTGTTCGACCAAATGAACGAATCCGGCAATTCCACCTCGACCAAAATGTTCTAAATGACAAATAAGGTGGAGAATGTCGAGATACCAAGAGCGACGCACGAGCCATTTGGCAGTTGGCTCAGTTCCAAGCAAAAGTCCCGCACGCCAATGGACCAAGACCGAGTTGCTCGAGCAAACAAGCTCATCTTCAAAATCTAGCTCGACCAACTTGTTCCAAATATCAAAGGACTTGGACAATATCAAATTCCAGGCAAAAGAGCTCCGGTCAATTTCAGCTCCTTACTACTCAATTTCGGAGCCATTTGGAAGCTCCCTGCTCAAGGAGCAGCTGTCCTTTGGAAGTACCCTGCTCAAGGAGCAGCTAGCCTGTTGAAACACACTCCTCAAAGGCTGCAAGCTCCTTGAGAGCACCATGCTTATTGGCGGCTAACTTAGGGGTAAAGAAAGCTCCAAAATCTCACCATTTGGCACCAAGGAGCTTGGAGGCGGCTATCTTATGGGTGAAGAAAGCTCCAAATGAATGCCACATGACACCATCTTGCTTGGGAAAACCGACCCCCTTATGCCTATAAATACAAGGGCTTGTATCCTTATTCATCATCCATTCACAATCCATCTCACTACCATTCCATACTCACTTCTTGTAGCTTGTAATACTTACATTTGATATCAAAGGATCCGACTTCTTTCTACTCATTCTACTCTTTGTTTTCCTTACTTTGGCTATGGTATTCACTTCCATGAATATTCGTAGCTAAAGGTTTACATTCGGTTGAAGAAGTTCTTATGTTATGAAACCGTTCTAAGACCATTTGCAGAATGCTACTTGTGTGTTCTTACTAGTTCTTGTGCTTTACATGCGGTTTGAACATACACGTTTGAGTGGATGCTTGAAATGGCAAAGCTCTTCCGTGGAGTTCATGAACAACGAAGTTAAGTGGATGCTTGAAATGGCAAAGCTTTTCCTAGGGATTCAAACCCTCTTTAAAACCACTTGGTTGATCGGAAATGTGAGATCAAGTGGATGCACCTAGGCTAATACATCTTGAAATGGAGTATTAGTCTAGCTAGAACTAGTAACGGTGTGTGAGCGCTTGAAATGGCCTTGCTTGGAGTTATGTCTTGAAATGGAATAACTTCCCCCTTGGAGCACTTGGTTATATCATTGGAGGTCGATGATGAACGGGAACATAACATAAGGCTTTTAAACCGAATTCCTTCTCTTTACAAAACACCTTGCCAATTACTTATTGTCCTTACTTTTCTTGCAATTTACTTTCAGTAAGTCTTGTCCATTCAAGCAACTACTTTCAGCACTTACATTTCAGCAAGTCTTGTCCATTCAAGCAACTACTTTCAGTATTTACTTTAAGCATTTACATTTCCGCAAGTCTTGTCCATTCAAGCAACTACTTTCAGTCATTTACTTTCTGTATAAACCACTCAAACCCAACCTGTATTTATTTTATTTTCTTTTCATTTCTTTTCTCAAAAACAACTGTTTTAAAACCAAACTCCCTTGGGTTCGACCCCTACTTACCGCTTGCTAACCATTAGTGAGCCACATAGTAGTGGACTTATAAATTGTAAATTTGCAGGTTACAACGACAGCCTGTCGATTTGATGGAGCGTATTTATACGACTCATCGAAATAGTTAAACCCACCAAATTAAACATTTTGTCTTACTAACTGTTGCTTGTTAGTTCCACTTTTGATCTACAGGCTATTTTGAGGTTTAGAGAAGAATCAAGCTAAAAAGGGAGATTTTAAGCCAAAAATGGATTACAGGCCAGTGGGGACCGAGAAGAACTCCAGTCGGGACCGAGAAAAGGCCAGTCGGGTCCGAGGACCTCCGGGCCTCGTTCCCGCACACACCGGCCCGCGCCCAGCGCCCAGGCCCGGCACGCACCCGCCGAGCCACCAAGGTCCAATATCAAGTTGTTCGACTAAATGAACGAATCCGGCAATTCCACCTCGACCAAAATGTTCTAAATGACAAATAAGGTGGAGAATGTCGAGATACCAAGAGCGACGCACGAGCCATTTGGCAGTTGGCTCAGTTCCAAGCAAAAGTCCCGCACGCCAATGGACCAAGACCGAGTTGCTCGAGCAAACAAGCTCATCTTCAAAATCTAGCTCGACCAACTTGTTCCAAATATCAAAGGACTCGGACAATATCAAATTCCAGGCAAAAGAGCTCCGGTCAATTTCAGCTCCTTACTACTCAATTTCGGAGCCATTTGGAAGCTCCCTGCTCAAGGAGCAGCTGTCCTTTGGAAGTACCCTGCTCAAGGAGCAGCTAGCCTGTTGAAACACACTCCTAAAAGGCTGCAAGCTCCTTGAGAGCACCATGCTTATTGGCGGCTAACTTAGGGGTAAAGAAAGCTCGAAAATCTCACCATTTGGCACCAAGGAGCTTGGAGGCGGCTATCTTATGGGTGAAGAAAGCTCCAAATGAATGCCACATGACACCATCTTGCTTGGGAAAACCGACCCCCTTATGCCTATAAATACAAGGGCTTGTATCCTTATTCATCATCCATTCACAATCCATCTCACTACCATTCCGTACTCACTTCTTGTAGCTTGTAATACTTACATTTGATATCAAAGGATCCGACTTCTTTCTACTCATTCCACTCTTTGTTTTCCTTACTTTGGCTATGGTATTCACTTCCATGAATATTCGTAGCTAAAGGTTTACATTCGGTTGAAGAAGTTCTTATGTTATGAAACCGTTCTAAGACCATTTGCAGAATGCTACTTGTGTGTTCTTACTAGTTCTTGTGGTTTACATGCGGTTTGAACATACACGTTTGAGTGGATGCTTGAAATGGCAAAGCTCTTCCGTGGAGTTCATGAACAACGAAGTTAAGTGGATGCTTGAAATGGCAAAGCTTTTCCTAGTGATTCAAACCCTCTATAAAACCACTTGGTTGATCGGAAATGTGAGATCAAGTGGATGCACCTAGGCTAATACATCTTGAAACGGAGTATTAGTCTAGCTAGAACTAGTAACGGTGTGTGAGCGCTTGAAATGGCCTTGCTTGGAGTTATGTCTTGAAATGGAATAACTTCCCCCTTGGAGCACTTGGTTATATCATTGAAGGTCGATGATGAACGGGAACATAACATAAGGCTTTTAAACCGAATTCCTTCTCTTTACAAAACACCATGCCAATTACTTATTGTCCTTACTTTTCTTGCAATTTACTTTCAGTAAGTCTTGTCCATTCAAGCAACTACTTTCAGCACTTACATTTCAGCAAGTCTTGTCCATTCAAGCAACTACTTTCAGTATTTACTTTAAGCATTTACATTTCCGTAAGTCTTGTCCATTCAAGCAACTACTTTCAGTCATTTACTTTCTGTATAAACCACTCAAACCCAACCTGTATTTATTTTCTTTTCTTTTCATTTCTTTTCTCAAAACCAACTGTTTTAAAACCAAACTCCCTTGGGTTCGACCCCTACTTACCGCTTGCTAACCATTAGTGAGCCACATAGTAGTGGACTTATAAATTGTAAATTTGCAGGTTACAACGACAGCCTGTCGATTTGATGGAGCGTATTTATACGACTCATCGAAACAGTTAAACCCACCAAATTAAACATTTTGTCTTACTAACTGTTGCTTGTTAGTTCCACTTTTGATCTACAGGCTATTTTGAGGTTTAGAGAAGAATCAAGCTAAAAAGGGAGATTTTAAGCCAAAAATGGATTACAGGCCAGTGGGGACCGAGAAGAACTCCAGTCGGGACCGAGAAAAGGCCAGTCGGGTCCGAGGACCTCCGGGCCTCGTCCCCGCACACACCCGCCCGCGCCCAGCGCCCAGGCCCCGCACGCACCCGCCGAGCCACCAAGGTCCAATATCAAGTTGTTCGACTAAATGAACGAATCCGGCAATTCCACCTCGACCAAAATGTTCTAAATGACAAATAAGGTGGAGAATGTCGAGATACCAAGAGCGACGCACGAGCCATTTGGCAGTTGGCTCAGTTCCAAGCAAAGGTCCCGCACGCCAATGGACCAAGACCGAGTTGCTCGAGCAAACAACCTCATCTTGAAAATCTAGCTCGACCAACTTGTTCCAAATATCAAAGGACTCGGACAATATCAAATTCCAGGAAAAAGAGCTCCGGTCAATTTCAGCTCCTTACTACTCAATTTCGGAGCCATTTGGAAGCTCCCTGCTCAAGGAGCAGCTGTCCTTTGGAAGTACCCTGCTCAAGGAGCAGCTAGCCTGTTGAAACACACTCCTCAAAGGCTGCAAGCTCCTTGAGAGCACCATGCTTATTGGCGGCTAACTTAGGGGTAAAGAAAGCTCCAAAATCTCACCATTTGGCACCAAGGAGCTTGGAGGCGGCTATCTTATGGGTGAAGAAAGCTCCAAATGAATGCCACATGACACCATCTTGCTTGGGAAAACCGACCCCCTTATGCCTATAAATACAAGGGCTTGTATCCTTATTCATCATCCATTCACAATCCATCTCACTACCATTCCATACTCACTTCTTGTAGCTTGTAATACTTACATTTGATATCAAAGGATCCGACTTCTTTCTACTCATTCTACTCTTTGTTTTCCTTACTTTGGCTATGGTATTCACTTCCATGAATATGCGTAGCTAAAGGTTTACATTCGGTTGAAGAAGTTCTTATGTTATGAAACCGTTCTAAGACCATTTGCAGAATGCTACTTGTGTGTTCTTACTAGTTCTTGTGCTTTACATGCGGTTTGAACATACACGTTTGAGTGGATGCTTGAAATGGCAAAGCTCTTCCGTGGAGTTCATGAACAACGAAGTTAAGTGGATGCTTGAAATGGCAAAGCTTTTCCTAGGGATTCAAACCCTCTTTAAAACCACTTGGTTGATCGGAAATGTGAGATCAAGTGGATGCACCTAGGCTAATACATCTTGAAATGGAGTATTAGTCTAACTAGAACTAGTAACGGTGTGTGAGCGCTTGAAATGGCCTTGCTTGGAGTTATGTCTTGAAATGGAATAACTTCCCCCTTGGAGCACTTGGTTATATCATTGGAGGTCGATGATGAACGGGAACATAACATAAGGCTTTTAAACCGAATTCCTTCTCTTTACAAAACACCTTGCCAATTACTTATTGTCCTTACTTTTCTTGCAATTTACTTTCAGTAAGTCTTGTCCATTCAAGCAACTACTTTCAGCACTTACATTTCAGCAAGTCTTGTCCATTCAAGCAACTACTTTCAGTATTTACTTTAAGCATTTACATTTCCGCAAGTCTTGTCCATTCAAGCAACTACTTTCAGTCATTTACTTTCTGTATAAACCACTCAAACCCAACCTGTATTTATTTTCTTTTCTTTTCATTTCTTTTCTCAAAAACAACTGTTTTAAAACCAAACTCCCTTGGGTTCGACCCCTACTTACCGCTTGCTAACCATTAGTGAGCCACATAGTAGTGGACTTATAAATTGTAAATTTGCAGGTTACAACGACAGCTTGTCGATTTGATGGAGCGTATTTATACGACTCATCGAAACAGTTAAACCCACCTAATTAAACATTTTGTCTTACTAACTGTTGCTTGTTAGTTCCACTTTTGATCTACAGGCTATTTTGAGGTTTAGAGAAGAATCAAGCTAAAAAGGGAGATTTTAAGCCAAAAATGGATTACAGGCCAGTGGGGACCGAGAAGAACTCCAGTCGGGACCGAGAAAAGGCCAGTCGGGTCCGAGGACCTCCGGGCCTCGTCCCCGCACACACCCGCCCGCGCCCAGCGCCCAGGCCCCGCACGCACCCGCCGAGCCACCAAGGTCCAATATCAAGTTGTTCGACCAAATGAACGAATCCGGCAATTCCACCTCGACCAAAATGTTCTAAATGACAAATAAGATGGAGAATCTCGAGATACCTAGAGCGACGCACGAGCCATTTGGTAGTTGGCTCAGTTCCAAGCAAAAGTCCCGCACGCCAATGGACCAAGACCGAGTTGCTCGAGCAAACAAGCTCATCTTCAAAATCTAGCTCGACCAACTTGTTCCAAATATCAAAGGACTCGGACAATATCAAATTCCAGGCAAAAGAGCTCCGGTCAATTTCAGCTCCTTACTACTCAATTTCGGAGCCATTTGGAAGCTCCCTGCTCAAGGAGCAGCTGTCCTTTGGAAGTACCCTGCTCAAGGAGCAGCTAGCCTGTTGAAACACACTCCTAAAAGGCTGCAAGCTCCTTGAGAGCACCATGCTTATTGGCGGCTAACTTAGGGGTAAAGAAAGCTCGAAAATCTCACCATTTGGCACCAAGGAGCTTGGAGGCGGCTATCTTATGGGTGAAGAAAGCTCCAAATGAATGCCACATGACACCATCTTGCTTGGGAAAACCGACCCCCTTATGCCTATAAATACAAGGGCTTGTATCCTTATTCATCATCCATTCACAATCCATCTCACTACCATTCCATACTCACTTCTTGTAGCTTGTAATACTTACATTTGATATCAAAGGATCCGACTTCTTTCTACTCATTCTACTCTTTGTTTTCCTTACTTTGGCTATGGTATTCACTTCCATGAATATTCGTAGCTAAAGGTTTACATTCGGTTGAAGAAGTTCTTATGTTATGAAACCGTTCTAAGACCATTTGCAGAATGCTACTTGTGTGTTCTTACTAGTTCTTGTGCTTTACATGCGGTTTGAACATACACGTTTGAGTGGATGCTTGAAATGGCAAAGCTCTTCCGTGGAGTTCATGAACAACGAAGTTAAGTGGATGCTTGAAATGGCAAAGCTTTTCCTAGTGATTCAAACCCTCTTTAAAACCACTTGGTTGATCGGAAATGTGAGATCAAGTGGATGCACCTAGGCTAATACATCTTGAAATGGAGTATTAGTCTAGCTAGAACTAGTAACGGTGTGTGAGCGCTTGAAATGGCCTTGCTTGGAGTTATGTCTTGAAATGGAATAACTTCCCCCTTGGAGCACTTGGTTATATCATTAGAGGTCGATGATGAACGGGAACATAACATAAGGCTTTTAAACCGAATTCCTTCTCTTTACAAAACACCTTGCCAATTACTTATTGTCCTTACTTTTCTTGCAATTTACTTTCAGTAAGTCTTGTCCATTCAAGCAACTACTTTCAGCACTTACATTTCAGCAAGTCTTGTCCATTCAAGCAACTACTTTCAGTATTTACTTTAAGCATTTACATTTCCCCAAGTCTTGTCCATTCAAGCAACTACTTTCAGTCATTTACTTTCTGTATAAACCACTCAAACCCAACCTGTATTTATTTTATTTTCTTTTCATTTCTTTTCTCAAAAACAACTGTTTTAAAACCAAACTCCCTTGGGTTCGACCCCTACTTACCGCTTGCTAACCATTAGTGAGCCACATAGTAGTGGACTTATAAATTGTAAATTTGCAGGTTACAACGACAGCCTGTTAGTATAGTGGTAAGTATTCCCGCCTGTCACGCGGGTGACCCGGGTTCGATCCCCGGCAACGGCGCCAAAATTTGACAGGCTGTCGTTGTAACCTGCAAATTTACAATTTATAAGTCCACTACTATGTGGCTCACTAATGGTTAGCAAGCGGTAAGTAGGGGTCGAACCCAAGGGAGTTTGGTTTTAAAACAGTTGTTTTTGAGAAAAGAAATGAAAAGAAAAGAAAATAAATACAGGTTGGGTTTGAGTGGTTTATACAGAAAGTAAATGACTGAAAGTAGTTGCTTGAATGGACAAGACTTGCGGAAATGTAAATGCTTAAAGTAAATACTGAAAGTAGTTGCTTGAATGGACAAGACTTGCTGAAATGTAAGTGCTGAAAGTAGTTGCTTGAATGGACAAGACTTACTGAAAGTAAATTGCAAGAAAAGTAAGGACAATAAGTAATTGGCAAGGTGTTTTGTAAAGAGAAGGAATTCGGTTTAAAAGCCTTATGTTATGTTCCCGTTCATCATCGACCTCCAATGATATAACCAAGTGCTCCAAGGGGGAAGTTATTCCATTTCAAGACATAACTCCAAGCAAGGCCATTTCAAGCGCTCACACACCGTTACTAGTTCTAGCTAGACTAATACTCCATTTCAAGATGTATTAGCCTAGGTGCATCCACTTGATCTCACATTTCCGATCAACCAAGTGGTTTTAAAGAGGGTTTGAATCACTAGGAAAAGCTTTGCCATTTCAAGCATCCGCTTAACTTCGTTGTTCATGAACTCCACGGAAGAGCTTTGCCATTTCAAGCATCCACTCAAACGTGTATGTTCAAACCGCATGTAAAGCACAAGAACTAGTAAGAACACACAAGTAGCATTCTGCAAATGGTCTTAGAACGGTTTCATAACATAAGAACTTCATCAACCGAATGTAAACCTTTAGCTACGAATATTCATGGAAGTGAATACCATAGCCAAAGTAAGGAAAACAAAGAGTAGAATGAGTAGAAAGAAGTCGGATCCTTTGATATCAAATGTAAGTATTACAAGCTACAAGAAGTGAGTATGGAATGGTAGTGAGATGGATTGTGAATGGATGATGAATAAGGATACAAGCCCTTGTATTTATAGGCATAAGGGGGTCGGTTTTCCCAAGCAAGATGGTGTCATGTGGCATTCATTTGGAGCTTTCTTCACCCATAAGATAGCCGCCTCCAAGCTCCTTGGTGCCAAATGGTGAGATTTTCGAGCTTTCTTTACCCCTAAGTTAGCCGCCAATAAGCATGGTGCTCTCAAGGAGCTTGCAGCCTTTGAGGAGTGTGTTTCAACAGGCTAGCTGCTCCTTGAGCAGGGTACTTCCAAAGGACAGCTGCTCCTTGAGCAGGGAGCTTCCAAATGGCTCCGAAATTGAGTAGTAAGGAGCTGAAATTGACCGGAGCTCGTTTGCCTGGAATTTGATATTGTCCGAGTCCTTTGATATTTGGAACAAGTTGGTCGAGCTAGATTTTGAAGATGAGCTTGTTTGCTCGAGCAACTCGGTCTTGGTCCATTGGCGTGCGGGACTTTTGCTTGGAACTGAGCCAACTGCCAAATGGCTCGTGCGTCGCTCTTGGTATCTCGACATTCTCCACCTTATTTGTCATTTAGAACATTTTGGTCGAGGTGGAATTGCCGGATTCGTTAATTTGGTCGAACAACTTGATATTGGACCTTGGTGGCTCGGCGGGTGCGTGCGGGGCCTGGGCACTGGGCGCGGGCGGGTGTGTGCGGGGACGAGGCCCGGCGGTCCTCGGACCCGACTGGCCTTTTCTCGGTCCCGACTGGAGTTCTTCTCGGTCCCTACTGGCCTGTAATCCATTTTTGGCTTAAAATCTCCCTTTTTAGCTTGTTTCTTCTCTAAACCTCAAAACAGCCTGTAGATCAAAAGTGGAACTAACAAGCAACAGTTAGTAAGACAAAATGTTTAATTTGGTGGGTTTAACTGTTTCGATGAGTCGTATAAATACGCTCCATCAATGATTATAGTAGATATATGTGGATTGTGCTATTGAAATCCAAAGGTGAAGCATTTCAAGCATTTAAGAAGATCAAAGTAGCTGCTGAGGTTGAAGCAGAAGTAAAACTAAAAGCTTTTCGCACGGATCAGGGAGGTGAGTTCAAGTCAAATGAATTCAATATGTACTGTGAAGAAAATGGCATCAAAAGGTACATGACGGCCCCTTACACGTCCCAACAAAACGGAGTGGTCGAGCGGATAAATCAAACAGTAGTTGCTATGGCGCGCAACATGTTGAAAAGCATGAACATGCCAAGTGAATTTTGGGGTGAGGCCGTGACAACTGCCGTGTACATTTTGAATCGATCACCAACTAAAAGTGTTGTTGGCATGACACCATACGAAGCTTGGTACAAGAGGAAGCCAGCAGTGCATCATTTGCGGACGTTTGGGTGCATTATACATGTGAAAAAAGTGGGCGGCCACATTGAAAAACTTGCAGATCGTAGCACTGCAATGGTGTTCCTCGGTTATCAGAATGGGTCAAAGGCGTATCGCGCATACGACCCGATCACTATGAGGTTACATGTAACTCGCGATGTCACCTTTGAGGAGGAGAAGGCGTGGAATTGGAGCAATACGTCAGAGAAGGAACAGCCATCATCTGGTGAGGTGTCTACCAATATGTTTAATGTGGCTTATGATCATCTGGAGGTGGCAGGTCATGATGAAGCGAAACAAAATGCGGCTGAGCAACAAGTGACGACAACTCCTCCATTATATGATAACATGATGGACGTAGAGAATGATGCAGGGGGAGCAACATCACCAATAACACCAGCCGCATGTTCAGTGAATCCAATCCCAAATGAAGCCACAGAGTCATCATGGGGGGCTCCCTTAGGAGAACGTGACTTGCGTGAGCTATATGACGCCACTGAACCAATCCATCTTGAGTACTCTGCCTTGTGCCTATTGGGAAGAGTCAAATTCTCCGGAATGAGAGAAAGAATTAGGGTGCGAGCTGTCAAAAGGGACACATTAAGCTTAGGGGGGTGAATGTTGAGTTAAGCTAAATGTGTCATGGCATGACGTGGATGAAAAGCATACAAGAGTGCCATAACTGGTGTGATCCTTGCCACTCTATATGGAATGCCGTGGGATGAGACAGAGAAAGGAATGGGTAGCATAATTTGTTGGGCTAATCTTAGATTGATTGTAGGAAGATTTTAAATTGATTGTAGGGTAATCTTTAATTGATTCTCTTGTAATCTCGGTGAGTATAAATAAAGAGAAAAGCAAAAAAGCTGAGTAGTTGTGCAGCACCAAAATCCATCTCGCATAGCATTCCTTCTTCCTCTTTTGTGTTCTGAAAGTGTGCATAAGCATTGAGCAGGGCCTGATTTCTAACAGGAGGTTGGGCGATGTAAATAGAGGTTGAAGTGAGTTTGCAATGTCGGGCGAGAGATGGGGTGAGATTTTTCGTGTTTTGATTTTTTGTGTTAGGTTTTTATTTTTTAGGGACGAAAAGGTCTTTGTTTAATAGTGTTGGACTCGCATGAGTGAGCTGGGAGCTCGGCCTATTGTTTTGGAGAGAGGATGAGATTCGAGATAAGGTATATCCATTTGGCCGAGTCACTCGACGCTCGAGCGAGTGCTACAATAAGATCGTTAACTCGGGAGAGCTTTTTGGTCACTTCGCCAAGTGATTTTCTCTGAAGCTCATGGTTTTTATCCACTCAGGCGCGTGTGATCGACAAGCCCATTTTCCCAACAAAATTTGACTTAAAAGAGTTCTAAATGAAAACCCAAATTTCTAACCACATGATACGAACTCCAAACTTAAAATCATACTCATCAATCAAAACCACCAACTCAAACTCTATATTCCCCTAAGCATTATCCCACTAAAAATTCAAGTTCACAAACCGCATACTCCACAGTTAAGGTCCAAGCCACTCTCAAGTAATACATGATCATGCGGGACATTTGGCATTGAAGTGGTAGAATTGACAACTTACAACGGATTACCTCCCGAGAGGGCCTAGTTTAACGTCTTGGCGAGACTAGCAAAGCACCCCATAAAATCACTAGTGAAAAGTCCTTTGCTAGGATCCCTTCTCAGAGAGCCTTGAAGGCTTAAGGTGTCAACCACCATGAATCCTATTTGATTCTTTGCCCATCAAGCCAACGATGGACTTTCAAATGCATGTTTTACCCCTTTACAAGCGTCGATCCCTTTAGAATTAAGGGGTCATGGGAGCTCCTTTTAAATATTCGTGCAGAATAAGAAGGGAAGCTCCAAAACTTATCTTGAAATTTGGTGATCAAGAAGGGATCTTCCACACTATCCTCTACCTTGATGGGCATACCGTCCTTCAATGTTTCCTTCCTTCTTCATTTGGATGTTTCCACACTATCCTTCATTGTTTCCTTCATTCTTCAATGTTTCCCTTCAAGAAGGGATCTTCCACACTATCCTTCAATGTTTCCTTCATTCTTCAAACTTGACTCTATGTTTTCCTTCATTCTTCATTTGTGCGGGATTCATCATTTGCGTTGTGTGCTAGTTGGACTAGCTCTTGAATGATCCTTGTGCTTGCACAAAAGCTATTCATTTGGTCTATGCCCGTTGTCTAAGAGCGCATAGTGTCGACTCCTCTTCCCTTATGGATTACGGCGTAAGAGCCTAAGACTTGGGAATAAATTCCTTGTCGCAAGCCAATGGACTAGCCCTAGCTAGCGTAGGTGAGCAATTGACACTCTTTTGTGCAAACTAACAACTTTGCTTCTATTGTATTGCCTTGAAAATGAGTAGACCTTTGGATGAGACAATTGATATCCTTAGCATTGATGATCTTGAATGCACAACTGCAAGGGGTGCTTAAATGGTTCAATAGTTCTTTTGATGATAATGTGATGCTAGTCCTAGTTTGGGGTGAGGGGTTTGCTTTGCGAAACCCTCACCTTGGTTGAGCACTCTTGAATTCATTCTCACGGGATAGGTGCATTTGTGATTTGTGAGTATTCCCTTTTCTGAAAACTCTCACGAGACTATAACTCGTCCACTAGGGTAGCCTAGAGTTTTAAGGCTTAATGTATATGCTAAATGAGCTAGTTAGGATGTACATACTTTCATTTTCCTTTGAATAATATGTTAGGAATAATGATCGAGACCTTGTGAAAGCTATTGAGGCAAATAAACGAAAAACATAGCACCACTATCATTTCACATTTGCATGACCTTGAAATATTTTCCCACTTTGTTCGGGACGAACAAAGCTTAAGTGTGGACTGTTGATGAGTCGAATTTTCGACTCATTAATAATCATTTTTCACTGTAGCTTTGAGTCATTTCTGACTTTATTTGATGTCATTTGACGCTTGCCTTTCACATTTCAGGTACAAAATGATACCTTATTGAATTCAAGACCTAAATATCAAAATCGCTTCAAAACCCGAAGTTTTAGAGCAAAAAGTGGGCAAAGAGGACTCTCAGTCGACCGGTTTAGAAATTACCCTGAACCGGCCGGTCGGCTGGTTGAAAAGGCAGACTTGAGAGCAACCACCCACATTTAGTCGGTCAGTTGGATTCACCAGCCGATCGACTAACAAAAGACCTCAGAATGCTTACAATCGCTCACTATGAGTCGGTCGGCTGAGAGTTCAACCGGTCGGCTAGAGAAGAGATATCAGAATGCTTGCCCAAGCACATATTCAACCGGTCGGCTCACCTGGTCAACCAGTTGGCAGGACGTTCACAAAAGAAGCAGTATGGATTTTTAGCCACCAGTCGACTGGCTGGACTTGCTACTTCAAGGTTTTTCATCCGAGGCTATAAATAGAAGAAGAGGGTTTTGTCCTATGGGAGGTGGTTTTTAGAGAGAAAAAATGTGAGAAAAGGCAAAGGAAGGCTCACCATCATCAAAGGAATGCTTGGGGGAGAAGAGAGAAGATCAAGGAAGGAATCTAGAGCTTGCTCAACATCTCCAACTTGGGTTTTCTCTACTCATCTTTTCTCCCTCTTTGTAGTTTTGTATTTGAAACATGTATCATGATGATGTGTGAGTAGTCCTTGTGTTTTGAGGGTTCTACAACCCTCCTTAGTACTCTATGATCACAAATATACATTGATATTCATATGGATGATTATGGATTTCATTTTCTCGTGTTATGAATGCTATGCTACAAGGTGTTTGATAAAATGCCTAAGTGATAAATTGACTACAACTTGAACCTATGTATTGAAAGAGCTAGGGAATAGTTTTAGTATGGAGAAAATGATTCTTATCTTAATCACGATGGTGAACCTTAAGATATCAATGCTTGACTAGGATTAAATGTTTAATTCATTAGATTTGGTCATTAAGCAAATCATCAATTAATCCCAAGCAATGGTATAAAATTCATGTTCACTAAGCTCTTCATATATGACGTGTAACTAAGTGTTTGATGAAATGGCTAAGTAACATGTCAATCTTAAAACTCGACCTAAGTATCAATGGAGCTTAGGGAAGGTTTGGATGTAGTGAATATGATCATTTCTACGGGATTGAACCATTTTACACCATGAAATGATTGAATATCATGTATGTGATCATTGATAAACGCCCAGGAGGGAAGTAACCCCTCGAAACACCTTTTTATCGATCTTCTATCTCTAATTACTTGCCAAGTAGGATTTAGACACAGACACTTATACATTTTTAGTTAGAATAACCGAACGGAAACACAATCTCATAGAGTGCATGTGCTTAGCTTGCTCCTTTGGGTTTGACCCGGTACTTTACCGGTATTATAAATGTTTTGACTACATTCGATCCTATCTTAATTGATACTATTTAGCGGCTAAAAAGAATAATTTATCAGTTAACAATATGAAACTGATTTCCAAGTTTTATGAGCTAAGTCCTAATTCGTAAGGAAACAGGAGTTTAACACTTTATTTTAGAAACTATCTTAAACAAAGTCATGCTAACGTACTAGTACAGAGGTCATCAATCTACTCATATTATAATGAACACACACAAAATGAAATGATGGAAAGTACATTGCCAAACTTAAGTTTGTGCCTCATCTTTTTTTTTTCAAGGAAATTTGCCCACGATATGCTTCACGAAAATTTTCATTTGACAGCTTGTGCTTGCAAAAGCTTTTTTCTTTTCTCTCTTTTTTAGCTTGCCTTATTTTGGATTGCACTTGCATATACAAAAAAAAAATTCTTGGGGTCACATTTTCACCCCATATTGACCCCACACTTAAATATTTGGCAATGTACCAAGGATATAAATGATGTGTGCATACAATGTGAAAGAATAAAGGTCACCTGAGAGCAATGACTATGTTCTCGAAGAAAAGTAAAATATTTTAATTCTTGCTAATTTTATGTTCAAGTGATGCAAAAAGGTTGCCTAAATTATTTGATAGACACGAGATAAAAACAACACTGAGGCCTAGGAATCATGCACTCATAAAAGTCATAGTGATCCTAGATTCGAAATCAATTCATTAGCAATGAAATTAGCTAGTTGAGTAATGGGGTAGTGCAGATGCCTTGAAAATTCGAGAACTCAAATGTATGCTGGTGGATAAAAAGTGCAAGTGCCTAGACATGGATAATTTCAATACAATACAAAGCTCCACACACCCTCTCCACACTTAAGAGGAAGCTTAGTCCCTAAGCGACAGAATTTTGGAACTAAAAACTGTAGTGCAAAAGGCTTCCCTAAGATTGTAGCACAAAGAGTGTGATATGTTGTTTGCCCATTCCTTTCTCGCGTATGACATTCAAATCTATAAAATAAACAAGTGAGCACTACATAGAAATTATTAGCACATGTCACAAGTATAATGTTCAATCAAAGTAGGGACTCCACACTTAATTTAAAAGTGTCTAACGAGTAATGTTAAAATAAATTTGATAAGGCAACTTACAAATGGTTTTATTTCCCTCGACGACCTAGTGTAAAATCTTGGCGAGACTAGCAAAGCACCCCTTGGAATTGCTTGGGAGAAGTCCTCTGCTCAAATAACTGACCGCTTCAAAAGTGTTGTTTCCTTTCGGAGAGAAGGATCACGGGAGCTCCTTTCTAATAATTTTGCAAAATAAGGCACAAAGCTTCTAAACTTGTCTCGAGATGTCGCGATGAAGAAAGAGTGTTCATAATTCGTCTCGCGCTTGATGGGCACACCCTCCTTGAGTTTCTCAATAACTTCCTTGGGTGCCCAACCCTCTAACTCCCTCTCAAAACTTTTATTCTCTTCCATGCAAGGCTGCTCTCTTGTATCATCCATGTAAACCTCAGCAAGTCTTAGTACAACTTGAAATCCTCGTGGCTTCTCATCCTCTACCTCCTCTTCAAGAACGGATTCAAGCTCATATTCAAGCCCACTAGTAGTGGGAAGAGTGATGGACCATAATTATACGAATCAAAAACACAGTAAAACCCCCTTAATTAGACTGTTGGTCTATTTAACTTTTGCTTGTTAGTTCCAATATATTTCTACAGGGTATTTCAGAGCTTAGAGAGAAAACACGCTAAGGAGAGGAGTTTTACGCTAAAAAGGATCGCTCGCAATTTCTGGCCAGCCAAGACCAAGAAACCCAGATCGCGTCCGCCGTCCAGCGCCCAGCGTCCAGCGCGCCTGCCGAGCTATTCGAGTCCAAATTCAAGTTGCCCGAGCAAATCATCTGATCTGACAATTCCGCCTCGACCAAAGTGTTTAAAATGGAAAATAAGGTGGAAGATGTCGGAAACCCAAGGAGAATGCTCGAGCAGATTGGCAGTTAGCTCAATTCCAAGGCAAAGGCCCGGTGCGCATAGGCACCCAAACCAAGTCGCTCGACCCGACGGATGCATCTGGAAAATCTGGCTCGACCAAGATGTTTGGAATGCCCAGAAACTCGGACAATCTCGCTTCCCAGACCACACGCCCGAGCCGATTAGCAGTTGGCCCAAGTCCAAAGCAAAAGCCTCGCGCATAGGCACCAAGACCAAATTGCTCGACCAAACCATGGAGTTTGGAAATTCTGGCTCGACCATTAGTCTTAAAATCACTTGGCCATTCCAAATCAACTATCAAATTCACTCATGGACTTGGTGACCGGCCACCTTGCTTGGAGGTGGCCAAGGGAGGAGCTCCTCCCTCCATGGTGACCGGCGACCGGCGGCTCCTCCACTCATGGTGACCGGTGGCTTTCCTCCTCCCCCATGTGGCAGCTCCTCCTTGCTCCTCCTCCTCCTCCATTGGATCAAAGCCACTTGCCCCCCATCTCCACCACCCATTTCTCCTCCCTTAGCCTATAAATACAACCCATCCGTCTCATTTGTAAATCATCCCATCCTCAAATCAAAATTTCACTTATCTCTCTAAGTTTTGTAAAGTTTGGCTTTGGAAATAAAGATTGCTCCCTTGGCGCTTCAACGGTAGTAAGTTTTTAATATTTATTTTCCGTCTTTAATTTCTAGTTCCTTAGTTATAATGTTTAGCGCGATAAATAGTAGCTAAACTAGTCGTCCGGTAGAAGGGGTGGACTTGTATTATAAAATGTTTTAGACTATTAATTTAGTGTCTCGTCTTTGTATTCAAAACTTGTTCTATGTGCCATATATTAGATCAGAACGTCCATGGTTGAGTGGATGCTTGAAATGGCAAAGCTCTTCTGTGGAAGTTCGTAAACATACTCGGGTAAGTGGATGCTTGAAATGGCAAAGCTTATCTGAGGAGTTTGATCTCTCTCAAACACCATTTTGGGTAAATCGGAAAAGACAACCCAAAATGGATGCACACAGGCTAGTATACCTTGAAATGGGGTGCTAGTCTAAGTAGAACAAGGGCTTTACGTTTTTTTGCAAAAGATTAGACAGTGTTGCAAGTCGAGTGCTTGAAATGGCCTTGATTCACTTTCGAACACTTTTGCAAAAGACTAGACAGTGTGGCAAATTGAGCGCCGGAAAAGGCCTTGATACACGTTTGAATACTTAGAAGATTCACTAAAGGTCAATGATAAACAGGATATAATACAAGGCCCCTGAAACCGAACGCTTTCTTTTAATTGTAATAATTATCAGTTACTTTCCAGTACTAAAACCAACCAACCAACCAATCAATCACTTAGCTGGTAGCTTTAAAACCAACCAACCAATCCCAAAATTGTCCAACTTAAAGAATAACTTATCCCCCTAATTCCCTTGGGTTCGACCCCTACTTACCACTTACTACCCAGTAGTTAAGTCGCGAGTAGCGGACTTATAAATTTATTTGCACATTTGCTCTGACGACGAGCATCTCGTCAAATTGGCGCCGTTGCCGGGGAATTAGCCATCGGATAGTTGTTCTTTTTCATTTCCCTATGACACTACCCACTACGCATGCATGGACAACGCAATATCTGCCCCTGTTCGGAGGAACGGAGGGAGAAGACCCAGTACAGCACTGCCGAAACTTCCACCACGTTTGTCACCACATCAAACCTGAAAATGAGAGGTTAGAGGAATTTAAGCTTAAATGCTTTAAATTCTCTCTAACTGACTTCGCCACGATATGGTATTACACATCCACCGCTTGCAGTGCAGAACGTTACGTAGATCTCTGCGTTCCATTCCTGAAGGAATTCTCCCCACCATCCTTACGCCAAGAAACCCGTGAGAAAATCTTGAGTCTTCAACAATCCCGGGATGAGACTTTGGACGAATACTACACGAACTACGACACCATCGTCTCAAGCTGCCCGCACCATGGATTCACGAAGAAGATTCTTCTCCAAAAATTTCTTCGTGGGATGAGGTCCGAAGAGCTGGGAAGAGTTAACGAAGCAATGAGGAGATCAGCCAGGAACTTCACCATTGCAGTCATGTGGTACCTCATAATTGGCCTGGCCGCTACCACAGAACGAGTACCCCAAACTGACGAGGAAATGCAGATAAATGAAGCTGACCCTGAGGCAGACAAAGAAGAAACTACCGAGCCGTCAGAAGAGACTCCTGAACCATCAGAAGAATCAGATATGGAAAGCACCGGAAGCAACGAGGTTGGAGTCCAGAATACCACTGACGAACTGCCCAATTCATACCCGACTGTCATCACCCGGGCAGCCGAGACTATCTACGACCAGTTCCTCACTAACAATCATAACGAGGCAGAACCAAGCCTTAAGATGCAAGCCTCCCAACTTTTCCCCTTGATCAATGAGCAAGTTGCAGAAAACTATAGGATCAATGAGGAAACTCAAAAGAGGATGGGAAAAGGGCCTCTGCAGAATGACTCCTCGATGGAGCAGTGTTACACCGTAGCTGGACAAGGCAGTCCCAAATACAAGAACTTCAAAAGGCTAGTGGTCAAAGTTCCCTCACCTTCTCAGAGACGTTGGAAGGAGACACCATCAGAACAAAGGGAACTGGACCCAAGCACATCATCTCGCAAGAAATCAGGTAAAGGCAAGGCAAGAAGCAATATAGGAACGGTGGCAAAAAATGACCTGAGCCACCCATGGGACCCAAACCAGTAATCCACAATGAGGTACTGTCGAGCCAACGACGTTAAACAAGTGCACTGGTCGGGAGGTAACCCGACACTATCTTACTTTCTGTCATTTAAATTCTGTCATTTAATTTTCTGTCTTAGTCATTGTCACATATATATATTAGCTTGCATGACTTTTGAACTAAGGCACGCCTTCGTTCAAAAGTGTGGGGTGAGAACCACCTTTGTATATAAATAACATGCTTGCTGTTTTCTTTTTTAGTAATAGTATCTTTTTGAAAATATGAACTTAAGAATGTGAAAAAGATAGATCATAATTCATGCATCAACCTTGTGAAAATTCAACTGTTTAAAGACTTAGGACGTAACTTTTCATTTGTCCTTTGTGCCGAGATTAACTAGAGATGTGGAGTTGACATAAACTGCCCTAGAAAGGCTTGGCAGGCAATCGAAGGATCTTATCAAACTATATGGTTTTCGAAGTCAGTGGAGGCTACACTTCGGGTTTCAGTGAAGATTGAAGTCATCTCCGCCATGCAGTGTTTATGCAAAAAGAAAAGAAAAGGCGAGGACGGGAATCAGACCGTCCTCTCTCTAGTTAAAGTAGCCGAGAAAATAGATGAGCGACCCTCATCTTGACCCGCGCGAAACAACAACGATGAGAGGAGCGGGGAGGTATTTCCATAGGCTTGCGGGCGATGATTGGACCTCCCAAAAAGGGCTTGAGAAAATGGACTTGCAAAAGCCACAAAAAGGCGAAAAGCTCGAAGAAGCAAATCAAGAGGCTAAAGGCCCAAAATTGTGAAGGTTTTAACCGAACAAAAAAAGTGAAGTACTCAAAGAGTCAAATCAAAGGCCAAAGGCCGATTCACTACAAAAGCAGTCCCTCGCCAAAAGAAAAAAAATCAAAGTACTCAAACCGGTGAAACCGGTGAAACCCGAACCAAATCACGTGCTAGAGAAAGCTACAAGGAAACCATATAGTGCGAGACGATCCCGAAGTTGCAGTCCAGGAACCAAAAAAGGGCTATCTCCCGAAACATCCAATATAAATTGCATCTCAGCACGGAGGTACAAGTATTAAGTTTCTTCTATTTATTTACACAGTTCAATTTGGTAATAAGCAGTAATGCATGAATTAGGATAAATCGAGTCCCACAGTCTAATTTTCATATTCTAAAACCAAACTTAGTGTACCGCCCTTTAATAGCGTTGTTCGGGACGAACAACTAAAAGTGTGGGGTGATCTGATGGACCATAATTATACGAATCAAAAACACAGTAAAACCCCCTTAATTAGACTGTTGGTCTATTTAACTTTTGCTTGTTAGTTCCAATATATTTCTACAGGGTATTTCAGAGCTTAGAGAGAAAACACGCTAAGGAGAGGAGTTTTACGCTAAAAAGGATCGCTCGCAATTTCTGGCCAGCCAAGACCAAGAAACCCAGATCGCGCCCGCCGTCCAGCGCCCAGCGTCCAGCGCGCCTGCCGAGCTATTCGAGTCCAAATTCAAGTTGCCCGAGCAAATCATCTGATATGACAATTCCGCCTCGACCAAAGTGTTTAAAATGGAAAATAAGGTCGAAGATGTCGGAAAACCAAGGAGAATGCTCGACCAGATTGGCAGTTAGCTCAATTCCAAGGCAAAGGCCCGACGGATACATCTGAAAAATCTGGCTCGACCAAGATGTTTGGAATGCTCAACAACTCGGACAATCTCGCTTCCCAGACAAAACGCCCGAGCCGATTAGCAGTTGGCCCAAGTCCAAAGCAAAAGCCTCGCGCATAGGCACCAAGACCAAATTGCTCGACCAAACCATGGAATTTGGAAATTCTGGCTCGACCATTAGTCTTAAAATCACTTGGCCATTCCAAATCAACTATCAAATGCACTCATGGACTTGGTGACCGGCCACCTTGGTTGGAGGTGGCCAAGGGAGGAGCTCCTCCCTCCATGGTGACTGGTGACCGGCGGCTCCTCCACTCATGTTGACCGGTGGCTTTCCTCCTCCTTGCTCCTCCTTGCTCCTCCTCCTCCTCCATTGATTCAAAGCCACTTGCCCCCCATCTCCACCACCCATTTCTCCTCCCTTAGCCTATAAATACAACCCATCCGTCTCATTTGTAAATCATCCCATCCTCAAATCAAAATTTCACTTATCTCTCTAAGTTTTGTAAAGTTTGGCTTTGGAAATAAAGATTGCTCCCTTGGCGCTTCAACGGTAGTAAGTTTTTAATATTTATTTTTCGTCTTTAATTTCTAGTTCCTTAGTTATAATGTTTAGCGCGATAAATAGTAGCTAAACTAGTCGTCCGGTAGAAGGGGTGGACTTGTATTATAAAATGTTTTAGACTATTAATTTAGTGTCTCGTCTTTGTATTCAAAACTTGTTCTATGTGCCATATATTAGATCAGAACGTCCATGGTTGAGTGGATGCTTGAAATGGCAAAGCTCTTCTGTGGAAGTTCGTAAACATACTCGGGTAAGTGGATGCTTGAAATGGCAAAGCTTATCTGAGGAGTTTAATCTCTCTCAAACACCATTTTGGGTAAATCGGAAAAGACAACCCAAAATGGATGCACACAGGCTAGTATACCTTGAAATGGGGTGCTAGTCTAAGTAGAACAAGGGCTTTACGTTTTTTGCAAAAGATTAGACAGTGTTGCAAGTCGAGTGCTTGAAATGGCCTTGATTCACTTTCGAACACTTTTGCAAAAGACTAGACAGTGTGGCAAATTGAGCGCCGGAAAAGGCCTTGATACACGTTTGAATACTTAGAAGATTCACTAAAGGTCAATGATAAACAGGATATAATACAAGGCCCCTGAAACCGAACGCTTTCTTTTAATTGTAATAATTATCAGTTACTTTCCAGTACTAAAACCAACCAACCAACCAATCAATCACTTAGCTGGTAGCTTTAAAACCAACCAACCAATCCCAAAATTGTCCAACTTAAAGAATAACTTATCCCCCTAATTCCCTTGGGTTCGACCCCTACTTACCACTTACTACCCAGTAGTTAAGTCGCGAGTAGCGGACTTATAAATTTATTTGCACATTTGCTCTGACGACGAGCATCTCGTCAAAGAGGGAGGTCTTCTTCATGCGAAAAATATATGTCTTCTATGCATGAGTCATTATCGTTGAAGAATTCTTTGTTGGAGATCCATGGCGTTGATGGAATGGTAAATTCTTGTGTGTTTTCATCCGATTGATTCTGAAACGTGCTCGTTGTGAAGGGTGGTGCACTTTCTTGTTCCAACTTATCCTCAATGCAATATTCACCATCGCACACCTCGTTGTAAGCTTGGGTAGCAACTCTTCAGACCTCATTCTCCATTTCTTGATCCCATTCTTGTTTCCAGGCATTACGTTCAAGGACATCTTCTCCGAAGAATTCTTCTTCATCGTCCAAGTTCCCATTTTCATATGCTCGTTGCGCCAATATGCTTTCTATCACTTGGTTTCGGGCAGCGAGTTCATCTAAACGTTGGTTCAAAGCTTAGAAACTTTGTAACATGTCCAAATTCTCTTTGGCAACCTTGGCTTAGTAAACTGGAAGCATGGCTAGCATTTCTAAGTCGTTGAGTCCGCCATTAGGTTGAGGAACTGGAGGATATGGCTGGTAGGAGTCCTCTACAAATAAATATTGGGTATCATCCCAATTTGAGGAGTATGAATGTGTCGGATAGCCATGATTTTTCCAATAAGAATTTTGTTGCTCCTCCTCTTGGTCATATTCTCCGTTGTACGAATACATCTTGGCAAAACAAAAAGGACAAAAGTTAGCAAGAGATATGAGTAGAGAATATACAAAAGAAAGAAGAAAATATTTACATGACTAGTCGAAATATCAACATAACCTAGGCTAATGAAAAGTTAATGTGTTGCTCTCGGCAATGGCGTCATTTTGACGTGTAGTATTTTATCGTCAAAAATAATTTATAAAGCCGGTAAGAACCGGATCGTCAAAGGGAGCAAGTTTAAACTTGTGCACTATATAAGATTGTGTTTTTACTAATCCTAATCCAAATCGAGTTTTTGGTTTATTTCTAGAATTTAAAATAACTGAAAATAAGAAAAGGTTTTGTCGATTTCAAAAGATATGTTGGGGAACTACTTCACTTACCTAACTTTTGAATCAAGTTTATTAATCTAGCATGCATGGATTTGCCTATATTGATTGGAAAATAGCCGTACATTCTAAGTATGAACCTCACCCTTTCGGTCCTATTGGTTCATAATGGAAATGTACCTTGAACTACGAACCTCACCCTTTCGGCACTATTGGTTTGAATCAAGTAACTCGCTAATGTTTACAAACTCTCGTTGCGTAAACATGGGAAGTCGTTGTCGTAAAACTAGCCTTTCCAATTATAATCTCGCACTACTCTTGGACTCACCGAATTTATAATGTGTATTTTAATTAATAGTCAGATAGTAAGTCTCACCCCTTTGGCCACTTAATATCTCAACTAGTGGGCCCAGTATCGCCCTCAAGATGGATTCTATGCATGCACATAACTGGGCTAATTCCATTAAGATCATCTATCGAATAACCTAGGGCTAGCCTATGCTCTCTCAGGACATCCAATAATCTATGGGTCTCTACATCAGTCAAGGATGCATTCACAATCACCGGTTAGGTCAAGTTTGGACCAAGAAATTCATACCTGAGACTTGAAGGTAGAGGTTTCAGCTTTATCTTGCAAGGTTCCTTACCTGAGTCGGTGGTCTGTTCAGCTTCACCTGCTCCCTCAGTGCTCGTTGCGCATATATCCATCGGTACTGGGTAGCCTGGTAAAACTCTGTAAGACAACAGAGGTCAGTGTAATAGGGTCATCAATGTCAGCAGAGTCTAGTACATCACTGTCAGCTAACAAACTAGGACTCTTGCACATATCAGGCAAATAAAGGACAACTCTTTCACTGCCTACTCACAAAGCTATAGACCCTCTATCCATGGCAATAACTACCTTAGCCGTGTAAAGAAATGGTCTACCAAGTATAATTGGGATATCTATGTCCCCTGAGATCTCTAGCACTATAAAATCAGCAGGGATGTAAATGTTCTTGACCTTGACAGGTACGTCCTTCAGAATCCCTTTCGGGAATCAACAAGAACGATTCGCAAGGTGAATAGAGATATTAGTAGGACAAAAATCATTCAAATTCAGTTTAGCATACAAGGAATAAGGCATGATAGACACACTAGCACCGAGATCACAAAGCACGAGGAATAGTAATACAGCCAATATCACAAGGGATAGAGAAGCTCCCTGAGTCCTTAAGCTTAGGCGGCATGGGCTGGTGCATGGCAGCACTACACTCCTCACTCTGAGCTACTGTCTTGGTCCCGTCTATTTTTCATTTTCCCGTCAGAATCTCCTTCATGAATTTGGCCTAGGTAGGAATCTGGGTGATTGCGTCGGTGAAGGGCATGGTGATGTAAAGAGTACGAATCTTATCCACGAACTGCTTGAATTCTTTATCCCTCCTTGGAGCCACTAGCCACTGAGGAAATGGAACTAGCGATCTATAAGGAGCTGGTTCCACCATCTGCGTAGAATTTTCAGCTCGGTTTTCAGCTTCCTACGATAATTCCTCTTCAGCAGTTGTAGAATCAGGTGCTGGTTTTGTAGCTGGAGGTCGAGTGGTCTGAGCTGGTAGCATGTGAAGATGTTTCCCTCCTCGGAGTATGATGGCATTCACTGATTCCCCAGGATTCGGATCTGGTTTCGATGGGAGTTTCCCATGTTCTTTAGTCACCGAGTTTGCTTGTTGAGCAATTTGATTTTCCAGTTGCTTGTTCTGGACGCCGATTTGCTCGAGTGTTTGCTCGAATCCTTTTATTCGCCTATCCTGCTCAGCCATGAAACTAGCCAGCATGGATTCAACGTTAGCGCAGCTGCCGGACTCCTATTGCTTGGGCTGCTGCGGCTGGTAGTTGTACTGCCCTGAATTCTCATTTTGCTGTTGTTGGGGCTCGTTGTTGTACTGAGGCCTCGGCTGGTAGGAAGCATTGTTCTGCGGTTGTTGAGCTTGGTTGTTGTATTGGCCCCGTGGCTGATACGGTGCATTGCTCTGCTGCTGCCGGTAAGGGAAGCTAGGCAGCGCCTGATTCTGTGGTTTGTGAGAGAGGTTAGGGTAATTCTTGTTCAGGTTATCCCACCTATTAGTGGCTGATCCAGAACCGAAACCGTTTCCTTGATGGTTTTGCCCTACATAATTGGCATCCTCCTGACTTCCATCATTTTCATCTTGTCCCATCACCGGACAGCCAACTGCAAAATGAGAATGAGAGCCACAAATTTGACAATAGACACCTATATTAGCAACATCAGACGACTTCATAGAGGAGTCAATCTTCAGATTTTTGATTTCGATTGCAAGCATCTTTACTGTGTTGGTCAACTCAGCAATATCATTAGTGCCATCAGCGAGGTAGAGATCATGCACACCCTTCTTGTCCTTAGGATTACCTCGATCACTCGTCCAGAGGTGGTAGTCTTGAGCTTCTTTCTCTACGATACCATAGGTTTCTTCCAGGGGAACTCCAGTAAGTCCTCCACCAGCTGTTTGATTTATCAAGGTGCGCATTCCCTGGTCGATTTCTTGATAGAAGGTGTCCATGATCTGCCACTGTGGTGTTTTTGACATGAAATGCCGTCTTTTATGCGCGTTTCCTCCTAGAGCTTCTGAAACACCTGAAATGCAAAACCATACTAAAAAGTAAATGTTCGCATATTAAAGTGTCGAAATAAATGGGTTTAGTTAGTTCGACGAGTCCTATAAATACGACTCTTCAAACCACCCCACACTTAAACTTGTTCGTCCCGAACAAGAACAAGTCATAGAAGGAAAACAAATATAACACCACAACTTCTTCGACGTCCTGGATGATGCACATGAATATGTTGCTAGTCTAGATTCAGCATTTCTTTGCATAACTAAATCGTTACTCACATCATCATGCTCAACACAGAATTAACTTGATACATGTTACCTTTGAGCTAAAAATCAAATCAATTCGGATGAATGGGAGATAGTCCTCTTTACCCATGATCTGCATTCGTTGTCCCACACTGTAGCTATATGGTTATACTTCATTGCTTTTTCTGGCACGTGGTTCATTCGAGCTTCAAGTTTTTGAGCTTTTCTTTTGAAGCTCCGCCACTGCAACATTTATAAAATCTCGAAGTGCTAGCCTCCACTAAATCCATATAACCATATAACTGGAAATCCGGTCCTTTAAATGCTTCGTCAAGTCTCTCTAGGACATTTCTATCAACTCCACATCCCTGTTTATCTCAACTCAAAAGGACACGTAGTGGGTTAAATTCACATGTAAAAGCACAATTCAGATTTCATGAGAGAAATACAATATAGTCCGAATCATCTATTTCGCATCATCAAAATTCAATACTGCATATCTAGAAAATAGAGAGAAATTTCATACTTTTCATTTTTTTTAAAATTTTTAAAAAGAAACATAAGAAACGTGCTGACACAGTACAATATGCAAGAAAAGTAAATATGCTGACACACGAGACTGACTGACTATCCCACCCCACACTTTTGTACCAAGCCATGTCCTCACGACACGATTTAAGTTCAAAGACACAAACAATGCAAGACACACATGTATAGGGAAAATAAAGATTAAAGTGAACATGCACTTCCCTCGTCTTGTTGCGTGATTGTGAAAATTCTGGTCAAACGAGTCGGTCAACGCTGGTCAATGGTCAACCGCACCCAATGAAGGAAGAAGAAGAGTATTTACCTAATTATCGCATGCCAACTTAGCTACTACTAGGCCTACAGCAAAGAAAGAAAGCCAATGCTCCCCTTTCTTTATCCCCTAAAAAAAGCCCTTTAACGCCGGACGGGCATGCTGATTTGGGCTGGAGCAGAACGTCCACGAAAGACGACGCCAAGTCTTTACAGCCAGCCTACCAGCCAAGTGACGTGGTAATGTAATCATGGACCGCGACGTTAAAGTCAAGGTTGGGCGCGAGCCTAATGTCAAAGCTCGGCGCGATCCACACTAGGCAGACCTAGTTTATGCATAAAAACATCTCTTTCACACAAAAACAAAGTCAAAAATAGACTCGGTTAGACGACACAAGACTCAAACAAACACAAGATGTGAAAATGAAGGAAAATAAAAATTTGTCGGGCTGCCTCCCCACGAGCGCCTTTGTTTTACGTCGTTGGCTCGATGATACCTCATTAGGGATCATAGGTTGGGATCCCATGGACATGTGATGTCAAACTTCTCCTCATCTATTCTCTCTGTCTGCTCATAGCCCTCGTAGAGTGGTGCTCTCATGTCTTTTTTCCATCGATTAGGCGGGTCAGCCTTCACATCCTCCTGAGTCTGCGAGGACACCTTGCTCACAGCCTCTATTTTAACAACATGACAGATCTCATCTGGTGGGCCTTGAAGTAGGGCACCAAGGTATGATGTGTTCACGATGCATGTCCAGGGGTTTCTTCATGCATGGACGGTCAGCATCCTCATACATGTGGAAATTTGATGTCTTGCCACCAAACGCAAGTGACAACAAGCTTGTTTCTATGTCAATCTTGGTCTTAGTGGCAAAGAGGAATGGACGTCCCAAGACAAGTGTTGGAGGATCATCATCTCTAGCATCTCCCATCTGCAAAACATAGAAGTCTGTCTGCAGGAACAACAAGATCTCCTACATGGAGTGCTAGATCCTCAAGTAAACCAATTGGACGAACATGAGATTTGTCCCCAAACTCTACCAAACGCTTAAGATGTTTCAATGGGCCAAGTTTCAACGAACATTATAAAGAATACTGCATGACATTAATTGCAGCACCCAAGTCAATTAAATAATGATGAATGAGTGTCTCACCAACACCGCAGGTGACTGTGAAAGCACCTGGGTCCTTACACTTTCCCGGTGGTTCTCCTTGACTCTTCGCATGTGCATAATCCATCATTGGCTTTTCCAGCTCATGCCTAGTTCATCCTTCTTGATCACATGGTCTTTGGGAGCTCTTACTTGCACAGAAAACGAAACCGGAGGGTTAGTTTTGGAATGTGCATCAGTGCAGGTCACATCCGCTTCAAACGTTATGGACGCCCCGACTTTGACATTATCGGCGCGTCCACTTCAGACAATATCGTAAAGCTAACGTCGTCCGTGGGCACGATCGGCACTCACTCAGGCTCCTTTTTGTTATTTTTCGCCCCCGGTTCATCTACCACTGCCAGTGTACTGACGTTTCCTCTTGGGTTAGGGATGGTCTGCGACGGTAGCTTTCCCGGATCACTCTTAAGCTCAAAAACTGTGCTGGCTATTTGGGACATGTGTTTAGACAGCTCTGTAATGGCTCCATCAGTCCTCGCCTAATTTTGATGCACAGCAGTGGCTAAATGCTGGGTGCTAGCTGCCAGCTCCTTCACGCGTCTTCCAGAGACTAGCTGGAATTCTGATTACTAGGGCCTGCTTGATTGTAGTTCTGCCCTCGCTGCTGATACTAATTCTTGTTATTGTAACTACCATGCTGCTGACGGTATGGTGGGCGATAGTACTGCTGCTGTTTCTGAGGTTGTTGGGGTGCATGGTTATTGTAATTTTGGAATCCACCCACGGTATTGATTTTGGCGTGTGCATCCTTCTGTAAGGTAGGGCAAACATCCGTCTTATGATTAGTCGCACCAGAAAACTCACAAGGCTTCACCTGAACCATCTGATTCATCATGAGCTTTTGCATCATCTCTCTCATAGGTTTCAGCTCTTTGGTCATCTGATTTGATGGGGTCTCAGCCTTTGCAACGTTTTTGGTTCTACTGAATTCCTCTTGGCAACTGACCTCCTCTCTGTACCTAGCATTCTCAGCCACCTCAGCGATCAACTTCCTCACTCCAGCTGGGGATAAATTCATGATTGTGCCTCCAGCTGAGGCATCAAGCAGCATCCTATCGAGTGGTCTCAACCCATCTAGCAAGTACTCGATCACCATCTTCTCAGGCACTCTCAGGTTGCAGCAGCTCTGCTCCAGGGCATTAAACTTCTCCAGATAGTCATACATTGACTCGGTAGGCTCCTGCCTGATATCTTGCACATGTCTACGAACATGTCCGATCTTAGCTGCTTGGTAGTATTTGTCTAGAAACTTCTTTTGCATCTGGTCCCAAGTCCTGATGCTACCTGAAGGAAGAAACTGAAACCAAGATCTAGCCATGTTAGTCAAAGAAAAGTGGAAAGCTTTGAGTTTAAAATCTATGACTGCATAAGGTCGCAGAGTCTGGCAGATACCATGAAAATGTTGCAAATGCCTGGTGGCTTATTCTCCTTGCCAACTTCAGTAGATGGTGCACTACCGCAATCTTGATCTCGATATCTTGTGTGTCTACCCCCACACTGATGCGCTAGGGTATATTTTGAAAATTAGGGGCACACAACTCCTTCATCGTTGGTTGATACGGCTCCATCTGATCATAACCTTCGTCATTCTCACTGCATGCGCAAGACATAGCGAAGCAAGTAGCAAAGCACAAAAAACTAAAAATTAAATGCGAAAATAAGAAAAAACAAAAAAAGGAAACAACTTCACCGAAGCGCAGCTCCCCGGTAATGGCGCCAAAATTTGATGAACGTCGTCTGACGCGTCAGACTTAAATTTATAATTTCCTGCTAAAAGCTAGTTGATCAGGCGAGTTTTCGACTGATTTATGGCCATTCTTCACTATAGTTTTGGGTCGTTTCCGACATTATTTTGATGTCATTTGACCTCTATCTCTACATTTCAGGTAGAAAACAAGTATCCCTCAAGGTCAAAGCCCAAATACGAAAACTCGGGGAAAAACCGAAGATTTCGGGGCAAAACTGAGCAGATTGACCTTTGCAGCTTGGTTTGGACGCCCAGGGCGCATACAGTGTCCGAATTGGTTGATTCAAAGCTCCTTAGAAAGCTAACGCAAAGGGCTACAACTCTCTAGTTTACGTCAAGAACAAATTCTGACCGGAAGACTACCAAAAAGGCCCCTGTTGGTCGACAGAGAAGTTCTGTCGACCGACTCAATGAAATCCCAAAAGGCACTGAAATATCACCCAATCCAGTCCTTGTGTTTTGAGGGTCCTATGACTCTCCTTGGTACCCTTTGATCACAAATATACATTGATATTCATATGGATGATTGTTGATTTCATTTTTCTCTTGTGTTATGAATGTTATGCACTCTAGGTGTTTGATGAAATGCTTAAGTGACAACTTAGACTAAAACTTGAACCTAGGACTTGAAACCCCTAGGGAATACTTCTAGGATGGAGAAAATGATCTATATCTTAAATCATGCAAATGAACCTTAGGATATGGATGCTTGACTAAGGATTTAATATTTAATTCATTGGAGTTAGTTATTAAGCGAATCATCAATTGATCCCATCGAATGGTGTCAATTTCATGTTAACTATGCACTTTATACATGTCATGTTACTAAGTGTTTGATAAAATGTCTAAGTAACATGTTGAATCTTAAAACTAGACCTAAGAATCTAACGACCTTAGGGATAATTTGGATAATAGAGAATGTGATCCTATCTAGTGTATTGCGGAAAGTAAACACATGGATTTGTTGCTAACTAGTCCTTCATGCCTATTTCACTTATTACCTTAGGAAGACATTTCAATGATAATAGTGCTATAGAGTGAATCAATATCCTCGAATGAGTGAGGTTCTAATTAAGAGAGTTTGGCTAGGGTTAGATTCACATGAGAATTGGTCTATCTTATTCTAAGCTGGGTTTTCTGCAATGCATGGGTAGGAAGTGAACTAGTGCGTATGTTCATTGCATTTATCTCCCACCCATAGAACGATATTGCAATGGAATGAACCGATATCCTCGAATTGAGTGAGGTTCGAGCTAAGAAGGTTCTAAACCAGTGTTATTAAAACCGGACCGATCATCGAACCAGTCAAGTCAATGGGTCGATGGGTCAGTGGTTCAATCGGGTCGAACCGGTTTGACCCGCATGAATTAAAAATAATAAAATAATATATTTATATATATATATATATAGATATATATCATATATGCATATTTTTTTTACCTATTTTGTAACCTAATAAAATTTAACCTGTATACAATACTATAACGTATAACCATAACAAATTTAGAATTCGAATATCACACATTAATAAGAAAATAACAAAACAACAATTGCGATTTTAGTCTTAAGTCACAAATCGCAATAACATTGAAAAGTTATGCGAAAAGATAAAAGTTTAAAAAGGAAAATAGACATGGTCGTGAACTTCATTTAAGGTTACAGCTAATATCCACACTGTACCATCAGTCCATTCCCATAGCACAAAACTAATGTACATAGTAATGAGTGGTCCTTGCCTGTGGAAGCCGTTAGCAGCTGCTGAGAGGGGTGGGGAGTTGGAATGTCAGATGGTCAATCCTTTGCAGACTACTTGTCAATCCCTTGTAGATTACTCGGAAACACTAACCTCTTGATCAACCTTCCAGTAGTTCGTGTCATTGAATTCTTCATTGCCCACATCATTCTCGACAGGGCTTTGCCTATCTAGTGCGTTAGGCAAGGCGTTCCTCTTCAGAGCTCCAGCTTCTCTGACTATTCCCTCTTTCAAGGCTCTTTCCATTGCCATCTCCGTGCCTTCCACTTCCACACATACAAATTCAACATCCTCTTCAAACACAGATGGGACAGCAGTAACCCCTTGACTACTACCTGGACCTGGGACTGGATCACAAGAGTCATCAAGGCATGTAGGTTGTTGTTTGACCGACAGAGATGCAAGCTCAGATTCCATTTCCTTGGGCTCAGCAGAGACTACAGCAACAGAAGTAACAAAAGGATCCATGCTTGACCCATCAACCTGTGATTCACCCCATTATGCCCAATCTGAAACTAATCCATCTTCAGACAACTTCTGTGTGTCAGGGACATTATAATAGGATTTGAATGATCAACATTATAACCAATCTAAGATGGAATGCGAAAACTCATTGCGATCTCAGCACTTAAAACAGAACAAAGTGATGAGATCATGTCATCAGATGCCTACATACTAACATAAACCAAACGGACTTCATCCCACATTCAACTCTCAAACGCTCCTAAATTAAAATTGACCTAGAAGGCTAGAACCAAGAACGAAAGCAGAAAATAAAGATTTCACCGAAATGGATTTACACGCTGATTCAACCAGGTTCAAAATTAACATAAATAAACCTGAACTTATATACAAATTCGAAGCTGAACTTCAAATCGGAGATTAAGGTTCAAATCGGAGTTACCGAACCCAGCGATAAAGAGTGAGGCTGCGACTGCTCAGTGCGACTGCAAGTTTCCGATGATTTCAACCAAGAAATCAGTGCGACTGCTCAGAGCCAGACCTCGCCGCTCGCCGACTGTGTTTTGCTTTCGTGAAATTGGAATTAGTCAATTAGGGGTTAGGGCGCCGATGCGTTTCTGAGACTTCGGTTTGTTTTTTTTGTTTTTTTAATTCAAGTTTTTTTTAACAATCAAACGACTGTGTTTCGAGAATTTAACATCAACCCGGTTGACCCGGCCGGGTCACGGTTCAACCGAAAACTGGCGGTTCAACTGGTTATTGGCCGGGTTAATGACATTTCCGATCCGATTTGAGAACCGGACCGGTCTGGTGACCGAATCCCGGTCTAACCGGTCGAACCGGCCGGTCCGGTCCGGTTTTAATAACACTGTTCTAAACTATTTGACTACCATGAAATATTTGAATATCGTGTATGTAATCATTGGGAAATTTCCAAGGAGGGGAGTAACCCCTCGAAACACCCTTTTATCTATCTTCTATCTCTATTTATTCACCATTTAGGATTTAGACACACATTGTTCCTTTTTGGTTTAGAATAGCCGAACGGAAACATGATCTTACATAGTGCATGTGCTTGGCTTGCTCCTTTGGGTTCGACCCGATCTTACCGGTCTTTATAAATGTTTTGACCTACTACATTCGATCCTCTCTTCATTGATACTATTCTAGAGGTGAAAAAGAATTAGTTCGCCACTAGTGTATCGGTAAGCAGGGTCGAACCCAAGAGAGCTGGTTTGTTGAAGTTGTAACTGTAAACAATTAGAAAAAGGGGGTTGTGAGCAGTTGTTGTGAGAGCAAAAGAGAAAAAGATAATAATTAGGGTTTTCAATCAGTGAGAATATTCAGCTTAGGGTTTCCATTGTGACACGTTTATAATACATATCTAATGATCAAATCTTATGTTTCTAAGTGTGGTTGTTCCGACAATTGTAACAACCCTAAGTATCCCGACAAAGGTGATACACCAAAATCTAACCCGACAAAGGGATTAGACTTCTAGTTCTTTCCTAAACATAATAATCTGACAAACGTATTATTTGGTCTAGTTGTTACAATCTACCTTTACGACAAAGTATCCAGTAGATGTTAACGGTAAGAATTAACTGTTTGATTAAGCTTTGCGACAAAGCTTCCACTTAACCAAACAAGTTAATTCATGCAATGAAAGCAAGAACTAGTAAAACATAAAATTGCATTAAGAACAAGAATCTCAAAATGTAGTCACAATGTATGAAACCCTAAACTGAATTAGGAATTTAGCTACACATAATCATTGAATGAAAACACAAAGTATTCATAATGAAAAGTAGTAGAAAAATCTCTTCTCCCGTCGAAAGCTTCGTCTTCTCCTCCAGAGCCGTCTTTATATTTCGCTCAACCTTCGAATGAGGAAACCCTTCTCCAAACCTTTTATTTATAAGTAAACTGGGTTTCTAAATCGATTTTTGGGTTGAAATTGTCAATTCTCACAACTGCTGATGTCATCAAAACGCGTTGCTGACATCATCTGCCGCGCCCAGCGTTGACATTAGCAACGCGCTAATGTCTTCTTTGGCCGCGACCCACGCTGACCCGGTCTCTTCATTTTGCGCGTCAATTCCGACTTTGACTCTTGATTTGACTATTCAAATGACCTCGGATGCTCTCGGTGTAAACTAGAGAGTTTTAGAGAATTGAGTCAGCTACGCATTAAAATGTAGCTCATAATTTTCTGATCAGTGGTCAATTCCCAGCACTCCGTCGAACCTTCAAAGGTCTGATATGCCACTGTGGTGTTTCTGGCATGAAATGCCGTCTTTTATGCGCGTTTCCTCTTAGAGCTTCTGAAACACCTAAAATGCAAAACCATACTATAAAGTAAATGTTCGCATATAAAAGTGTCGAAATAAATGGGATTAGTTAGTTCGACGAGTTGTATAAATACGACTCCTCAGAGACCTTCGCTCCTATGGCTCACATGACAACTGTTTGCACCCTCCATGCGGTCCCCTCTATTCCGCAGTGGTGTATTTCCTCGCTCGATGTTCAGAATGCTTTTCTTAACGGCCAGCTGTGAGAGGAAGTTTACATGCTGCCACCCCCGGGTATTCAGTTCCAGAGGGTATGGTCTTTCGTCTTCGTCGCTCTCTTTACGGTCTTAAGTAAGCTCCTCGTGGTTGGTTTGAGCATTTCTCTTCTGTCATCACTGATACCGGTTTCTCTCCTAGTGCTCACGACCCTGCACTCTTTGTCTGTACATCGTCTCGTGCTCGGACCCTTCTCATTCTCTATGTTGATGATATGCTCATTACCTGTGATAATCCTTACTATATCGCATTCGTGAAGGAGAAGCTTGGTACTCAATTTCTTATGAATGATCTAGGTCCTCTTCATTACTTTCTTGGGATTGAAGTTTCTTCCACTTCCGAGGGCTTCTTTACATCCCAAGAGAAGTATATCCAAGATCTGCTTGATCGTGCCTCTCTTACAGATTAGCGTACTGCCGATACCCCGATGGAACATATGGTTCATCTTCACCCTACTGATGGTGAGCCTCTTGAGGATCCTACTCGCTACGTCACCTAGTTGGTAGCCTCGCGTACTTAGGCGTCACCCGTCTTGACATGTCATATCCAGTTCATATCTTGAGTCAGTTTGTCTCTGCTCCCACTCAACTTCACTATAGCCACCTTCTTCGTGTTCTGTGTTATCTTCGTGGCATTGGCACTCGTCGCCTTTTCTTTTAGCGATCGAGTTCTCTTCACCTTCAGGATTATTCGGATGCTACTTGGACTAGTAATTCCTCTGATCAGAGGTCCCTATCCTCTTATTGTGTGTTTTTTGGTGGTTCTCTCTTTGCTTGAAAGACTACGAAACAGATGGCGGTCTCTCGTTCTAGTGTTGAGGCCGAGGTGCGTGCTATGGCTTTATTGACAGCCGATGTTACTGGGCTTCGATGGTTACCCGAGGATTTTGGCATCTCTGTGACTGCACCTACTCCACTTTTGTCTGACAGTGCGGGGGTTATCAGTATCTCTCGGGATCCGGTGAAGGATGAGCACACCAAGCATATTGGTGTGGATGCTTCTTATTGCAGGTCTCAGGTACAGGATCGGGTTATTGCTCTTCAGTATGTTCCGTCAAAAGTTCATTTGGTAGACTTCTTTATGAAGGCACAGACTTGAGCACAGCATGCCTCCCATCTCTCCAAACTCAGTGTTGTTGACACATCATGAGTTTGAGGGGAATGTTAGAGATATATTCGACATATTCGGCTACTATACTCAGTTTAGATATTATATTGTGTATATTTGATTCTGATTATACTTATCTCTTGTATTGTGTATATATATGTCATTAGCCACATATCAATAAAACACTTGATTGATATATTCATAACATTTTTGAGACACAAAATAATACACGTTAAGCTTCTTCCAGTTTATATTGAAATGGCAAAGAGACATCTCACTGGTATTTGGAACTTCACAAATCCTGGTGTAGTCAGCCATAATGAAATCCTGGAGATGTACCAGGATTACATGAATCCCAACTTCACATGGAAGACTTTCACACTGGAAGAACAAGCAACGGTAATTGTTGCCCCCAACAAGGAGCAACAATGAGCTCGATGCCTGAAGCAGGAGTTCCCTGAGCTCATGTCTATTAAGGATTCTCTCATAAAGTATGTTATCGATCAAAACAAGTCTGTTAATGCTTAAAGGTTTTACGGAATTGTCTATTTTTACTTCAGTGTTCCTCTAAATGGCTGAAAATGTTATCTACCATTATGATTTTCTTCCCTTTCCGGGCAAGTTATTTTTCCTAAATGTGTATTTCAGAATTCATATTACTGTCAGTTTTTTAATACATTTGGAAGGGATTTCATTAGTGCAAGACAATTTTCCTAGCTAAGTAGTCTAACTACTTATCACACTTCTAATGGATGTAAGTTCTCAATTGCCTGTCCAATTAGAATGGAGTGGAATACATATCTTCTCTCAAACATTTTGTGTTCTAAGGCTCACTAGACATTATCAGTCCCTTAGGTTCTGCATCGATTTAGGTTGTCCTTGACAATGTTCATCAGGTATGAGTCAAGTTATGTGATGGTTTAACCTTCTGCATAGAGCATGAAGAGGCATGCATATTGAGCTCCACTTTTATTAACATCTCAGATGAGATAAGTAGAAGTGCTACAAGTGGTTGGGTATCTATAATCTCAAACTAGAAAATCATACTGAAAGAATGACTGGAGTTTGTGAAGTGAGGAAGGAACAAGTGAAGTTTTGTTTTCAAATTTCAACTGTTTTCTGGTTCAGAGCTATATATCTCCATCTTTCCTTTTCAACAAAATCTGCATCCAGGAACTTCGAAACATATACCCAAACCCTATAGACATCGGAAAAATCTGTCAAAAATCCAATTGATACACTGACTACCGAAATGCCTGATTCAGCTTGGCACATTTTCTCCAATACCCTCTCCCTCATTTCCTCAGATTTGTCCGTAAAGCAAATCTGCTTCAGAACGCCACAGCTTAGAGAAATACTGTTCCTGTCTGCTAGTTTCTGCACCAGCACTGGATCGATCTTCTCCCTTTTCCAGTCGAACAAGTTGAATGCCACGGATGAGCCTCTGTCATACGCGGTCTTGGGTCCATAGATTTTGACCAAGGGAAGTCTGTTCTCCGTGTTTGGGTGTAGAAGGCTCAGAAGTGCATTCACCAGCCAGTTGACTAAGTACCTTGCTCTGTTGCTGATTTTTATGAGACCTAAAGTGTCCGCATGGTCCAATCCTTTAAACTCTATCTGTTCGACTGAATCATTTGAGAATAACTCGGAGTTAACTGACACTACTTTCTCTGATTCAGATTCATCTATAATGCTTGAATCTTCATGGATTTGTGTCGTCGATATGGAAATGGGGGATTCTAGGCTTATAATGCCAGCGCTTGGGGCTGCAGACGAGTTATTCAAAATGGGAGCAATAGTTTTCTTGACAAACAGGCATCCAAAGCCAGATGGGTTGTCCCCGAAAACCTTGTAAGCCGAGCAAACTATGAAATCAGGGCTGATGATGGACAGGCCTAATGTATCCATATCTTTAGCCCCCAATGCTGATGCATCGAGTAAAACATGCCATCCATTTTCCTGAGCCAAGCTCATCCACTGATAAGAATATCTAGTTCCAGTCATCCGGGATTGAAGTGGAAAAACCAATAGGCCTCTCTTTTTGCGCTTCTTGCGCAACAAAACTTTCCTGAACTTGGCTGACATGAGTCTCAAACTAGGCCACGAGAACTCAGCAGACTTGATCTCTGCACCCTTAGTGACAGATCTCTGCATCATCATCTCAACCGCGTCATACTTACAGTCATAGGCGGTCAAGAGGGTTTGATAAGTATGAAAGGGGTAACATTCAGCTAACATTTTAAACGCTGATGAGTGATTGGCAGTGAAAACCATAGAGTAATCGGTTTGAGATGCATTCAGGAAGCTCATGATTCTGTTTCTTATCCTTGACTCAGTTTCTGACTCTTGGCCGCCGTAAAGTATCAGGGAACTGAGATTCACAGACTTGTATGAAACTTCGAAGAATGGAAAGTTGGAAGGAGTTGGGTCTGCTTGGTTCATTTGGTGGAATGAAAATAATCCATGGCCAATATAATCTAAACAAACATGTTGCCTATCAGAGAGATGGTAATACTCTCTGGCTCTGATCTCATCTGCGTGGCATGTTTCCGTGTACTGTGGAAAGGCTTTCAGGAAACTGGAAAATGACATCTCCATGGAAGGAATTGATTCATGGTTGGTGAAATTAGTGTTGGGATGCAGAGTTGAAGCTATTGCATCATACCAGTAAGAGGAGAACACACCACCTTCCCGGCCAGGAGTCGAGGCTTCTGCCAAAGCTAGAAATGAAGCCGGGAAGCATCCGCGGCACGGCATAGTTTCCACTGCTTCCATGATGCAAGGTGAATTCATTCAACTTTTTCGCAAATGTGTTGCTTGATTTCTTTAACTCCCTTCCCCTGTTTTTCCTCTGTTTGTTTTCTTGCTCTGTTAGAGTACTTCAATATGGAAGAGGGTCAAAGTCAACGTCAAGCAGCCCTGATAAAGGATAAAGTGATGTAAAACCTCAGATTTATTCAAACATCAATATTTTTCTAGTGGACTCATATCTGTCTGAAAATCCAAGTATCCTCGTCTTGAGGAAACTGCTTCTGCATATGTACAACTTAAATGCTAACATATTTAGGTATGCTGATCAGTTTTGTTACAGAATGACTAACTGCTTACTGCTTGGTTGAAGTGGACTGATCGTCATAGGTGGTGGTCCAAAGTTTTTTTTTTTTAGTGGTTTCATTGGCTTTTCCCGCTAAAGGTGTTTTCTCCTTTGGAAATTATTGATGGCAAATGCGTTGAAGGATAGAGTTTGATTCCTTTGCTTCTTGCTGATGTTGAAATGTTAAACAGTGAAAGGTGTGAATGCTTACATATGCTAAACGCCAGGCTGTGGTAGGGAAAAGGGGTTCTCTTCTCAGCGGATGGATCGGAATTTTCCGTGCTACTGCAGGCCGATGTCTTATTAGCGAAATCGAGTGGACTGAATTTCTCATTAGTACTAACTAAACTAAAAGATTAAAATTAGTTTCAGACTGAATGGATTAAAAAACAGTAAAACAGTAAAGGTGCGTATATGATGCTGAAGTTCAAGATTGAATTGATCAAAAACAGTAAAACATAGATTATAATTTCAGATTGGTTTAGTGATACAATCTTAGTTACAAATGTATAGTTTCAGTTCGGTGTTTTTCGGTCGGTTGTTTGCTCAGCTTGGTTGTGTAATTCTGGCTGTTGTTCTTTGTTGTTCAGGCCTATATTTTATTCCTTGGTAACTATTTTTTTTGGGTCTAGTTTTTGTCCGGTTTACTAGGGTAGTTTAGGCAGTTTTTGTTCCTGTGTATCTTGTTGTAGCAGTGCCCTTTTGAATGAAACCTCGATTTTCATCAAAAAAAATGCAATTAGGCTCCGAGTTTAGTAAATGTGTCCAACGTTGGCTGATATGATCTCTAGTGGGTTAATGGGTTTATACTTCCATTGGATCGAATAGTTTAGCCTAGTAGGTAATCCCATATCCAGTCTGTTAGTGTGTAGTGTTTCTGATATGAAAGAGCTCATGCTATCTGAGAAGAAATGCTGCAGAGTTGAAAAGTAGCTACCAAGTCTGTATTTATAATGGAGCTTGTCGAGGAACGATACTTGTGGATTGTGGTTATTGAAGAATGACTTTTTTTTATATATAATAGTTAGCATTCCATGAGGAGCGTTCAAATGAGGCACCCCAAATTAGAATGAGGCAAGTGAGGCACGATCTGAGCCACACATCTAACCCCCCGTGCTTTGTGGGTGCGCCACGTGTCCAAATAATAAAACCCACTACCAAAAGCAAAATACAAAAAGTAAATAGCAAAACACTATTCCGATACCATTCCCTGCCACATATACAAAATGAGTGGCTCACAATGTGCCTCACTTGCCTCATTCTATCAACCTTGCCTCAACCGAACGCTCCCCAGCATCCCATTATATAGATATCTAAATGACAAATATAAAAACTATCAAAGGCAGAATATAGCAAACTGTCAATAATTGAATCAATGTTGCAGAAACCGCTAGGCGGGCATCGGGCGGAAAGGGTCTCCAAGGATTAATCGGGGCCTAGGCGGGGATTAATCGGTTTTGAATTTTTTAATATTTTTTAATATATAATTATATATACATTAATTAATATACAAATTTTTTCTTCCATATTCTCCAGAATGTAGACTTCTCTAATCAGTTCATGGGTTCATGGCTTCATGCACATTGCCCATTTACAAAGAAATATGAACATTTAATCAAATCCAAATTACGAAAAATAAGAACCATGCAGGATGCAACAGAAACCATTTTTTTTAACCTGTTAGCCATCTCTGTTTTTATTGTAGTCCATCTCTTAAGCCAGTATCAGTTACACAAACAATTATACTTAATTGACCAACCAGTTTATCAGTTTTAATAGAATACAAATTTCTCTATAACATAGAAATTGTGTTGAAAATATCTGTTGACAAAATACATAAACTCCAGTTCTGGCTTGAATTTCTCAAAAGAGAAATAAAATTAGCGCTCAGTATAAGCAGGAGAAACAATTCAAATTGAAGCAAATCCCTAAATTGAACAATACAAATTGAACATCATTAACTCTCCTGAGCGCTAATTTTATTTCTCCTTGAACCCTTCAGCATCAGTGAAGCATGCACCAAAAACTTTCTGCAACTCAAAATAGAGTCATTAACTCAGAAACTGTTGCAGTTCAAAATAGCCAGAAATACAGAGCACAATTGATTACCATAAAGTCATAAACAGAACAATTTGTGCATTACTCTAATTCTTCTTCTCCATAGGCCTCAAATACTTCTTCATTTTCCGATTCGAACTCGTAGTTCATATCTTCTTCAACCTCTTCATCCAAAACAAAGTCTTCTTGAAGATCTCTAATTTCTTGATTTTCTTGGTCGGACAAAACATCTTCATCGCCGCCTTCAACAACCCAACCTTGTGTGTGAGTAGCTTCACTAGATAGCAGAACCTCTGCATTTTGTTCTACTTGTCTTTTCTTTTTGTCAAATATTTTGGCGTTGAATTGAACATAAACTAGATCGTTCAATCTAGATGTATCAAGTCTATTTCTCTTCTTTGTATGGATCTAAATGAAGAATGACAACAAAAAAAGTCAATATGGATAATACTAATCTTAAATCATTTAAAAATTAAATAGAAACTTACACCCTCAAAAGTGCTCCAAGTCCTTTCACATCCGGAAGAACTTGTTGTCAATCCAAGTATTCTTTTAGCCAAAACTTGTAAATTTGGGACATGAGTCCCATAAATGTTCCACCAACGAACTATAAGAAGACATAGAAAAAGATAATATTATGATCTTATGCAACTCAGATCCCATCAAGGAACTATAAGAAGACATAGAAAAAGATAAATGTTCCACCAACGAACTATAAGAAGACATAGAAAAAGTATTCTTACCCGGATGATAAGTATCACTATCTTGTGAACATCCCATCAAAGCAACAGGTTTTCCAAATGAACCCTCCTTGTTCAAATACTTGTGCAACTCCACATTTATGATCTTGTTTTGAAGATCAACATCATCCCCATATATCTTCTCCACACACTTCATAAATCCACCCATAACCACTCCATCACTGACAACGCTAGAGTTCACATATGTGTAGTAAGGGTTCAAGAGGTGTCCGGCTAAGTGTAGTGGACTATCAAGTCGTTTTTTGGCTTTTCTATCAACAATAGCAAGGATGGGACGATAATGTGTTTCTTGATCTTTATAAACCATCATAATCTCTTTTCTAGCTTTAAGTAGCTCTCCATATACAAATCCCATAGAAGGTTTTTGATCCCCATCAACAAGGCGAAGCACTTTAACTAGAGGAACAAACACCTTCAAGCAATGATTCACTCCATTCCAAAAAGATGGATTCAAAGCTATAGCCGCTGCCGCAATCCCTTTTACACTCTTTCCATGCTTACTTTCACTCCACTCGACACTAGTAATCATGGATCTTAACTCATTTTTTTTGTCCATCAAGCTTTGTAAGGTAAGGAAAGCGGTTGCGAACTTTGTAGCTCCCGGCCTCACTATGTCCCTTTTCTTCGTAAACAGCCTCATCAAATGCAAGGTTTTATGGTGAGAATAAATATAGATGGTGAAACTTTTTGCCTTGTCAATGACAGTCTTGAACCTTTGTTCACTTCCAATTTCTTGAAGCATAAGGTTGATGGTGTGTGTTGCACAAGAACTCCAAAAAATTGTAAGTCTTTTTAACTTCATCAAATCTTTCGCTGCCATGTTGTTTGATGCATTATCAGTTACCACTTGAATAACACACTTTGGCCCAAGTTCTTCTATGCACTTATCCATATAATCAAATATATATTGACCGGTATGTGACTCACTTGAAGCTTCTTGAGAACTAAGAAAGGTTGTCCCCTCCGAACAATAAACACACAAGTTCATAATGCTTCTTCTTTTTCTATCAGTCCAAGCATCAGTCATAATAGAGCAACCATTCTTTTCCCACTCTTCTTCTTGCTTCTTTAATAGCTTTTTAGTTCTATCTACCTCTTCTTTTAACAACGGCCCTGTTAATTGGTATTGAGTAGGCGGTCTGAAGCCTGGACCAAATTGCCCAATTGCCTCTACCATCCTTTTGAAGCTATCATTTTCAATGGCATGGAAAGGAATACCAGATTCATAAATCCATCTAGCCACAAATCGCTGCACTTTGTGTGTTCTTTCTTTGAAAAGTGATTTACCTAATTGTTGCATTGTCTTGCTTGTGCCAATTGTAGAGTCGGGATCGATGTCGGATACAAAACGATTCATAGGCCCAAGAATCTTTCGCTTCTTCCTTGCAAGCTCATCATAATCAATTTCCACTTCATGTTCTTTAATCACAACTTCTTCCCTCACTTCTTTTTGATTCAATTCCTTTTGCTTCTTCTTATTTTGTCCATCTTCAAGAGCTTTCGAGCATTTGACTTTATCCGCGTACGAACTTAAAGGACAAGGAGTGACATTCCCTTTGATATTTGCAATATGTTGTTTCATTCGATATACTCCTCCAGTCACAGTCTTCCCACATAGTAGACACTTTAATTTATCAGGATTCGTTGGATCAGCATATTCTGCATAATCCCAACCTACATCAGGCGAGTTAGCTTTTATTTTTGAACCAGCTTCACTACTCAATTCTGCAGCTGGAGCAGATGCAGAGGAAGAAATAGTGCCAGCCATGCCTCCTTTAGTTTTTTGTATTGATCTAAATGAAGAAACATAAAATGATAAAAAACAATTAGTGACAGCCAATAAACCTTACCTTCAGAGCTTATGCAAAAAATCGGAAGAGCTCAACAATTAGTTTATGCAACCGAGAGCTTCATAAAATAAAATCGGAAGAAACATAATTCAGTTCCGTGCTCTTCTTATATGCAAAAAACAAAAAAAACATATGCAAAATCAGAAAATAGAATACAAACCTTACCTTCAGAGCTTCAGCAACCGAGAGTGCAGAACAAGACGAGCTCGCGTTTTGCTCCTCCACCTCCTCCCCTTAACCGAATGCTTAAAATCAGATTGACAAGCTCGTGTTTTGCTGATTCAGCACCGGCGACAACCTAGAGCCGCCGAACAAGCCCTAACATTTTGAACGAACAGGCGACTATCCGATTTCAATTGCGAGTTGAATTCCAAATATCCGATTTCAATAAATTAATTTTTTAAAATTAACAAATAAGCCCTTCAAGTTTGACTATTGACACGTAATTGCCCAGACCGCCCTGGCGCCGCCTAATATCCCCATCCGCCTAATTAGATAAAACGGAACGGGTACAAGAAAAAGGCCGCCTAGGCGGCCGTTTTCTGGAACACTGAATTGAATACATCAACCTACTAAAAATGCTACATAACACCTTACCAAAGACGTCATTGTTATAATTACCTTGGAGAATATGGAAAACTTTGGGACTCGTTAGAACTCAAATGCACTGAAATGTTATTGAATAACTTAGAGAGAAGGAGAAGGTGAAGGTGTGTATTATCCTTCACCCGAACATCTCTATTTATACTACAATTCACTCAACACACGTCCGCATTTCACATCTCATTTTCTTTGGTGTGGGCCCCACATGTGGGTCCCACATGACATACTTTTCAAGGTTATGTGCAGACCATTTATAACACTCCCCCTGGGATGCACATTAAGCGTTTTAGGCTGCCTCGTTAAAAACCTTAGTTGGAAAAACCTATCGGGATAAAAACCAACTTAAGGGAAAAAGAGTGCAGCGACGCGAAGCTCCCCCTCATATTGGCATGCGTGATGTGCTCATAAATTTTGCAGCTTTCGCATTCCTATGTCGTTGACATGTTTTCAGAATGTTGAGGTAGGGAGAGCCTTTGTAAACAGATCTGCTGAGTTTTCATCAGAACGAACATATTGTATGCTGATAACTTTGTCTTTTTCCAGCTCTTGGGTGAACGAAAAGTATTTGGGATGGATATGCTTTGTTCTATCACTTTTGATAAATCCTTCCTTCATTTGAGCAACACACGCAGCGTTGTCTTCATAAAGAGTGATTGGATCATTCACTGAAGAGAGGCCGCTTGTGACTCTGATATGCTGTGTTATGGACTTCAAACACACGCATTCGCGACTTGCTTCGTGCAATGCGATGACTTCGGCATGGTTTGATGATGTTGCAACTACCTTCTGCTTTTGTGAACGCTAAGAGATTGCGGTTCCTCCACACGTGATTACATACCCGGTTTGTGATTTTCCTTTGTGTGGGTCAGACAGATAACCTGCATCTGCATAGCCAATCAAAACTAGTTTTGCATTGTTAGGATAGAATAATCCTAAATCAATCGTTCCTTGAAGGTAACGAAACACATGCTTGATTCCGCTCCAGTGTCTTTTCGTAGGAGCGGAACTGAATCTCGCTAATAAATTAACTGCAAAAGATATATCAGGGCGAGTACAATTTGTAAGGTACATTAGTGCTCCAATAGCACTGAAGTAAGGTACTTCTGAACCTAGAATTTCTTCGGAGTCCTCGCAAGGGCGAAATGGATCTTTATTAACATCAAGGGATCTTACGACCATTGGGGTACTTAATGGATTACATTTATCCATATTGAACCGCTTTATGATCTTTCTCGTGTAGTTTGATTGATGGACAAGTATTCCACTATGCAAATGTTCAATCTGTAAACCGAGACAGTATTTTGTTCTCCCGAGGTCTTTCATTTCGAATTCCCTTTTCAAATAAGAGATCACTTCGTGAATCTCCTCATTTGTTCCAATGATATTTAAATCATCAACATAGACAGCGATAATTACACATCCAGATGTCGTTTTCTTGATAAAAACGCAAGGGCAAAGAGGATCGTTAACATACCCCTTTTGTGATAAGTATTCGTTTAATCGATTATACCACATGCGTCCGGATTGCTTTAATCCGTATAAGTACCTTTCCAACTTGACTGAATATCTTTCCCTAGGTTTTGAACTTGATGCTTCAGGTATCTTAAAACCCTCAGGAATTCTCATGTAGATTTCAGTATCAAGTGATCCGTATAAATAAGCTGTAACAACATCCATGAGATGCATATTAAGTTTCTCATGTACTGCTAGACTTATAAGGTATCTAAACGTAATTTCCTTTTCCAGCTGTTTTCTTTCATCCCCCAATGTTGGAAAATTTTCTTCATTAAAATGGCAATCAGCAAAACGAGCTGTGAAAAAATTGCCAGTTTGAGGTTCAAGATATTTAACAATGGATGGGCTTTCAAAGCAAACATAAATCCCAAGACTTCTTTGTGGTCCCATCTTTGTTCTTTGAGGCGGTGCAATAGGCACATAAATGGCGCAACCAAAAATCCTCAGATGGGATACATTTGGCACTTGTCCGAATGCAAGTTGCATTGGAGAGTGATCATTATATACACTTGGTCTGATGCGAATTAATGCCGCAGCATGTAATATTGCATGACCCCATACCGAAGTGTGAAGCTTTGTTCTTATTACAAGTGGCCTAGCAATAAGCTGAAGGCGCTTGATCAATGATTCAGCAAGACCATTTTGCGTGTGAACATGAGCAACAGAATGTTCAACACTTATCCCTACTGACATACAATAATCATCAAATGCCTAGGATGTGAATTCACCAGCATTGTCAAGTCTGATTTTCTTTATTGTATGATCAGGGAACTGTGCTCGCAATTTAATTATCTGAGCAAGCAGTCTAGCAAATGCTACATTCCGGGTTGATAATAGACATACATGTGACCATTTACTTGAGGCATCTATTAATACCATAAAGTATCTAAATGGTCCACAAGGTGGGTGAATAGGTCCACAGATATCACCTTGAATACGTTCTAAAAACGCAGGTGATTCTTTTTCAACCTTTCCCGGTGAAGGTCTCACTATTAGCTTTCCAAGAGAACAAGCTTTGCACGGAAAATTATTACTTAGATGGACCTTTTCATTCTTTAATGAATGTCCATTTGTATTTTTAATAATCCTTCGCATCATTGTTGTACCCGGATGACCCAATCGGTCATGCCACAAGGTTAACATTGAAGGTTTGGCAACTACCATATTTGACTCAATCGCATATATATGCGATATATGCGTATAATGCAATCCAGTAGGAAGCATTGGTAGTTTTTCAAGTATGTGCTTTTTTCCAGATTTATCTGTTGTAAGTAACATATACTTCCTGGCACCTTCAGTTGCAGACTGAATATCAAATCCATGATGATATGCGTCTTTGAAACTCAATAAGTTTCTTTTCGATCTTGGCGAATATAATGCATCGCTTATTTTAAACATCGTGCCATTTGGCAATGTGAAGTTTGCCATGCCAGTTCCTTCAATCAGGTCCACTGGACCGGATATTGTATTCACAACAGTTTCTGTTGGTTTTATTTTTGAGAAAAATCTTTCATCCTTTAGGATTGTATGTGTTGTTCCACAATCGAGTATGCAAATTTCTTCAATATTAATCATTTGCTTGGCCTCGTCACTTCCCATTTTTAAATTTAAGTAAACAAGAAAATTCATGAGATTTGAGTAAAGCATAGTCTTGATTTAGTACAAACTTAAAATTAAAACATACATGCGTGATAATGAAAAAAAAACTAGAAAAATAAACAAACACAGGATTGTTTAGCCTCATTTCTATGGGTGGTTATGCATTCTTCTCTAGTTACCACCATCTCCTTGTTCATTTGAATCTCTCGTGAGGCCATGATAGAAGTCGGATTCTCCAAGATGGGTGTATTCTTTTATAGGATCTTGGTCGACATAGTTTGTCCCCTTTGCAGTAGTATAGTCACCATCAGTGTCACCAAGATCATTATGAAAATCAGGTGCTCCAAAATGGGTAAATTCATTTAAAGGATTTTCGATGAGGTTAACCTCTTTCTCTTTTCCTTTTCCTTTTCGGTCTCTTGATAGAGTTTGACGAAATAATCTGGGGTACGACAGGTTTTATACCAATGCCCCTTCATGCCGCATCTGTGACAAGAAGATCCTTGATTATTTGCGGAATTAGAACTCCTTTCCCATTTGTTGTAATTTTCTTGATTCCACTCATCTCAATTCCTCTTGTGGTGATGGTTAATAGTCTTAGGTGAGTTATCGTAATAACTACCTCGACCACGTCCTTGTCCACGACCACGACCTCTACCTCGACCCTGAAAATTGTTCATGAGTTCGGGTTTGTCGGTTCTTACAAAATTTGCCTCAGTAAATGGCTTAGAGCCTTTTGGACGTGACTGATGATTTTTTATTAATAACTCGTTCTGCTCTTCTGCAACTAAGAGATTAGTGATCAACTTAGAGTACTCTTGAAAACCTTGAAGGCGATAATGTTGTTGGAAAGTAATGCTCGATGCGTGAAATGTGGATAGAGTTTTCTCAATCATTTCTTTATCAGTTATCGTAATCCCACAATATTTCAAGTAGGATACAATACTGAACATTGTGGAATTGTAATCGCTAACCTTTTTAAATTCTTGGAACCTTAAAGTGTTCCATGCATCGCGGTATTTTGGGAGAATTACATCTCTTTGGTGATCATATCGGTCTTTCAAACTCATCCACAATTCGCTTGGATTTTCTACGGTGAGATGCTCATTTTTCAAGCTTTCATCAATATGTCTACGTATGAAGATTAAAGCGGTTGCTTTATCGCTTTCCGATGAATTGTCTTTATCATCCAACGTTTCAATGAGGCTCTTTGATCTCAAGTGATTTTTGATGTCTACCGACCATGGAACATAGTTACTTCCGGTGACAAGGAGTGGGGCGAAATCGAGCTTTACAAAGTTGCTCATGTTTGATAACTAATAATAGAAACAAAAAAATTTATTAGATTAATTTACAATATGAACGTGCATAAAAATTATAGCAAAGAAACATAAATATGTAGCTCCGAGACATTTTTGAACCTTGTAAATTTAGGGTGAGAAAGTAAAGATAGTTATTTTGCAGATCACAACACTTTACTATGGGGCGGTAATCTGCACATCATAATAGTATGTTGTTATACATTAAGAAAGTAAAACAAATTGTAAGAAGTAGTAAGACATACATCACCGTCGCTGTAATAGGATCGAATTCCAAACAAAGCAAAAGGTAAAGGAATTCTTAGTTTATTCACCCAGAAATACCCTGATATCAAGTCACAATCTGGAATTGTGAAAGAGGGAGAGTAGAGCTCCCTTTGAAGTAGTGAACCCCTTATGATATCCAAGTAGAATAGATGAAGAACTAAGCGGAAGTCGAGAGAGAAATAGAGCCGTTAGTTACCGTTCGATGTCCACTAATTTTGAATAAATGAAATGCTTATGATGATTTAATAATGTTATCAAAGAATGAAGTAAATAGATGTATAAATAAATCAAACAAGCATGTAACTAGTTTAAAGCAAATGTAAATAGTTAACTGATCAAATGTAAATCACATCATTTACTACGACGGTAAAGAAAAACCGTCCATCTGTAGTTAAATGATGTTATACATGTATATAATTAAGTACGGTGTAAATCACATCGTTTTACTATAAGGAATAATCTGCCAATATAGTAAATCGATATTATACATGAATGAAATTATAAATAGAAAAGGTTAAAGTAAATATTACTCAGCTGCCACAGAGTCGTGCTGATAACGTGTTATAATTACCTTGGAGAATATGGAAAACTTTGGGACTCGTTAGAACTCAAATGTAGTGAAATGTTATTGAATAACTTAGAGAGAAGGAAAAGGTGAAGGTGTGTATTATCCTTCACCCGAACATCTCTATTTATACTACAATTCACTCAACACACGTCCGCATTTCACTCAATTCACATCTCATTTTCTTTGGTGTGGGCCCCACATGTGGGTCCCACATGACATAGTTTTCAAGGTTATGTGCAGACCATTTATAACAGTCATAAAATTATATACTAATATATCTCTACTATTCCTATAACTATCATATTGCTAATATATTACTAACGTCTAACATTGTTTATAAAGACTAGAAAGGTGCAAGGGAAAGTGTGTACATTGACACTTCTAACATGTTTATTGCTTTAATGACCGTTCCTGGTCTTTGAAGAGGAAGTGAGTTCTTCGACTCTGCATAACCTAGATGTTAAAACTTTCACTACTACAGGAGGGGGAATATGCATCGGTTTCGTGTTTTGGATTATGCATCGGTTCGATATAAAACCGATGCATAATGTAATGCTTATGCATCGGTTATAAAAGAACCGATGCATAATGTAAGGCTTATGCATCGGTTTCCGTTCAACCGATGCATAATGTCGAATTACCCTAAGTTCGTTTTTACACTGTGAATTCATCCTCCGTTTCGGAAAAATTTCTTACTGGAGATTCAAATCCGTTGCCCGCCTCCGACCGTCGCTGCTCCGTCCTGCCATCGTCGTTACCGTCGCTTCGCTTGCCATTCGTCTTCGTCGTTGTCTTCTCGCCCGCTGACAGGCGTCGTCGGTACCTGCAAATTTAAATTTATAATTCCACTTACTCTTGGCTAGTATAGCGGCAAGCAAGGGGTCGAACCCAAGAGAGCTAGAGCGGTTACTTATTGTTCTGTGAAAAGAAAAGACAATTGGGGTTGAGAGAGATTAGGAAACAGTGCAAAAATAGGAAATAAGTGAGTGGTATCAATCAGAGAGAATATTCAGACTAGGGTTTCTATTGTGACTTGTTATCATCGACTGCTAACAATCTAATTCAATGTTTCTAAGTGTGGTCGTCCCGACAAAGGTGACTTCCCAAATAACCCGACAAAGGTGTTATGCCACAACCTAACCCGACAAAGGTGAAAGGCTTCTAATTCCCTCCTAAGTTAAACAACCCGACAAAGGTGTTAGACTTCTAGTTCTTTCCTAAACAAATAATCCGACAAAGGTATTATTAAATCTAGGTGTTACGATCTACCTTTACGACAAAGTTTCCAGTAGATATTAACGATAAGAATTAACTGCTCAATTAAGCTTTGCGACAAAGCTTCCACTTAATCTAACAAGTCAATTCATAAGATAAGCACAAGAACTAGTAAAACATGAAATAGCATTAAGGGCGAAGTCTCAAAACATGTGTCACAAATGAACGAAACCCTAAACTGAATAACGAGTTTAGCAGCACATGATCATGTAAAACATAATGATAAGTAGAAAAGTCTTCTCTCTCATCGAAAGCTTGCGTCTTCTCCAGAGCCGTCTTGGTCTTCGTAGAATGATGGATGATGGAAACCCTAACCCAAGGATCTTATTTATAGCAAAAAATAGGGTTTCCAAGTCTGTTTTTGGGCTCAATTTCCAAGTTTCGGCCTTGCTGACGTCATCAAAATGCGTTGATGACGTCATCATCGCGTTCGGAATAGACGTTAATTTTCGCGTTCGTACCTTACGTTAACGTTATCGATAATGTCTCCTTCGAACGCGATCCACACTGAGTCTGATTCTCTTTCTGCGCGCCTGTTCCGTTTTCAACTCTGGATTTGACCTTCTATATGACCTCGGATGCTCTCGATGTGAACTAGAGAGTTGTAGGGAATTGAGTCACCTTTGCAATGGCATGTGGCTCGTATTTTTCTGATCAGCGGTCTATTCCCAGCACTCCGTCGACTGTCCAAAGGTCTGATCTGCCATTGCGATGTTTTTGGCACAAAATGCCGTCTTTTATGCACGTTTCCTCCTAGAGCTTCCGAAACACCTGAGATGCAAAACCATACTAAAAAGTAATTGTTCGCATATAAAAGTGTCGAAATAAATGGGATTAATTGACTCGACGAGTCGTATAAATACGACTCATCAAACCACCCCACACTTAAACTTGTTCGTCCCGAACAAGAACTAAGTCATAGAAGGAAAACAAGTATACCATCAAAATTTCTTCGACGTCCCAGATAATGCTACATGGATATGAGTTGCTAGTCTAGACTTGCTTTTCTATGCATGACTCAATCGTTACTAAGATCATTGTGCTCAACATGGAAATAACTTGATACGTGTTACCTTTAAGTCGAGATGCAAACCAATTCGGATGAATGGGAGATAGTCCTTTTTAGACCCATGATCTACACTCGCGGTTCCGGGTTCTCGCTATATGGTTACACTTCATTGCTTTTTCTTGCACGTGATTTATTCGAGCTTCAAGGTGTTGAGTTCTTTTGCTTGGACAGCTTTTGTAGTGAGTTGTCTTTTGATGGATCAGTGGTGTACTTCACTTTATCGCGTGTAAAACTTCACAAATAACTGATTTTCTTTTCTTTTGCTACTGATTGTGACTGCTTGTCCGTGACTCTGCTCTCTTGATGGAGGTCCAATCATCGCCTGCAAGCATATGGAAATACCTCCCTGCTCTCACTCATTCTCGTCCTTTTGACGCGAGTCAAGCCGAGGGTCGCTCGTCTGTTTTCCCGGCTACTCGGACTAGAGATTGGACGGTGTGATGTTTCCCCGTCCCACCTGACCGCATAAGTACTGCAGTGGCGGAGCAGACTCTTAACCATGTTGCCTCGAAGTGCTAGCCTCCACAAAATCCATATAACCATATAGTTTGAAGCTCGGTCCTTTGAGTGCTTTGTCAAGTCTCTCTAGGACGTTTCTATCAACTCCACATCCCTGTTTATCTCAACTCAAAAGCACGTAGTAGGTTAAGCTCACATGTTAAAGCACAACTCAAATTTCACGAGAAAATGCATCTAATCAGCTCATCTATTTCGCATCATCAACGTTCAGTGCTGCATATCCAGGAAATAGAGAGAATTTCACATGTACAAAAATTTCAAAATTTTCAATTTTTAACGGGAAACGTGCTGACTCTATGCATGTGCAAGAAATAAACGTGCTGACACGACTTACTGACTCTCCCACCCCACACTTTTGAACCGACGTGTCCTCACGGCACACATAAGTTCAAGACACACGCAAGCAAACAAACAAACAATAGGGAAAATAAGAGAGAGTTAAGAGTGAACAGGCACTTCCCTCGTGCGGTTGCAAAGTTGGCTCGCCCTTCCAAAGTTTTTTGTCTGTCTGAACACTTCTGTCGAGCCAGAACTTCCAGATAATGAGTTCTGCTCGAAGTTTCTCGCAGCGTGCCCATTCTGCGCGCACATCAATGGAACCTCCGGGCGACCTTGCCATGATACTGTGATATTATGTTATTGTCCCCATATGATGACCATTGTAAGGCTAATGGTCGAGTCAGAATCTCCAATGGGACAACTTTGGTCGAGGATTCCTTCAAGGGTCCGATTCTGCGCACACAGGGCTCGCAACTGGTTGGGCCTCCAGACAACTCCTCCGGGGCACTATGGGATTCTTCGCTCGCCGCCAAAATTTGACAGGCGTCGTCGGTACCTGCAAATTTAAATTTATAATTCCACTTACTCTTGGCTAGTATAGCGGCAAGCAAGGGGTCGAACCCAAGAGAGCTAGAGCGGTTACTTATTGTTCTGTGAAAAGAAAAGACAATTGGGGTTGAGAGAGATTAGGAAACAGTGCAAAAATAGGAAATAAGTGACTGCTAACAATCTAACTCAATGTTTCTAAGTGTGGTCGTCCCGACAAAGGTGACTTCCCAAATAACCCGACAAAGGTGTTATGCCACAACCTAACCCGACAAAGGTGAAAGGCTTCTAATTCCCTCCTAAGTTAAACAACCCGACAAAGGTGTTAGACTTCTAGTTCTTTCCTAAACAAATAATCCGACAAAGGTATTATTAAATCTAGGTGTTACGATCTACCTTTACGACAAAGTTTCCAGTAGATATTAACGATAAGAATTAACTGCTCAATTAAGCTTTGCGACAAAGCTTCCACTTAATCTAACAAGTCAATTCATAAGATAAGCACAAGAACTAGTAAAACATGAAATAGCATTAAGGGCGAAGTCTCAAAACATGTGTCACAAATGAACGAAACCCTAAACTGAATAACGAGTTTAGCTGCACATGATCATGTAAAACATAATGATAAGTACAAAAAGTCTTCTCTCTCGTCGAAAGCTTGCGTCTTCTCCAGAGCCGTCTTGGTCTTCGTAGAATGATGGATGATGGAAACCCTAACCCAAGGATCTTATTTATAGCAAAAAAATAGGGTTTCCAAGTCTGTTTTTGGGCTCAATTTCCAAGTTTCGGCCTTGCTGACGTCATCAAAATGCGTTGCTGATGTCATCATCGCGTTCGGAAGAGACGTTAATTTTCGCGTTCGTACCTTACGTTAACATTATCGATAATATCTCCTTCGAACGCGATCCACACTGAGTCTGATTCTCTTTCTGCGCGCCTGTTCTGACTTCAACTCTGGATTTGACCTTCTATATGACCTCGGATGCTCTTGATGTGAACTAGAGAGTTGTAGGGAATTGAGTCACCTTTGCAATGGTATGTGGCTCGTATTTTTCGGATCAGCGGTCTATTTCCAGCACTCCGTCGACTGTCCAAAGGTCTGATCTGCCATTGCGATGTTTTTGGCACAAAATGCCGTCTTTTATGCACGTTTCCTCCTAGAGCTTCCGAAACACCTGAGATGCAAAACCATACTAAAAAGTAATTGTTCGCATATAAAAGTGTCGAAATAAATGAGATTAATTGACTCGACGAGTCGTATAAATACGACTCCTCAAACCACCCCACACTTAAACTTCTTCGTCCCGAACAAGAACTAAGTCATAGAAGGGAAACAAGTATACCATCACAATTTCTTCGACGTCCCAGATAATGCTACATGGATATGAGTTGCTAGTCTAGACTTGCTTTTCTATGCATGACTCAATCGTTACTAAGATCATTGTGCTCAACATGGAAATAACTTGATACGTGTTACCTTTAAGTCGAGATGCAAACCAATTCGGATGAATGGGAGATAGTCCTTTTAGACCCATGATCTACACTCGCGGTTCCGGGTTCTCGCTATATGGTTACACTTCATTGCTTTTTCTTGCACGTGATTTATTCGAGCTTCAAGGTGTTGTTAAGGTGCAATGTCTCTGTGCAAAATAAATTTATATCTCCGCTACTCGTGACTTAACTATTTTTGGTAGTCAGTGGTAAGTAGGGGTCGAACCCAAGGGAATTGGTGGATTAGTTGTTCTTTAATGAAGCTTATGCATAAATTTAATGCGATTGTGGTTGGGTTTGAGTGTGCTTTGAGAACTGAAAGTAAATTACAACAGTTGATAATGGACTGTAAGGAAAGGATTCGGTTTAGGGGTTTCATATCATATCATCGTTCATCATTGACCTCTAATGATCATACTAAGTGTTCAAAGATGAATCAAGGCTATTTCTAGCACATGACTTGCAACATCATTTAGAACACTTGTTCTATTTAGACTAATTCCTCCTTTCGAAGTATCTTAGCCATATGTGCATCCATTTGATCTTCAGTTACGATCAACCAAATGGTTTTTGAAAGAGGTCGAACTCCTCAGATAAGCTTTGCCCGTTAAAGCATCCACTTACCCGAGTATGTTCACGAACCCCACGGAAGAGCTTTGCCCGTTAAAGCATCCACTCAACCTTGGAAGTTCTAACCTAATATGTGGCACATAGAACAAGTTTTGAAACACTAAGTAGCATTAAGTATAGAGTCTAGAATGGTTTATGATATAAATACACCCTCTACCGAATACAAGCTTTAGCTACTTGTATTCATGTCAAGGAATACAAGCAAACCATGGCTTTGAACAAGGATACTGAAAAGGAGAATAACTTTAAAGTAAGAACAATATATACGGAAAGTAAAGGACAAGCCATGGCTTTTGTACCAACAATAAGTGGAGGAGAGGAGCTCCTAAGCAAGATCCAAGCAAGGAAAAGTAGCTCCAAAATGAAGAACAAAATGTGTATTGAAAGTGAAGAGAAGAGGGTTAAGCCCTCTATCTCTCTAAAGACTTGTGGATTGTGGATGGGATACATTTACAAGGAGAGGGCATCTCTATTTATCGGCTAAGGGCAAGGGATGGATGTGGATGAGAGGCCACCACATGTCACAAAATGGGAGGAGATGTGGAGGAGATCACAACACATGGCAAGAGGAGAGGAGATGTGGAGGAGATCACAACACATGGCAAGAGGAGAGCAAAAGCCATCGGGGTGAGTCACCACTCCAAAAGCCATCGGAAGATAATTGTTTCTCAAAAGCCATCGGTTTGACCGGAATCCGACCGGAGCTTTGGCCGGAGCTTCTTGGATTTTGGAGAGTGTATTCTGAATGAAAATGTCATTCTAAGATGATCTCAAGAAGGAACCTAAGCCAAATTCTGCTTGGAACATGGTCGAAATCCCAAATCGGCTGAAATTGCCCTTGTTTGGCCTTTACCGGGCTCGGTGCCTTTCTATTGCGTTCTTGTCCAAACGCCGACTGTTCTAGCATATTTGAATGATTCCAAGTCGGTTCCATGAAAGTTGTACAGTCGGAATCTGATTGTGGCCTCGAGTGTCTTGTAATCCATTTTCAGCTTTAAAACTCCTCCTTAGCCTGTATTTTCTCTAGACTTCAGAATACCCTGTAGATAAATATCGGAACTAACAAGCAAAAGTTAAATAGACGAAGAGTCTAGTTTGGTGGGTTTAACTGTGTTTATGATTCATACAATTATGGTCCATCAACGCCTTTTATCGATGAGCACTTAAATATAGTGAGGAGTGCACACCGGGGGAAAAATGAGATATGGGTACAAAGAGAACACCGTCGGTCATTTTGTAAATGGCTTAAAACTGATGAAGCTTTAAGTAAGGAAGGGAACTCGGAATAAGAGTCTGGTGATGACTTAGTGAAGTGGCTTATGGTAGGTCCGAGACCAAGTGTTTACATGTGGAGAAGTTTTGACATTAACGGATTTTGTTTTCACACAAAAGATCAAGAGGAACGCAGCGTTGTGCAAAATAGTGGTGTCACACTTGTTGCTGAAACCACTCACATTTCTAGCGCTAGAGATCGAAATCCAATATCAGCTCCTCTCAATTATTTTGGGGTTATCGAAGAAATATGGGAGTTGGATTATGTTAAACTACAAGTACCGGTTTTTAAATGTAAATGGGTTAATCATTCCGCGGTTCGCACCGATGCGTTTGGAATGACGTTTGTGGATTTTCGCAGGGATGGATATAAAGATGACCCCTTCATTATGGCCGAACAAGCAAGACAAGTATTTTAAGTCAAGGACCCTTCGGACAAAAATCTATTTGTTGTCCTCCACGGTAAACAACAAATAACCAATGATGCTACAAGTGGCACATCTGAAGACCTCGCTGAAGATTGCATACCTGTGTGTACGATAGTTCCTGTTGAAAGCGTCGAAATTGAAATTGATGACGAAATGCAATTTAAGAGAAGATCACGACGAAGGAATATGGATTGATAAACAAACTTAACTTATGTGTATGTTGTATGTTACTTTATCACTGATGTTCATCACATGTCATTTTATTATTTTTATTGTTGTATATGCATTTGTAATTACATTTCTATTAAACTAACATTTTTGTGATATTTCAGGGATAATGGCACAAAGTAGTAGTAGCGGCGATGAAGACTTCCGTGTGGAACAGTGCGCGCCCACCAAGAAAACTAAGAGGCGTCCATCGTTAATGCTAGATTTGATTAGGAGACATAGGGATGCTGGCACAAAGATGACAGTCGAATTTAGCGACACAGGATATCCCTTGGGAAAGATTGGTGACAACTGGAGGAGTTACCTAGGCACTGTGGTCCGTACTCGAATTCCGATCGACTTCCCTGATTGGAGGAAGGTGGCTTCAAAGCTTAAGGATCTTATGTGGAACGAAGCAACGGTAATATATTATAATAATTCCATTATTATAGTGTTAGCAACATTGATCGTACTAATTATAACTTGTTATATTTTTTTTCAGGAAGTGTTTGTTGGACCAGAAAGATACAAAGAGCAAGAGGTCAAATATGCATCTAGTGTGTGGAGGAACTTCAAATCGAGACTCGCTACAGACTATATATTCGGTAAAAAGAAGGACGACAATCCCACGAAGGAGTATAAATACATTGATTCTGCGCAGTGGAAGAAATTTGTAGAGCATAGACTCGGTGAAGATGCGAGGAAGCTATCTGCTCAGAATAAGGCTCTAGCGGCTAAGAATGAATATGCGCACATCATGGGCCGATGAGGGTATAGAAAAGTGAAGGAGATGCTAATAAACGAGAAGTTGGCCGATTTAATTGCGCATGGCGTAATTGAAGAGGGAGCGACACCTTCTATCACTATAGAGAGATATGAGGTGTGGAAGAGGGCACGCCTCAGGAAGAATAAAGAGTTCGTCACCCCTAGAGTTCGGCTAGTGGCTGAAAATATTGTGAGTAATTAACTTTTTTTCAGCAGTTTAACTTTTTCCGTACACTAATCTTTGGTACTAATTTCCTGATAATAGGATTAATTAGTAGAAAAATCCTGTCAAGGATCTTTTTCACCACAAGGTCGACATGATATACTGACTGAGGCGATTGGGACGCCTGAGTATCCTGGACGTACCAGAGGAGTAGGTACACACGTTCCGTGGAAGATTGGGTTCCCTAAATCCACATCTTCTAGGATGACAACGAGTTCCAGTACGTGCCTGATCGCCTCGGCCGTCACTGTCACGTCGATGTAGACCCGATGACGAACATACCTGCGGTACGTTTAGAATGTTTCGTTTTCTTTTTTGTGACAATTTCGTTTAATTGTTCGGAACGTATGTAACATCAATTGTTCGTGATACTAGGGTGGCCTGAAATGCGTATTATTCATCCATGGGACAGTCGAAGGTGACCAAAGCAAGTGGCCATTGGTCGAGTCATGATAGGTCATTTTATTAATTATCGACAAATACCAGAACATACATTGTCAAAGGTATTATTTAGCTTAGGTGTTACTATCTACCTTTACGATAAAGTATCCAGTAGATGTTAACGATAAGAATTAACTGCTCAATTAAGCTTCACGACAAAGCTTCCACTTAATCTAACAAGTTAATTCATAAGAATAAGCACAAGAACTAGTAAAATATAAAATAGCATTAAGAACGAAAATCTCAAAACGTGTTCACAATGTACGAAACCCTAAACTGAAAGAGCAATTTAGCTACTCATTGTCATGGAAATAAACACAAATATTTTTGATGAAAAAGAAGTAGAAAATCTCTGTATCGTCGAAAGCTTCGCGTTCTTCGTCTTCTCCAGAGCTGTCTCAGTCTTCGTTACGTGATTAGATATTGGAAACCCTAACCCAAGCTTCTTCTTTTTAATAAACAGGGCTTCCAAATCTGTTTTGAGGCTAAAATTATCAAATCTCGGCTCGCTGACGTCATCAAACGCGTTGCTGACGTCAGCATCTCGTGGTTCACCGCGTCTGCCCTTGACATTACTCCCGCGTTTCGCCTTGACATTAGCGTTAACGCTAATGTCTACATGAGACGCGGTAGCCACTGAGCCTGATTCCTTCTTCTGCGCGCCAGCTCCGACTTCAACTCTGGATTTGACCTTCTATCTGACCTTGGCTGCTCTCGGTGTGAACTAGAGAGTTGTAGGGAATCGAGTCAGCTACGCGATGACGTGTGACTCGTATTTTTCTGCTCAGCGGTACATTCCCAGCACTCCGTCGAGCGTCCAAAGGTCTGATTTTGCCGTTGTGATGTCTTTGGCACGAAATGCCGTATTTTATGCACGTTTCCTCCTAGAGCTTCCGAAACACCTGAAATGCAAAACAACACTAAAAAGTAACTGCTCGCATAATAAAGTGTCGAAATAAACGGGATTAGTTGATTCGACGAGTCGTATAAATACGACTCCTCAGTGGGGTACTTTAACCACAGCAAAGCATACGAAGTCTACAACACCCAGCAGAGGGAGATAAAGGAGAACATTCACATGATATTGGACGAGGGCCTAATGGCGGGAGACCTTGTCTGCCGCGATGGAGTGGCCCCTCTCACTTAGGTAGATGATCTGAACTTAAATGAGAATGATGGTCCTATAAGGGAGTGTCTCCCTCCTACGGATCCAGACAGACATGACCCTCCCTCTCTCACCTACTCAGGGGGAACACATGATGTAGACCCAATAAATGACCCCACTCAGGTAGAGGACAACTTGAAAGAAGGAACAGAAGACGTCTAACAGCTGACCACATAAGAATCTAATAAGGAACATGACCGGACACCGCCTACCAAGCACAGCCCGAGGACCATACCATGCCCACATGGCATCAGGATTATCAGTGCTAAAAGTCGATTGGGTCTGAACAAGAGGATCATGTCATCTCCACTCAGTCCTTGTCAATTAACAGTCATTCATCTACTGTCTTTATTTATCTTATTGAACCTAGGAGCGTCGAACAAGCCCTGAAGGACCCAGAATGGGTGAAAGCCATGCATCAAGAACTTCACCAATTTGAGAGAAAGAAGATGTGGAGACTAGTCCCTCGTTCAGCAGATAGAACCATCATTGGAAGTAAATGAATGTTCACGTACAAGCTGGATGACAAGGGACGGTGGTGAGGAACAAAGCACGGCTAGTAGTCAAGGGATACAACCAGCAGATAGGAATAGACTACGATGAGACATTCGGTCCCATAGAAAAGTTAGAGGCCATCATGTTGTTATTTGCTTACTCTGCTTACCATGGATTTAAATTGCAGCAGATGGACGTGAAGACTGCATTCCTAAATTGCATACTTAAAGAGGAGGTGTACGTAGTTCAGGCACCAGGATTCAAGGATGCTACCCATCCCGACCACGTATACATCCTTGACAAGGCACTGTATGGTCTGAAACAGGCCCCCAAGCTTGGTACGACAGACTATCTCAGTTTCCTCTGTCACATAGATACGTACATGAAGAGGTGGATAAGATGCTTTTTCTTCTAAGAGATGGGAATGATACACTTGTGGTACATGTATATGTAGATGATATTATCTTTAGTTCCACTAACAACTCTCTTGTCAGGAAATTTACCAAGCTCATTGAGCGTGAGTTTGAGATGAGTATGGTGGGCGAGCTTAGGTTCTTCTTAGGCATCAGAATCCATCAAGAGGAGTATCTTCGAGAAATTGTGTCCAAGTTCGGTATGAAGGACTCCAGTACCATGCCCACACCCATATCTCCGAATGAATCTCTCGGAAGGGATGATAACTCAGAGAAAGTGGACCAAACACTTTACCGAGGAATGATAGGTTCACTTCTCTATCTCATTGCTAGTAGACCTGACATTATGTATATTGTATGCTTGTGTGCTCGTTTTCAGGCAGATCCAAGGGAGACACACCTCAAAGCAGTCAAGAGAATTCTGCGGTACCTCAAGGGTACTGATCCCCCGTGCATATGGTTGGCGGGCTGTCGTTATACCCGTCAAAAATAATAATTTGTAATCCGACTAGCAAGTGGTAAGTCGGGTCGTATCCACAGAGATCGGTAGAAGAATCTGTTTACTAAGTACAAGAGTAACAATGGTGATGTAAATTCCGAACAAGTTGAATAAAAACGCAAGTTAGTAACAATGATCAATTATCAATAGAGCAATCGTCGCAAAGATTCAAGTATACAATATCCAAGAGAAGTGCAAGCTAGAACCTTCGACTGTGATGCAAGACTAAATCATTGACAAACCGTTTTGATTTCTAATGTTCTACAACTTAGAGCTCCCCGCTAGGTTGTACTCCCCGTTCGTGTTCTAGTACTTAACCTCGCGCTAGCGATAATCAAGTCCCTAACTCGCTAGAGTTGCATGAACATATAAACAAGCAAGTGGTATATTACTCGTGTCCTAGGGTGTTTAAACAAGCATGTTCCACAACTTAGAGCTCCCCGCTAGGTTGTACTCCCCGTTCGTGTCCTAGGGTGTTTAATCCTAGTGGTATATTACTCGTGTCCTAGTTTGCTATCCCCGCTAGGTTGCTAGTAAACTATGACAATCGGAATCAACAAACAAACGAAAGCTCCCCCGCTAGGGTTCCACTCATGCTAGCACATCAATTCCATAAACACTGCATAGTAATATGACACAAAACACAGAAATCAATATAGGTCTCAAGTCAAAACATCACAATGTCGAGTTCTAGCCTACACAAGTGAGTTTAGCTACTCATCGTAATGGAATACATCATCATGTTTCTGAATAGAATGAAATGAAATTACTGATGACGAACTCTCCACCAATCTGTAGCTCCACTCCAGCACTTGAACCCAGCAACGAATCCTCAGTCGAAATCCTACTCGAAGAACTCTTCCTTCCAAACCGAACTTCGAACGAACCCTAGATGGATCTGAATTTCTCCCCTTTCTCCAGATCCAGTCGCCTGGTTCTTGTCCCCTCGTGTTCTCTATGTGTCCCTTCGAGATTGCAAATGAGAAGTAATGAATTCGATTGCCAGGTGTCATCCGCGGACGTCTTCTTCATTTAGTCTCCGCGGACGTCTCAATAATTACCGATATTCAGAAGACGTCCGCACCTGTAATTGTTCAGGCATCCGCCCCCAAGATTGAGTCAGTCTTCAAACATTTGGACTTCATTTCTTCGATGCAAAACCTCTTCTACAGGCTCTCTTTTCTGAGTTTTGGTCTTTTGACTGAGTCGGCGGCTTTCTCTGACACATGATTAATTCACCGCTTTCATACCGTTGAGTCTTGAATTCCTTAACTTGTATGGACTTTGATAAACGACACATCTTGCTTGAATCAATCAGATTTTGATTTTCTTCTTACTTGATGGTTTGCCTTCTGCTTTTGAATTTGTTTCTTGTCCCCATAATTATTTGCGCCCTTGAACCACTCCAATCATAGCCTCCGAATAACAGCATAGGAGTGCGTCCCGCTCTTTTCTCATCATCGTCTTTTCTGCCTGAGGCAAGGTAGGGGTTACCCACCCATTCCCAGCTACTTCGACTAGAGATGGACAGTTTGTTTTCTCTGTCCCGCCACCACTGCGAACGCATGAATAATCTTATATACTTGGTGACGGAGCTACTCTCAGGATTAGGCTAGTGAAGCGTCAACCTCCACCGCTTTCCTCAATCATCAGAACCAAAAACTCAGAATTTCCTACAATTTGCCGTACCTTTCTAGGACATTTCTGTCAACTCCACATCCCTGCATATCACAACTCACAAGAACAAAGCATCGAAAATTTTGTAATTTCGCATTTTTAGTCAAATGAGCACAATAGTCATACAAAACTGGAAATGAGATTTTGACATAAAAGGAAAGCATAGCAGTACATCATCAGTTCATCAAGACACATGACATGACACGACTGACTCTATAACATCCCACCCCACACTTAGTTTGACCCATGTCCTCACGGTATAACTCAAGAGATAAGGTGGACAAACAAAACAGACTCAAATAAAAATAAAATAGAGGAACTGGTACTCCCCTAATAGTCTGGTTCTGGAAAACTAGCTCATTTAAATTCCGTGATGTACCGCGGACGTCTTCTTCGTTTATGTCCGCGGAGGTCTGAAGATTTAGCCTAATTATATAGGCGTCCGCGCTCTTAAATGTTCAGACGTGCGCCCAGACCACTGAGTTTAGTTCCTTTCTGCATTCTATCACCTGAAACCACCAGAAACAAAGATGCACTCGGGGCGCATTATCAGGGTACCAATTCCACTAACTAATCGACTAAAAACATGTGTAAATTAAAAACACATCGGGTTGCCTCCCGGTAAGCGCCTTTGTTTTACGTCCTTGGCTGGACATTACCTCTTTAGGGATCACAAGTTAGGATCCCATGGGCTGGTGAGGTCAAACTTCTTTACTCCCTTGTGATGCTCATAGCCCTCATCGAGTGGTGCTCTCGTGTCTCTCAATCCTGGTTTCCATCCAAACGTGCCATGTCTCGATCGCTTCCTCATGTATGGACGGTCGGAATCCTCGTGAACATGGAAGTTTGATGTCTTTCCAGCAAACGCAAGTGACAACAAGCGTGTTCCCATGTCATTCTTGGTCTTTTTGGCCAAGAGGATTGATTGTCCCAGAATGAGTGCAAGAGGACCGTTAGCGCTGGCATCTCCCATCTGCAAAATATAAGAGTCAACATCACGGGTGATTGTGAGAGTACCTGAGTCCTTACACTTTTTGGGTGGTGCTCTTTGACTTGCTGCAACTGGGCGCTCCATCCTTGGATCGTTTTGCTCATTCCTCGCCTCCAATCTGCCTCCTAGCTCATCTTTGTCGATCGTGTGGTCATTAGGAGCTATCACCTGCATTGGGAATAGTAGAGGGGTGTTAGAAATTGGAGTGTAAGAAATTGAAATTTCCTTACCAGAATCTGGGGGACCCGCGCACGTGTCCTGATTAAATCCCCGCAGACGTCTTCTGATTTTCCAGTAATTCATCACGCGTCCGCGCCGTAATGGTTGAGACGTCCGCCTGCTCCACTGAGGGCGAATCTTCATTCAGCTCTTCTTCTCGCCTTTCGTAAACGGCGCTGGCCATTTGAGACACTTGCTCCTTCAGGTCGTTAATGACTCCAGCTTGTTGGCCCATCTTTTGAGCGAATTCTTTGAACATGCCTCTCATTTCCTCTCTAAATTCCTTGATATCTTCCGCGTCCTCATCCAACCTAGTGCACCAAGGTGCCTCTTCGCTATACGGCGCATAAACTCCTCTCATAGTGCGTCCCGGATCCCGACGCCTAGGTAACTGTCCATATCGGTTTCCTCCACCGAGGTATTCTCGATCCAACTCATCCTCGTAATCCTCGTGTCTTGCTGCACAAGATCTAGCATACTCATTCACAAATTTCTGACTTCTGGGGGGTGGTAGTCTTCGATTAACAGCGTCGTCATAAATTGGTTCACTATAATAGGAATACATAGCGAACCATAAAACCAAACAAAAACAATAAAAAAAACTAAAAGAAAGAAATACTTAGTGAGATTCTTCGTTACCAATCCCCGGCAACGGCGCCATTTTGGCGGGCTGTCGTTATACCCGTCAAAAATAATAATTTGTAATCCGACTAGCAAGTGGTAAGTCGGGTCGTATCCACAGAGATCGGTAGAAGAATCTGTTTACTAAGTACAAGAGTAACAATGGTGATGTAAATTCCGAACAAGTTGAATAAAAACGCAAGTAAGTAACAATGATCAATTATCAATAGAGCAATCGTCGCAAAGATTCAAGTATACAATATCCAAGAGAAGTGCAAGCTAGAACCTTCGACTGTGATGCAAGACTAAATCATTGACAAACCGTTTTGATTTCTAATGTTCTACAACTTAGAGCTCCCCGCTAGGTTGTACTCCCCGTTCGTGTTCTAGTACTTAACCTCGCGCTAGCGATAATCAAGTCCCTAACTCGCTAGAGTTGCAAGAACATATAAACAAGCAAGTGGTATATTACTCGTGTCCTAGGGTGTTTAAACAAGCATGTTCTACAACTTAGAGCTCCCCGCTAGGTTGTACTCCCCGTTCGTGTCCTAGGGTGTTTAATCCTAGTGGTATATTACTCGTGTCCTAGTTTGCTATCCCCGCTAGGTTGCTAGTAAACTATGACAATCGGAATCAACAAACAAACGAAAGCTCCCCCGCTAGGGTTCCACTCATGCTAGCACATCAATTCCATAAACACTGCATAGTAATATGACACAAAACACAGAAATCAATATAGGTCTCAAGTCAAAACATCACAATGTCGAGTTCTAGCCTACACAAGTGAGTTTAGCTACTCATCGTAATGGAATACATCATCATGTTTCTGAATAGAATGAAATGAAATTACTGATGACGAACTCTCCACCAATCTGCAGCTCCACTCCAGCACTTGAACCCAGCAACGAATCCTCAGTCGAAATCCTACTCCAAGAACTCTTCCTTCCAAACCGAACTTCGAACGAACCCTAGATGGATCTGAATTTCTCCCCTTTCTCCAGATCCAGTCGCCTGGTTCTTGTCCCCTCGTGTTCTCTATGTGTCCCTTCGAGATTGCAAATGAGAGGTAATGAATTCGATTGCCAGGTGTCATCCGCGGACGCCTTCTTCATTTAGTCTCCGCGGACGTCTCAATAATTACCGATATTCAGAAGACGTCCGCGCCTGTAATTGTTCAGGCGTCCGCCCCCAAGACTGAGTCAGTCTTCAAACATTTGGACTTCATTTCTTCGATGCAAAACCTCTTCTACAGGCTCTCTTTAGCCGATATTCCTTCTATGGTCTCCGAATGTACCTGAGAATGAAAACTACACACAGGTAGTGAAATAACATACAAGAAAACACTAAAAGATGGGGTTTTAACACATAAAATAGTCGTACAACTACGACTCATCAAACTACCCCACACTTGAACTTGTTCGTCTCGAACAAGGACAAAGCCATAAAAAGAACTACAACGTACTAGTCATGTCAATCCTTACATCTCAATCCTAAATCCGGTCTATAATCCTATCATGCTTAAGATTCTAACAATGCGAGTAAACATAGATGTTTCGATACTTGTTACCTCGTGAGTTGAAATTCAAATGACCTTGGATGATTGGGAGATAGTCCCCTATAGGTACCACGGACATTGCATTCTTTTCTGAGTTTTGGTCTTTTGACTGAGTCGGCGGCTTTCTCTGACACATGATTAATTCACCGCTTTCATACCGTTGAGTCTTGAATTCCTTAACTTGTATGGACTTTGATAAACGACACATCTTGCTTGAATCAATCAGATTTTGATTTTCTTCTTACTTGATGGTTTGCCTTCTGCTTTTGAATTTGTTTCTTGTCCCCATAATTATTTGCGCCCTTGAACTACTCCAATCATAGCCTCCGAATAACAGCATAGGAGTGCGTCCCACTCTTTTCTCATCATCGTCTTTTCTGCCTGAGGCAAGGTAGGGGTTACCCACCCATTCCCAGCTACTTCGACTAGAGATGGACAGTTTGTTTTCTCTGTCCCGCCACCACTGCGAACGCATGAATAAACTCATATACTTGGTGACGGAGCTACTCTCAGGATTAGGCTAGTGAAGCGTCAACCTCCACCGCTTTCCTCAATCATCAGAACCAAAAACTCAGAATTTCCTACAACTTGCCGTACCTTTCTAGGACATTTCTGTCAACTCCACATCCCTGCATATCACAACTCACAAGAACAAAGCATCGAAAATTTTGAAATTTCGCATTTTTAGTCAAATGAGCACAATAGTCATACAAAACATGAAATGAGATTTTGACATAAAAGGAAAGCATAGCAGTACATCATCAGTTCATCAAGACACATGACATGACACGACTGACTCTATAACATCCCACCCCACACTTAGTTTGACCCATGTCCTCACGGTATAACTCAAGAGATAAGGTGGACAAACAAAACAGACTCAAATAAAAATAAAATAGAGGAACTGGTACTCCCCTAATAGTCTGGTTCTGGAAAACTAGCTCATTTAAATTCCGCGATGTACCGCGGACGTCTTCTTCGTTTATGTCCGCGGAGGTCTGAAGATTTAGCCTAATTATATAGGCGTCCGCGCTCTTAAATGTTCAGACGTGCGCCCACACCACTGAGTTGAGTTCCTTTCTGCATTCTATCACCTGAAACCACCAGAAACAAAGATGCACTCGGGGCGCATTATCAGGGTACCAATTCCACTAACTAATCGACTAAAAACATGTGTAAATTAAAAACACACCGGGTTGCCTCCCGGTAAGCGCCTTTGTTTTACGTCCTTGGCTGGACATTACCTCTTTAGGGATCACAAGTTAGGATCCCATGGGCTGGTGAGGTCAAACTTCTTTACTCCCTTGTGATGCTCATAGCCCTCATCGAGTGGTGCTCTCGTGTCTCTCAATCCTGGTTTCCATCCAAACGTGCCATGTCTCGATCGCTTCCTCATGTATGGACGGTCGGAATCCTCGTGAACATGGAAGTTTGATGTCTTCCCAACAAACGCAAGTGACAAGAAGCGTGTTCCCATGTCATTCTTGGTCTTTTTGGCCAAGAGGATTGATTGTCCCAGAATTAGTGCAAGAGGACCGTTAGCGCTGGCATCTCCCATCTGCAAAATATAAGAGTCAACATCACGGGTGATTGTGAGAGTACCTGAGTCCTTACACTTTTTGGGTGGTGCTCTTTGACTTGCTGCAACTGGGCGCTCCATCCTTGGATCGTTTTGCTCATTCCTCGCCTCCAATCTACCTCCTAGCTCATCTTTGTCGATCGTGTGGTCATTAGGAGCTATCACCTGCATTGGGAATAGTAGAGGGGTGTTAGAAATTGGAGTGTAAGAAATTGAAATTTCCTTACCAGAATCTGGGGGACCAGCGCACGTCTTCTGATTAAACCCCCGCGGACGTCTTCTGATTTTCCAGTAATTCATCACACGTCCGCGCCGTAATGGTTGAGACGTCCGCCTGCTCCACTGAGGGTGAATCTTCATTCAGCTCTTCTTCTCGCCTTTCGTAAACGGCGCTGGCCATTTGAGACACTTGCTCCTTCAGCTCGTTAATGACTCCAGCTTGTTGGCCCATCTTTTGAGCGAATTCTTTGAACATGCCTCTCATTTCCTCTCTAAATTCCTTGATATCTTCCGCGTCCTCATCCAACCTAGTGCACCAAGGTGCCTCTTCGCTATACGGCGCATAAACTCCTCTCATAGTGCGTCCCGGATCCCGACGCCTAGGTAACTGTCCATATCGGTTTCCTCCACCGAGGTATTCTCGATCCAACTCATCCTCGTAATCCTCGTGTCTTGCTGCACAAGATCTAGCATACTCATTCACAAATTTCTGACTTCTGGGGGGTGGTAGTCTTCGATTAACAGCGTCGTCATAAATTGGTTCACTATAATAGGAATACATAGCGAACCATAAAACCAAACAAAAACAATAAAAAAAACTAAAAGAAAGAAATACTTAGTGAGATTCTTCGTTACCAATCCCCGGCAACGGCGCCATTTTGGCGGGCTGTCGTTATACCCGTCAAAAATAATAATTTGTAATCCGACTAGCAAGTGGTAAGTCGGGTCGTATCCACAGAGATCGGTAGAAGAATCTGTTTACTAAGTACAAGAGTAACAATGGTGATGTAAATTCCGAACAAGTTGAATAAAAACGCAAGTAAGTAACAATGATCAATTATCAATAGAGCAATCGTCGCAAAGATTCAAGTATACAATATCCAAGAGAAGTGCAAGCTAGAACCTTCGACTGTGATGCAAGACTAAATCATTGACAAACCGTTTTGATTTCTAATGTTCTACAACTTAGAGCTCCCCGCTAGGTTGTACTCCTCGTTCGTGTTCTAGTACTTAACCTCGCGCTAGCGATAATCAAGTCCCTAACTCGCTAGAGTTGCAAGAACATATAAACAAGCAAGTGGTATATTACTCGTGTCCTAGGGTGTTTAAACAAGCATGTTCTACAACTTAGAGCTCCCCGCTAGGTTGTACTCCCCGTTCGTGTCCTAGGGTGTTTAATCCTAGTGGTATATTACTCGTGTCCTAGTTTGCTATCCCCGCTAGGTTGCTAGTAAACTATGACAATCGGAATCAACAAACAAACGAAAGCTCCCCCGCTAGGGTTCCACTCATGCTAGCACATCAATTCCATAAACACTGCATAGTAATATGACACAAAACACAGAAATCAATATAGGTCTCAAGTCAAAACATCACAATGTCGAGTTCTAGCCTACACAAGTGAGTTTAGCTACTCATCGTAATGGAATACATCATCATGTTTCTGAATAGAATGAAATGAAATTACTGATGACGAACTCTCCACCAATCTGCAGCTCCACTCCAGCACTTGAACCCAGCAACGAATCCTCAGTTGAAATCCTACTCCAAGAACTCTTCCTTCCAAACCGAACTTCGAACGAACCCTAGATGGATCTGAATTTCTCCCCTTTCTCCAGATCCAGTCGCCTGGTTCTTGTCCCCTCGTGTTCTCTATGTGTCCCTTCGAGATTGCAAATGAGAAGTAATGAATTCGATTGCCAGGTGTCATCCGCGGACGCCTTCTTCATTTAGTCTCCGCGGACGTCTCAATAATTACCGATATTCAGAAGACGTCCGCGCCTGTAATTGTTCAGGCGTCCGCCCCCAAGACTGAGTCAGTCTTCAAACATTTGGACTTCATTTCTTCGATGCAAAACCTCTTCTACAGGCTCTCTTTAGCCGATATTCCTTCTATGGTCTCCGAATGTACCTGAGAATGAAAACTACACACAGGTAGTGAAATAACATACAGGAAAACACTAAAAGACGGGGTTTTAACACATAAAATAGTCGTACAACTACGACTCATCAAACTACCCCACACTTGAACTTGTTCGTCTCGAACAAGAACAAAGCCATAAAAAGAACTACAACGTACTAGTCATGTCAATCCTTACATCTCAATCCTAAATCCGGTCTATAATCCTATCATGCTTAAGATTCTAACAATGCGAGTAAACATAGATGTTTCGATACTTGTTACCTCGTGAGTTGAAATTCAAATGACCTTGGATGATTGGGAGATAGTCCCCTATAGGTACCACGGACATTGCATTCTTTTCTGAGTTTTGGTCTTTTGACTGAGTCGGTGGCTTTCTCTGACACATGATTAATTCACCGCTTTCATACCGTTGAGTCTTGAATTCCTTAACTTGTATGGACTTCGATAAACGACACATCTTGCTTGAATCAATCAGATTTTGATTTTCTTCTTACTTGATGGTTTGCCTTCTGCTTTTGAATTTGTTTCTTGTCCCCATAATTATTTGCGCCCTTGAACCACTCCAATCATAGCCTCCGAATAACAGCATAGGAGTGCGTCCCTCTCTTTTCTCATCATCGTCTTTTCTGCCTGAGGCAAGGTAGGGGTTACCCACCCATTCCCAGCTACTTCGACTAGAGATGGACAGTTTGTTTTCTCTGTCCCGCCACCACTGCGAACGCATGAATAAACTTATATACTTGGTGACGGAGTGACAGATGCTTGTCGTCAGAGCAAATATGCAAATAAATTTATAAGTCCGCTACTCGCGACTTAACTACTGGGTAGTAAGTGGTAAGTAGGGGTCGAACCCAAGGGAATTAGGGGGATAAGTTGTTCTTTAAGTTGGACAATTTTGGGATTGGTTGGTTGGTTTTAAAGCTACCAGCTAAGTGATTGATTGGTTGGTTGGTTGGTTTTAGTACTGGAAAGTAACTGATAATTATTACAATTAAAAGAAAGCGTTCGGTTTCAGGGGCCTTGTATTATATCCTGTTTATCATTGACCCTTAGTGAATCTTCTAAGTATTCAAACGTGTATCAAGGCCTTTTCCGGCGCTCAATTTGCCACACTGTCTAGTCTTTTGCAAAAGTGTTCGAAAGTGAATCAAGGCCATTTCAAGCACTCGACTTGCAACACTGTCTAATCTTTTGCAAAAAAACGTAAAGCCCTTGTTCTACTTAGACTAGCACCCCATTTCAAGGTATACTAGCCTGTGTGCATCCATTTTGGGTTGTCTTTTCCGATTTACCCAAAATGGTGTTTGAGAGAGATCAAACTCCTCAGATAAGCTTTGCCATTTCAAGCATCCACTTACCCGAGTATGTTTACGAACTTCCACAGAAGAGCTTTGCCATTTCAAGCATCCACTCAACCTTGGAAGTTCTGATCTAATATATGGCACATAGAACAAGTTTTGAATACAAAGACGAGACACTAAATTAATAGTCTAAAACATTTTATAATACAAGTCCACCCCTTCTACCGAACGACTAGTTTAGCTACTATTTATCGCGCTAAACATTATAACTAAGGAATTAGAAATTAAAGACAGTAAATAAATATTAAAATACTTACAACCGTTGAAGCGCCAAGGGAGCAATCTTTTATTTCCAAAGCCAAACTTACAAAACTTAGAGAGATAAGTGATTTATGATTTTTTGGATGATACAAATGAGGAGGAGGAGGGTTGTATTTATAGGCTAAGGGAGGAGAAATGGATGGAGGAGATGGCATCCATGTGTTTTTGATCCAAGGGAGGAGGAGGAGGAGCAAGGAGGAGCCACCACATGGGGGAGGAGGAAAGCCGCCGGTCACCATGAGGGGAGGAGCCGCCGGTTGCCGGTTGCCATGGAGGGAGGAGCTCCTCCCTTGGCCACCTCCAAGCAAGGTGGTCGGTCACCTTGTCCAAGAGTGCATTTTGATAGTTGATTTGGAATGGCCAAGTGATTTTAAGACTAATGGTCGAGCCAGATTTTCCAAATTCCATGGTTTGGTCGAGCAACTTGCTTTTGGTGCCTACGCGCGGGGCTTTTGCTTTGGACTTGAATGCGGGCCATCTGCCAATGGGCGTTCGCCTTGGAGTTTCGACATCTTCCACCTTATTTTCCATTTGGAACATTTTGGTCGAGGTGGAATTGTCAGAAGAGGTGGTTTGCTCGAGCAACTTGAATTGAGTGTTTGGTCAGCTCGGCGGAGGGCCTGGAACTGCTTCAACCGGTCGGGTGGTTCTGAGGCATTTTCCTACCCGGTCGGTTGAGTCTTCAATGTGATATTTTTGGCTTAAAATCCTCTTTGGTTTGATTTGGAGTGATTCAATGTCAGGATCCTTGAGATTTCTTCAGTCAGCGTCTGATCTTGACCTTGGAATGACTCTTGATATCTTTTCAGCTTAAAAACTCCTCCTTAGCCTGTATTCTCTCTAAGCTCTGAAATACCCTGTAGAAATATATCGGAACTAACAAGCAAAAGTTAAATAGACCAACAGTCTAATTTGGTGGGTTTTACTGTGTTTTTGATTCGTATAATTATGGTCCATCACGGAGCTACTCTCAGGATTAGGCTAGTGAAGCGTCAACCTCCACCGCTTTCCTCAATCATCAGAACCAAAAACTCAGAATTTCCTACAATTTGTCGTACCTTTCTAGGACATTTCTGTCAACTCCACATCCCTGCATATCACAACTCACAAGAACAAAGCATCGAAAATTTTGAAATTTCGCATTTTTAGTCAAATGAGCACAATAGTCATACAAAACTGGAAATGAGATTTTGACATAAAAGGAAAGCATAGCAGTACATCATCAGTTCATCAAGACACATGACATGACACGACTGACTCTATAACATCCCACCCCACACTTAGTTTGACCCGTGTCCTCACGGTATAACTCAAGAGATAAGGTGGACAAACAAAACAGACTCAAATAAAAATAAAATAGAGGAACTGGTACTCCCCTAATAGTCTGGTTCTGGAAAACTAGCTCATTTAAATTCCGCGATGTACCGCGGACGTCTTCTTCGTTTATGTCCGCGGAGGTCTGAAGATTTAGCCTAATTATATAGGCGTCCGCGCTCTTAAATGTTCAGACGTGCGCCCACACCACTGAGTTGAGTTCCTTTCTGCATTCTATCACCTGAAACCACCAGAAACAAAGATGCACTCGGGGCACATTATCAGGGTACCAATTCCACTAACTAATCGACTAAAAACATGTGTAAATTAAAAACACACCGGGTTGCCTCCCGGTAAGCGCCTTTGTTTTACGTCCTTGGCTGGACATTACCTCTTTAGGGATCACAAGTTAGGATCCCATGGGCAGGTGAGGTCAAACTTCTTTACTCCCTTGTGATGCTCATAGCCCTCATCGAGTGGTGCTCTCGTGTCTCTCAATCCTGGTTTCCATCCAAACGTGCCATGTCTCGGTCGCTTCCTTATGTATGGATGGTCGGAATCCTCGTGAACATGGAAGTTTGATGTCTTCCCAGCAAACGAAAGTGACAACAAGCGTGTTCCCATGTCATTCTTGGTCTTTTTGGCCAAGAGGATTGATTGTCCCAGAATGAGTGCAAGAGGACCGTTAGCGCTGGCATCTCCCATCTGCAAAATATAAGAGTCAACATCACGGGTGATTGTGAGAGTACCTGAGTCCTTACACTTTTTGGGTGGTGCTCTTTGACTTGCTGCAACTGGGCGCTCCATCCTTGGATCGTTTTGCTCATTCCTCGCCTCCAATATGCCTCCTAGCTCATCTTTGTCGATCGTGTGGTCATTAGGAGCTATCACCTGCATTGGGAATAGTAGAGGGGTGTTAGAAATTGGAGTGTAAGAAATTGAAATTTCCTTACCAGAATCTGGGGGACCAGCGCACGTCTCCTGATTAAACCCCCGCGGACGTCTTCTGATTTTCCAGTAATTCATCACGCGTCCGCGCCGTAATGGTTGAGACGTCCGCCTGCTCCACTGAGGGCGAATCTTCATTCAGCTCTTCTTCTCGCCTTTCGTAAACGGCGCTGGCCATTTGAGACACTTGCTCCTTCAGCTCGTTAATGACTCCAGCTTGTTGGTCCATCTTTTGAGCGAATTCTTTGAACATGCCTCTCATTTCCTCTCTAAATTCCTTGATATCTTCCGCGTCCTCATCCAACCTAGTGCACCAAGGTGCCTCTTCGCTATACGGCGCATAAACTCCTCTCATAGTGCGTCCCGGATCCCGACGCCTAGGTAACTGTCCATATCGGTTTCCTCCACCGAGGTATTCTCGATCCAACTCATCCTCGTAATCCTCGTGTCTTGCTGCACAAGATCTAGCATACTCATTCACAAATTTCTGACTTCTGGGGGGTGGTAGTCTTCGATTAACAGCGTCGTCATAAATTGGTTCACTATAATAGGAATACATAGCGAACCATAAAACCAAACAAAAACAATAAAAAAAACTAAAAGAAAGAAATACTTAGTGAGATTCTTCGTTACCAATCCCCGGCAACGGCGCCATTTTGGCGGGCTGTCGTTATACCCGTCAAAAATAATAATTTGTAATCCGACTAGCAAGTGGTAAGTCGGGTCGTATCCACAGAGATCGGTAGAAGAATCTGTTTACTAAGTACAAGAGTAACAATGGTGATGTAAATTCCGAACAAGTTGAATAAAAACGCAAGTAAGTAACAATGATCAATTATCAATAGAGCAATCGTCGCAAAGATTCAAGTATACAATATCCAAGAGAAGTGCAAGCTACAACCTTTGACTGTGATGCAAGACTAAATCATTGACAAACCGTTTTGATTTCTAATGTTCTACAACTTAGAGCTCCCCGCTAGGTTGTACTCCCCGTTCGTGTTCTAGTACTTAACCTCGCGCTAGCGATAATCAAGTCCCTAACTCGCTAGAGTTGCATGAACATATAAACAAGCAAGTGGTATATTACTCGTGTCCTAGGGTGTTTAAACAAGCATGTTCTACAACTTAGAGCTCCCCGCTAGGTTGTACTCCCCGTTCGTGTCCTAGGGTGTTTAATCCTAGTGGTATATTACTCGTGTCCTAGTTTGCTATCCCCGCTAGGTTGCTAGTAAACTATGACAATCGGAATCAACAAACAAACGAAAGCTCCCCCGCTAGGGTTCCACTCATGCTAGCACATCAATTCCATAAACACTGCATAGTAATATGACACAAAACACAGAAATCAATATAGGTCTCAAGTCAAAACATCACAATGTCGAGTTCTAGCCTACACAAGTGAGTTTAGCTACTCATCGTAATGGAATACATCATCATGTTTCTGAATAGAATGAAATGAAATTACTGATGACGAACTCTCCACCAATCTGCAGCTCCACTCCAGCACTTGAACCCAGCAACGAATCCTCAGTCGAAATCCTACTCCAAGAACTCTTCCTTCCAAACCGAACTTCGAACGAACCCTAGATGGATCTGAATTTCTCCCCTTTCTCCAGATCCAGTCGCATGGTTCTTGTCCCCTCGTGTTCTCTATGTGTCCCTTCGAGATTGCAAATGAGAAGTAATGAATTCGATTGCCAGGTGTCATCCGCGGACGCCTTCTTCATTTAGTCTCCGCGGACGTCTCAATAATTACCGATATTCAGAAGACGTCCGCGCCTGTAATTGTTCAGGCGTCCGCCCCCAAGACTGAGTCAGTCTTCAAACATTTGGACTTCATTTCTTCGATGCAAAACCTCTTCTACAGGCTCTCTTTAGCCGATATTCCTTCTATGGTCTCCGAATGTACCTGAGAATGAAAACTACACACAGGTAGTGAAATAACATACAGGAAAACACTAAAAGACGGGGTTTTAACACATAAAATAATCGTACAACTACGACTCATCAAACTACCCCACACTTGAACTTGTTCGTCTCGAACAAGAACAAAGCCATAAAAAGAACTACAACGTACTAGTCATGTCAATCCTTACATCTCAATCCTAAATCCGGTCTATAATCCTATCATGCTTAAGATTCTAACAATGCGAGTAAACATAGATGTTTCGATACTTGTTACCTCGTGAGTTGAAATTCAAATGACCTTGGATGATTGGGAGATAGTCCCCTATAGGTACCACGGACATTGCATTCTTTTCTGAGTTTTGGTCTTTTGACTGAGTCGGCGGCTTTCTCTGACACATGATTAATTCACCGCTTTCATACCGTTGAGTCTTGAATTCCTTAACTTGCATGGACTTCGATAAACGACACATCTTGCTTGAATCAATCAGATTTTGATTTTCTTCTTACTTGATGGTTTGCCTTCTGCTTTTGAATTTGTTTCTTGTCCCCATAATTATTTGCGCCCTTGAACCACTCCAATCATAGCCTCCGAATAACAGCATAGGAGTGCGTCCCGCTCTTTTCACATCATCGTCTTTTCTGCCTGAGGCAAGGTAGGGGTTACCCACCCATTCCCAGCTACTTCGACTAGAGATGGACAGTTTGTTTTCTCTGTCCCGCCACCACTGCGAACGCATGAATAAACTTATATACTTGGTGACGGAGCTACTCTCAGGATTAGGCTAGTGAAGCGTCAACCTCCACCGCTTTCCTCAATCATCAGAACCAAAAACTCAGAATTTCCTACAATTTGCCGTACCTTTCTAGGACATTTCTGTCAACTCCACATCCCTGCATATCACAACTCACAAGAACAAAGCATCGAAAATTTTGAAATTTCGCATTTTTAGTCAAATGAGCACAATAGTCATACAAAACTGGAAATGAGATTTTGACATAAAAGGAAAGCATAGCAGTACATCATCAGTTCATCAAGACACATGACATGACACGACTGACTCTATAACATCCCACCCCACACTTAGTTTGACCCCTGTCCTCACGGTATAACTCAAGAGATTAGGTGGACAAACAAAACAGACTCAAATAAAAATAAAATAGAGGAACTGGTACTCCCCTAATAGTCTGGTTCTGGAAAACTAGCTCATTTAAATTCCGCGATGTACCGCGGACGTCTTCTTCGTTTATGTCCGCGGAGGTCTGAAGATTTAGCCTAATTATATAGGCGTCCGCGCTCTTAAATGTTCAGACGTGCGCCCACACCACTGAGTTGAGTTCCTTTCTGCATTCTATCACCTCAAACCACCAGAAACAAAGATGCACTCGGGGCGCATTATCAGGGTACCAATTCCACTAACTAATCGACTAAAAACATGTGTAAATTAAAAACACACCGGGTTGCCTCCCGGTAAGCGCCTTTGTTTTACGTCCTTGGCTGGACATTACCTCTTTAGGGATCACAAGTTAGGATCCCATGGGCTGGTGAGGTCAAACTTCTTTACTCCCTTGTGATGCTCATAGCCCTCATCGAGTGGTGCTCTCGTGTCTCTCAATCCTGGTTTCCATCCAAACGTGCCATGTCTCGATCGCTTCCTCATGTATGGACGGTCGGAATCCTCGTGAACATGGAAGTTTGATGTCTTCCCAACAAACGCAAGTGACAACAAGCGTGTTCCCATGTCATTCTTGGTCTTTTTGGCCAAGAGGATTGATTGTCCCAGAATGAGTGCAAGAGGACCGTTAGCGCTGGCATCTCCCATCTGCAAAATATAAGAGTCAACATCACGGGTGATTGTGAGAGTACATGAGTCCTTACACTTTTTGGGTGGTGCTCTTTTACTTGCTGCAACTGGGCGCTCCATCCTTGGATCGTTTTGCTCATTCCTTGCCTCCAATCTGCCTCCTAGCTCATCTTTGTCGATCGTGTGGTCATTAGGAGCTATCACCTGCATTGGGAATAGTAGAGGGGTGTTAGAAATTGGAGTGTAAGAAATTGAAATTTCCTTACCAGAATCTGGGGGACCAGCGCACGTCTCCTGATTAAACCCCCGCGGACGTCTTCTGATTTTCCAGTAATTCATCACGCGTCCGCGCCGTAATGGTTGAGACGTCCGCCTGCTCCACTGAGGGCGAATCTTCATTCAGCTCTTCTTCTCGCCTTTCGTAAACGGCGCTGGCCATTTGAGACACTTGCTCCTTCAGCTCGTTAATGACTCCAGCTTGTTGGTCCATCTTTTGAGCGAATTCTTTGAACATGCCTCTCATTTCCTCTCTAAATTCCTTGATATCTTCCGCGTCCTCATCCAACCTAGTGCACCAAGGTGCCTCTTCGCTATACGGCGCATAAACTCCTCTCATAGTGCGTCCCGGATCCCGACGCCTAGGTAACTGTCCATATCGGTTTCCTCCACCGAGGTATTCTCGATCCAACTCATCCTCGTAATCCTCGTGTCTTGCTGCACAAGATCTAGCATACTCATTCACAAATTTCTGACTTCTGGGGGGTGGTAGTCTTCGATTAACAGCGTCGTCATAAATTGGTTCACTATAATAGGAATACATAGCGAACCATAAAACCAAACAAAAACAATAAAAAAAACTAAAAGAAAGAAATACTTAGTGAGATTCTTCGTTACCAATCCCCGGCAACGGCGCCATTTTGGGGGGCTGTCGTTATACCCGTCAAAAATAATAATTTGTAATCCGACTAGCAAGTGGTAAGTCGGGTCGTATCCACAGAGATCGGTAGAAGAATCTGTTTACTAAGTACAAGAGTAACAATGGTGATGTAAATTCCGAACAAGTTGAATAAAAACGCAAGTAAGTAACAATGATCAATTATCAATAGAGCAATCGTCGCAAAGATTCAAGTATACAATATCCAAGAGAAGTGCAAGCTACAACCTTTGACTGTGATGCAAGACTAAATCATTGACAAACCGTTTTGATTTCTAATGTTCTACAACTTAGAGCTCCCCGCTAGGTTGTACTCCCCGTTCGTGTTCTAGTACTTAACCTCGCGCTAGCGATAATCAAGTCCCTAACTCGCTAGAGTTGCATGAACATATAAACAAGCAAGTGGTATATTACTCGTGTCCTAGGGTGTTTAAACAAGCATGTTCTACAACTTAGAGCTCCCCGCTAGGTTGTACTCCCCGTTCGTGTCCTAGGGTGTTTAATCCTAGTGGTATATTACTCGTGTCCTAGTTTGCTATCCCCGCTAGGTTGCTAGTAAACTATGACAATCGGAATCAACAAACAAACGAAAGCTCCCCCGCTAGGGTTCCACTCATGCTAGCACATCAATTCCATAAACACTGCATAGTAATATGACACAAAACACAGAAATCAATATAGGTCTCAAGTCAAAACATCACAATGTCGAGTTCTAGCCTACACAAGTGAGTTTAGCTACTCATCGTAATGGAATACATCATCATGTTTCTGAATAGAATGAAATGAAATTACTGATGACGAACTCTCCACCAATCTGCAGCTCCACTCCAGCACTTGAACCCAGCAACGAATCCTCAGTCGAAATCCTACTCCAAGAACTCTTCCTTCCAAACCGAACTTCGAACGAACCCTAGATGGATCTGAATTTCTCCCCTTTCTCCAGATCCAGTCGCATGGTTCTTGTCCCCTCGTGTTCTCTATGTGTCCCTTCGAGATTGCAAATGAGAAGTAATGAATTCGATTGCCAGGTGTCATCCGCGGACGCCTTCTTCATTTAGTCTCCGCGGACGTCTCAATAATTACCGATATTCAGAAGACGTCCGCGCCTGTAATTGTTCAGGCGTCCGCCCCCAAGACTGAGTCAGTCTTCAAACATTTGGACTTCATTTCTTCGATGCAAAACCTCTTCTACAGGCTCTCTTTAGCCGATATTCCTTCTATGGTCTCCGAATGTACCTGAGAATGAAAACTACACACAGGTAGTGAAATAACATACAGGAAAACACTAAAAGACGGGGTTTTAACACATAAAATAATCGTACAACTACGACTCATCAAACTACCCCACACTTGAACTTGTTCGTCTCGAACAAGAACAAAGCCATAAAAAGAACTACAACGTACTAGTCATGTCAATCCTTACATCTCAATCCTAAATCCGGTCTATAATCCTATCATGCTTAAGATTCTAACAATGCGAGTAAACATAGATGTTTCGATACTTGTTACCTCGTGAGTTGAAATTCAAATGACCTTGGATGATTGGGAGATAGTCCCCTATAGGTACCACGGACATTGCATTCTTTTCTGAGTTTTGGTCTTTTGACTGAGTCGGCGGCTTTCTCTGACACATGATTAATTCACCGCTTTCATACCGTTGAGTCTTGAATTCCTTAACTTGCATGGACTTCGATAAACGACACATCTTGCTTGAATCAATCAGATTTTGATTTTCTTCTTACTTGATGGTTTGCCTTCTGCTTTTGAATTTGTTTCTTGTCCCCATAATTATTTGCGCCCTTGAACCACTCCAATCATAGCCTCCGAATAACAGCATAGGAGTGCGTCCCGCTCTTTTCACATCATCGTCTTTTCTGCCTGAGGCAAGGTAGGGGTTACCCACCCATTCCCAGCTACTTCGACTAGAGATGGACAGTTTGTTTTCTCTGTCCCGCCACCACTGCGAACGCATGAATAAACTTATATACTTGGTGACGGAGCTACTCTCAGGATTAGGCTAGTGAAGCGTCAACCTCCACCGCTTTCCTCAATCATCAGAACCAAAAACTCAGAATTTCCTACAATTTGCCGTACCTTTCTAGGACATTTCTGTCAACTCCACATCCCTGCATATCACAACTCACAAGAACAAAGCATCGAAAATTTTGAAATTTCGCATTTTTAGTCAAATGAGCACAATAGTCATACAAAACTGGAAATGAGATTTTGACATAAAAGGAAAGCATAGCAGTACATCATCAGTTCATCAAGACACATGACATGACACGACTGACTCTATAACATCCCACCCCACACTTAGTTTGACCCCTGTCCTCACGGTATAACTCAAGAGATTAGGTGGACAAACAAAACAGACTCAAATAAAAATAAAATAGAGGAACTGGTACTCCCCTAATAGTCTGGTTCTGGAAAACTAGCTCATTTAAATTCCGCGATGTACCGCGGACGTCTTCTTCGTTTATGTCCGCGGAGGTCTGAAGATTTAGCCTAATTATATAGGCGTCCGCGCTCTTAAATGTTCAGACGTGCGCCCACACCACTGAGTTGAGTTCCTTTCTGCATTCTATCACCTCAAACCACCAGAAACAAAGATGCACTCGGGGCGCATTATCAGGGTACCAATTCCACTAACTAATCGACTAAAAACATGTGTAAATTAAAAACACACCGGGTTGCCTCCCGGTAAGCGCCTTTGTTTTACGTCCTTGGCTGGACATTACCTCTTTAGGGATCACAAGTTAGGATCCCATGGGCTGGTGAGGTCAAACTTCTTTACTCCCTTGTGATGCTCATAGCCCTCATCGAGTGGTGCTCTCGTGTCTCTCAATCCTGGTTTCCATCCAAACGTGCCATGTCTCGATCGCTTCCTCATGTATGGACGGTCGGAATCCTCGTGAACATGGAAGTTTGATGTCTTCCCAACAAACGCAAGTGACAACAAGCGTGTTCCCATGTCATTCTTGGTCTTTTTGGCCAAGAGGATTGATTGTCCCAGAATGAGTGCAAGAGGACCGTTAGCGCTGGCATCTCCCATCTGCAAAATATAAGAGTCAACATCACGGGTGATTGTGAGAGTACATGAGTCCTTACACTTTTTGGGTGGTGCTCTTTGACTTGCTGCAACTGGGCGCTCCATCCTTGGATCGTTTTGCTCATTCCTTGCCTCCAATCTGCCTCCTAGCTCATCTTTGTCGATCGTGTGGTCATTAGGAGCTATCACCTGCATTGGGAATAGTAGAGGGGTGTTAGAAATTGGAGTGTAAGAAATTGAAATTTCCTTACCAGAATCTGGGGGACCAGCGCACGTCTCCTGATTAAACCCCCGCGGACGTCTTCTGATTTTCCAGTAATTCATCACGCGTCCGCGCCGTAATGGTTGAGACGTCCGCCTGCTCCACTGAGGGCGAATCTTCATTCAGCTCTTCTTCTCGCCTTTCGTAAACGGCGCTGGCCATTTGAGACACTTGCTCCTTCAGCTCGTTAATGACTCCAGCTTGTTGGCCCATCTTTTGAGCGAATTCTTTGAAAATGCCTCTCATTTCCTCTCTAAATTCCTTGATATCTTCCGCGTCCTCATCCAACCTAGTGCACCAAGGTGCCTCTTCGCTATACGGCGCATAAACTCCTCTCATAGTGCGTCCCGGATCCCGACGCCTAGGTAACTGTCCATATCGGTTTCCTCCACCGAGGTATTCTCGATCCAACTCATCCTCGTAATCCTCGTGTCTTGCTGCACAAGATCTAGCATACTCATTCACAAATTTCTGACTTCTGGGGGGTGGTAGTCTTCGATTAACAGCGTCGTCATAAATTGGTTCACTATAATAGGAATACATAGCGAACCATAAAACCAAACAAAAACAATAAAAAAAACTAAAAGAAAGAAATACTTAGTGAGATTCTTCGTTACCAATCCCCGGCAACGGCGCCATTTTGGCGGGCTGTCGTTATACCCGTCAAAAATAATAATTTGTAATCCGACTAGCAAGTGGTAAGTCGGGTCGTATCCACAGAGATCGGTAGAAGAATCTGTTTACTAAGTACAAGAGTAACAATGGTGATGTAAATTCCGAACAAGTTGAATAAAAACGCAAGTGAGTAACAATGATCAATTATCAATAGAGCAATCGTCGCAAAGATTCAAGTATACAATATCCAAGAGAAGTGCAAGCTACAACCTTTGACTGTGATGCAAGACTAAATCATTGACAAACCGTTTTGATTTCTAATGTTCTACAACTTAGAGCTCCCCGCTAGGTTGTACTCCCCGTTCGTGTTCTAGTACTTAACCTCGCGCTAGCGATAATCAAGTCCCTAACTAGCTAGAGTTGCATGAACATATAAACAAGCAAGTGGTATATTACTCGTGTCCTAGGGTGTTTAAACAAGCATGTTCTACAACTTAGAGCTCCCCGCTAGGTTGTACTCCCCGTTCGTGTCCTAGGGTGTTTAATCCTAGTGGTATATTACTCGTGTCCTAGTTTGCTATCCCCGCTAGGTTGCTAGTAAACTATGACAATCGGAATCAACAAACAAACGAAAGCTCCCCCGCTAGGGTTCCACTCATGCTAGCACATCAATTCCATAAACACTGCATAGTAATATGACACAAAACACAGAAATCAATATAGGTCTCAAGTCAAAACATCACAATGTCGAGTTCTAGCCTACACAAGTGAGTTTAGCTACTCATCGTAATGGAATACATCATCATGTTTCTGAATAGAATGAAATGAAATTACTGATGACGAACTCTCCACCAATCTGCAGCTCCACTCCAGCACTTGAACCCAGCAACGAATCCTCAGTCGAAATCCTACTCCAAGAACTCTTCCTTCCAAACCGAACTTCGAACGAACCCTAGATGGATCTGAATTTCTCCCCTTTCTCCAGATCCAGTCGCATGGTTCTTGTCCCCTCGTGTTCTCTATGTGTCCCTTCGAGATTGCAAATGAGAAGTAATGAATTCGATTGCCAGGTGTCATCCGCGGACGCCTTCTTCATTTAGTCTCCGCGGACGTCTCAATAATTACCGATATTCAGAAGACGTCCGCGCCTGTAATTATTCAGGCGTCCGCCCCCAAGACTGAGTCAGTCTTCAAACATTTGGACTTCATTTCTTCGATGCAAAACCTCTTCTACAGGCTCTCTTTAGCCGATATTCCTTCTATGGTCTCCGAATGTACCTGAGAATGAAAACTACACACAGGTAGTGAAATAACATACAGGAAAACACTAAAAGATGGGGTTTTAACACATAAAATAATCGTACAACTACGACTCATCAAACTACCCCACACTTGAACTTGTTCGTCTCGAACAAGAACAAAGCCATAAAAAGAACTACAACGTACTAGTCATGTCAATCCTTACATCTCAATCCTAAATCCGGTCTATAATCCGGTCTATAATCCTATCATGCTTAAGATTCTAACAATGCGAGTAAACATAGATGTTTCGATACTTGTTACCTCGTGAGTTGAAATTCAAATGACCTTGGATGATTGGGAGATAGTCCCCTATAGGTACCACGGACATTGCATTCTTTTCTGAGTTTTGGTCTTTTGACTGAGTCGGCGGCTTTCTCTGACACATGATTAATTCACCGCTTTCATACCGTTGAGTCTTGAATTCCTTAACTTGCATGGACTTCGATAAACGACACATCTTGCTTGAATCAATCAGATTTTGATTTTCTTCTTACTTGATGGTTTGCCTTCTGCTTTTGAATTTGTTTCTTGTCCCCATAATTATTTGCGCCCTTGAACCACTCCAATCATAGCCTCCGAATAACAGCATAGGAGTGCGTCCCGCTCTTTTCTCATCATCGTCTTTTCTGCCTGAGGCAAGGTAGGGGTTACCCACCCATTCCCAGCTACTTCGACTAGAGATGGACAGTTTGTTTTCTCTGTCCCGCCACCACTGCGAACGCATGAATAAACTTATATACTTGGTGACAGAGTGACAGATGCTTGTCGTCAGAGCAAATGTGCAAATAAATTTATAAGTCCGCTACTCGCGACTTAACTACTGGGTAGTAAGTGGTAAGTAGGGGTCGAACCCAAGGGAATTAGGGGGATAAGTTGTTCTTTAAGTTGGACAATTTTGGGATTGGTTGGTTGGTTTTAAAGCTACCAGCTAAGTGATTGATTGGTTGGTTGGTTGGTTTTAGTACTGGAAAGTAACTGATAATTATTACAATTAAAAGAAAGCGTTCGGTTTCAGGGGCCTTGTATTATATCCTGTTTATCATTGACCCTTAGTGAATCTTCTAAGTATTCAAACGTGTATCAAGGCCTTTTCCGGCGCTCAATTTGCCACACTGTCTAGTCTTTTGCAAAAGTGTTCGAAAGTGAATCAAGGCCATTTCAAGCACTCGACTTGCAACACTGTCTAATCTTTTGCAAAAAAACGTAAAGCCCTTGTTCTACTTAGACTAGCACCCCATTTCAAGGTATACTAGCCTGTGTGCATCCATTTTGGGTTGTCTTTTCCGATTTACCCAAAATGGTGTTTGAGAGAGATCAAACTCCTCAGATAAGCTTTGCCATTTCAAGCATCCACTTACCCGAGTATGTTTACGAACTTCCACAGAAGAGCTTTGCCATTTCAAGCATCCACTCAACCTTGGAAGTTCTGATCTAATATATGGCACATAGAACAAGTTTTGAATACAAAGACGAGACACTAAATTAATAGTCTAAAACATTTTATAATACAAGTCCACCCCTTCTACCGAACGACTAGTTTAGCTACTATTTATCGCGCTAAACATTATAACTAAGGAATTAGAAATTAAAGACAGTAAATAAATATTAAAATACTTACAACCGTTGAAGCGCCAAGGGAGCAATCTTTTATTTCCAAAGCCAAACTTACAAAACTTAGAGAGATAAGTGATTTATGATTTTTTGGATGATACAAATGAGGAGGAGGAGGGTTGTATTTATAGGCTAAGGGAGGAGAAATGGATGGAGGAGATGGCATCCATGTGTTTTTGATCCAAGGGAGGAGGAGGAGGAGCAAGGAGGAGCCACCACATGGGGGAGGAGGAAAGCCGCCGGTCACCATGAGGGGAGGAGCCGCCGGTTGCCGGTTGCCATGGAGGGAGGAGCTCCTCCCTTGGCCACCTCCAAGCAAGGTGGTCGGTCACCTTGTCCAAGAGTGCATTTTGATAGTTGATTTGGAATGGCCAAGTGATTTTAAGACTAATGGTCGAGCCAGATTTTCCAAATTCCATGGTTTGGTCGAGCAACTTGCTTTTGGTGCCTACGCGCGGGGCTTTTGCTTTGGACTTGAATGCGGGCCATCTGCCAATGGGCGTTCGCCTTGGAGTTTCGACATCTTCCACCTTATTTTCCATTTGGAACATTTTGGTCGAGGTGGAATTGTCAGAAGAGGTGGTTTGCTCGAGCAACTTGAATTGAGTGTTTGGTCAGCTCGGCGGAGGGCCTAGAACTGCTTCAACCGGTCGGGTGGTTCTGAGGCATTTTCCTACCCGGTCGGTTGAGTCTTCAATGTGATATTTTTGGCTTAAAATCCTCTTTGGTTTGATTTGGAGTGATTCAATGTCAGGATCCTTGAGATTTCTTCAGTCAGCGTCTGATCTTGACCTTGGAATGACTCTTGATATCTTTTCAGCTTAAAAACTCCTCCTTAGCCTGTATTCTCTCTAAGCTCTGAAATACCCTGTAGAAATATATCGGAACTAACAAGCAAAAGTTAAATAGACCAACAGTCTAATTTGGTGGGTTTTACTGTGTTTTTGATTCGTATAATTATGGTCCATCACGGAGCTACTCTCAGGATTAGGCTAGTGAAGCGTCAACCTCCACCGCTTTCCTCAATCATCAGAACCAAAAACTCAGAATTTCCTATAATTTTTCGTACCTTTCTAGGACATTTCTGTCAACTCCACATCCCTGCATATCACAACTCACAAGAACAAAGCATCGAAAATTTTGAAATTTCGCATTTTTAGTCAAATGAGCACAATAGTCATACAAAACTGGAAATGAGATTTTGACATAAAAGGAAAGCATAGCAGTACATCATCAGTTCATCAAGACACATGACATGACACGACTGACTCTATAACATCCCACCCCACACTTAGTTTGACCCGTGTCCTCACGGTATAACTAAAGAGATAAGGTGGACAAACAAAACAGACTCAAATAAAAATAAAATAGAGGAACTGGTACTCCCCTAATAGTCTGGTTCTGGAAAACTAGCTCATTTAAATTCCGCGATGTACCGCGGACGTCTTCTTCGTTTATGTCCGCGGAGGTCTGAAGATTTAGCCTAATTATATAGGCGTCCGCGCTCTTAAATGTTCAGACGTGCGCCCACACCACTGAGTTGAGTTCCTTTCTGCATTCTATCACCTGAAACCACCAGAAACAAAGATGCACTCGGGGCACATTATCAGGGTACCAATTCCACTAACTAATCGACTAAAAACATGTGTAAATTAAAAACACACCGGGTTGCCTCCCGGTAAGCGCCTTTGTTTTACGTCCTTGGCTGGACATTACCTCTTTAGGGATCACAAGTTAGGATCCCATGGGCAGGTGAGGTCAAACTTCTTTACTCCCTTGTGATGCTCATAGCCCTCATCGAGTGGTGCTCTCGTGTCTCTCAATCCTGGTTTCCATCCAAACATGCCATGTCTCGGTCGCTTCCTCATGTATGGACGGTCGGAATCCTCGTGAACATGGAAGTTTGATGTCTTCCCAGCAAACGCAAGTGACAACAAGCGTGTTCCCATGTCATTCTTGGTCTTTTTGGCCAAGAGGATTGATTGTCCCAGAATGAGTGCAAGAGGACCGTTAGCGCTGGCATCTCCCATCTGCAAAATATAAGAGTCAACATCACGGGTGATTGTGAGAGTACCTGAGTCCTTACAGTTTTTGGGTGGTGCTCTTTGACTTGCTGCAACTGGGCGCTCCATCCTTGGATCGTTTTGCTCATTCCTCGCCTCCAATCTGCCTCCTAGCTCATCTTTGTCGATCGTGTGGTCATTAGGAGCTATCACCTGCATTGGGAATAGTAGAGGGGTGTTAGAAATTGGAGTGTAAGAAATTGAAATTTCCTTACCAGAATCTGGGGGACCAGCGCACGTCTCCTGATTAAACCCCCGCGGACGTCTTCTGATTTTCCAGTAATTCATCACGCGTCCGCGCCGTAATGGTTGAGACGTCCGCCTGCTCCACTGAGGGCGAATCTTCATTCAGCTCTTCTTCTCGCCTTTCGTAAACGGCGCTGGGCATTTGAGACACTTGCTCCTTCAGCTCGTTAATGACTCCAGCTTGTTGGCCCATCTTTTGAGCGAGTTCTTTGAACATGCCTATTATTTCCTCTCTAAATTCCTTGATATCTTCCGCGTCCTCATCCAACCTAGTGCACCAAGGTGCCTCTTCGCTATACGGCGCATAAACTCCTCTCATAGTGCGTCCCGGATCCCGACGCCTAGGTAACTGTCCATATCGGTTTCCTCCACCGAGGTATTCTCGATCCAACTCATCCTCGTAATCCTCGTGTCTTGCTGCACAAGATCTAGCATACTCATTCACAAATTTCTGACTTCTGGGGGGTGGTAGTCTTCGATTAACAGCGTCGTCATAAATTGGTTCACTATAATAGGAATACATAGCGAACCATAAAACCAAACAAAAACAATAAAAAAAAACTAAAAGAAAGAAATACTTAGTGAGATTCTTCGTTACCAATCCCCGGCAACGGCGCCATTTTGGCGGGCTGTCGTTATACCCGTCAAAAATAATAATTTGTAATCCGACTAGCAAATGGTAAGTTGGGTCGTATCCACAGAGATCGGTAGAAGAAAATGGTGATGTAAATTCCGAACAAGTTGAATAAAAACGCAAGTAAGTAACAATGATCAATTATCAATAGAGCAATCATCGCAAAGATTCAAGTATACAATATCCAAGAGAAGTGCAAGCTAGAACCTTTGACTGTGATGCAAGACTAAATCATTGACAAACCGTTTTGATTTCTAATGTTCTACAACTTAGAGCTCCCCGCTAGGTTGTACTCCCCGTTCGTGTTCTAGTACTTAACCTCGCGCTAGCGATAATCAAGTCCCTAACTCGCTAGAGTTGCATGAACATATAAACAAGCAAGTGGTATATTACTCGTGTCCTAGGGTGTTTAAACAAGCATGTTCTACAACTTAGAGCTCCCCGCTAGGTTGTACTCCCCGTTCGTGTCCTAGGGTGTTTAATCCTAGTGGTATATTACTCGTGTCCTCGTTTGCTATCCCCGCTAGGTTGCTAGTAAACTATGACAAACGGAATCAACAAACAAACGAAAGCTCCCCCGCTAGGGTTCCACTCATGCTAGCACATCAATTCCATAAACACTGCATAGTAATATGACACAAAACACAGAAATCAATATACGTCTCAAGTCAAAACATCACAATGTCGAGTTCTAGCCTACACAAGTGAGTTTAGCTACTCATCGAAATGGAATACATCATCATGTTTCTGAATAGAATGAAATGAAATTACTGATGACGAACTCTCCACCAATCTGCAGCTCCACTCCAGCACTTGAACCCAGCAACGAATCCTCAGTCGAAATCCTACTCCAAGAACTCTTCCTTCCAAACCGAACTTCGAACGAACCCTAGATGGATCTGAATTTCTCCCCTTTCTCCAGATCCAGTCGCCTGGTTCTTGTCCCCTCGTGTTCTCTATGTGTCCCTTCGAGATTGCAAATGAGAAGTAATGAATTCGATTGCCAGGTGTCATCCGCGGACGTCTTCTTCATTTAGTCTCCGCGGACGTCTCAATAATTACCGATATTCAGAAGACGTCCGCGCCTGTAATTGTTCAGGCGTCCGCCCCCAAGACTGAGTCAGTCTTCAAACATTTGGACTTCATTTCTTCGATGCAAAACCTCTTCTACAGGCTCTCTTTAGCCGATATTCCTTCTATGATCTCCGAATGTACCTGAGAATGAAAACTACACACATGTAGTGAAATAACATACAGGCAAACACTAAAAGACGGGGTTTTAACACATAAAATAGTCGTACAACTACGACTCATCAATGGTACCCCAGGAATGGAGACCTCCAATAAGTAAGATACACCGATGCTGACTTCGCACGAAACAGAGTGGATAGAAGTCTACATCAGGAATGGCTCAGTTCCTAGGATCATGTATAGTGTCATGGGCCTCCAAGAAGCAAAACTTAATGGCACTCTCAACAGCGGAGGCGGAGTACATTGCGGCTGCAGCATGTTGTTTCCGACTCCTATGGCTTAAACAACAGCTAAGTGACTACGATATCTCATTTGATTATGTCCCCATATTATGTGATAACACTAGTGCTATAAACATCTCTATGAATCCTATGCAGCATTCGAGAACTAAACACATAGAGATAAAAAAAACCACTTCTACGTGACTGTGTTGAAAAGTGGATAAAGAGTAAGGAATTTTGTAGAATATATGATCAATTCGCAGACGTATTCACTAAGGCACTAAACAGTGAACCTTTTGAGAAGTTACGCATGGAGCTGGGTATGACCTCCCTCGACTGACACTGCATCCCTGGTGAGGACCACGAGGATTGGTGAGAAATAATTCACCTATGCTTAAGTGCATGATTATGTGAAGTTGTTGGCTTGGTCGTATTCAGTCTCACCTAGGAATATATTCATGCACATGCACCGTATGATTGATTGTGTGACTTAAGATACACTAACATGCGGATGAAAAGGCTTTTGTTTTTCTGTGCAAAAGAACCTTCCGGATGTTTTGATCCCACATTACAAGCCCATTTTATGGAAGGTATCTACAGCCATTCCTAGCCTACCCGTGGTGGAACGCTCCTATGAGCCCTTTGTTATTTTTCATATATTAGAGGAGATCCCCATGAAGTACTATCAGTTTGATTATCACCTATACTTTTATCTGCTTTTGTGTGTGATGCATTCTCTTCTACCACTCGGGTAAAGCTACCGCATCACACCATGCCCTTGATAGACCACGGGAATTTGCAAAGAAAATTTGTATCGTGGAAAGGAACGTGGGATTATGCGCTTGGGTAAATGTACAGAGGAGGTCAATGATGATATACAGATGTGACATGGTACTACATGTAACAATGGCACTATGTACCGAGATAGTTGCGGGAATGGTAGTAGCAAAGAAATCATATTGAAGCATTAAAGATATACCCCAAATACGAACAATCAAAGAGGGAAATCTCAACCGTTAGATTTGATTGTTCCATGCTTACCTGGTAAGGACTAATACCCCGGGAGAACAAATGTGCAAAATCATCAGGGACTGCATCCTGCTAAACATGTTCATCAAGAGATAGCAGCTTAACCTGCCCACAATTGTAATACAGCATATGAATTATGCTGAGCCCATTGAGGAATGCTTTCATCCATACCCTAGTACTGTAAAAAACAATTTGGGGTACAAAGACAAAAGTAAAGTGTATACTCGAAGAGAATACGGATGCAGTGGTATACTTCAGAAGGATGGACAAAAGCAACCTGAGGAAAATGAACTTTATTCATGTCAATGAGGAAGGATGGACTAGATCTTTGGTGGTGAAAGCTCAGGAGGGAATCGATGCGGTGTATGATGTTGCTCACTAAGAGGTTGTACATCGAAGGGATGACAAGTTGGCTGATATTCAGAAGGAGATGCTCCAACTCAAATACATGCTACGGGACAAACTTTGAAACTTATCGCAATAACTTTGTCGCATATGATGGTTTATACGACTATGCTTTGATTTGTTTGTCGCACTAACGTCAATATGCGACAAAAGTTTATGCGACGCAAAATGATTGTCACATAAAGATGTTAACGCGACTTCCGTTTAAGTGACACAATTTATGTCCCGTAATTGTGTTAATGCGACATTTCTTTAAGCGACACGTTAAAAATGTCCCTTTAAATATTTAATGCGACTTAATTTAAGCAAAAATTCAAAGCATGTCCCGTAATAATGAAAAGTAGATCGTCACATAAGTAGATCGTCCCGTAAAATGTCCCATTAAATATTCAAAGCGACTTAATTTGACTCACACTTTAAGTTTGAAATTGACTTGGCATTAAAAGAGGATGACCTACTGTTTCAGTCTTAAGCGACATTTTATTCCATACTAGGTCGCGTAAACGTAAAACAATTAAATGCAGAACAAAACCCCAATTATACCTCTGATTTCACCAACCTTTAATCACCCAAAAATTTAAATGGAGATCTTTGTTTTGTGCCATAACTTCTTTTTTTTCTTTGTAATTTGACATATTCTAAAATAGAAAATTCTCTAGGAAAAAAAAATAAAAAAATAATTCTAAAGTTAGGTCAGAATGTTAAGTTTGTCTGAGGTTAAATGAAAAGGCTTTCTTTATCAAAAAAAGAAAAAAGAAAAGACGTTGGCTGCTTTAATCGTCATCCATAGACCCGGCAAGTAAACCCTAAACCCTCCAATCCGTCCATTAACCGCCCTATTAAACCCGTCCATTAGCCCGCCCTTTTAATAAAAGGGTTTAGAAAACCCTTGTCCATTAACAACCCTTTTATAAAAGGGTTCAAGGGTTTTTACCCGGATAACCCTTTAACAACCCTTTTAACTAACATTATAATAAAAAAATATAAAAAATAAAACACGAACTTCATATCGATTGAGTCTATGTATGTTGTTTTCAGTGCTTCCGCGTCTTGTTTTATTTTTCAAAATTCTTATCGATCCACTTTGATTGTATATGTATGTTGTTTTCGGTGCTTCACTGTTGAATTTTTTTTATTTGGTGTTTTTTTGATACTGTCTGATTTTTCAGTGCTTCAGTAGTGCTTACTGGCTAATTGAGGATGTGATCCCTGATTCTCAAACTAGCCGTATGATCCTAGTGAGTTCAGATAAGAGTGAGGTGGGAATTTCCGTAGCTTGGAAAGCCACTTAATATAAAGGGTTAAAACATTTCGTAGCTTGGATAGCCGTATAAAACATATCTCATCTAAAATTTAATTTAATTTATATTTAATGATTTAAAATTGTTAAAAATGCTTAAATGAGTTAAAAATAGTTACATGGGTGAAAAAGTGTTTTGATTTTATTTTAATATCTTTTCAGATCAAGACTCATCATCTGTGGACTTACTCCTTGAAGATGTATTGGATTCGACCAACGATTAGAGAAACGAATATGCATGATGTCAAGATTTCCCCATATTTATTATCTATTATCGAACATGTTATGATGAAGTGTTTACTTATTGGTGAATCTTTCTCGGATATTATAAGTCAGTAATATATTTCATTTTGATTTTTTCTATTATTCTATATACGATAAGAATAAAATAGAATAAAAATATATGAAATTTAATTTTTAACTTTAAAATATGCATATAAAAGATTTTACAAATAAATAAAAGATATAGAACATATCTGATTTAAAATTTATTTAATTTTCCATTTAATGAGTTAAAAGGGTTATAAATGCTTAAATGGGTTAAAAGGGTTAAAAGAGCTCTTAAAGGGTTAAAAGGGCTCTTGGGTTCTTAAAGGGTTGAAGGGTTTGACCCTTTTAACCCTTGTCCATTAAGAACCCTTCCATTGAACCCTTTAACTTAAAAGGCTTTTATAAGGATTCAACCCTTTTAACCCTTGTGCATTAAGAACCCGTCCACTATCCCGCCCGCCCGCCCTATTTGCCACCTCTAGTCATCCAGAGAAGTGTTCGAGAGAAAATACGAAGTATTGGGTTTTTTTATTGATATTACAAACTATTATTGAAAATTCATTTGAAACATATGAAAATATTGGGTTTTGAACCCTTTCCGAAATAATGAACTTCAATCTAGCCACGTGTTATAAAATTATTAAGTTATACTAAGCATGAAATTTACTCTAATTAGATTTGAACAAATAAATGAGTATTAAGGTCTAATTTCCAAATTTGTTGGACTGGTGAATATATATTATACTATATATTGGGCAATCTAACTCAGCCCACTAAAAGATGACACAATTTTCGTTTGCTAGGGTTTACTTTGCATCGTCTGGAGTGAACTTCACCGCAGCCCCCTTTGTTTTCCATTCACACTCATCTAAAAGTAAGTAAATCAAGTTGGGTTGCGCGAGATCTGATCCGACGATAAGAGCGGCATGAACTTCACTCCCGTCAACAGAAGCCTGCAATGCTTCTGCGTCTGCGCATCGAAATTTGTTTGAGCTTGTGTTTATTCGGTTCTGATTGTTCTCGTATTTTGGGATGAGTAAATTGACTTTGAGTAGTTTGGGTTAGCTTGGTAATTGAGTGCGCATGCTCATTTTTGTGTGTATGTTTCTATGGGACATGGCTAGTGGATGGTTTAAGTGTGTGATACAGATTCTGTAATCTGTAACAGTTTGAGATAAGTAGAACAAGAGATTTTGAGAAAAGAAGACGAAGGGGATTAGGGTTTTGAGAAGAATGGGATGAGAACGAGAATGAAAGGAGATAGAAATTGATTTAATTCATTGCTTGTCTAATTCCATTACAAGAGTTGCCTTTTATACTAAGGCACAACTGCTAATAATGTTTAACGATAATGATTATTACTACTAATACTTAAAATAAGGTTCAATATAATGATCTCTCCAAATTAAGACCTCTCTCCTTATATGCTCGTAACATTACTCGCCCCTTAAAATTGACCTTGTCCTCAAGGTCGGTGATTTCCGGTTGTCTGGGTGATGAAAACATCCGAATTTGATTGATGAAACCAGTTGTTAATACGAAATCACCAAGCAAAAGCTTTCCGAAATAACAACACATCATGAGCAACAAAGTTCCGTCTTCTCTCATTCCATTAGCACCAACATTACCTCCTCCCTGACACATCTCTGGAATATTATCATCCAATAACACTTCCTCATTGTTAATGTATTTGGGAACTTTGACATAATAAGTGTCGCTGAAGATCCTGACCAAGCCAGGAAAATGTCAATCAGACCTTTCCCCGACTCTCATTGCAATTGAATTTGCACCCTTGTCGGAAGTATCAAGCAAAATGGTTGCATGAATAACCATGTTGTCGACTTTGTTAACATCAAACTTAATCTTGGATTCGTTGTAAATATAGTCCAAACTCAGCCGTGCATTCTCTGCTTCTCCTGGATTCAAGTCCCTGAGAAACGTACCATATTGAAGCATGACACCGTGAAGTACTTTAAAGGTAAACTCACTACTCTGACCATGCATGTTTGTCGCTTCAAAAATATGAGATCAAATTTTCGAATCTGAAAGTCCCAATCTGTATTTTGATTTCTTGACTTTGTGAAAAATGATCTCGAACAAATACCTAAGGATGAAAAGCTAACAGCTGCACAACCTTTCCGAAAAGATTAATGTGCAGAACAAAGCTCCTCACTTCTCTGTCTAATGTCATTCAAATGATGTACAAGAAACATGACGTAGGCAGAAGCAGACTCGTACATTAGATTCAAAACCAGAATGGTTGCCAGGGAGAAATCAAACCCAAATGCAACCTCTTTAGATAAACTTCCCTTGTCCTTGTTGATGGTGGTCTTATTTTTCTGACCAGTCAACATGTCCTCCGCAAACCCATTCATAATATCTGTAACAACAATCTCAAAACCAACTATATATTGAGGTACACCTCTAGGCACAGGTGGAATTCCAGAGAGCTTAATTTTGTCTGGCAAGTTGTAATCCCACATTCGGGTCCTTTCACCCTCATAGACCTGGATCAACACACCAGGCTTGTTGTCTGAGTAAGTAGACAACAATTGCTCCATCTTGGTTGGAAGAGTTTTGTTCCTGGAAATCCACATTTGCATGACTCCTCTAGCAATTGCCCGACCAGGGGACAGAGGAGTAACATCGAATAGCAACAAATCTTGGATCTTGTTAGTTACTTTACCAGATAAAGTTACAGCCTGCACCAATGCCCTGTACGCATTGGTTTCATCTGTGGTGATGCTTATGGACAACTTCTTTTCATCGATGATATCATATAACTGCTGCTGGCCCTTTCGAATGCTGATAGATTCAGTCAAAACAACAACATCATGCATGTTGTTCTCATGCATCTTGGCATCACTCGGACACTTTTCCACAGGATCCATGCACTTGTCGAATATGTTAATATTGCGCTCCTGAAATCTAGCATGAATGAATGTGGAATATAACTGAACTCCTTCATCTAATTGACTGCTGATGATATCGAGAGGCTGCAGAGGTGGCTTCTGAACACAAATCAGTAACTTGTGAACATCATTTGAGGGACGTAATGTGCTTGCACTTGTAAGATGCTTTATCAGTTACCAGGATAGTGCTGCAACCATTGTAGCATGGGAATACAAATCTAGGTGAATATCTGCTCTCAGAAAAGAATTATTATCATATGATCCCTCAGTAAAATCAGCTTCATCTTCGAAAGTGTTACCACCGACCAAACGGATTTTTTTGTCAATGATAAACTTCCTTGGCAACATATATGTATCAGAATCATCGATATATGATGAACATATAAGCTTCCATCCAACTAATAAGTTATCAAAGCTTATGTCACTTCTTGATAGCCTCTTTTGAAATATAAACGCATACAAGGATCGATCATCAGAACACCTCCCACTTACCACAGATGGTAACATATTATTACGACTATCAATGACCCTCGAAAGAGTTGTACTCTGAAGGCAGCATCACAATAGAGTAGCAAGAGCAATTATATCCCCATTGCAGTGATTGGAACAATAATAGATCATAACTTGTATTTAATTTGCACTGAGGAATTCTCTGGCAATGACATTGACAGTATGGGTATCTTGAGGCAATCGGTCACTATAATAAACTGAGACTTCGGCAATAACATGCTTGCGTGTGTTTCTCCAAGAATCCTCAACAGATTTACGCACCAAAATAAGAATCATATATGATAAATTTGTAACACCTAACTGCTTCAAGACTTCTAAGTACATTCAAAAAATAATCTGGAGGTTCTTTTGGTGGATTCAAACTTGAAGCAGCACCTTGAAATGTCTTGATACAACACCAACTTAATACAAGAGCAATATTGTTCATGTAAACAGATGGAACAATCATTGATGCATTTTCACAAACAGGTTGAAGGCATGAGGACAAGATATATTTGAAGACGCAAAACTTAGTATCAAAGCTCCCTTCACCGATTTTTTCTGAATCGTTCAACACTATTATTGATGAGAAATCAACTGAATTATTTATAGATGTTACCTCTATATGAGTCAGAACGTCCTTCTCAGATTCATCCAAGTCCGAGTTATGATTCACATCCGAAATAGGATTAGCATCATACGACTCTTCAGCATCTGGTTCCTCGATAACCTCTACTGCGGTCAATACAACATTTACGAGAGTCGAATCAACTACCGCATCTGACTGAGAGACCCAAATTGAATCGACCACATCCTATTGATTTATTAGGGCTTCCGGTGGCTTGAAGCGATATCTAAGGTCTGTCACAAAACTTTCCCAGGTAATGAGCCGCCAATTCATATACATTTCATAGTGCCATTCTCTAGCTTCACCCGACAGATAATTGTGTATCACCGCTAGTCTCTGTTCTGGCAGTTGATAACTATCAAAAAATCTCTCTATCTGATACAACCAACCATCTACATCCTCACCATGGAAGTCTGCGATGTCACTTGGCGGTAGGAAGACTGAAGCCATTAGAAATATTGTTGAGTCGATTGATGAGAGTCCGGATCGATGAAAGCACCAATGATACAGATTCGATAATCTGTAACAGTTCGAGATAAGTAGAACAAGAGATTTTGGGAAAAGAAGACGAAGGGGATTAGGGTTTTGAGAATAATGGGATGAGAACGAGAATGAAAGGAGATAGAAATTGATTTAATTCATTGTCCAATTCCATTACAAGAGTTGCCTTTTATACTAAGGCACACCTGATAATAATGTTTAACGATATTGATTATTACTACTAATACTTAAAATAAGGTTTAAGATAATGAACTCTCCAAATTAAGACCTCTCCTTATATGCTCGTAACAGTGTGAGAGTCTCAACACCTGTGAAGGTGAAAAGCTTTTCAATTTCAGTTGATGGTGCTACGCCATTTAAAATTTCAGTTCCAAGTGTGAGCTTTTAAGTTCATGATGGTGCTACCAGCACAGCTTTGTTGTGCTGGTAGATGTGTTGTGAAGATATTGGAGGTTTTCCTATGTGCTGAACGGTTTGTATATTGTTCGTACTCACTCATGTTCTATATTGTGCTATGTTGATTGTTCATACTCAGTTGTGCTATGTTGTATATTAAGTTTATTGTTCATACTCCCCTGATTGTTCATACTCATCCAGGTTTCTGTTTATACGAATTAAGTTTTTCTGTTATGTTCATACTCCCCTGATTGTTCATACTCATTCATGTGTTTAAGAATTAAATGTTGGAAACTTCACTCCAGTTCATACTCATTCATGTTCTATATTGTTTATGTTTCTGCAGGTGTTTGGCTTGCTTGATACCCAGACTTTGTCCTATGTTGGCTGCTACTTGTTTCATGTTCCATAAGTGTGCCATGGATCCGCTGTGCTATATGAATCTCAAATCAAGCAGTCTATAAGACAGATGAATGACTAAAGATGATGTGGAAACAGATTGATTTTCTTCACTGTATTCTTCAGTTAAGGTACAATGTGTTCATGGTAATTGCCCGTTTTTCTCCTTCTGCTATATGTCAGTCTCATAGTTTGATGTTAACCATCTGAAGGGTGCGCTTAATGGTTACTTGGTCTTCATCCTACAGGATACACCTTATCACAATGCACGCAAATTGTTGCTTTGGTTTGGAATAGAAGATAGATGACCTGAAAGTAATGCTTCATGATTGGAAGGGAAGAAACATGACCTCAAGCTCGTTAAATTTGCTAAGTTGCAAGGAGCAATGGAGTAATGCGAGGGATAATGATGTATTTGTGTAGTTTTTTGGGATTGAACTTTTGTATTGTTAGTACATTTATTTATAATAATGTATTTTTTAATATAAATTTTATTTAATGATTTATGTAAAAGTACATTCAAATATAAATTTTATTTAATATTTATTATATTTGTAGCATTGAAATAAAAAATAAAAAGGTTTTATGTGACAATTATATAGTTAAATCTAACAGTTATCATCTCAGTTTTATGGGACAAACATAGCCAATTGCCGCATAAGAGTTTAACTTAACGCGATTAGTGCTACTTTCTGTTGTCGCGTAACCATTTCGCTACTTGGATTTTGCGACTGATTTTATGCGACACTGCAACAATCGCATAAAGTGTATGCGACTTATTTAGCACTTTATGCGACGGGGAAAAATGTGTCCTATGATGTAAATTGGTGTAGTGATTGCAAAGACGAGTAGCACATTACTACATACAAATAAACAACAGGCTAGGCTGCATGGGGTAAAATTTTATGAAACTTACCCGACGCGTACAATGAATGGCCTACAACTACTTAAGATTCCATCCTGCTCCTCAAAAAAGCTGCCTAAATTGCAACTCCATTTAATTATAAACCATCAAGTTTACATAAGTGGTTGTGTTCCCACCTATAGGTGCTGACCCTTCCATCCATAACAACATCACACCAGAAAAAATCATCAACACAAGTAAGGCAAGCTGCAGAATTTGCAACTCTTTTTTTAGTTCAATGGTCTTAGGGCATCCACACCAATGGGAGCAATAAGCAATAATAGAGAGACTTTATTGCTTATTTCTCTCATGTAGCAAGTGAGCAAAAAAAAAGCGAAAAACAATGCTTGATAGGTGAGCAATAATGGAGAGGGTGTGTGATAAGAAAGCAATAAGTGGGGCCCACATATATGTATGAAGAAAAACAAAAGGAAATTACATTTTGTTGGTTTTGAAAGAACTAAAAACAAAAAATGTGAACATATTGAACAAGTCCAATTATTCAAATTCAAACCCACAAAATAATTAATTAGGTAGGTGGAAAAAATTCAGAAAAATTAAATAAGCAGGTGGGAGAAGACAAAAAATGAATATAGACATTGGAAAAAATGTAATTAATTTTTTCCTATAAAAAGATTACTCTCTACTTTTCACACTTCAACTACATTCTTTATCTTTCATCACTCTTGTATCACCTTCACTTTGATATTCTCATATTAAAATGAGCAGGAGGGGAGAAACTTGGAAGTGTGATGAAGATGTCGCATTATGCAAAGCGATAGTCACTATAGGGGAAGACGGAGACACGGCTACCGGTCAAGCGAAGAACAAATTATGGTTTCGCATAGCTGCCATGTATATGACTTTGAAGCCCGAATTTGGTCTTGAAAGATTAGGAGGATCTTGTGAAGCTCGTTGGAGAAGAATTCGACCGGCATGCACTAAATGGCATGAATCTGTTGTTAAGGAGTAAAGTCTGTTAACAGCTTGTCAACCGATCGGTTGTGTTTGTGGTCAGTCAACAACCGATCGATTGGGGCTTCCTTGTAATTATCATTTTTATGTTTCGTAGTTGCTGGTAGTTTGGGGGTGGTTTTGTATCTTTTGTAAACTTGGCAATTGTCTGTTATAACAGACATTGCCCCCTTTTGAGTTTCTTAATTTCAATTTTAGGGTTAGTAAATTCTCTTGTGTTCTTGAGTTCCGATCGTTGTTGATTTCATTCTTGATCTTAGTTCGTCAATGATCGATGCTCAGTTTTTGTTATTCTACATGGTATCAGATGAAGGTTGATCGATTTGTTCCGCTTCTGTAATCGATTCGTCCGTCCGTTCGTTTCTTGGTTGTGTTTGATTTCGTTCGCGTTTATGGCGTCGACTCTTCCTGCTACTTCGTCCGCTACGGTGGCGGCTACTTCGTCCACTACGGTGGCGGCTACTTCGTCCACGGTGCCGACCATCAATTTGACAGATGATCCGTTGTTCGTAAACATCAATGAGAATGTGGCCGCCTCGTTGGTGACTTAGCCGTTGGTCGGGGAGAAGAACTACCTGAACTGGCGCAAGTCCATGGAGATGGCGCTGGGGATAAAGATGAAGCTTGGCTTTGTACGTGGTGAGTTTCCTAGACCTATTGACGCTTATCAAGGTGCTAGATGGGATAAATGCAACAATGTTGTGCATTCTTGGATCATAAATTCTGTTTCACCAGAAATTGGCTCATCTCTAATTCATGCCTCTGACTGTATGCATGCTTGGGAAGATTTAGAGGAACGTTTTTCTGGTTCTAATGATTTCACTGTGTTTTCTACTCAACATGAGATTTCAATGTTGATGCAAGAGGACAAGAGCATTGCTCAATATTATAATAAGTTGATTCAAATGCGGGGTGATGAGGATGCCCTTACTGAGGAGATTGCATGTGAACTTGGTTCACGGTGTAAGGCAAGAAGATGCGCAAATTATAGAAAGATGAGGGACAGGAGGATGAAGTTCTTTATGGGACTTAATGATGTCTATATTACATCTAGATCCAATATTCTTCAGATGAGACCTTCCCCATCTCTGAAGGAGTGTTACAAGCAATTGATTCAAGATGAAAAACAAAGAAAATCCAAAACAATGGCCATATCAGAAATGGCAGCCCTATATACCAGTCAATCTTCTGGTTCTTCTTCTGGTGGAGGTCAGTCCTTCATGCAGTCACAGAATTCTTCTCAGTCTTCTTATGCTTCTTAAAATCAAGGAGGCAGGTCATCTTCTCAAAACAGAAACAGAAAATCTCTGTTTTGTACTCATTGTCAGCAACAAGGTCATGTGAAGGAGACTTGTTACAAGCTTCATGGATATCCTCCTGGATACAAGTTCACAAACACCAAGGGAGCTAACTCTGGTAATAGAACCAATAGAGTTGTAGCTAACAATGTTGTTGCTGAAGTTTCTTCTGCAGGGAATGAGACAAAAGATCAGGGTAATTGCAAAGATGCTCCATCTGTGTCTCTTAGCTCTTTGCAAGTCACTCAGGACCAGCTGAACAAACTGATGGTGTTTCTAGGGGAGAGTGGAGCTCACACCACTGATCACATTGCAGGTATTACTTGTCTCTCATCTGCACTTGTGAGTCAAGGTACTTGGGTAATTGATAGTGGTGCCACAGATCATATTACTCCTCATGCTCATCTTTTGTCAAACATTACTAGTCTTCAAGTTCCTGCTAGTGTTTGGTTACCTAATGGGAAGAAGGTGCTTGTTACTCACACTGGTAATTGTCAGTTGAACAAGTTTATCAAGCTGACTGGAGTTCTCTTAGTTCCTCATATCATATTTAATTTGCTATCTGTTGCCAAGCTTGTTGAAGATGCTAAGCTGCAAGTTGTCTTTACTGAAATGGGCTGCTTGATACAGGGCCAAACAAATCAGATTTTGCAAGGGACTGGTGACCTTATAGAAGGCTTATATCACTTCAAGTCTGCTGATTCCTCCACATGTCTGGCTGTTGACAAAGATATCAAGCTGTCTACTCTTTGGCACTACAGATTGGGGCATGTTCCTTTCAATAAACTGCTTAGTACTCTGAGACATTCAGTTCCTCATATCAGTTGTAAAGACTCTCACTTACATTGTTCTGTTTGTCCTCAAGCTAGACAAACAAGACTTCCATTTCCAATTAGTACAAGTATCAGTCATTCTCTTTTTGAGCTGATTCATCTTGATATTTGGGGTCCCTATAAGGTTTCTCACATTTCTGGTGCCAAGTATTTTCTGACTGTAGTTGAGGATAAGTCTAGGGTCACTTGGACCTACTTGATGAAAGCCAAAAGTGAAGTTGTTGATCACCTAATCAGTTTTTACTTAATGATTCAAACTCAATTTGGATGTTCTATCAAGGCTGTGAAGACTGACAATGGAGCTGAGTTTCTGAGTCTTAAACTCTCTTCTTTTCTCAAGTCTAAAGGACAACAAACATCTTGTACTTATAGTCCTCAACAAAATGGGCTAGTTGAAAGAAAACATAGACATTTACTTGAGGTTGCAAGGGCTATCAAGTTTCAATCTAAGGTGCCTGACTATTTGTGGGGAGATTGCATTCTTACCTCTACTTATATCATCAATAGACTACCCTCTTCAGTCTTAAAGGGCCAAACACCTTTTGAAGTCCTATTTCAGCGAAAACCTGATTATTCTCATATGAGAGTTTTTGGTTGTTTGTGTTACATGACAAACATTGCCCCTGGAAAATCAAAATTTGACACTAGAGCAATTCCTTGTGTTTTCTTGGGGTATGCTTTTGGTCAAAAGGGTTATAAAGTCATTGATATGCAGAATCAAGTCACTCATGTCTCTAGAGATGTTACCTTTGTTGAAGATCAGTTTCCTTGTGCTGAAAATGCCAATCAAACATCAGATGCAATTATTGAAGAACATATTACTGTTCCTTTACCTAGTTGTTCCACCTCTGCTGGTGCTGATTTGTTGATTCCTTCAGTTTCTGTCATTGCTGATCATGATGAAGTTCCTGCAGTTTTTACTCATCCTGAGCAGCCTTCTAGTTTGCAACAGCCTCTTAGAAGAACCAACAGGCCTACAAGACCTCCTCAATCTCTAAGTGACTATGTTTGCAACACCATTGTGAGTACCAAGACTGAGTATCCTATTTACAAGTTTGTGAATTATTCTAGCTGTTCTGCTACTCATCAACATTATGCCTTGCAAGTTTTATCAGATGATGAACCCACTTGTTACACCAAAGCCTCAAAGGATTCCAAATGGAATGAAGCTATGATAACTGAGCTCAAGGCTTTAAATAGCAACAATACTTGGGAGATTACTGAGTTACCTCCAGGTAAAAATCCGATTGGGTCCAAGTGGATTTATAGAATCAAAAGGAACTCTGATGTCACAATCTCAAGGTACAAGGCAAGACTAGTTGCAAGGGGTTTCACACAGTTGGAAGGGCTTGCCTATCATGAGACTTTTGCCCCAGTTGTCAAAATGAACACTATAAGGGTACTTGCAGTTGCTGTCTCAAAGGGTTGGCCACTCTTTCAACTTGATGTCGACAATGCATTCTTGCATGGTCATCTTGATGAAGAAGTATACATGTCCTTACCTTCTGGTTTTTATAAAACTGAGAAAGCTCAAGGGAAGGTCTGCAGGCTTCTCAAGAGTCTGTATGGTTTAAAGCAAGCTCCACGACAGTGGTACTCGAGATTCAGTGTTGCTTTGATCAGCTTTGGTTTTGTGCAAAGTCTGAATGATCATTCCTTGTTCACTTATAACAAAGATGGTATTTTCTTGGCTTTATTGGTATATGTAGATGATGTTATCCTCACTGGCACATCATCTAGTCTCATTCAAACTGTGAAGACCTATATTCATGAATTATTCAGGATCAAGGATCTTGGCCAGCTGAGATACTTTCTGGGTTTTGAAGTGGCAAGGTCTTCTGAAGGCTTATTCTGGAATCAAAGAAAATATGCGTTGGAGCTTATAGCTGAGGCTAGTTTGTTAGCTTGCAAGCCATCAAGCATTCCCATGGACACAAAGCATAAGCTTGGTCTATCAACAGCTCCTATATTGGATGATCCAAGCCCTTACAGGAGACTGGTTGGACAGCTGATTTACCTCACCAACACCAGGCCTGACATTGCTTATTCTGTCCATATATTGAGTCAGTTTATGAATCAACCCACTGCTGATCATTTGACAGCTGCTCATAAGGTTCTTAGGTATCTGAAATTGGCACCTGCTCAGGGGTTATTATACCCAAGTCATCAGTCTCTCCAACTGGAAGCCCACTGTGATGCAGATTGGGGCGCTTGTCCCCTTACCAGAAAATCAATTACAGGCTATGCAGTTACTCTGGGGCAGGCTCTCATCTCCTGGAAAACAAAGAAGCAGGCCATCGTCTCCAGATCCTCTGCTGAGGCTGAGTATCGAGCTATGGCGCATGCCTGTTGTGAGGTCGCTTGGCTGGTCAGACTGCTGGCAGATCTTCAGGTTGCTGTGCCTACTCCAGTTCCTCTGCATTGTGACAATCATGCTGCGATGCATATTGCCAAAAACCCGGTCTTTCATGAGAGAACAAAGCACGTAGAGTTGGACTGCCATGTGGTGCGGCAGCACCTCTCCTCTAGGTTGATCAGCCCTCGATTTGTGTCAACAGTTGATCAGCCGGCTGATCTTCTCACCAAGGCTTTGTCTGCGGAACGTCTTCAACATCTTGCTGGCAAGCTCAACGTCTGCAATACTCTCCATACGCTGAGCTTGAGGGGGGGTGTTAAGGAGTAAAGTATGTTAAGAGCTTGTCAACCGATCGGTTGTGTTTGTGGTCAGTCACCAACCGATCGATTGGGGCTTCCTTGTAATTATCAGTTTTATGTTTCGTAGTTGCTGGTAGTTTGGGGGTGGTTTTGTATCTTTTGTAAACTTGGCAATTGTCTGTTATAACAGACATTGCCCCCTTTTGAGTTTCTTAATTTCAATTTTAGGGTTAGTAAATTCTCTTGTGTTCTTGAGTTCCGATCGTTGTTGATTTCATTCTTGATCTTAGTTCGTCAATGATCGATGCTCAGTTTTTGTAATTCTACATCTGTTACCAAGGCTCATGCTGCATTTTCAAGTGGCCAAAATGCAACAGATATGGTAGTAGCATATAATTTCTTATAAATTAGTTTGAATTGATTTTTTTTTAATTTTAATATTACGTATAAACTAATTTTTATGTGCATTTTTGTAGGAGTTACAAGCTAAATCTATTTACCGTTCACTGAATAAGGGAAAGGAGTTTATTTTTGCTCATTGCTGGACGATTTTGCATGATAGTTTGAAGTTAGCTCTCCAATTTCTCTGGATGACAATTATAGCAACCCATCTCCAATTAATTTGGATGAAGACAACGCTAGTGAGAGTCAATCTCCAATCAAAAATTAGCAAAGAAGGTCAAATCTATGGAAAGCACCCAAGTGATTGCAAGTGAAATGCGCACATTAAATGAGATTTATCAACGCGATGTCGAGCAATCAAAACACCTTGGTGACGTAGCGGGAAAATCGGGATAAACGAATTCACTAGCAATGAATTCGGGGATAGCTTGGAATTCACCAAGAAAGTTTTATAATCCACCAAAAACGAAAAAACCAAAGGTTTATTGATAGGAAAATATGATACATAACTGAAGCCTAAGGTGGGTTTAAATAGGAAAACATAAAACCTAATTAAGAAAGGAAATCTAAAAAGATAACTATCAGCTGCTAAAAGATAATCATCAGCTGCTAAAGATAATGCTGCTAAAAGATAACGCTGCTAAAATCTAAAAACAAAGAAATAAAGCTAAAATACTATTTTGGAGCCCTAAACGCTCCTACATCAGTCTCCTCCACTTCCAAAGAACTCGACCCCGAGTTCACTTCTAAATGTATGACCTCATCTGCCTTTAATGGACCATACTTGTAAGGCTGTATCACATCATCACCTTCCTTAAAAGCCTTTACTCTCTCGCGCTTGTCAGCATCAACCTTCTTCTTTTTCTTCTTCTTCTTCCTCGTAGCCTTCAATCTAGCCTTAACACTTTTCTTGATAGCTATGAATTGAATAAAAACTTTCTTAAGGTTTGGCTCCCTTTTCCAATCTTCAGGTTGGCTAGTCTCTTCTCTGTAATGCTTTCTAATGGAAATAAGAACTCTATTAGTCGGCGACACTTGAAGCTGCAAACTGTTACTCACCCAAACGAGTGCATATGGCTTCTCATGAGGCTCTGTGGGCAACTTTAATTTTACAAACCAATTTCTGAGAAATCAGATTTTTGGTACTCGACCCTGTGAGCAAGTCAATCTGATGTTGAATACCTTGTAGAGGGGGTAAATTATTTGGCAGCTCATCTACAATCAACTCTTCAAAATCTTGCAGGTTATCGCGCGCCTCATCAGAAATTATTTCCTCCTTCTCAAAACTCTTCAAGTCGCTTGAATTCACCAACTGCATATCATATTTAGCTCCACTAATCTTAACCTTATCATCTTCCTCCTCAAAATCATCAGACAAAATCCTCAGCATCGCCAGCTCATCAATCTCCTCCAACGCCTCCTCCGCAACAATAACCTCTTCCTTCTTCGGATTTGGCTTCGGAAGCTCTTGCTTCACACACTCATTCGTATACTCCGTCATAGTTTTCTTTTCTTGAACGCATTCGAAGTACTTCTTATACGGGATCTGTTCGTAATTTTCAGGCAGATGCGACTTCATCAATAATTGTTTCATTCGCCTCCACGTTCTAACAGGCCCTTTTCTTTCCAGGTTCCTCTGAATAAAGAGAATGTCCCACCACACGGAAGCCATACTCTTCAACCTGATTGAAACCATCTTAACCTGTTTGTTCTCGGGAACATGCATGACATTAAAAAACCTATCAACCTTGACCTGCCAATCCAGAAACTCCTTTCCTCCCATGGTTCCATAGAACAATGGAATATCACTCTTCACTTGATAATCATAATTATTTTGTTGATAACCATGATCAACTTTTTTTTAGAACTCGAATTCTCAAAGGTAGTACCTTGCGAAACCCTATTCAGTTCTCCTCTCCTGTCTCCACGACGACTCTTGTTGTCCCCATCTGTCAACTGGGTTGACATAGCAGCTATTTGTGTTCTCAAATCAGCCAGGGCTGCGGCTATGTCCGCATTGACCCTCACCATCTGCTCTGGATACGGGTTGATCTGTCATCTGATCAAGTTAGCAGAGAGACAGGAAAAGACCTGCTCCTGATACCAACTGACGCAGCGGGAAAATCGGGATAAACGAATTCACCAGCAATGAATTCGGGGATAGCTTGGAATCCACCAAGAAAGTTTTGGAATCCACCAAAAATAAAAAAACCAAAGGTTTATTGATAGGAAAATAAGATACATAACTGAAACCTTAAGGTGAGTTTAAATAGGAAAACATAAAACCTAATTAGTAAAGGAAATCTAAAAAGATAACTATCAGCTGCTAAAAGATAATCATCAGCTGCTAAAGATAATGCTGCTAAAAGATAATGCTGCTAAAATCTAAAAACAAAGAAATAAAGCTAAAATACTATTTTGGAGCCCTAAACGCTCCTACATCACTGGGTGAAATAAATAGACTTCGTGCTGAACGATTGGAAGAAGATAATGTCATGTCAAAGAATCCAGCAGACTTTCCTGAACCCGTGAAGTGTTACTGGCAAGCAAGACAAATGGCGATAATTGAAAAAATGCAACGTGAGGGGTCAACACGTGCACCAATATTTCCCGGGAAAATGATGAGGGATATGTCCCTACTACTAACTGGACACCATAGACATCTCTTTGAGAGAATGTACTTTCAACCTAATTAACTTTCATTTATGTCTTTAATCAATGTATTTTCAATATTTCAATGCCATCATCTCTTTGTCAATCTCACTTTCATTCAACATAGACAAATAAATTACAACAAAGAAAACACAACTAGAAAATACTTCAGAAGAAATGCAATTACATAGAAATACAACATGAATAAATTTGTCTCTCATTCCAAATGTGGTTAACCAAATCCTCTTTCAGTTGATTGTGAATTATCGGGCAAGTAACAATTTTGTAGCGGCTCATGAACTCATCAACTGCCTCAGGATTACGCTCGACTTCGATATCATCATCATCAAGCGGCCTATCATAAACTTCAGCTCTTCTAGGTCTAGTAGGAACTTCTTCAGGATCAATATCAGTTCCATTTTCATACAAATCGCGTTCATTTTCAACAATCATATTATGCAAGATAATGCATGTCATCATGATGTACTGAAGATCTTTTCTGTTCCATCCACGAGCAGGACCTTTGACAATTGCAAATCGAGCTTGAAGTATGCCAAAAGCTCGTTCCACATCTTTCTGTATGACTCTTGTTTTGCAGAAAAATATGATTGAGGAGGAGGTGTCACAGGATTTTTAATATTTTTCACAAAATTTGCATACTTCGGATAGATCCCGTCAACAAGATAATATGGTTGGCCGTATTGACGTCCATTCACAAACTAAATGGAACGGGGAGATCACTGACCTTGACAAACCTCATTAAACAATGGATATTGACCAAGCACGTTGATATCATTGAGGGATCCGGGTAGCCCAAAAAAGGCATGCCATATCCACGTGTCGTAAGATGCAACTTCCTCTAAAATTATAGTTGGTTTTCCTTTGTGCCCAGTGAAATGCCCTTGCCAAGAGGTGGGATAGGTTTTCCAATGCCAATGCATACAGTCAAGCGATCCAACCATTCCGGGAAAACTTCGATTATCGGCAACATTGAGCAACCGTTGAAGATCGTCGGAAGATGGACGATGAATATATTATTTATGATAGACCGCCCATATCGATCTAGTAAAGCGTCTTACAATTTCGAGGGCTATTGTTTCTGCAATGTCAAGAAACTCATCACACAAATTAGCAGGAATACCATAAGCAAGCATCCCCATCGCACATGTAAGCTTCTGCTCAGTTGAGAAGCCAAGAACCTTGCTAGCATTAACTTGTTGGACAAAGTACCGATCGTGGTTAGTGACATCATGCATTATACGATCAAATAATTCGGGTCGCATTCGATACCTCCTACGAAAGACATCTCCTTCAAACAGACAAGGCGAAGTAAAATAGAGATCTTTTAATCTCTCATCCATGACCTGCCGATCCCTTCGAATGACTTGTCTACGGCTCCGCGATCTGCTACTTTCAACTTCTTCCTCTTGAATCACCAAAACATGTGCGGTTGCTGCTTGAATAATCAGATTTCTGCGATGGTTCCTCTTATGTCTTTGGTGCTCTTGCTCCATCATAACTTATCCCATGGATCCATTTAGAGGTAGGAGAAGAAGAGTTGTATACTGACGAGATTTAAGTGAGTGGGAGGATGTGCATTTGTTGAAAAATTGTTGATATATTAAGGGAAAGAAGAGAAGGAAGCAATTGTTATCATAAACGTATCTCTTGGATCAATTAAGAGGTGAGGGAAAAAGAATTGAATATGGATGCGATTTTAATGAGTTGGTAGGTGTGTATTTATTTGAGAAAATGATGTATTTAATAAGCGGGTGGGTGTGTTTTTATTGAAGAAATTGTTGTATTTAATGAGATTTAAATGAGTGGGTGGGTGCGTATTTATTGAAGAAAATGTTGTATTTAAAATGTTGCATTTTGACTATCAAAAAAAATGTTGCATTTTGCTCTCTTGCTGCATTGAAAAATATAGAGCAAGGAGCCATTTTTGCTCATTGCTTTTAGCTCTGCATTGCTACATGACTTTTATGAGAAAATGCTATTTTTGATTATTGCTCATTGCTTATTGGTCCCTTACTACGGATGCCCTTATAGAGGTTCTTCATTATAGATGGAAGAACATTTGTAGTCTGGAGTCAAAGAAAGAATCAGTCGATCCACTCCAGAAGCCGTTAAGCTCGGATTTGGTGATTTCAATATTTTGGTCTTTTCTCCCTAAAAAGTTAAAAGTTCCATTGCAAATTCCAGGCTTCTTCCTAGTCCTGCCAAAAAGGAATGCCAACATGTTATTACCCTAAGCCAAAAAGGAATGCCAATATGTTTCATCCAAAAAATCAAAACTTGAAATCAAAAAATCAAAAAAGCCCTCACATCTCATAGCTTTAGTAGATCATTCCACATTCATAAGCATACCCCATTCACCATAAGCCTCATAACACCACCTCCTACTTCTACAGACTCAATCCTCATAACTGAAAAATGGCGTAAATAGTAATAACATTTCTAAGAATAATTTCATCAAGCACCTTAAGAGCATTACAATCTCGCAACCAACACAACAGTTCATAGCCAACCCCATATTCTCACACCACATTGTGTCAACGAAAACTCAACCCACCCACTAAATATATAATCCCATCACTCTTTTCTCCGAAATCCAAAAGCCCCATCACAGTAGCCTCCGAATCCATACAAATTCACAGTAGATGCTAATTGATGGAGGGGAGAAGGTTGGGGAAAGAGAGAAGAGGAAATAAAGTTTGTTATTGATTTTTCTGCCCTTATTTGTTACACCCACTGTTTCATTTATATCATCGCATCTATCTTGGGATCGTTACCGTAGCTAATTCTGCAGGTCGTACACTGCAGCTGGCAGCTTCCTCGAAGCTTCTCGAAGGCGAGTCCCCCCTGTGTGGCAGTCCAGGACTAGTAAGTGAGCTCTCGGTGTGCATGCATTTGTCACGTGCTTGTGCATGCATGGTTTTATCATGTGTCTGCAGGATTTGCTCTCCATCATTTCTACCCCCTTCAAAAATAGCCTTGTCCTCAAGGTTCAAGGTAGGGAATTAAATGAGAAGATCGTCTTTGAATTCCCAGGTGGCGTCTGTAACGGGCACGTTGCGCCATTTTACCAACCAGTGTGTTTTCCAACCATTAAGGACCTTCACTGATCGAGTCTAGAGGATGAACTCTTGCCCTAGAGTTGGGCGGAATCCCTCGAGGTCAGGTGGGGAAATCTCGGGATATGTTGGTAGGATCACCTCGGAAAGGACACATCAGCGAGATGTGGAAAACATTGTGAATACGAGTTGTTGGACGTAGCCTTAAACGATACGCCACGGGTCTGATGCGGTCGGTGACTTGGAAGAGACCATAGAAGCATTTGGCAAGCTTGGTGGTGGCTCGACGGTGGAGTGAGTTTTGAAGATAAGGCTGCAGACGAACCCAAACATAGTCTCCCACATTAAAGGTCTTATCCGAGCGTTTTGAATTTGCTTGTGCCTGCATCCGTTGTTGTGTGTGTTGGAGTGTGGTCTTGAGGTCTTGGAGCAACTCCTCACGACGCTTGATCTGTTCCTACACTGATGCTAGTGTTGTGCTGCCCGGGATGTGGTCGAGCAATGTTGGAGGTGGTCTGCCATATACCACTTCATAAGGCGGGCGGTTGGTAGAGGAGTGGAAAGTCGTATTATAGCAATACTCGGCCCATGGGAGAAACAACAACCATTCCTTCTGATTAGTGCTTACAAAACAGAGTAGTAGTCCTCCAAACCCCGATTTACCACCTCTGTTTGGCCATCGCTTTGCGGGTGATAGGCTTTTGTGTGAGCAAGAATAGTGCCTTGTTGTTTGAACGAGCATCGGTGGTGTAGGGTTGGGAAAAAGGGGTTGTTTCCCAGTACAGTGATCAGGTGCTGGTAAAGCCAACTAGATAGTTTCCACCGCCTTGGTGAGGCACTCAATGGCGGAGAAGACCTGCTGCATTTCGACGGATTCCATGCCAGCGTTGAGAGTAGCGATTGATTCAGCATGAGTGGGCATGGTGCAATAAAAGCACCAATTGATGGAGGGGAGAAGGTTGGGGAAAGAGAGAAGAGGAAATAGACTTTGTTACTGATTTTTCTGCCCTTATTCGTTACACCCACTGTTTCATTTGTATAATCGCATCTTTCTCGGGATCATTACCGTAACTAATTCTGCAGGTCGTACACTGAAGCTGGCAGCTTCCTCAAACCTTCTCGAAGGCGAGTCCCCCAGCTTGACAGTCCAGGAGTAGTAAGTGAGCTCTTGGTGTGCATGCTTTTGTCACGTGCTTGTGCCTGCATGCTTTTATCATGTGTCTGCATGCTTTTGCTCTCCATTACTAAATCACAAATCTACAAAAAACTACAATTTTTATCTTCAAAAAATGTTAGAATTTATTTGGGATCAAAATGAAGTTTCCTGGCCGTGGTGGACCAAACGCCGACACCAGGCGGCTTGAATTCCGCTCGTAGGTAGCAAACGGCATACGGAGCTTCATGGGCGTCAGGGTTGCGATCGGCGGTGCGCTGGAGCGAAAGGAAGGACGAGCAACTGCGGTGGAGCGAATGACCAATGCAGGCGGCGACAATGAGTGTCGGTTGTGGCAAAGAAGCGCTAGTGCTGAGTTGGGTGAGAAATTAAAGCGTCTGTATGAATTGGGAGTGAGAAAAGAACCCATGGTTTGTGGTTTTGTGGATATTATGGGACAATTTTGAATTATTAAACACTTTATTCGGTAGGTGTGCGATAACAAAATGTTATCGTACAAAGTGATCATCGCATAAGAAACCCACTGTTATCGTACAAAAAGAATTAAATATAATATTATCGCATTTGTTAACGTAATATTGTCGCATCTTTTATGCGATAACACTTGTTATCGCACAACAGTTATCGTACAAATTTTGGAAATTTGTAGTGTATAAAGAACTTCAGTTAAATTTGATTCAAAACATGCAGAAAATAATGTATACCTTTCTTTTCGAATCAAGTCTTGGGTTATGCAATCCTTCTTATAATGTTAAAGTTTCTTACAAATATGACATTTATCATTCTTGTATTCCTTGTGGATTTGGGAAGATGACTCATTAGCACCAAGTGGTCGTTTCTTGCCTTTTCAATTCTTCTTTCTGAACTTCTATCCAGCCCTCGATTCGCATGTGAGATTAACTGAGTGAATACCTTGTTCCTTAAGTCTTACCTCTTCTTGAATTATCATATATTGCAATTCGGTCACATTCCCATTATCTTGAATAGCATTGTAATTTATTTGGAGTTGACCATACTCAGGAGGCAAGGAGTTCAGGCTAAACTGAACAAAGAAATTTTCACTCACTTCCATATCCATGGACCTTGTTTTTTCTACTAGGTTCGACATTTCAATAATATGCTCATGCATCATGCGAGAACCGTCAAACTTTATGGTGGTTAGCGTACTTATAAGTGTACGTGCAGAGACTTATCGACAAACTCAGAAAGTGCGCTGTTTTTCACCACTTTCAATAATTCCTTAGCACTATCAGTTTAAGGATAGAAGACTTGATATTATTTCCTAGCGTCATTCGCATAAACATTAAGCCAAGTCTACTCAATTTTCCCAAGCTTGATGGAAATATCAATCTTCTTACTACTATCATCATCAAGAGCAAGGGGCTTTTCATCAATAAGAGCTACATCAAGATCCAAAACACCTTGGATTTCTTCATGGCACTATTGAAATTGGATTTCTTCATGGCACTATTGAAAATTTAGCTCATTTAACTTTACTATACACGCAACTTTGCAAACCTAAGGAAACAACATTAGATGCTGCAATATTAAAAAAAATACTTCAACATTAGGGTAAATTACAAAAACATTACTTGGCCTACCACCTCATTTCAAATTAAATACCGGACTTTTTTAATTTTCAATTTAGTGACTTTTGAATCAAATTTGCATACATTTCGTTTCTGAATTTGAGTTTTTGAGGAATTTTAAAGTTAAAAACGTATGAATTTTGTAATATGATTAACATAATTTAGTTGAATTTATTTTATTTTATTGTGGTTGATGATATGAATAATAGGATGGAACATATGCAAATTGATGCAAAAATTACTAAATTGAAAATTGGAAAAGTCCGGTACCTAATCTGAAATGAGGCGGTTGTCCAGACAATGTTTTTGTAAATTACCCTAAACATTAATGCTAAATACATAATTTCAAATAACATACATTTTGATAAATAAACATAAAAATCATATACATTAAGGTTCACCTTTGGATGATACTATCGTGCAAAACATTCAACATAATTTGATGCTTACAAATATATCTATAAAAAAGGCTGTTAATCATATCACAACTAACTTATTTGCAACCTTTGGGTATACTAAACAATCAACTCGAATATAGATAACAAGTCACCATAATTTCTATAATTATGAAACATACGATTAATGTTTCGGCAATTCATAAACAATCACTACAAATTTTTGGTTTTTTTCCGTCTCAAAATTCCGTCACTGAAACGTCACCAGAAATGCCGACGGACCATAATCCGTTATTTTTCCGGCAAAATTCCGTCAACAAAAAAATATCGTTATATTTCCGTCAACATTCCATCAACAATATTCCGTCTCAAAATTTGACGCGGAAAATCGACGGACTTTTATTGACGGAAAGTTGACAGACAATGAGCGGAAATATTGGCAGAAATATTTTCGTGACATTTCCCCTTATATTCCGTCATTTCTTTTACCGTTATATTTCCCCTTCGATTCCGTCATCCAAGCATTTCCGTTAGTTTTCCCCTTTCATTCCGTCATCCGACAATGATGGAATATTGACGGAACCCAATTGACAATGATTCTATCTGATAAAAAATAAATAAATTTTCTTATTTGAACTTTAAACAGCGCCCACATTCCGTCGAATTTAAGTCGGTGTATACTGTAGCCCAATTCCCTCCACATTCCGTCACCATTCCGTCACATGTAAATGGTAGAAATATTTTTCATTTTTTCCGTCTCATCTCCACTTCGCTTTCCAAACTCAACAAAATCAATAACCCCTTGAATGTAACGAGTAGTACCCCTTTCCGACCCCATCTAACTTTTATCCATGGCTATAATTGAAAAGCACCTTCAAAATGATGATCATACAACACAAAAACAAGGAACAAAGTAAATAACCAAAACATGATGACATTTGACGATGGAAAATGAATGTTTTGTGAACCTACATACATATAGACATGGAAAACAACTTATTTAACATATTGGAGACCCGCTCCAACTCGTCTAAAAGGGTCCTCCCCACGCATATATACATATAACACTCCTTATTTTGAAAAAAATCCAAGTATTGTGCAAAGGAACTACCATTTGCAACTCAACATACATTTGAAATGTACTTACCTTTCTGTTCTGGATGGAGGATTGGCTGAGAAAACAACTTCAGCCGTGGAGGAGAAAACTGGAGATGATGGGGAGAGGATAAAAGGTGGGTGCTGTGTTTATGTTTTTACATTTAATGATGTGTCCTTATGCGACTGACGTTGAATATTTGTGTCGTTTAAGAAATAGTTGGTGTACCTACCGACATCAATGCATCAAAAAGTTGTTTGACCATTAAATGGTCAACGGATTTCAAATATCTACCGCTGACTTGGCTTTCTACGAAATCACTTATGTGACAACCAAAAAAATCATCGTCACGTAAGGGCTCTTACGTGACAGAGTCAATGAGTCACATAAGCAATTGTCATATAAGTGACCTTATATGTCATACTTTGGGCAGTCACATAAGCACTAGTCTCAGTCGTGTAAGAACTCTTATGTGACTCGTTCTTATATGACTACATCAAAATACTGTCGTATAAGGCGCAATTTGGCATAGTGTCAACAGGTCACCAAAATCATCCTCTCCTTGCAGCACACTACCAAACAAGAATTAACAGTCACCATTACCATCCCTACCAAGAGCACCCCCAAAATAGACTCCATTTCTTTTAGTGATGGCCACTGCCATTGTGATGCCCGAGGAATGTAAGGGGATTAAAAGCAATCTGCCTCCAAATCTTCTCACACGAATATCAAAATAATTACCAATATTATCATCAATATCACCTGGGACCAATTTAGCAGGGAAGATTCTCGTAATATCGGAACCTCATTTAGTAATCATCCTCCTAGTATTCCTTTCGTCTGACACGTCAAAATTAAATTTATAATCTCCTGCAACTACTAGCTAGTGGTAAGTAGGGTCGAACCCAAGAGAGCTGGTTAGTTTTGGGCTGTGCATCAGTGCGGGTCGCGTCTGCTTCAGACATTACGGTCGCGCCTGGCTCAGACATTATCTGTGCGTCCACTTCAGACATTAGCGCCGAGCTAGTGTCTTCCTTGGGTGTGATCGACACTGGCTCAGAGTCCTTTTCGCTGTTGTTCGCCCCCGGTTCATCTACCACTCCCAATGTATTGATATTTCCTTTGGGTTAGGCATTGTCTACGACGGTAGCTTTCCAGGATCACTCTTCAGCTCAAAAACTATGCTGGCTATTTGGGACATCTGTTTAGACATCTCTGTAATGGCTCCATCAGTCCTCGCCTAATTTTGCGGCATAGTAGTGGCTAACTGCTGGGTGCTAGCTGCCAGCTCCTTCACCACATCTTCCACAGACTTGCTGGAATTTTAATGGCTAGGGCCTGCTTGATTGTAGTTCTGCTCTCGCTACTGATACTGACCGCGATTGTTGTAGCTACCCTGCTGCTGACAGGATGGTGGACGGTAGTATTGTTGTTGCTGAGGTTGTTGGGGTGCATGGTTATTACAGTTTTGGAATCCACCAACTACGTTAACATCAACCTGTGTATCCTCCTATAAAGTAGGGCAAGCATCCGTCGTATGGTTAGTTGCACCACAAAATTCACAAGGCTTCACTTGAACCACCTGATTCATCATGAGCTTCTGCATCATCTCCCTCATCTGTTTCAGCTCCCCAACTGTCAGGTTTGATGGGGTCTCAGCATTTGCAACGCTTCTGGTCCTACTGATTTCCTCTTGCCGACTGGCTTCTTCCCCGAACCTAGCATTCTCGGCCACCTCAGCGATCAAATTTCATACCCCAGCTGGAGATAAATTCAAGACAGACCCACCCTCCAGGTGATGCATCAAGCAACATCCTATCAAGTCACCTCAACCCACTTAGCAAATACTCGATCACAAGCTTCTCAGGCAATCCTAGATTGCAGCAGTTCAACTCTAAAGCATTAAAGTTCTCCATATAGTCTTACATCGACTCATTAGGTCCTTGCTTTATATCTTGCAGTTGTCTCCGAACCTGTCCTACCTTAGCTGCTGGGTAGTATTTGTTGAGAAACATTTTCTGCATCTGGTCCCATGTCCTGATGCTACATGAAGGAAGAGACAGAAACCAAGATCTAGCATGTCATTTAAGGAAAAGTGGAAAGCCTTAAGTTTGAAATTCTCCACTGTGACTCCATAGGGTCGGAGAGTCTGACAAATGCCATGAAAATCATGTTGATGCCTAGTGGCTGATTCTCCTTGCCGACCCGAAAACTTTGGTAGATGGTGCACTACCGCAGTCTTGATCTCGATATCTTGTGTGTCTGCCCTTTCATCGATGCACCAGGATATATTATGAAAATTAGGGGCACATAACTCATTCATCGTAGGTTGATACAGCGTCATCTGATCATCACCAACTTCGTCGTTCTCACTGTTTACGCGAGACATAGCGAAGCAAGTAACAAAGCACAAAAAAAACTAAAAATTAAAAACAAAAATAAGAAAAACCCAAAAAAGAACAACTTCACTGAAGCGAAGATCTCCGGCAACGGCGCCAAAATTTGACGCGCGTAGTCTGACGTGTCTAACTTAAATTTATAATCTCCTGTAACTACTAGCTAGCGGTAAGCAAGGTCAAACCCAAGAGAGCTGGTTTTTTAAGTTGTATCTGAAGACAATTAAAGAAAAGAGGGTTTTAGCAGTGTGAGTGCAAAAGAGGCAAATAGCGAAGAAGGTTTTCAATCTGAGAGAATATTAAGCTTAGGGTTTCTATTGTGTCACGTTTATCATAGACAGCTAATGATCAAATTCCAAGTTTCTAAGTGTGGTTATTCCGACAAAGGCAACAACCCTAAGTATCCTGACAAAGGTGGTACACCACAATCTAACCTGACAAAGGTGTTAGACTTCTAGTTCTTTCCTAAACACAATAATCCGACATAGGTGTTATTAGGTTTTGGTGTTACGATCTACCTGTACGACAAAGTTTCCAATAGTTATTAACGATAAGAATTGGTTGTCTAACTAAGCTTTACGACAAAGTTTCCACTTTATCCAACAATTCAATTCATAGGATGACGAACAAGAATTAGTAAAACATGAAATTGCATTAAGAAAAGAGTCTCGAAACGTGGTCACAATAAATGAAACCCTAAACTGAAATAAGAATTTAGCTACACATAATCATTGAAAGAAAACACAAAGTATTCATAATGAAAAGTAGTAGAAAAATCTCCTCTCGTCAAAAGCTTCGCGTTCTCCTCCAGAGCCGTCGTGTTGAGTCTCTCAAACTTCGAATGATGAAACCCTTCTCCAAACCTTAAATTTATAAGAAAACAGGGTTTCTAAAACTGTTTTTGGGCTGAAATTGCCAAATCTTAGAAATGCTGACCTCATCACCTCGTCGAGTCTCCCGCGCACAAGGAAGACTTTAGCGTCGCGCCTAAGAAAGAGGTTATCGGTACTAAAATGGCCTTTGGGCGCGACTCTCTCGGACAACATTTTGCTCTTCTGCGCAGCAGTTCTAACTTCGACTCTTTATTTGACCAATCATATGAACTTGGCTGCTCTTGGTGTGAACTAGAGAGTTGTAGAAAATTTAGTCAGCTACGCATTGACATGTAGCTCGTATTTTTCTGATCAGTGTTCAATTCCCAAACTCCATCGAACCTCCAAAGGTCTGATCTATCACTGTGGTGTTTTTGGCATGAAATACCGTCTTTTATGTGTGTTTCTTCCTAGAACTTCCGAAACACCTGAAGTGCAAAATCATACTAAAAAGTAAATGTTCGCATATAAAAGTGTCGAAATAAATGAGATTAGTTAGTTTGACGAATAGTATAAATACGACTAATCAGCCTTCCATATCTCCCAAATAGCACAGCATGCCACTCCAAGCTTCATGGCTCCTCTATAGTCCAACGGATTCTTACTGGGAGAAAATGAATAAGGGAACCCTTTCCTTGAATACGAGGCCCCAGGAACAGGAGAACAAAGAAGTCATAAACTAAATTAGTCAAATCGCCACCAAAAAAGAGATGGTACATAGTCTCTACAGAAGGAACTCCGCAATAAACACATCGAGAGGCCAACGGAACACCAGCTCTTCTGACATTATCCTCCGTATGCACAACTCGGAGAAAAATCTTCCACACAAAGTAATTGTTTTTTGTACGAATCCAACTCTACCAAAGGTGCCCTGCCCAAGTCAGTTTTGGTCATTTAGTTGAGAAATTCCCAGATGAGTAACCTTCCCAAATAAACTTATCCTCTCCAACACCAACACGCATAGCCTAAATAAACCATCTTCTAGACACTGAAATGTTAAGCAGTAGCAATCCTTGTAGAGTAGGGTCAGCATACACCTTTGCAATGGACAGGTTGGTCATAGTAGCTGGAGTGTTGAGGCCAAGAGTGCTACAGAAATCCTCCAGAGTACGGCTGCAAACGAGTCAATACACTCGTGAGATACTCGTGAACAAACTCGGTCAAAGCTCGACTCGAAACTAAACGAGTCGAGAACGAGCATAAATTTACAACTCGTTTATTAAACGAGCCGAGTACGAACAAGGTAAAACTCTACTCGTATATACTCATGAACAACTCGATTAAATACTCAATTAGCTACTCGATTGGCTACTCGATTATTCCATATGAATTACGGTGATTACAATTGTAATTTCAAGTGGATTGCGGCTAAAGCCTATATACTCCCATAAAGATTCATTAGATTATGTAGAATAGATTTTAGAAGGTGGAGTGTTCCTCTATATATATACACGTTCATCTTATTAGTTTTGTAATGAACGTCCAATGTAGGACAAAAGAAAATATTATAAAGAATCATGGAAGAAGTCGAAATGCAAGTGAAGTTCCAATATCCCACATCGATCCTGTACAAGTCTTTGGTCCACAAATGATTATAAAAGGCGGAGTAAGCCTATCCATCTGCAACACAAATTGGGATATTCTGGGCTGGACTTATCTTGGGCTTTGTCGTCCTTGGGTCGCCTTTTGGATTCCTGTGCAAAATGCTTTACGTTTTCCCATGCAAACGAGCTTTAAAGTCAAGCAGTTTGTATCGGTACATGTAATTCGAGTTTAAGATTCGAGTACGAGTCGAGCTCGAGTATCATGAAAAGTTTTCGAGTCGAGTTCGAACAAGATTTTTGAAGCTCGTCGAGTTCGAGTGTTGTATATATTTACTCGAGTCGAGTTCGAGTAGCTTACTACTCGGCTCGACTCGGCTCGTTTGCAGCCCTACTCCAGAGAGTCAGGTCAATCATCAAGCACCCACCTGCCTTTATCTCTAAGAACTGCAACTAAATGATAGAAACTTCTCCAAATACAAGACCCCTTAACACCTTGTTTGAACCATCTTCTCGAAAAGCTAGCCCAAAGAGAGCTAGAGGTAATGAAACCTCACGCCAATTTGCCTTTCAAAGCAAGCATAATATCATTGAGGCCCTTAATCCCCAACCCTCCAGCATTTTTGTCTCTACATACAAGCTCCCATCTCACCCAATGCCTTCTTTTAACATTACCCTTATCCCATAAAAAACTGCATATTATACTACGAATCCTAGCCAAGACTGTTTTTGGGATGGGCAATACCAACATACAATGTATACCAACAAAATTCAGTACATAGTCAATCAACGTGATTTTACCTCCCATAGTGAGTAAGGTCCTCATCCACCCTCCTATACGCTGCCTTATTTTTTCCTCCAAAGCTGTAAAATACTCAATCTTGACTCTGCCAACAAAAAGAGGCACGCCAAGATAGGTGGAAGGGAAATTACCTCTATTAAAATTAGAGACATTTAACAGAGAGACTCGCTGCTCCTCTGAAATGTCTTTAGAAAAATAAATGCAACTTTTTCCATTATTCAAGTATTGCCCAAAAAGCCTATAGAATTTCGAACGACGTCAAGGAGATTAGTCACAGAGTTGTCATCCCCATTAGTAAAGATCAAACTATCATCCGCAAATAAAAGGTGATTAATCGAGGGAAATCACACTATGTACGATAGAGAACAACAAGCCCTTCAGATACTCTTTGGTTAATTGCCTTCGACAACCACTCCATACTAGGCACAAAAAGTGTAGGGGAAAGAGGATCCCCCTACCTGAGCCAGTGATAGGATTTAAAGAAATTGAAATCTTCCCCTAATAGATGAGATGTTGTTCTGGTCGAGATCCAGAACAAGTACAGAAACAACTTATGAGCTGAAATAAGTAATGCGGAAATAAAATACAACACGCAAAGTTGTTACCTAGTTCGGCGTTAACGAGCCTACTCTGGGGGGCGTTCTCTAGCCCGGTGGACAGCAATTCACTATTATTGAGTATTGCGAGTACAGGAATTACCGTTTACAGAATCCCTCTTAAACTACCTGAGCCTCGGACACTCTAGTAATTGCAATCTAGGTCTCCCCCTAGATCTTTGCTCCCGCTCAGTATCCACCAAGATGATCCTCCGTGAGAATCAGCGCCTTCTCCCGAATGCGCAGTAACAGAACTTCAGTGCGTGAACCTTCAGTGTAGTCCTTCGATCAATCTGCTGAGCACCAGCACAGATTGAATCCGAGCGCCTTTGAGTAACCAGTGACGATTAACTCTCCGACCGAATACGAGCTTAGTGAATAACCAGTTACGATTAATTCACCGCCGTTAGCCTCCTCCTCCCTTCAATGAGTATGAGCGTGATTTAATATCTCCGTAAGTGCTGACTAATACCGAAGCATTAGCCCTCCTTATATAGGACGGTAGAAACCCTAAACCGAGTAGGATTTCTATTCTAAACCGCCTATCTCAATTAGGAAACATTTCCTAATATCTTGCGCATATCTCTTGTAGATAATCCTTTATTTGAATCTTCAATCTTGATTAGGCAATCTTCGATTATCTTCACGACTAAGATAGCTTCAAGCGTAAGCAACCGACTCTCTTGATATCTTCGATAATCATCATATCACCGACTTGCTAAAAATCGGACTTGCCAAATCCGTTCTGCTGATGCGTCAGAGTTGTGCTACGTCGGCTGTAACAAGTTACCAAATCTGAATTTGGAAACTTCCAATTTCTGTCCATGCACCTGCAACCGCCTTGATCTCCAACGGTCGACTGTGTTTCCAAATCTGAATTTGGAAACATTCCATCTGCTTTAACTTGTTCCAGGACAGTTGTTTCTCCCAGTCCTGAACAACAGCTAGGACAACTAAACTAAGTTTTGCCAAACTCCATGCCATATAACTAACAATCTCCCCTTGGCATTTTTGGCAAAACTACCTACTGTAATCTACCTGTACTACTATTACAGTTGAATCTTTGAAGGAGGTTTCAAACTCCCAAGCTGTGCTACGAACTAAGCTACCAAGCGAATCTTTGAGGAGATTTCAAACTCCGATCATAACAAGCACAAACGAATCTTTTAAAGAGATTTCAAACTCCAAAAAAAACAGTCTAACAATAAGCACAAATGAATATTTTAAGGAGCTTTCAAACTCCAATAATACTCCCCCTTTTTGTCACAAAATGACAAGGGAGTACACAAAGAAGGCATTACCTTATAGAACTTTTAATTTCTGCGAACCTTCGGCCAAGCATACTTTGACACTACCAAACTTTGAGCGTTCGCTCTTTCTTCTAAGTCAACCCTTTAATCATGAGACACTTACACTCCGGTTGACCCCTTGTACTGGAATAGATTAGTTGTCTATGACACACAGACCCAGTGAGGATCTAAGTGTTTCGAACTGAAGATTGTCCAAGGCTTTTGTGAGGATGTCTGCCAGCTGCTTCTCAGTTGACACGTGTGTCAGGGTGATAGTTTTCTTCTCAACTAATTCTCGAATGAAGTAATGCCTGATGTCGATATGCTTTGTTCTGGAATGTTGCACCGGATTCTTGGATATGTTGATGGCACTCATGTTGTCACAGTAGAGAGTCATCACATCTTGTTTGACTCCGTATTCCTCTAGCATCTGTTTCATCCATAACATCTGGGTGCACAAACTTCCTGCCGCAATATATTCTGCCTCAGCAGTAGATAGAGAAATACTGTTCTGCTTCTTACTGAACCAAGAGACCAGATTGTTTCCAAGAAAGAAACAACCTCCAGACGTACTTTTGCGGTCCTCTGCATTCCCAGCCCAATCTGCATCGCAGTAGCCTACTAAGCAGGAGTTGGTATCCTTAGTATACCACAACCCATAGTCGACTGTTCCACAGACATATCTGATAATTCTCTTCACATTCATCAGGTGACTCTCCTTGGGATTTGCTTGATATCTGGCACAGACACCAACTGCATGAGCAATGTCCGGCCTACTGGCGGTTAGGTATAGTAGACTTCCAATCATGCTTCGGTATAGGGTTTGGTCCACCTTTGCGCCGGCTTCGTCCTTTGTAACCTTCACATGAGTTGCAGCGGGGGTTCTCTTGTGTGTTGCTTTTTGAGATCAAACTTCTTGATCAGGTTTCTAGCATATTTGCTTTGGGAAATAAAGATGCCATCCGCCTTCTGTTTGACTTGTAAGCCAAGAAAATAAGACATCTCTCCCACCATGCTCATCTGGAATTCATTCTGCATTTGATGGACGAATTTGTCTACCAGCTTCTGGTTGCTTGAGCCAAAAACAATATCATCTACATAAATCTGAGCAATGATGAAGTCGGTTCCTGTGTGTTTCACAAACAGCGTCTTGTCTACTCCTCCTCGCACATAGCCATGAGTGATTAGGAAGTCAGTAAGCCGCTCGTACCATGCTCTGGGCGCCTGTTTGAGACCATAGAGCGCCTTCTTCAGGTGATATACATAGTCAGGATGATGAGGGTCTTCAAAGCCCTTTGGTTGAGCCACAAACACTTCTTCATTTAGCAGCCCATTTAGGAATGCACTCTTGACATCCATCTGAAACAACTTGAACTTAAGGTGACAAGCAAGAGCAAGAAGTAGTCGAAAGGCTTTTAAGCGAGCAACCGGAGCAAACGTCTCATCAAAATCTATTCCCTCAATCTGAGTATAGCCTTGAGCCACGAGACGAGCTTTATTTCTGGTGATGTTTCCGTGTTCGTCTGACTTGTTCTTGAAAATCCACTTTGTTCCAATAACGTTCACACTATCCGGACGTGGAACAAGATCCCAGACATCATTTCGTTGGAATTCACCAAGTTCTTCTTGCATGGCGACAACCCAGTATTCATCATTGATGGCTTCCTTGATGTTTCTGGGTTCAATAGTAGATATGAAACAGGTAAAGCCAGCCAATTGACGAAAGTTAACCTGTTTACCTCGCGTTTGTATGCCATCTGTGGGATTACCAATTACTTCACTGACAGGATGATACTTTTCAACGGCTCTTGAGGGTTGTAGGACACGAGGAGAGGCAGGAGGCGTTGGAGCAGATTCCGTATCAATATCCTCATCTGATTGATGGTCATTTGTCGCAGACTGCTCAGGCTCTTTATCTGTGACTAATTCCTTATTTGGAGAGGCGATAGTAGGTTGTTCCGGATTAGGTGGGGTATCATCATCATCTGCATTATTTGTCTCAGAAGCCCCTGGAACAACGTCCTGTACAACAACATTGATTTATTCCATGACAAAACCAGTGCGCTTGTTGTAGACTCGGTATGCCCTGCTGTTAGTGGAATATCCCAGAAAGATTTCTGCATCACTTTTAGGGTCCAGCTTCTGCAGATACTCTCGATCTCTAAGAATGAAGCACTGGCTCCCAAAGACATGGAAGTACTTCACCGTAGGTTTTTTACCCTTCCATAACTCGTATCAAGTCTTCTCGGTTCCGGATCGAATCATGACTCTGTTTATGACATAGCAAGCAGTGTTCATGGCTTCCGCCCAAAACTTTAAAGGAACATTCTTTGCACGAAGCATTACTCGTGCCATCTCCTGAATGGTTCGGTTCTTCCTTTCAACAACTCCATTCTGTTGAGGTGTGATTGGTGAAGAAAATTGATGAGTTATGCCCCTTTTTGAGCAGAATTCAGCAAGAGCAGCATTCTCAAATTCCTTTCCATGATCACTCCGAATCTTTATTATATGCTCGTCTTTATCTTCTCTTTCACGCTCCAGTCGAGTGCATAATAGAACAAATGCCTGGACAGCATCTGACTTTTCTCGCAAGTAGCTGGACCAGGTGAACCTAGAGAAGTCATCAACACACACCAGAACGTACCTCTTCCCTGAATAGCTTTCCACTTGCATAGGCCCCATTAAATCAATGTGAAGCAGCTCCAGAGGTCTACTCGTATTAATCTGAGTAGTGCCCTTGTGTGGAACTTTGATTTGTTTTCCAATTTGGCAGTCTCCACAAACAATGCTTAGCTCTCCTTGGACTTTGGGTATGCCGCGAACAAGACCATCTGAAGCAATCTTCTGAAGCGTTCTTAGATTCACATGACCCATTCGCTGATGCCATAAGTTCATCTCTTCAGTTTTACTCAGTAAACATGTTGTGTTAGCATTGGGTTTACCAAGGTTCAGGAGGTAGCAGTTGTTCGATGACCTTCTTCCAGAGAGAACTGGGTCGTTATTCTTGTTTAACACCACGCACTCATCTTGTGTAATTGAACATGATGCTCTCCATCGCACAACTGGCTAATGCTAATTAGATTAGCCTGCAAACCCTTGACAAGCAATACTTCTTTCAATCTGGGCAGGCCTTGAACGTTTAGAATTCCTTTACCAATGACCCTGCCTTCTCCTCCATCACCAAATGTCACATTTGAACTCCTTTTAATCTCCTCTATATTGGTCAGAAATGCAGAGTTGCCGGTCATGTGTCTTGAACACCCACTGTCAAAATACCACATTTCTCTTTTCAGATGACAAGTAGAACTAAAGGCAACGTGGCAAACTTCACTTCTTTGCTTAATCCTCCAAACTTGCTTCATATGCGGTTTCTGAACTTGTTTCATCTTTCTGATAGACATATGGAATTTATGACACCTTGACTTGATGTGTCCCACTTGATTGCAATAAAAACATCTTCGCCTGTCTTGCTGTCTTGTGGGATACCATGTGGGAAACGGAGATGCTTTTCTTCGAGGGTGAAGATTGGCAGGAACAACTCGCGGTCGAGGCTTAACAAAAGTTTTTCTTTGAGAACCATGTTCAGTTGGAACAAGTTGCGGTTGTGGCGCAGCTTTGACAAAATTTGTTTTTCCAGAACTCGCTCCACCTGTGAATCCAAGACCTTTGTGACCGCCACCTACCCGTTGCGCTCCCAGAATGGAGTCTAGATCTTTTGTTCCAGAATTCAGCATTTTGACTGATTTTTGTAAGTTGTTTAGCTCCTCTATTGTCTCCTCATGAGCAAGTTTGTCTGTTTCAATTTCACATTTGAGGGCATCCACAATATTAATAAGATTTACCTCTCTCCTTTTTAGAGCATCATTTTCGCGCTTTAGGTCATCCGTGACTTCTGAACGATCTCCTTGTTTTTTTTCACTCTGAAGCTTTAGGGATGAATTAACTGCCAGCAACTCCACCTTTTGAGAAATTAGCTCAGCTCTTTCGTTTTTTGCTTCAACCAACCGAGCTGTGAGGTCACAAATGCTCTGCTGATGTTTTAGTTTCAAGGTGGCAATCTCTTCCTTGAGTTTCTCCTTTAGTTTCTCCATAGAGTTCTGGAGAGATTTATTTCGCTCGACTTCAACCAACCACTGTTGATATAGTTCTTTGTAATTGTTGGCAATTTCCTCATCTGTAATTTCTTCGTTATCACTCCCACTGGAATACATAATGTGATCTTCAACTGATGCCTTTTCCTCCTTTTTGCTATTGTGGTCTCCTTCCTGATCAACACAGCTGGTGAGGGCAACAAAATTACTGTGCTCTCCTTCTTGATCAGATTCACTGTCACTCCAGTTGATCACATAGGCATTCTTTTTCTTCTATGTGTTGACGCATTCTGCTTGAATGTGTCCAAACCCCTCACATTCTCTGCATTGGATATGTTTGCCTTTGTTGTCTTGAACAAAGTCTCCAGACATATTTCCCTTAGAAGCTCTGCCATCCTTCTGGTACCTCGAATTGGTTGACTGACCAGAATTAGTCCCTTTAGTGTATTCTCTTCTCATATATTTCCTGAAGTTTTTGGCAAACATAGCATACTGTTGTTCTGATGATTCACCCATCTTGTCTTTGACAACTTCAGCTTTCAGACCAACGCTGGTGACCTTTGTAAGACGGTCTTCTTCATTCATATCCATCTCATGAGTCTGCAGAGATCCCATCAGTTCATCCAGTCTCATGGTCTTCACATCATTGGCTTCTTTAACGGCAAGAGCTTTCATGGCGAACCGCTTTGTGAGAGATCTCAGCACCTTTCTTACCAGCGCTTCTTCGGTCATTGGTTCTCCTAGGGCGAATGCTTCGTTGGAGATATCGAGAATCCGAGTATTGAAGTCAGCAATGGTCTCATCCTCCTGCATTCTTAAGTTTTCGAATTTTGATGTGACCGTCTCCATTCTGAAAACTTTAACTCTGGTCGTGCCTTCATGAGCAGTTTGAAGAATGTCCCAAGCCTTCTTCGCAATTTCACAGGTAGAGATCATCTTGAAATTCTTTCCATCAACCCCCGAGAATATGGCATTCATTGCTTTAGAGTTTGCCGCTTCAGCATGCTTATGATCCTCAGTCCACTTGTCTTTAGTAATGAGGCAAACTTTACCTTTTTTGTCGATAGTCACAGGGTGTGTCCATCCTTGTTCAACTGCCTCCCAAACTGATTCATCTTGGGACTTTAGAAACGCCTTCATTCGAACTCTCCAATAGCCATATTTATTTCCTTCAAGCAGAGGAGGTCGACTGATGTTCTGCCCTTCTCTCAAATCCATCTCACCGACTTCTGGATCTTACTCTGTATGTCGAGTATTTGCTCTGATACCAATTGAAATCTTCCCCTAGTAGATGAGATGTTGTTCTGGTCGAGATCCAGAACAAGTACAGAAACAACTTATGCGCTGAAATAAGTAATGCGGAAATAAAACACAACACGCAAAGTTGTTACCCAGTTCGGCGTTAACGAGCCTACTCTGGGGGGCGTTCTCTAGCCCGGTGGACAGCAATTCACTATTATTGAGTATTGCGAGTACAGGAATTACCGTTTACAGAATCCCTCTTAAACTACCTGAGCCTCGGACACTCTAGTAATTGCAATCTAGGTCTCCCCCTAGATCTTTGCTCCCGCTCAGTATCCACCAAGATGATCCTCCGTGAGAATCAGCGCCTTCTCCCGAATGCGCAGTAACAGAACTTCAGTGCGTGAACCTTCAGTGTAGTCCTTCGATCAATCTGCTGAGCACCGGCACAGATTGAATCCGAGCGCCTTTGAGTAACCAGTGACGATTAACTCTCCGGCCGAATACGAGCTTAGTGAATAACCAGTTACGATTAATTCACCGTCGTTAGCCTCCTCCTCCCTTCAATGAGTATGAGCGTGATTTAATATCTCCGTAAGTACTGACTAATACCGAAGCATTAGCCCTCCTTATATAGGACGGTAGAAACCCTAAACCGAGTAGGATTTCTATTCTAAACCGCATATCTCAATTAGGAAACCTTTCCTAATATCTTGCGCATATCTCTTGTAGATAATCCTTTATTTGAATCTTCAATCTTGATTAGGCAATCTTCGATTATCTTCTCGACTAAGATAGCTTCAAGCGTAAGCAACCGACTCTCTTGATATATTCGATAATCATCATAGCACCGACTTGCTAAAAATCGGACTTGCCAAATCCGTTCTGCTGCTGCGTCAGAGTTGTGCTACGTCGGCTGTAACAAGTTACCAAATCTGAATTTGGAAACTTCCAATTTCTGTCCATGCACCTGCAACCGCCTTGATCTCCAACGGTCGACTGTGTTTCCAAATCTGAATTTGGAAACATTCCATCTGCTTTAACTTGTTCCAGGACAGTTGTTTCTCCCAGTCCTGAACAACAGCTAGGACAACTAAACTAAGTTTTGCCAAACTCCATGCCATATAACTAACAGAACTCATAAGGCTCTCGTGCCCATTTGATGGAAACCCAAGAATAAGAGATGCACCTAAAAATCAGATCAATCACTCCTTCAGAGAAACCACACGCTCTAAAAACTCCCATAATAAAGCTCCTCGATATTCTGTCATACGCTTTAGACATATCCATTTTCATAAGGGTATTATTCCCCTCACAATTGCAGTTGAAGTCAAACGAAAGATCATGTGCGAGGACTACATAACAAAACAAACCTGCTCCCTACTAATAATCTTGGGCAAAAAACTAGAAATTCTGGAGTTCAGGATGCGAGATAAAATTATGTGATTGAATTTTCATATGCTTATAGGCTTAAGATCATCCATACATGAGGGGACTGGCACCTAGGGAACCAATGCCAGGTAAGTTGCAGAGATGATGTTCAGAATCTGGATGCCATATAAAAATGCCTTGACGGCCTTCATCAGATCATCTTTAATCGTATTCCAAAAGGTAACATAGAACCTCCCACAGAAGCCATCCGGCACAGGAGCACTATCCTCCTGCATAGATAAGATTTCCTTGCGAACTTCCTTCTCTGAGGGGCACTAGACCGGAGTCACATTATCCTCATCTCGAACCACTTTCTCAAAGAACCCAAAGCTGCTAGGGTTTGGAGGCGAATTAAGCCCCGACAGCAATTGAGGACACACCACTTTGTAGAATTAGTCCAGGAAACATCAACTTTAACAAATTGAGGACACCACACCAAATTATCTAAAATCACAAGATCCCTCCGTAAGAGCCATATGTGCCTACACCCCCTTCAACAAAGTTGTCAAAGCTATTACTCCTAGCAATGTCTTCTAGAACAGGCACGCCAACTTTTGGTTCTAGTAACGCAACTAAATCAACCGGGTTAAGGGATAACAAATGCTTAAAATATCCTTGCGTACCTTTGTTCCCTATCTCTCTTACATTAAAACAAAGAGTCTCCATCATCATTTATGGGAGGTTGAGGGGCAATGCTTGCTACCCAATTTAGATCTGTCTAGCATCCTGGCTACGTCACTATTCTCTCCTACCACTTGTTTGAAATGATCCACGGCCGATGAATCGACTAAAACACCAAGCTCCTCGTTATAGGTGATCACACTTTTGGATTGCAACGTACCGGACACCCAAACAGCCTTGACACGCTGAGCCTCGGCCCCTTTATGCAAACTGACCATTCTCTGCAGTACATTGTCAAGGGACATTCGGCATTCAGCTCGCCCCAACCTGCGAGTAAAGGCAAATAGGTGCTGCGTCAGTATTCAAGTCATTTCCACCTGATAGAGCAAAATCTTCTATTCCTTCATTCACCTGTACCTCATGCCCTGATTTATACACCACTAAGACAAGGTCACCCACATCCGCACCCTAACTCTTCTCCACGGGAGAGATACTATTAGGGGCCTCGACCTCTTTAACCTTTTCAGCAACAACATGACGAACTTGGCCATCACCCTTTTGCTCATGGGTATTACTCTCTACCCTTCTCGCTCTTCTCTTCTTCTTAACTTGTGTCCATCGTGACTGATTACCCTGGCTCCTATTATTATTAGTTCCACTCCCTTTTCCTGCAATGTTAAATGTAGTATATACACCTATATTTATTGCCTTATCCCGTTTTGTCCTCTTAAACTTTAGGTCCACATTCCCATGCACATCATGCATAGCTGATGGTTTCTTTTTACGACAATCAGCCAACATGTGCCCATGCACCTTACAATACGAGCAATAGTAAAGGTTCCCCTCAACATCAACTTTCTACTTAAACAGCGCCTACTATCTGAGAGAGTTAGAGTTACTTCGCTTGGGATTGGCTGAGCTACATCCATTTCCATACATGCCCTCGCAAACCTCAGACCAGAAAATGTTTTAGTATGCTCTTCAACATCCAACAATGTTCCAAAGGAGATAACAATTGCACCAATGTAATTCCTTGTGAAGAAAGCTGGGTGGAGGCCAAGAAACCAAACTCATTTAGTCGTGGTGGAGGACTCACACCTAGGGTTGTAGTCTGTGGTGTAACGAAAGAGGTTTAACATAGCGTGATGCAGAGCAGGTGGTGAAAGTGAGAGAAGAGTGAAAGGATGGGTGAGAGGGTATAGTAGGGTTTTGGGTTTTCAATTTTTGATCTCTTTATTTGGCTGCTAGTGCAGTATTTAAAGCATTAAGTACAAAGTGACGGCATTCCCAATGCACACCGCCTTGACGTCCAATGAGCTGGTTTAGCTCGAATTTCGAGCTTGAATACAGTTTAGAAGGCAACTTTGCTCTCTCCCCGCTTCTGGGTTTTCCCGCTGGTTGATTCTCATTGGTCCTCGATATTCCTCTCGCATCATTAATTCCCCCCACAAAAACATTCTCGACCTCGAGATTAAATGCCGGAAATGTCTGGGAAAAAGCCTCCACGTCCTCCCATGTTGCGCCCTCTGGAGTTTGCCATGTCCACTGGACTAAGACCTGGGCAACCTGGCGTTCACCTCTCTGGGTTATTCTGCTGCCCACTATTTTTGCTGGAATTAAAAGCGGATGATCTTGTATAAGGTCTGCTGGCCATACAGCACCTTGAAATAGGGGTTTGGCGCGGCAACATTTGAGCACGGAAACATGGAACACATTGTGTATCCGAGACCCTGGCGGTAATGCAAGTCGGTAGGCCACCCGCCCCACCTTCGTCGTGATTTCAAATGGACCAAAGTATCATTTTGCGAGTTTCTTCTCGCGCCTCAATTTTGCAGTGTGTTGGCGATACTGCCCAAGGCGCACCAACACCCATTCGCCTATAGCGTAGTCGACCCCACTGCGATGTTTATTCACTTGTTGGACCATCCGATTCTGCGCGCGAGCGAGGTTGGCACGCAACTTTCGAATGAGGTTGGAGCAGTTGGATAACAATGTATTGACTGCCCCCAAAGATGATCTGCCGGATGAGTAGTCCATCAGATTAGGAGGTTGTCACCCATACACTGCCTCGAATGGTGTCATTTCCAAGCCGGAGTGCCTTGCCATATTGTAATGGAATTTGGCACAAGGCAAAAGGTCCACCCAATCACTATGTTTGTCCCCCAAATAGCAACGTAGGAAGTCCTCTAAGAGGCGATTGACAACCTCGGTCTGCCCGTCGAATTGCGGATGATATACAGAGCTGTGCGAGAGTACTGTACATTGCTGACGAAAAAGCTATTACCAAAATAAACTCATGAAGATTGGATCTCTGTCCGACACTATTGTGGCCGAAATTCCGTGCAGTCTGCAGATTTCATTTATGAAGTGCTTAGCCACTCCCTCCACAGAGAAGCCTTTGGCTAAAGGGCAAAAGTGTGCGTACTTCGTTAACCGATCGACTACCACCATTATAGCGGATTTACCTTTGGCGGGAGGTAATACCGTGATTAAGTCCATGGATACGTCTTGCCAGATTTGTTTAGGAATTAGCAGTGGTTGAATAGTGCCCGGTGATGCCGTGTTGATGGGTTTCACTTGATGGCAAATGAGGCACTCTGAGACGTAGTCTGTTACCGCTCTGTGAAGCCCTTTCCAAAAGAAAATGGTTGCGTTTTGAGCAGTGGTGCGACTAATGCCCACATGTCCTCCTACTACCGAGTCGTGGTATTCAAATAGGATGAGATCTTTGAGGGCAGAGTTGTCAGGGACCATGACGCGGTTACGACAAAAAATCAAGTCATCACGGATCTGGTACAAGGGGTATGTTGCTGGTGATGCTGCAATGCCTAGCCGAAGTTGCTTGGCTTTGGGGTCAGTAGCATATAGGTTGCGGATGGCACGAAGTAGTCCAAAAACAGGGGCTGAAGCACCATGCAACGCCATGTAGGAGGCCTGTGGTAGGAGGGATAAGGCATCAACCAGTGCATTCTCATGACCCGGGTGAATTATGACTTCAAAATCGAACCCCATGAGATTGCTCATCCATCTTTGTTGTTCCGGTGTGTGGATAGTTTGGGTGAGGATCATTCGAAGAGGTTGGTGGTCCATTTATATAGTAAAATGGACACCGAGCAAGTATTTTTGCCATTTTTGAACTGCCATTACCACAGCTACGAGCTCTCTATTATAGGTAGAAGTGCGTTGGAGAGCTGGTGTTAATTACCGGCTAAAGAACGCAGTAGGTTGGCCACCATGTGATAACACCGCGCCCATGCCCAGCCCGGAGGTGTCCGTTTGTACTGTGAAAGGCAAGGTAAAGTTAGGTAAGGCAAGTGTAGGAGCTGCTGCCATGGTATTCTTCAGCTGAGTGAATGCAGCAGTGGTACCCTCAGTCCAAAGAAATGCGTCCTTGCGCAAGAGTTGTGTCAAGGGTGCTGCAATTTGTGCATAGTTGAGTATGAAGCGGCGGTAGTATCCAGTGAGACCGAGGAAACCTCTCAACTGCTAGATGTTGGATGGTTGGGGCCATTGTTGTATAGCTTGCACCTTATCGGGATCAACTTCCACCCCATCCCCTGAAATGAAATACCTCAAATATTGGACTCTATACTGCGCCAACTCACACTTAGATGCCTTGGCTAGAAATCCATTAGAGAAAAGTGTGCCAAAAACACATCGAAGATGCGCAAGGTGGGTGGTCTAGTCTTGACTGTAGATCAAAATGTCATCCATGAACACTAGTACATACTTACGCAACATTGGATGAAACATGTCATTCATAGCAGCTTGGAATGTGGCCGGGGCATTAGTGAGGCCGAACGACATGACCACAAACTCATAATGGCCATCATGGGTTCGAAATGCGGTCTTGGGAATGTCTTCCTTGGCCATGAGGATTTGATGATATCCCGAGCATAGGTCAAGCTTAGGGAATATTCGTTTGCCGGCTAACTCATCAAACAACTCATCTACTGTGGGAATGGGGAATTTGTCTCGAACTGTGATGATGTTAAGTGCCCTATAATCCACACAAAATCGCCATGTTCCGTCCTTCTTTCGGACGAGTAAAACGGGCGACGAGAAGGGGCTTGTGCTGGGTCTAATGACACCATCTGTTAGCATTTTCGAGATCAGTCTTTCCATCTTATGTTTCTGGAAGCGAGGGTATCTGTATGGGCGGACGCTTACTGGTGTAGAGCCTGGAATTAATGGGATATGGTGATCATGTGCTCTAGAGGGCGGTAAGCCTTTAGGGATATCGAACACAGTGGTAAACTCATGTAACAGTGCTTGCACCTCATGCTTGCACCTCAATCACAGAGGTCATTGGAATAGCAGGTAACTTTAGTGTGGGGACGTCCTCTGCATGGCATTCCATAATGTCATATGAAACATTGACCTGACACTCTTAGTTTGCTGGGTGCGCCACAGCTGACCCAAGGACAAGGCGGAAAACTGTGCTGAAGAATCAAGGCCATGGGGACTCAACTGATCACACCATGATGCTCGATTCTTAGCCACATCTCATTGTAATCAAATACCACAGGGCCAACGTCCGCCAACCATTGGGCACCAAGGACCACATGGAAGTCACTACTAAATGGCTTACCCCCAAGCAATATCGGGACTGCTTTGCAAACACCATCACAACGGAGCTCATCGCCATTTCCCACTGTAACACTGAGGTTGCGCGCCGGCTCGATCAATACACCCGCATTTTTTGCCACTCGAGATTGCCAAAAATTGTGAGTTTAACCTGTATCTACAAGCATGGTTACTTGCCTGCCAGCGAGTGTTCCTTCCAAGTGCAAGGTGCGAGGCGTCGGACGCCCTTGCATGGAGTGATCGGAAATGGTTGGAGTGTCCTCCATGAGCAACATTTCTCAGTCCTCAATTACTGGCTTCACAGGATCATCCATGCATGGATCATCAAGGTCTTCGTCCATTAGTAAGCACTGGAAAGTAGGCTTGTAGTGGTGGCCTGGTAAGAATTTATCATCGCAGCGAAAACATAGGCCTTTCTCTGACCTTGTGGCGACCTCAGCTGGTGTCAGCTTGCGTATTGGCAGAGGTCCTGGTGGTTGCCCATATCGGCCTGGCGCTGGGTTGCCTGGTGAGATCGGTGGTGACCGTCCACCTGGTGGGCGACCCGTTGACCAGCGCAATGGATGAAGCTTCTGATTAGCAATTCCCTCCATGCCCATTGCAATGCGTAGGGTCGTGGGACATATCAGTACAATCTCACGCTGGATTTCATCCTTCAGGCCGGCGATGAAACGATCCAGTAGATTATCGGGAGATAGTTTCGGTGTTCGCACAGAGAGATTCTCGAAGTCGGCTATGTATGCAGCGACTGACGTTGTATGGACCAGTTTATTGATGGTCACACCCGGACTTTCGTAGCAGGAAGGTCCAAAACAGTGAAGCAAGTCTTGAGTGAAACTGAACCAATCAGTGATTTGATGAGTTATGTATAGCCATTGGTACCAGCGCAAGGCCTCGCCTCCCAGGTAGAACGTAGCAATGGTCATCTTCTGATCCGTTGTGATGTGATGAAACTCAAAGTATCGGTTCATCTGGAAAATGCAACCTTCGACAGCGTCTCCAGTGAAGATCGGCACATCAATACGGAGTTGTTTAGTCACCGTCTGAATGTCTGACTGACCAGCGCCATTATAAGGAACAGCTATGCCTTGAATGTGCGGACTAGTGAAAGCAGTGAAGTTTAGTGGTGTAGATAGTAGCGGGGGTGAGTGTGGACTATCACCGGTGTTCCCGATCGGACAATTCTCTGGGTGGCCCTCCAGAACAGGCTTTCCCATCATCATCTGTTCAAACATCTCCATGAGGCGGTCGACTCTCGCATCCCTTTTGGTGTTATCCTCCGCTTGATGGGCCTCATATACTTGTGAACGAGTGGTAAGGTCACCAACGCTCTGCGATACTTGTGAGGCGGTCGATTCTCATTGGTCCTCGATATTCCTCTCGCATCATAGCATGTCCAATCTTTCGGAGCGGGCACGTTAGAGAAACTGTGGCATTTTCCGCTGAGTCAAGTATCACCATGATGTGATGACTGTCCCAAATCTCACTAAGAGTCACCCTCCATATTAACAAGCGAGTGTTCCTTGAGGGTGTTACGAATCTCGGTAATTGAAGGCCTCTTGACTGTGAACTTGGCAATTAAGGAGTGTTTGAAGAGCGTCGCGCCAGCCACAAACTCAGCGGTCGTGAAGAGAATAACAGGATTGTCGTCAACGCTTCCATGCTGCCTGCAGAGAAACAGAATAGCAGGAAACCGTTGTTTCAAACGTGGCTTAGAGACCAACACATCGAATGAAACAATCCCTTAAAGACCTCTTCGGACAGCAGTGCCATCCCCAATGATATCACGTCGTGAGGAGACAAAGATTTGGCCATGCCGGCCGGGGGCGCTATGTCGCCGCCGACGCTTCAACGACCGTCGCCTTTCTCTGACTGTCGCACTTCCAAATGTCGCCAACAATTGATACTATTTCAATTAATTGTGTGGACTCGAAATATGTAAACATGGAGTTAATTAGAATTATTTCATATTCATAAGTCTTGACCTATTAAATGCATTAGTAATTTAACAATGTCAATAAACTGAAAAGTATATTTGTACATGATTGTTGACCTATTAAAATTAATACAATCAATGGATTAAATCTAAAACAACAACTTAATTTTACCTTGGAATTATTACTAATCAACAATAAATATTAATGATAATATTAATATATAAAAAACAAAAAATATTAATGATTGAAAACAATGGTTACACTAATGGATGAAATTGTAAAAGGTTCTCCTTCTTAATTTATTTTCTCTTTGAAAGTCTCAATAATGGACTCATTCAGTGAAAATAATAAAAACAATATATTTCAGGGTTTACAACCATATCCTTAAATGAGCCAACATGGTGGTGGCCTGTTGGTTAAGGAGTCACATACAATTCCTTACATCACAGGTTCGAGTCCTGTGGACACCATTTTTCTCACAATTTGTGAGATTTTTCTTCTTCCTTTTTACTTTCCTTCTTCTTCGTCGCGCCTCACGCGTGGACGGTTCCTACATCCCTCATGGATGCTTTCCTCTTCAAGTCTCGCGCGTGATGCTTCCTCTGACCGTCAATATGAACATGTCGTGTCTTACAACGATAAAGGTGCCCAAGGTGGCCTTAGCTCCAAGTGTCGAGAATGTACCAATGGTGATTTGGGGTAGATGTGCGGATCCATGCATGGTAAAGCTGTCGAACCCGGCCTGCGCTTCAGAAGTGGAGAAATGTACCCTATGATTTCGGATTCGGTCAAGATGTCGTACTAGAGCTTCAGATATCAATATGTACTAGATGATAAGGCGAATTGTATTATTCCTAGTTATTGTACCTCATTATCAAAAAAACCTTATCCTTAAATGAAAACGCTGGAGCATTTGAATTCAAATTAACAGATATCCTTAGCATATGGAATTAAACAAAACGAATTTATTCCTTATTTATCACATTTCCTACTATCATGTATATTTTATAACATAATAAATAGAAAAGATAGAACACCAATAGAATAGCTAACGGTATTTGACATGATTAAATGTCTAACAGTATTATGCATTTGCATTAGTTGAATAAATAAACAGATTAATGATATCATTATCTACATAAAATTTATCAAACATGAAAATAAAATCAATGTGTTGTTGAATTTCTCTACTAATGATATCACATATAAAAATTTAACAACAAAGTTTATTTGCTCATTTTTCAAAGAATGATACATAAACAACAGTAAACATATCACATATTAAAAACAAATTTCTGATGGCAAACTAACTAAACTACTTTCAAAAAAATTCAAGCATTCAGCAGTAAATGGAAAATTCAAGCTCTGATACCACATGTGAGGTTGAACACTTCAACAAATCAAGATATTTACAACAATATGATTTTCACACAATAATTAGAATATGCAGAGAAGACATACATTGTTCCATGTTTATATCACGCACCGTAGAATGATAAGGAAGACTAAGAATTAAATCTATTTTTGCTTTGTCAACCTTAATACCTTCATGTGAAACAATATGACCAAGAACCACACCATGAGTAACCATAAAGTGACACTTTTCATAGTTGAGCACCAAATTCATAGAAACTAGTACTCTACTCAAGTTATCCAAGCATGCATCAAAAGTGTCACCATACAAAGTAAAATCATCCATAAACACCTCAATAAAAGTACCTATCATGTTAGAAAATATGCTAGTAACCACCCGCTGAAAAGTGACGTGTGCGTTACACAATCCAAAAGACATACGTCGAAAAACAAACATACCAAAGGGACATGCGAAGGTAGTCTTTTCCTTATCCTCATGTGCAATGGGAATTTGATTATAACACGAAAATACCTACCAGCCTGTCAAGCATCTAATCAATAAACGAAAGAGGAAAGTGATCCTTACGTGTCACGACATTCAGCTTCCTGTAATCAATGCACATGCGCCATCCATTTTTTATTCTAGTGGTCACCATCTCACCCGTAGCATTCTTCTCGATAGTAATACCTGTCTTCTTCGGCACCACATGTACCGGACTCACCCACTAGCTATCTGAAATCGGGTAAATCACATCACCATCGAACAACTTCAAAATTTCCTTATGTACTACCTCTATCATAATCGAGTTTAGTCTCCGCTGAGGCTCTCTAGAAGGCTTAGCTCCATCCTCTAATATTTGCAAGTATCCATCCGATAGCTAGCTTGTTACTACTCAGCACGTCAATCAATCGCCTTCCTGTTCTGTTTTCTAGCCCGTTTTTTGATGATGACTGATAGTGTGTCATTCTCCCCAAAAAATGCGTACTTCAGGTACTCAGGTAGGGGTTTCAGCTCCAATTTAGGTGCTTGTACAGTAGAAGGAAAAACACATTAGATTTGCATAATCGAACCTCATTAACTTCATACTTGGGTGTCAGTAGCCTCGTGATGTCCAGCTGAGCTAGTGCATCAAGAATGGCCTCAGCTAGCAAACTCATACGAGTCCTCATGCGAGAACACTTCCCTCTCCAGTGCGAGCTCGAGTGGGTCTGCTCCACTCTTCGGTTTCACCTCCTAGACTAAATCATCCAGTTGTCTAGAGCGTGCACTATCGCGAATTCTTGTGGGTGCTTCATAGCCTGAAAAATGTCAAAGTGAATTACTTCGCCTTCTACCTCCATAGAAAGAGTGTCACTGTCACAGTCGATCTTCATTTTAGAAGTCTTTAAGAACGGGCGACCTAGTAGAATAGGTGCATGATCTGTCGGATCACTGCTGTCCATCTTTAGCACTTAGAAATCAGTGGGGTACAGCAGTTCCCCCACCTGCACCAGTACATCCTCAATTTTGCCCTATCGTTGCTTACATGATCTGTCTGCTAGCTGTATGGTGAGTCATGTAGGTTCTAAAGGACGAAGACAAGAGTATATAGAATATGGCAATATATTAATCAAAGCACCAACATTGATCATGTAGTTTTCAAAACGAATGTTACCGATCGTGCGAGGAATAGTGTAGGTACCCGGATCACCACATTTAGGGGGTACCTTTCACTAAATTACAGCTGAGACGTTCTGATTGAGCAACACCTGGTCGTTGCAAATGGAGCGCCTCCTGTTTGTGAACAGGTCCTTAAGAAACATCCCATAGCGTGTAATTTGCTTAATTGCCTCGAGGAGTGGAATATTGATCTCCACCTTACTAAATAGCTCCCACACATCCTTATCCATCCTATGTTTCCTTGGAGCTTTGACCTGCATGGGAAACAGAAGCAAAAAGTCAGTTTTGGAATTCTCAGCAGCACAGGTCGCGTCCGCATTAGATGTGAGGAGCGTGCCCGGTGTTGACTTTACTGACGCATCCGCTTCAGACATTAGCGTCAAGCTAACGTCTTGGTTGTGCACGATCGGCACTGACTCAGGCTCCTTTTCACTATTTTCAGTTCTTTATCGCTCCTAAGTGTTACTACATTGACGTTTCCTTTCGGGTTGGGAATGGTCTGTGATGGTAGCTTTCCTGGATCACTCCTCTGCTAAAAAACTGTGCTAGCTATTTGGGACATCTATATAGACAGCTCTGCAATGGCTCCATCAGTGCTCGCCTGATTCTGCTACACAGTTGTGGCTAACTGTAGGGTGCTAGCTGACAGATCCTTACCCACATCTTCCAGAGACCTGCTGGAACTCTGATTGATAGGTTCATGCTTGGTTGTAGTTCTTGCCTCTCTGCTGGTACTGACGCTGATTAATATAGCCTCCCTTCGGTCATCCGCTCATCCGATCATGCTGAATTCCTCTTGGCGGTTCACTTCTACTCTGAACCTTGGATTCTCAGCCACTTTAGCGATTTCCGCACTCCAGCTGGGGATAAATTTATGATCTTGCCACTAGCTGAGGCATCAAGCAACATCATGTCAAGCGGCCTCAATCCATCCAACAAATACTCGATTACCAATTTCTCAGGCACTCCTAGGTTGCCCCAACACTGCTCCAAAGAATTAAACTTTTCGAGATAATCATACATCGACTCAATAAGTCCTTGCCTGATATCTTGCTGCTGTCTACGAACCTGTGCGGCCTTAGCTACTGGGTAGTATTTAGCAAGAAACTTTTTCTGCATCCGGTCCCATGTTCTGATGCTGCCTGAAGGGAGAGATAGAAACCAAGATCTTGCCATGTCAGTTAAAGAAAAGTGGAAAGTTTTGAGTTTGAAATTCTCCACTGTGACTCTATAAAGGTCGGAGAGTCTGGCAGATGCCATGAAAATCCTACAGATGCCAAGTGGCTATTCTCCTTACTGACCCGAAAACATTGGCAGATGGTGCACTACCGCAGTCTTGATCTCAATTTCTTGCATGTTTGGCCCCACATGAACACACCAAGGTTGATTCTAAAAATTAAGGGCAGCCAACTCTATCATCGTAGGCTCATAATAATATTCGTCCTCTTCTTTCGTCTCCTTGTTAATTTGTGGCTGTGGTGGTAGCGGTGGAGGCGACTGCCTTGCATTAGCACCATTCCCAATGTTCTGTGTGGCTGGATTCTCGTTGTTTTGATGTGCCTGCTTGGTCGATTGCGAGTATGCAGAATTTGTTCAGGCTCATCGTAGAATGCAAGGACGTTCTCGTTACCAACAATCGGAGCGATATCATTGTTGTTGTTGTTATCACCGTTCTCACTACCTGCGCGAGACATCATGGAGCAAGTAGCATAGCACCAAAAAAACTAAAAAAGTAAAAGCAAAATTAAATAACAAAAAGAACAACTTCACTGAAGCACAGTTCCCCGGCAACTGGGCCAAAATGTGACGCGCATCGTCTGACGCGTCAAACTTAAATTTGTAATCTTCTGCAACTACTAGCTAGAAGTAAGCAAGTTTGAACCCTAGAGAGCTTGTTTGTTGAAGTTGTAACTGCAAACAATTAAAAAAGGGGGTTGTGAGTTATTGTTGTGAATTCACAAGAGAAAGACACAAAACTAGGGTTTTCAATCAGCGAGAATATTCAGCTTAGGGTTTCTATTGTGACGAGTTTATCATAGACATCTAATGATCTGATCTTATGTTTCTAAGTGTGGTTATTCCGACAAAGTAATAACCCTAAGTATCCCGACAAAGGTGATACACCACAATCTAACCCGACAAAGGTGTTAGACTTCTAGTTCTTTCCTAAACACAATAATCCAACAAAGGTATTATTAAGTCGAGGTTTTACTATCTACCTTTACGACAAAGTATCCAGTAGATGTTAACGGTAAAAATTAATTGTTTGCTTTAGCTTTGCGACACATGCTCGACTTAACCCAACAAGTTAATTCATGCGATGAAAGCAAGAACTTGTAAAACATAAACTTGCATTCAGAACAATAGTCTCAAAATGTAGTCACAATGTATGAAACCCTAAACTGAAACAGGAAATTAGCTACTCATTGTCATAAAAACAAGCACAAATAATTTTGATGAAAAGGAAGTGAAAATTCTCTGTATTGCCAAAATCTTCGCGTTCTTCATCTTCTCTATAGCCATCTTGATGATTCTTCAAAGTAGGAATGATGTTGGCTTTCTCCAGACCTTAATTTATAAGAAACTGGGTTTCTAAATCAGTTTTGGGCCCAAATTGCCGATTCTCAAAACTGCCGACGTCATCAATTACGCTTCGCTGACGTCATCATCCGCGCCCAGCTTAGACGGTATCATTGCGCCAGTGTTGACATTGGCAATGCGCTAATGTCTTCTGTGGGTATGACCTCCGCTGACTCGGTCTCCCCTTTCTGCGTGCCAGTTCGGAGTTCAACTCTTGATTTGACCATCCAAATGACCGTGGCTGCTCTCGGTGTGAACTAGAGAGTTGTAGAGAATTGAGTCAGCTACGCATCAGCATGTAGCTCATATTTTTTTGATCATTCATCAATTCCTAGTACTCCGTCGAACCTCCAAAGGTCTGATCTGTCAATGTGGTGTTTTTGGCATGAAATGTTGTCTTTTATACGCGTTTCCTCTTAGAGCTTCCGAATACCTGAAATGCAAAACCATACTAAAAAGTAAATGTTCGCATATAAAAGTGTCGAAATAAATGGGATTAGTTAGTTCGACGAGTCGTATAAATACGACTCCTCAAGGATCAATTGTAAACTTATGCGCTATGTAGGATTATGTTTCTATCTATCATAGTCTTAATCGATTTGCGTAGACACGGGGAACACTTGTTGCATTCCTAGCCTTTCTCGTTACAATCTTGAGCCACTCTTTAAAGTCATTGAGTATGTAACGTGTATTTTACTTATAGTCAAATATTTAGCCTCTCCCTCTCGGCGCTATTGGCTTGTGTATCATAGTTATATTACTAGACATTCTCTCGAACACCTACTATGCATCAACTCGATTAGCGTGCTAAGTATAACATAAGTCGTATTAGACAATACAAATCATGCAACAGTTAATTCATTGAAAGATTCGTTGCTAAGTAAGATCCATTGGACCCAAAAATATGGGTCACTACATACTATCCATAGTCATGGAAATATAAGACATATTTTGTTGGGACTAGAATTACAAAGTGAGAAATTACTTACTACAACAACCTTTGAATAGTCGATGATGATAACCTTCTTCAAGTCATATCCTAGATCCGATCAAAATCTCTTTTAGCTTTCGTGAATGTTCTTCTCTAAATTTGTTCTTCCTTTCGTATGTGACGGCTTTGTCATTTTACGTTTTTCCAAAAACCATAGTAAAAAGGCTAATTTTTCGAACAGCCCGTGTCAATCGTGTCAGCATAGCATACACGAGCAACATGGGCTCGTCAAGTGTCATCGCCGTATCTTCCTATGACAAGGGAAGCACAATTAAAATCAAGGGGTGGGTTGTGTCACCTCTTGTCGAATACCCTGACACGGGCAACACGGGCCCATAATAAGGCGAGACTCATTTTTCACTCTCTTTCAGACTTTACGCGCAAAACTAGGGTGCAAGCTTATTATGCACCTGAAACACAATGAAACACAAAGTGAGTGCTCATAAATACAAGAAAAATGATCGTGACCAAGCCAGATCGAAGCAAAAATATAGTTAATATGCTCATCAACTACACTCCATGAGAAACTAGTTAACGTACATGAAACTCTCCTCACAAATTCAAAGCTCCGCCTTTTCAAAACAAGAGAATAAATTTTAATCATTCCAAAACATTTGATCAAGTAACGTCGATAGACAAATCCGTTAAATAGAACATCTCCCACAAAGTAAATCCACAACAATTTGAACAACAAGTTGATACAGATCCCTTCTATGGTAAAACATATCAGCAAAGGAATAATAATCATAGGGATAAACACCCCCCCCCCCCCCCCCCAATCTTAGATATTTCTATTATTCGATTTGAGTTGATTTTCAGTAAGACTGATTGTATCAACCTACACATAAGTAGGTCTTTCTAGTTAATAAAAGGACATCTTGGAGCTAAATCAATATAACCTCTCTAACAAGAAGAGAGCTTAGGTTGACAAGGCTGCAACGTTTTCGTATTCTAGTACCAACCGCAACGACTCCCGCCACGAGGTCTAAATTACTGGCATAAAACTAAATCATACTTCAAAATCGAATTACATAGGCATAAAACTAAGCATCCAAAATAAGAATCCACGTGAGCATAACCCTAAAGCTTCAAATTAACAAAACCTGACCATGCAAATTTAGCTAGGATCGAATCAAAATGAAAAGCGGCAAGATGCGACAACGTGGCTGCGGGTGGCGGCGTAAATGTTGGCTGCCGAAACAGTGGGTAAAACAAGGGAATTGTCCGAGTGAAAACAGAGTTCTCTTGCTCGGATGAAATGAGAAAATAGAAGGATAAATCCTGTGATATAATTATTTTGTGCGATAACACGACGGTACGACAACATTACGGTAAGTCCGCGAAAGTTGTGTGATAATGCCTCAATTTTTAATTTTATTAAATATTTTAATATTTGAAATTCAATGAATGTTGATCTTCAATCAAATTGAAATTAAATTAAAATGGAACTCTAAATAATTGTCATTTAAATAATTTATAATTTAGAAAACCAATTAATTATCAAAATTGTTTTTCTCATACTTTTTGTTTTTAATATCAAAAGTTTTCAAGAAGAACTCTCCTTCCTCCCACTATAAGTGAACTTAAATGTGAGTCCGGGCCTCTTGATGAGGATAAGATAGAGGAAGAGCATATGGATCAAAAAGGATTTCAAGGGTATGAAGACTTTGTTGAGGTTTACATGGTCCAAGCTAAAGAGCAATCTCGCATACAAGAAGACACAAGTTTAGAGAGGGAGATTGAGGATTGGGCACCCAAGGACATCATTGCAAAACCCAAGGAGGGTGTGCCTATGAAGCTCGAGACAAGTTACGAAGACCCTTTCTTCACTACGACCTCTCGAGACAAGTTTTGGAGCTTCTTGCCATATTTTGAAAGATTATTTGAAAAAAGCTCACATGACCTCTTAATTCTAAAGGGATCTACATTCTTGAAGGGGGTCAAACATCCATTTGAAAGTCCATTGTAGGCTTGATGGGAGGAAATTCAAATGGGATTTAAAGGTGGATTAACAACCTAAATGTCTAAGGCCCCGTGAGAAGGGATCCTAGCAAAGGACTTCTCATGGGTGATTCTATGTGGCGCTTTGCTACGTCTAATTTTTCAAGACGTGAAAAACTAGGCCCTCTCGGGAGGTCACCCGATTTGTAAGTTGTTCATTCTCATTTTGCAAATTTAAGTGTTTGGCATGATTTTGAGTGGCTTAGGCTCTAATTGTGTAATGTGAAATTTGTGAGTGAGTATAATTTTAAGTGTGGAGTGAGTTCTACTCACTCCAATCCCACTTCACATCGCCAAGCTCCTCCACTCTTCCCTGATTTATCTATGAATGATGATGTCGCCCCTTAGTGTTCATGTGCCTTATTTAAGTTTGCTAGATTGGAACTATTTTGTTATATGACGAACTATTTCTTTTTCACCTCTAGAATAGTATCAATTAAGGTCATGTCCACTTTGACTTTATTTTTTGACTTGTAAGTTAATATCAGTTACTATCAGTTACTATCAGTTAAGATAAATTAAGATCAGTTAAGATAAGTTACTTTCAGTCACTATAAGTTAAGTTTCAGTTAAGATAAGTTACTTTTAACATACCATCATCATCATCATACCATCATACTATTCATCATACCATCATCATCATCATACTATTCATCATACCATCATCATCATCATACTATTCATCATCATCGTACCATCATCATCATCATACTATTCATCATCATCATACCATCATACCATCATCATCATCATCATACCATCACACTATTCATCATCATACCATCATCATCATCATCATACTATTCATCATACCATCATCATCATCATACTATTCATCATACCATCATTATCATCATACTATTCATCATCATACCATCATTATCATCATACTATTCATCATCATACCATCATACTATTCATCATCATCATACCATCATCATACCATCACACTATTCATCATACTATCATCATCATCATACCATCATCATCATCATACTATTCATCATACCATCATCATCATCATACCATCACCATCATCATACTATTCATCATACCATCACCATCATCATCATACCATCATACTATTCATCATACCATCATCATCATACCATCATACTATTCATCATACCATCATCATCATAATATTACTATTCATCATCATAAAATTACTATTTATCGCCATCATCACCCCCATCATCATCATCAGTATATTAATATTCATCATCATCATATTATTACTATTCATCATCATCATAATATTACTATTCATCATCATCATAATAATACTATTCATCAACATCATAATATTGCTATTCATCATCATCATCATAAAATTACTATTCATCATCATCATCATATTACTATTCATCATCATCATCACAACCACCATCATCATAATATTACTATTCATCATCATCACAACCATCATCATCATAAAATAATACTATTCATCAGTCAATATAAGTTTCAGTTAAGTTAATATAAGTTAAGATCAGTCACTATAAGTTAATATCAGTTAAGATAAGTTAATATCAGTCACTATCAGTTAAGATCAGTTAAGTTTCAGTCAAAGTGGACGCACCCTAAGAGAGAATCGAATGTAGTAGGTCAAAACATTTATAAAGACCGGTAAAGTACCGGGTCGAACCCAAGGGAGCAAGCCAAGCACATGCACTATTCAAGATTGTGTTTCCATTCGGCTATTCTAAACCACGAATGTATAAAGTGGTGTATCTAAATCCTAAGTGGTGAGTAATTAGAGATAAAAGATAGATAGGAGGTGTTTCGAGGGGTTACTTCCCTCCTTGGCAATTTCCCAATGATCACATACATGATATTCAAACATTTCATGGTAGTCAGATAGTGTTGAACCTAGTTCACTTCATATCCTTAGAAATGATCATATTCACTACATCCAAACTATCCCTAAGGTCGTTCGATTCTTAAGTCTAGTTTTAAGATTCAACATGTTACTTATGCATTTCATCAAACACTTAGTAACATGACATGTATAAAGAGCATAGTGAACATAAATTTGACACCATTTAATGGGATTAATTGATGATTTGCTAATTGACCAACTCCAATGAGTTAAACATTCAATCCTTAGTCAAGCATCATATCATAAGGTTCACTTCCATGCTTAAGATATGATCATTTTCTCCATCCTAGAACTATCCAATAGCTTTTCCAATGCATAGGTTCAAGTTTTAGTCTAAGTTGTCACTTAGGCATTTTAACAAACACCTAGAGTGCATAACATTCATAACACAAGAGAAAATAAAATCAACAATCATCCATATGAATATCAATGTATATATGTGATCAAAGAGTACCAAGGAAAGTCATAAGACCCTCAAAACACAAGGTCACTACTCACACCTCATGTAAGACAACATGGTGTAAGTAGGGTTTAATGGCAACACAAAGAGAATAGGAAAAGAGTAAAGGAAGGAGGATTTGGAATCCTTGAACTCCCTTTTGTGCTTTCTTCTTCTCCTTGGTTGGATTGTTGATTGATGACCTTGGATGGACCTCTTTCCAATCTTCTTCTTCCCAAAAACCTCCACACTCTAGGTCAAAAGCCATCTTTCTATTTATAGGCTCGGGTGGCAATTTCTGAAGCAGTAGCTAAAGCCAGTCTGCTGGTGCAGGGCAAAAATCAGGCTCTTCTGAGAACTTAGTCAGCCGGTCGGCTGGCTGATTTCAGCCGACCGGCTGGAACTTCCCAGGCCTTGTTGGTCGTCTTCCCATCCGAATTTGGCCTTGGCGTCAACTAGAAAGTTGTAGCCCTTTGAGTTACCTTTCCAACAAGATAATGATCAGCCAATGCGGACACCGTATGCGCCCTGGGCGTCTAGAACAAGCCGCAAAGGTCAATATGCTCGGTTTTGTTCTAAATCTTTAGTTTTTCCCCGAGTTTTCGTATTTTGGCTTCGACCTTGAGGGGAGACTTATTTTCTACCTGAAATGTAGAGATAGAGGTCAAATGACATCAAAATAATGTCGGAAACGACCCAAAATTATAGTGAAATATGGCCATTAATCAGTTGAAAACTCGACTGATCATTATACCATGCTATGACTCCATTTTCACATATTTGGCACTTAAGACATCTTGTGCACATTTTGGAGGATGTGATTTACCTGCTTCCTTGTTTGAACTCTATTAAATTTATGTCATGATGTTATTTTGTGATTTGTGATGCTTTCTTGCTCATACTTGAGTTTTGTATTACCTTGTATATCACGTGTTGCTTTTAACCTCTCATGTATTCTTGTCATCAAGGGAGTTATTTGCATCATGTATGATCAAGCTTAGCACAATCTCATCCTCTTTATTGTTTGAGCTTAGGGACTTAGCTAGATCTTAAGTGTGGAGTGGAGTCACATAGTTCACTCATTTCATGTCATGCTTATCATCTTTGAATGGACACTTGCATTCATGTATTATATCCCAATTGCACGAGTGTTTTCACCATTTAAGGCTTGTGACGATCATTTCTAAATCTCCTATAAATCACATCTATCCTACTTTTCATTTTTACTTGATCTTGAATCTAGAACGGACTTATTTGAATGTGCATTCTTGTGAATCAATATCATTGCTATCTTTTGTCTATCTAGTTTTCTAAGTATTTTCATTGCATGCCTTGGACTACATTTTAGCAAGCACTTTCAAAAACTTTCACGAAAAAAAAAACTTAGACCTCTTGAATGCTTCTTGGTGACTTGAGTTTTTCTAATTGAGTGACTTGCTTGTGATTGTTTCGCGTGCCTCTAACATATTGTCAAGTTTTAAGTGTGGAGTCAAACGAGGGCGAAAAATAGGCCCCAACAAAAAAAATATCATGGTCAAAGAGGGCAAAGCCCCGACTAAAAACTTTCTCGATGTACACGAGAAGTTTTGCTCGTAAATATACAAATGATGGGGGTTAGGAAGAAAAGTTCCCCCTCGAAAGCATTTGTAGGCCAAAGGCCATTTGAAAAGAAAATTCGACTCTATGTTCTTCCATCATTCTACACTTGCACGGGTGCACCATTTGTATTGTGTGCTAGTTAGATTAACTCTTGAACGGTTTGGGGTTTAGGGTTCATTGTGCTTGCACGGGAGCTCTCGTTTGGCCTATGCTTGTTTCTAAGAACTCTTGGTGTCGCTCCTCTTCCTTTTATGGATTATGACTTTAACGCCTAAAACTTGGGAATGAGTTCTATGTCACAAACCAATGGACTAGCCTAGCTAGCATAGCTGAGCGGATGACATTTTTTGTGCAAACTATTAACTTTGATTCAATTGCATCGCCTTGAAAATGAGTAGATTATTGGATTAGACACTTGATTGCTCTAGTATTGATGAACTTGAATGCACAACCTCATAGGCACTTAAATGGTTTGAAAGTTCTTTTGATGGTAGTTTGATTGTAGCCTTATTTGGGGATGAGGAATTTGTCTTGAAAATCCTCGCCTTGGTTGAGCACTCTTACATTCATTCTCATGGGATAGGTGCATATGGGATTTGCGAGTATTACCTTTTCTGAAAACTCTCACGAGACTATAACTTGTCCACTAGGGTAGCCTGTGATTTTAAAGGCTTAGTGCATGCACTAAATTCACTCGTAACACCTACGAAAATGAGCTCGATAGGTTGCATTCTTCATTTTACATTTTTCTTGTTAGTTTAGTTAGGAATAATGATTGAGGCCTTGAAATAAACACTTAGACCAAATGGGAAACAAAACATAGCGCCACTAGCTTTTCTCTATTTGCTTACTCTTGATATGTGCATATACTTTTTTCGGGACAAACAAAGCTTAAGTGTGGAGTGTTGATAAGTCGAATTTTCGCCTTATTCTTTGCCATATTTTATTAAAGCTTTAATACGTTTTCGACGTTTTTCGATGTCATTTGACCCTTGCCTTTCACATTTCAGGTACAACATGATTCCTCATGGAATTCAAGACCTCAATATCAAGATCGCATGAAAAATCAAAGTTTCGGCGCATAATAGGGAGTTTCGGGGCAAAATAGGGCAGATTGACCTTTCTGACTTATTTTGCATGCTTAGGGCACATACGGTGTCCAAATTGGTTGACCTATATCTTGATGGAAAGAAACCTCCAATAGCTACAACTCTCTAGTTGACACCAAGACCAAATTCGGACTTTATGACAGCGAAAAAGGCCGACTAAGTCAGACCGATTAAGATTCCAGCCGACCGGTTGGGCACCTCCATTGTCAAGCATTGCTCTCGCATGCTCCCAACCGACCGGTTGGGCACCTCAAACTGCTAAAAGTCCCTCTCGGCCACTCCCAACCGACCGGTTGAAATTTGGGGTCACTCCCAACCGACCGGTTGGACCCGAAACCCAGAAATTTCAGCTTTTGGGCTATAAATAGAAAGAGATGGTTTTGACCTAAGGAGGGCAGTTTTTAGAGAGAAAAGTGTGAGAAAAAGGCCAAGGAAGACTCAACATCATCAAAAGATTGCTTGGGGGAGAAGAGAGAAGATCAAGGAAGGAATCTAGAGGTTGCTCAACATCTCCTACTTGGGTTTTCTCTAGTCATCTATCCTCCCTTTATTGTTTTGCATTGAAACATATTATCATGATGATGATGATGTGTGAGTAGTTCTTATGTTTTGAGGGTTTAGGACCCTCCTTGGCATTCTATGATCATTGTACATACATTGAAATTCATGTGGATGATTGTTGATTTCAATTTCTCTTGTTCTATGAAATGCTATGTTGCAAGGTGTTTGATAAAATGTCTACGTGAAAATATGAACCCAAACTTGAACCTAAGACTTGAAAAAGCTAGGGAATGGATTTGGTATAGAGAAAATGATAAATATTTTATTTTATCGTGAAAGTGAACTCTAGGATATGGGTGTTTGACTAGGTTTAAATGTTTCATTCGTTGGATTTGGTTTGTAATGAAAGTTATGAACAAAGTGGTGATCTAAAGTACGTTAATATCTTGAAAGAGTGAGACTCCACCTTGGATGGTCTAAGGCTTGAGGAAATGTCAACGAAAGTTTATTTCCAAAAGTCTTAGACTCGATCGTTAAGCAAATCATCAGTTAAACCCAATGAATGGTGTTGAATTCTTTTCACTAAGTGCTTCAAGTTTGACATGTCACAAAGTGTATGATGAAATTCCAAAGTGACTTGTTTGCCTTAAAACTTAATCTAAGTGTTGAAAGAGCTTAGTGATGGTTTGGATGTAATGAAAATGATCTTATCTAATGTCTATGAAAGTAAACACATGGATTTGTTGTTAACTAGTGTTTTATGCCTATTTCATTTATTACCTTGGGAGATGTTCCACTACAAATTTTGGGAAATTTGGACGAGAACAAAAAATGACCGTATGGTTATCGTACAGACCCGAGAGGCGATAACGTTACGACAATGACAAGGGTTTTCGTAATTTTCATTAACGTAGGAAACATACGATAACAGAATGTTAACGTCGTACGAGAAGTTTACGATAACATTACAATAACAGGAACCATGTCATCGCAAAGTAGTCGTACACTCCTACGTGAATGCATACGATAACTTTTTGATTAGATTTTTAAACTGTACTTTTGATATAATACTGTAATTAATTAACTAATTAAGTAAATTACAAAATACCCTGCATTTTTTTGACCAAAAACTAATTATAATTAAAATACCATACAAAATACCTGCATTACAAAATACACCGCTTCCACATAATACACTTTCACGTATTCGCTCAATCACAGTAGTCCATCTTACTCGGCTCCAAAAAGTTTACACGTTTCAAAAAGAGTATCAGAATTTTGGAATACATCCAAGTACAAGACTCACTAATCACTGAACTACATGTCTTCGTCTTGATCGCGACGCTGGGGCACATAAATGTTGACCCTCAACAGAGCCTACGTCAAGTCAATAAATGACCTGCTGCTGGAACTGCATCATCTGCTACTACTGGAGTTACGTCATCTGTTGAACTAGAGCATCCAACTGCAGGCATGTAGAGGGATCAGGGGAAGCAGTGCGGTGGGAAGCAAGCCTTTGGAACTTCGAACCTTCCACTAAAATGGCAGGCATGCCCCATGATTTTTGGAAGCTCTATCTTGTTGTTGATCCCTAGTATTCGCGATCCAACCTCAAAATCAACAGCCTGGGGTACATGACCATCATAGTCGTCTCTAAGAGCGTCGTGTGCTTCCTTCTGTAGGCGCTGACATAAAATAAAAATGATTCTTCAGTTTAATGTCTCTCTTAATCATTGGTGGGAAAAACTAACAACAACCACTATTTACTTGCATAAAACAGAACATGGATAAATCAACCTATACAAAATAGATTCATAACAGCCCATATAAGTGGCAGACACAAGTAATAAACTAGTGAGTGACACAGATTTATATACGAACTAGTGAGTGACACAGATGCATAACAGCGCATACGAAACAGATTCATAACTGCGCATAAAACTAAGACGGCGACCGCGCATTCTTTTCCAGTTGCTAACAATGATCTTAAATATCAATTGGCATACACATAAGGCGCGTCGAATTCGAATGACAACGCATTAAATAGAAGAAAACTTAAAATGCCAAAGGCAAACAAATTATTTTGTTCAGCAAATAAATAAATTTATGACCAAAAACTATCCAGCCCAACACATGAACAAAAAAGTAGTACAAATAAACATACTAACACAAATAACATCAAATGTAATAAAAATGCAACAGTTACCGCTTTCTCTGTTCCATCTTCGCATTATTTGGAGCCACATATGTTGCATAAAAGATCGATGTTAGCAAAGAAAGACAATTGACATTACTATTGGCAGAAGAACTGGTGCATTATAAGGCCAAAGACAAGTAGAACACATTAAAATTGTACTGACCAACAACTAACAACAGGGAAATATGATTTCCACTAAATACAGCTTCACAATTAGAACAAGCTATCATGGAACAGATATTAACAAACACGTAGCAGTCCATCATTACATTAGTACGAACATTATTACATTATAATTTCCTGTATTTGATTTTTGCGAATCCGTGTCTTAGATTTGGAACAAATTGACAAGATAACAGTCCAAATAGTAACTTACAAGACACATAAGACGGTAGACATGTAACGCAAAATGAGAAGTCACAATTCACCACGGATACGAACATATATGACGACTAGAAGTCCATACCGGCACAAAACGACACCAGAACTAACATCAATGTGACGGAAACGTAAACCCTAACCTTATAGAAAGAAAAATGGATACAACGAAATGAGAACCCTAGATCTAGTATTCTATGAAATGGATGCGATGAAATTACCTGTTCGGTAAGTCGATGGGTGCGAATCGTTGGCTTGGTTAGACAACGGAGGACGCGGTTGCTGCGAATCGACAAAATCAGTTCGCTCAAAAGGGGGAGCTGATGAACGAAATGTTGCCTATCGACTTAAGCGGTGGAATGAGTTGGGCGGTGATCTAAAATGAGTTTATCACCAAATTAACCCAATTCCAAACTCAAATTACCAAAATGCACCAGTTGAAACTCAAATTACTAGATTACTCCATTTTTAACAATCCCGTTTCCTTAGAAATCGGTACTCTTCATTTTTTATAATCCCGATTGAAGATACACCGGTACCATTATACCCGATTTCTCTTCTACCGAGAATGTACAAAAATGAAGATGTGACTCGATTTTGGGCCTAAGTGGCATATACGTCAATACCGGTTACAGGGGAACCGGTATCATAATGATACCGGTTTTCGGAGAACCGTGAACATTGAAATTAAAAGTCATTCCTTCAAGTCTCACATGTCCAAAACATTTACGCAATCTCTCTCTCCATCCACATGAGTCGAGACCACAACCTCGTTGATGCGAGCAGAGTGACCTAGCCCATTCATGGGTCGCTGGGCTTCTCCCCTAGCCCATGGAAATGGGTCGCTGGGCTTCTCCCCTAGCCCATGGAAATGGGTCGCTGCCCTTTATCCCCCTCGCATCAGGCCTGCAGGCCGTACACCCCAACCAAATCAGGAAGGTTTTAGTATTCAATCCTGTTGGATGTTGGAGGTGGGATTCGACCCCAGGCTCCCTTTGACACATAAACCACCTTAGTGGGAATGTGACACCAATTGATCTGCAGCTCAATTGGTGTCACATTCCCACTAAGGTGGGTTATGTGTCAAAGGGAGCCTGGGGTCGAATCCCACCTCCAACATCCAACAGGATTGAATACTAAAACCTTCCTGATTTGGTTGGGGTGTACGGCCTGCAGGCCTGATGCGAGGGGGATAAAGGGCAGCGACCCATTTCCATGGGCTAGGGGAGAAACCCAGCGACCCATGAATGGGCTAGGTCACTCTGCTCGCATCACTCGTCCTACTCTCATCCCTGCAATCTCTCTTCAACCAAAAACAAATCATAAAATCTCCTCATCCGCTACTTCCCCTCGGTATAAAATTCAAACCTACTCTCTCCTTCTCAAACCGGACACCACATAACCAGAGACAAAACTTGAAAACTAATTAATAACGATTTTTCATACCTTGTTGTCACTGTTGTTTTTTTAAACAGATGGCCATGATGAGGGTTTGTGAGCTATGCTGGGAAGAAGCGGCATTCTACAGTTGCTCAGACACGGCGTTTAAGCCATGATGATTGATGAGGGTTTGCGGCCTGCATCTTCAGCACCAGCCACGAGAAGCCGAGGATGGGGTCTAAGCCTGTTGTAATGAAACCGAGGAAGGTCGGTGCAGCGAGAGTGAGAGCTCTGCTCCGAAAGCTGGTGCAGGAAGATCGGCGTCACGGACATTGACGTTGTCGTCGCGGTGGCTTCTAGAATCTTCGTGGCGGCGTGGGATGGTTCAGCGCCGGGATTGTGGTTTGCGGCGTCTCTGTTGCTCAGTTTGAGGGTGCGGAGAATGGCGTCGTTTGAGAAGATGAGGCGGCTGGTGGAAGTGTCTGGCGTGCCGGAAAGGATGATTTTGGTTGCGCAGGCGAGGATCGCGGGCCGGATGAAGATTTCAATGTTCCCGGTTCTCCTGGAACTGGTATTGACGTGTATGCCACTTAAGCCTAAAATCGAGCGACATCTTTATTTTTGTATATCCCGGTAGGAGAGAAACCGGGATTGTTAAAAATGGGGTAATCTGGTTATTTGAGTTTCAACCGGCGCAATTGGGTAATTTGAGTTTGGAATTGGGTTAGTTTGGTGAGAAACTCATCTAAAATCAACTAAGTACATCTCCTTAGTTATTTTTTTTTTCAAAATATACATGAACTTCAATCGTATTTGGTGATAAGAAATTAAAATAAAAAAATTAACCATTTAAACAAACGTTGGCAGGGGACTTTACGATGACCATGCCTGAGTAATACGATAATGTTCTGTTATCGAACGCGGAGTTACCGCAAACTTATCGCTAACGTTATCGTAGAGAATATTATTTTACTCGTAAATCGCAAAAGTTAACGTCCGGTTTTACGATAACCTCTTTCATCGTAAGAGTGTTATCGTCCAAATTTCCCGAAATTTGTAGTGTTCCAAGGCTAATAAAGGTTATAGAGTGAATCAATATCTTGATGAAGTGAGATTCTATTTACGAATGCTTAACTAAGAATAGATTCTGAAATCTTCCCCTGATAGATGAGATGTTGTTCTGGTTGATGTCCAGAACAAATACTACAACAACTTATACGCTAAAACAAGTAGTGCGGAAATAAAAGTGACACGCAAAGTTGTTACCCAGTTCGGCGTTAACAAGCCTACTCTGGGGGGCGTTCTCTAGCCCGGTGGATAGCAATTCACTATTATTGAGTATTGCGAGTACAGGAATTACCGTTTACAGAATCCCTCTTAAACTACCTGAGCCTCGGACACTCTAGTAATTGCAATCTAGGTCTCCCCCTAGATCTTTGCTCCCGCTCAGTATCCACCAAGATGATCCTCCGTGAGAATCAGCGCCTTCTCCCGAATGCACAGTGACAGAACTTCAGTGCGTGATCCTTCAGTGTCGTTCTTCGATCAATCTGCGGAGCACCAGCACAGATTGAATCCGAGCGCCTTTGAGTAACCAGTGACGATTAACTCTCCGGCCGATTACAAGCTTAGTGAATAACCAGTTACGATTAGTTCACCGCCGTTAGCCTCCTCCTCCCTTCAATGAGTATGAGCGTGATTTAATATCTCCGTAAGTGCTGACTAATACCGAAGCATTAGCCCTCCTTATATAGGACGGTAGAAACCCTAAACCGAGTAGGATTTCTATTCGAAATCGCCTATCTCAATTAGGAAATCTTTCCTAATATCTTGCGCATATTTCTTGTAGATAATCCTCTATTTGAATCTTCAATCTTGATTAGGCAATCTTCGATTATCTTTTCGACTAAGATAGCTTCAAGCGCAAGTAACCGACTCTCTTTGATATCTTCGATAATCATCATAGCACCGACTTGCTAAAACCGGACTTGCCAAATCCGTTCTGCTGCTGCGTCAGAGTTGTGCTACGTCGGCTGAAACAAGTTTCCAAATCTGAAATTGGAAACTTCCAATTTCTGTCCAAGCACCTGCAACCGCCTTGATCTCCAACGGTCGACTGTGTTTCCAAATCTGTATTTGGAAACATTCCATCTGCTTCAGCTTGTTCTAGGACAGTTGTCTCTGCTAGACTCGAACAACAGCTTGAACAACTACACTAAGTTTTGCCAAACTACATGCCATAAAACTAACAATCTCCCCCTTGGCATTTTTGGCAAAACAACAACCTGTAATCTACCTATTACAGTTGAATCTTTGAAGGAGGTTTCAAACTCCCAAGCTGTGCTACGAACTAAGCTACCAAGCGAATCTTTGAGGAGATTTCAAACTCCGAACATAACAAGCACAAACGAATCTTTTAAGGAGCTTTCAAACTCCAAAACCTACTCCCCCTTTTTGTCACAAAATGACAAGGGAGTACAGAAAGAAGGCATTACCTGATAGGCTTTTAATTTCTGCGAACCTTTGACCAAACATACTTCGTCAATACCAAACTTTGAGCGTTCGCTCTTCCTTCTAAGTCAACCCTTAATCATAAGACACTTACACTCCGGTTGACCCCTTGTACTGGAATAGTTTAGTAGTCAATGACACACAAACCCAGTGAGGATCTAAGTGTTTCGAACTGAAGATTGTCCAAGGCTTTTGTGAAGATGTCTGCCAGCTGCTTCTCAGTTGACACGTGTGTCAGGGTGATAGTTTTCTTTTCCACTAATTCTCGAATGAAATGATGCCTGATGTCGATATGCTTTGTTCTGGAATGCTGCACCGGATTCTTGGATATGCTGATGGCACTCATGTTGTCACAGTAGAGAGTCATCACATCTTGTTTGACTCCATATTCCTCTAGCATCTGTTTCATCCATAACATTTGGGTGCACGAACTCCCTGCCGCAATATATTCTGCCTCAGCAGTAGATAGAGAAATACTATTCTGCTTCTTACTGAACCAAGAGACCAGATTGTTTCCAAGAAAGAAACAACCTCCAGACGTACTTTTGCGGTCCTCTGCATTCCCAGCCCAATCTGCATCGCAGTAGCCTACTAAGCAAGAGTTGGTATCCTTAGTGTACCACAACCCGTAGTCGACTGTTCCACAGACATATCTGATAATTCTCTTCACATTCATCAGGTGACTCTCCTTGGGATTCGCTTGATATCTGGCACAGACACCAACTGCATGAGCAATGTCCGGCCTACTGGCGGTTAGGTATAATAGACTTCCAATCATGCTTCGGTATAGGGTTTGATCCACCTTTGCGCCTGCTTCGTCCTTTGTAACCTTCACATGAGTTGCAGCGGGGGTTCTCTTGTGCGTTGCTTTTTCGAGATCAAACTTCTTGATCAGGTTTCTAGCATATTTGCTTTGAGAAATAAAGATGCCATCCGCCTTCTGTTTGACTTGTAAGCCAAGAAAATAAGACATCTCTCCCACCATGCTCATCTGGAATTCATTCTGCATTTGATGGACGAATTTGTCTACCAGCTTCTGGTTGCTTGAGCCAAAAACAATATCATCTACATAAATCTGAGCACTGATGAAGTCTGTTCCTGTGTGTTTCACAAACAGCGTCTTGTCTACTCCCCCTCGCACATAGCCATGAGTGATTAGGAAGTCAGTAAGCCGCTCGTACCATGCTCTGGGCGCCTGTTTGGGACCATAGAGCGCCTTCTTCAGGTGATATACATAGTCAGGATGATGAGGGTCTTCAAAGCCCTTTGGTTGAGCCACAAACACTTCTTCATTTAGCAGCCCATTTAGGAATGCACTCTTGACATCCATCTGAAACAACTTGAACTTAAGGTGACAAGCAAGAACAAGAAGTAGTCGAATGGCTTCTAAGCGAGCAACTGGAGCAAACGTCTCATCAAAATCTATTCCCTCAATCTGAGTATAGCCTTGAGCCACGAGACGAGCTTTATTTCTAGTGATGTTTCCGTGTTCGTCTGACTTGTTCTTGAAAATCCATTTTGTTCCAATAACGTTCACACTATCCGGACGTGGAACAAGATCCCAGACATCATTTCGCTGGAATTCACCGAGTTCTTCTTGCATGGCGACAACCCAGTATTCATCATTGATGGCTTCCTTGATGTTTTTGGGTTCAATAGTAGATATGAAGCAGGTAAAGCCAGCCAATTGACGAAAGTTAACCTGTTTACCTCGCGTTTGTATGCCATCTGTGGGATTACCAATTATTTCACTGACAGGATGATACTTTTCAACGGCTCTTGAGGGCTGTAGGACACGAGGAGAGGCAGGAGTCGTTGGAGCAGATTCCGTATCAATATCCTCATCTGATTGATGGTCATTTGTCGTGGACTGCTCATGCTCTTTATCTGTGACTAATTCCTTATCAGGAGACGTGATAGTAGGTTGTTCCAGATTAGGTGGGGCATCATCATCATCTGCATTATTTGTCTCAGAAGCACATGGAACAACGTCCTGCACAACAACATTGATTGATTCCATGACAACTCCAGTGCGCTTGTTGTAGACTCGGTATGCCCTGCTGTTAGTGGAATATCCCAGAAAGATTCCTGCATCACTTTTAGGGTCCAGCTTCTGCAGATACTCTCGATCTCTAAGAATGAAGCACTGGCTACCAAAGACATGGAAGTACTTGACCGTAGGTTTTTTACCCTTCCATAACTCATAGCAAGTCTTCTCGGTTCCGGATCGAATCATGACTCTGTTTATGACATAGCAAGCAGTGTTCATAGCTTCCGCCCAAAACTTTAAAGGAACCTTCTTTGCATGAAGCATTACGCGCGCCATTTCTTGAATAGTTCGATTCTTCCTTTCAACAACTCCATTTTGTTGTGGTGTGATAGGAGAAGCAAATTGTTGAGTTATCCCCCTTTTTGAGCAGAAGTCAGCAAGAGCAGCGTTCTCGAACTCTTTTCCATGATCACTCCAAATTTTTATTATATGCTCGTTTTTATCGTCTCTTTCACGCTCCAGACGAGTGCATAATAGAACAAATGCCTGGACAGCATCTGACTTTTCTCGCAAGTAGCTAGACCAGGTGAACCTAGAGAAGTCATCAACACACACAAGAACGTACCTCTTCCCTGAATAACTTTCCACTTGCATAGGCCCCATTAAATCAATGTGAAGTAGCTCCAGAGGTCTACTCGTATTAATCTGAGTAGTGCCCTTGTGTGGAACTTTGATTTGTTTTCCAATTTGGCAGTCTCCACAAACAATGCTCAGCTCTCCTTGGACTTTGGGTATGCCGCGAACAAGACCATCTGAAGCAATCTTCTGAAGCGTTCTTAGATTCATATGACCCATTCGCTGATGCCATAAGTTCATCTCTTCAGTTTTACTCAGTAAACATGTTGTGTTAGCATTGGGTTTACCAAGGTTCAGGAGGTAGCAGTTGTTCGATGACCTTCTTCCATAGAGAACTGGGTCGTTATTCTTGTTTAACACCACGCACTCATCTTGTGTGAATTGAACCTGATGCTCTCCATCGCACAACTGGCTAATGCTAATTAGATTAGCCTGCAAACCCTTGACAAGCAATACTTCTTTCAATCTGGGCAGGCCTTGAACATTTAGAGTTCCTTTACCAATGACCCTGCCTTCTCCTCCATCACCAAATGTCACATTTGAACTCCCTTTGATCTCCTCTATATTGGTCAGAAACGCAGAGTTGCCGGTCATGTGTCTTGAACACCCACTGTCAAAGTACCACATTTCTCTTTTCAGATGACAAGTAGAACTAAAGGCAACGCAACACACTTCATTTCTTTGCTTAATCCTCCACACTCGCTTTGTTTGTGGTTTCTGAACTTGTTTCATCTTCCTGAGAGATATATGGAATTCATGACATCTTGATTTGATGTGTCCCACTTGATTACAGTAGAAACACCGTCGCCTGTCTTGCTGTCTTGTGGGATACCTAGTGTGATATCGAGATGAGTATTTATGAGAGTGATGATTAGCTGGAACAAATTGTGGTCGCGGTTCAGCAAAAGTTTTTCCTCGAGGACGATGATCAACTGGAACATCCTGTGGTTGCGGCACTGCTTTAACGAAGGACATCTTTTCAGAGCAACACCCTTCAGTGAATCCTAGACCTTGGCGGCCTCCTCCTATCCTTTGAGCTCCCAGAATGGAGGCTAGATCTTTTGTTCCAGAATTTAGCATTTTGACAGACTTTCTCAAGTTGTTCAGCTCGTCTATTGTCTCCTCATGAGCAAGCTTATCTGTTTCAATTTCACATTTGAGGGCATCAAAAAAATTGATAAGATTTACCTCTCTTCGCTTTAGAGCTTTATTCTCTTGGTTTAAGTCAACTGTGTCATCTGAACAATCTTCTTGTTTTTCACTCTGAAGCTTTAGGGATGAAATAACAGTCAGCAACTCCGCCTTTTGTGAAACAAGGTCAGCATGTTCGTTTCTTGCTTCACTCAGCCGAGCTGTGAGGTCACAAACGCTCTGCTGATGTTTTAGTTTCAGGGTGGCAATCTCTTCCTTGAGCTTCTCCTTCAGTTTTTCCATAGAGTTCTGGAGAGATTTGTTTCGCTCGACTTCAACCAACCACTGTTGATATAGTTCTTTGTAATTGTTGGCAATTTCCTCATCTGTAATTTCTTCATTATCACTCCCACTGGAATACATAATGTGATCTTCAACTGATGCCTTTTCCTCCTTTTTGCTATTGTGGTCTCCTTCCTGATCAACACAGCTAGTGAGGGCAACAAAATTACTGTGCTCTCCTTCTTGATCAGATTCACTGTCACTCCAGTTGATCACATAGGCATTCTTTTTCTTCTGTGTGTTGCCGCATTCTGCTTGAATGTGTCCAAACCCCTCACATTCTCTGCATTGGATACCTTTGCCTTTGTTGTCTCGAACAAAGTCTCCAGACATATTTCCCTTAGTAGCTCTGCCATCCTTCTGGTACCTCGAATTGGTTGACTGACCAGAATCAGTCCCTTTAGTGTATTCTCTTCTCATATATTTCCTGAAGTTTTTGGCAAACATAGCATACTGTTGTTCTGACGATTCACCCATCTTGTCTTTGACAACTTCAGCTTTCAGACCAACGCTGGTGACCTTTGTAAGACAGTCTTCTTCATTCATATCCATCTCATGGGTCTGCAGAGATCCCATCAGTTCATCCAGTCTCATGATCTTCACATCATTGGCTTCTTTAACGGCAAGAGCTTTCATGGCGAACCGCTTTGTGAGAGATCTCAGCACCTTTCTTACCAGTGTTTCCTCGGTCATGGGTTCTCCTAGAGCGAATGCTTCGTTGGAGATATCAAGAATCCGAGTATTAAAGTCAGCAATGGTCTCATCCTCCTGCATTCTTAAATTTTCGAATTTTGATGTGACCGTCTCCATTCTGGATACTTTAACTTTGGTTGTACCTTCATGAGCAGTTTGGAAAATGTCCCAAGCCTTCTTTGCAATTTCACAGGTAGAAATCATTTTGAAATTCTTTCCATCAACTCTCGAGAATATGGCATTCATTGCTTTAGAGTTTGCCGCTTCAGCATGCTTATGATCCTCAGTCCACTTGTCTTTAGTAATGAGGCAAACTTTACCTTCTTTGTCGATAGTCACTGGGTGTGTCCATCCTTGTTCAACTGCCTCCCAAACTGATTCATCTTGAGACTTCAGAAACGCCTTCATTCGAACTCTCCAATAGCCATATTTATTTCCTTCAAGCAGAGGAGGTCGCGTGATGTTCTGCCCTTCTCTCAAATCCATCTCACCGACTTCTAGATCTTACTCTGTATGTCGAGTATTTGCTCTGATACCAATTGAAATCTTTCCCTGGTAGATGAGATGTTGTTCTGGTTGATGTCCAGAACAAATACTACAACAACTTATACGCTAAAACAAGTAGTGCGGAAATAAAAGTGACACGCAAAGTTGTTACCCAGTTCGGCGTTAACAAGCCTACTCTGGGGGGCGTTCTCTAGCCCGGTGGATAGTATTCACTATTATTGAGTATTGCGAGTACAGGAATTACCGTTTACAGAATCCCTCTTAAACTACCTGAGCCTCGGACACTCTAGTAATTGTAATCTAGGTCTCCCCCTAGATCTTTGCTCCCGCTCAGTATCCACCAAGATGATCCTCCGTGAGAATCAGCGCCTTCTCCCGAATGCGCAGTGACAGAACTTCAGTGCGTGATCCTTCAGTGTCGTTCTTCGATCAATCTGCGGAGCACCAGCACAGATTGAATCCGAGCGCCTTTGAGTAACCAGTGACGATTAACTCTCCGGCCGATTACGAGCTTAGTGAATAACCAGTTACGATTAGTTCACCGCCGTTAGCCTCCTCCTCCCTTCAATGAGTATGAGCGTGATTTAATATCTCCGTAAGTGCTGACTAATACCGAAGCATTAGCCCTCCTTATATAGGACGGTAGAAACCCTAAACCGAGTAGGATTTCTATTCTAAATCGCCTATCTCAATTAGGAAATCTTTCCTAATATCTTGCGCATATTTCTTGTAGATAATCCTCTATTTGAATCTTCAATCTTGATTAGGCAATCTTCGATTATCTTTTCGACTAAGATAGCTTCAAGCGCAAGCAACCGACTCTCTTTGATATCTTCGATAATCATCATAGCACCGACTTGCTAAAAACCGGACTTGCCAAATCCGTTCTGCTGCTGCGTCAGAGTTGTGCTACGTCGGCTGAAACAAGTTTCCAAATCTGAAATTGGAAACTTCCAATTTCTGTCCAAGCACCTGCAACCGCCTTGATCTCCAACGGTCGACTGTGTTTCCAAATCTGTATTTGGAAACATTCCATCTGCTTCAGCTTGTTCTAGGACAGTTGTCTCTGCTAGACTCGAACAACAGCTTGAACAACTACACTAAGTTTTGCCAAACTACATGCCATAAAACTAACAGATTCACATGAAAATTGGTCTACCTTAGTCTAAGCTAGGTAGAAGACAATTTAACACCATGAAATTCTTAAATATTGTGTATGGGATCATCGGGGAATGCCAAGGACGGGAGTAACCCCTCGAAATGCCCTTAGTCTATCTTTTATCTCTTATTACTTGCCACCTAGGATTTAGATTCGCACTCCTTTATACATTTGAATTTGAATAGCCGAATAGAAACAATCTTAAATAGTGCATGTGTTCGGCTTGCTCCTTTGGGTTCGATCTGGTACTTAACCGGTATTATAAATGTTTTGACTACATTCGATCCTCTCTTAATTGATACTATTTAGAGGCTAAAAAGAATAGTTTGTCACAACCTCACGTTCTGGGTCACAGCTGCAAAATCCGGATAGCATGAGTCAAAATGTTTCCATGACTCTCTGCCAGAAGGGTGTACCATGGTATTCTGGTCATCTCGTTTTGAAGTATGTCACGACATATTTTGAGTTGTGCTTTGCATCATGAATAACCTATGCGGTCCGAGTATTATGTTACAATAAAACATTGACGATCGGTCGATCCTAACATAAAGACTGGAACTTCCCGAAGATTCGCCACAAAGTCGGCAATCCCTCATACTCTAGTCTTCAGCATAATAAATCATACAACATTTTGGGCAAACATCAAACCTTTTGCATGAATGCCCAAGCAAGGATTCGGTTGTCATAGTCTGTCAAGCTCTGGAAAATCTCACGGATAGAATCATAAGCAGCTTTTGACAAATTGTAATCCGATTTAGGCCGAAGAAAATTCATATGCATAGACAACTTTTATGTATTACCAAACTCTTTTAATATTTAAATAAGTTAATGAGGTGATTAAAAAACACAAATATGTCATTGTATTTTACAGTCATAATTAAAAAATAAACATGTTTCCTTATATTTACATAATTAAATACAACATGAGACTGAAACTTACCAATTGCACAAAGAATACGCAGAAAGCATATGAGTGTCGCTCGGTTTTTGAAGCTGGACCAAGAATCGTAAAGTGTGGGGTACGCATGATATTTATTTGTTGTGATAACAGTAACTTGGAGGAGTGCGCTCAAATGAGAACTCCTATTTTTTCGAGAACTTTGAGAACCTTCTTTATGCATTTTCGTTTTTGCCTAAGTGCACTTTCCGAATCTTGAAAATGCATCTAGGCAAAAATAATGCTCGAAACTACACAATGAAGGAAAAAAAGTGAGTGAGACACATGTCACCTTCACATTCAAAGATGCAACTTGATCCAATGGTGAGATTTGGGGTCTAAGGTTCTCGAATTTTTATGGGTTCTCTACCGAGCACTCCCCCAGTAACTTGAACTTAACTTTCTATGTTGATGCAGATATATACGTTTAAAATATTGCAAAAAGTAAATGGAAAATTTCAGTGTAATCTAATTTATTACTCACTGGAAATGCGACGTATTTTTTGTAGAATACTCGCGTATTAAACATATCGTACATATCTAGAAACCGAATGTGCTAGACAAATCTTCAAAATATTTTGAAAATATCTGTAAACCATAAACTATAATTAGTCGTTTAAGTGAGACGTAAATGATAGTCTTGTGAACGCAAACATTCCTTCACAACATTGTTGCTAGTATATTCAGGTAACTTTTTTATTTAGTACGCCAAACGGATACCTGATTGTACGAATTTAAATATTATAAGTTTCGCAATCAGATTTGCAAAACGAATCATATAATACAGATTACATTTTTAGTTTACTCTCACGTACCTGTTGGAGGACCATAACAGAACCGACACGTAAGTACTTTCCATGATTTCCCTCATCCACCACTTTTTAATGATTACTTGCATCCGTGACACCAGTAAAATCCTAACAGAGGCGAGATAAATAACGTACTTAAAAACAGTACAGGTTTTGTGTACGCACAAAAGTTAATACAATGGTGTATTTCGTGCTGTTAATGTAACCATTTGAAGTGCACTTTGTAATCATAGCAACTACCTGAGAACTAAATAGTATAGTTCCTAATAAGAATCTGAATAAAAAAATATATATACATATTAATGTCTACAGAACGATACTGTAGGGAGCTTTTTAGCGGATAAGTGTACCTAGGTTGTAATTTGCACTATATATACATCGATGCCGTACTCCACCAGCTACTCTTAAAACTCGAATGGTGTTCTGATATTGCACCATCACATTGAAATAATTTTCTCAAATATTCCTCTAGGAAGTTGAAGCGTCTTGTTGTTGTCCTCCGAAAATGAAATCCAAAATCTACGACGCAAGGCAATCATAATACACACTTGTCGGTCCATGGGTTCTATTTTCTGGATGATCCATTCACACCGACGAATTTGACACCGGATACATGGACTAAAATGCACAAGATGTGAAGAAATGGATTGAAGGAGGAATGTGAAGATATGATTGAATATAGGGGTCGGCAATGAGCAGGATAAGGGCGGGGTAGAGTAATTTTTCTAAGTCCGTAGAGTACCCATAGGCAGGGTAATATTAGGGTAGGGTCGGGTAGGATAGGGTCGGGTCGGCTATGGTAGGGTCAAGTAAGGCAAATTTAAGCATATTTTGAAGAAAAAAATTCATAATATGAATGAAAATAGTGGAGTAAGACAAGGTATGATAGGGTAGGAGGGCAGAGTATGATGTTGCCAGAAGGGCAGGGTAGAAGGGCAGGGTAAGGTCGATTTTTTCATGACCCTTACCCTGCCTTAGGCTTTGTGGGCAGGGTACGTGGATAGGGCAGGGCAGGATACGGGTCGGGCTGGGTAAGGGTGACCCTAAGGACATTTTGACCCTAGGGTCAAATGCGTACCCCTAATTGAATGGAACAAAAAAAGGAGTTACAATAGAAATAGTGCAACTTTCGGCAACCAATCCAACCATCTTGTGCGACCGCTCTGCGATAGTGTAGCCGTTGTCGCACAAAGTTGTTGTCGTATAACAATTGCATAGTTGTCGCACAAAAACATTAAATATAATGTTGTCGCACAACTTGTCACAACATTATCGCACGTTTTCGGCGACAACACGAGTTATCGCTCTGTCGTTATCGCGCAAGTGAGTCAAAATTTGTAGTGAGAGTACATATCCAATAATTAATCTTGAAGTTTGTGAGCCGAGATGAAACGTTTTCTTTGGAGGATTGTCGATTTGTTCAGTACTTCAGTAGTCATTACAACTCCTTAGTCAAGAAATCTATCGAGTTGGCTAGGGTTTTGCTTTGTGTTGACTCGAATAGTTGACCATGGTTTTCGGTACATACGTCAAAAAAATAACTCAACTTATTAGTAAAATTTTCAATATTTTAAAGTTGAGCGGCAATTGGTACCACTTAAAATTTCTAGAAGAACAGTAATATATCAAAGGATTGAAACTCAACTCAGATTCAAGGAACATATTGTTTGAAACTATATGTGCGCGAGCGTAACTTCGTACAACTAATGTGTATGAGTACATGTGCTAGGGGAACCATTAATTGTTGTAATTATTAATCCGCCTCTCATAGAAAGATAATTACTAAATAGTATCTACACAATAATCCACATGACATATATATATATATATCTATATCGGGGAGCGCTCGGTTGAGGCAAGGTTGTAAGAATGAGGCAGTAAGGCATGATCTTGGCCATTGATGATATTGATCTAATGGTTGAGATTTAAAGATGTGGTAGTGGGATTTTACTATTTGCTTTTTGCTTTTTACTGTTGGTAGTGGGTTTACTATTTGGACACGTGACGCACCCACAAAGCACGGGGGGGTTAGATGTGTGGCCCAGATCGTGCCTCATTGCCTCATTCTTATTTGGCTTGCCTCATTTGAGCGCTCCTCTATATCTATATATATATATAGGGGCGCGCTCAAATGTGAACTCTTCTTAGGCTATGAACGTGTGAACCAATTTGGACCATTGGATCATATTGATCTAATGGTTGAGATTCAAAGGTAGTGTGATTTTACTGTTTGCATTTTACTGTTGGTAGTGGGATTTTACTGTTTGCTTTTTGCTTTTGTTAGATTTTTGGTAGTGGGACACGTGGCGCACCCACAAAGCACGGGGGGGGGGGGGGGGTTTGGATATGTGGCTGAGATGAGTTCACACGTTCATAGCCTAAGAAGTGATTCACATTTGAGCGCTCCTATATATATAGGGGAGCGCTCGGTTGAGGCAAGTTGGTAGAATGAGGCAGTGAGGCACGATCTCGGCCGTCTGTGGAATTGATCCAAGGCACGTGGCGAAGCCACGTGTCAGCCGCAATTGTTGACTTTTCAAAAGTTAGTGGGTTTACTATTTGGGATATATATATATATATAGAGGAGCGCTCCAATGAGGCAGCAAAATTAGAATGAAACTGTGAGGCACGATCTCAGCCAATCACCCAAACCCCCCGTGCAATCAGGGCGCGCCACGTGTCCAAATAGTAAAAGCAGTGTGAACACAAAAATTTACTATTGCCGCCTGTGACACGTGGCTTCGCCACGTGCGTCAGATCAAAACCACAGAAGGCCGAGATCGTGCCTCACTGCCTCATTCTACCAACTTGCCTCACAGTTTCATTCTAATTTTGCTGCCTCATTTGAGCGCTCCTATATATATATATATAGGGGCGCGCTCAAATGTTATGGGTTGTTAAAGTGTTATGTGTTACTTTATTGTGCACCTTTAGATCTTTTGATCTAAAGGTCCAGATTACATCTTGCACTTTTGTATTTTAGGTAAAAGACAAAAGTGCAAGATGACAAACAACTTGGTCACTTTTTGACTTTTATTTTGCACTTTGACTTTATTTTGCACATTTAGATCATTTGATCTAAAGGATGAGATTGGTGTAACACATAACACATTAAGAAGGCCATAACATTTGAGCGCTCCTCTATATATATATATATATATATGGGAGCACTCGGTTGAGGCATGGTTGGTAGAATGAGGCTGTAAGGCATGATCTTGGCCATTGATGATATTGATCTAATGGTTGAGATTTAAAGATGTGGTAGTGGGATTTTACTATTTGCTTTTTGCTTTTTACTGTTGGTAGTGGGTTTACTATTTGCCACGTGGCGCGCCCACAAAGCACGGGAGGTTAGATGTGTGGTTGAGATCGTGCCTCACAGTCTCATTCTAATTTGAGTGCCTCATTTGAACGCTCCTATATATATATATATATATAGGATATGGATCATATACAAAGTACTAAGTTGGGTAAAAAATAAAAAGTGATTTAAATCGTTAGATTAGATTATCTCACGGCTGATATCAATTTAGGATTTAATAATCAATTAATCCATCAACTAATTATTTAGGGGTATGTTGGTCAATATGCAATAAAATTGACACTGTTAAAGCGTCGTTAATCAAAACGAATCCAATTTGATAATTTGCAATTTCATTTAGGTCGTCTGTGCCTGGGTTAGGGCATTGAATGGGAATTTGCAAAGCGACGCCGACGACGGAGGTCGTCTGTGTCGATTCTCCCCGGGTCTGACAAAATTGATGGTTATTTACCAGGTTGAGGAGATCCAAATTGTTGGTGGCGCGCCTGTTGGACGCGGCGGCAGAGGTGAAGATGAGGAAGCCGCGGATCTACATCTAGGCGGCGTCGACTTTGGGGTAGTGTTCGAAGGGGTAAGATGGAGAGGCGAGGGAATAAAGGTGATGCCTTTTCTGTGTTCTATCAATTGCGTTTCTGTCGGTTAATTGTTCGTTGAATTGTGCTATACCTTTGATTTTGCAGTTGTTGGCTCATTTTCGGGGACTAGGTTGAAAGGTTGTAGCCAGTGGATGGATGAAACTTGACAGCTTTGTCCGATGGATGAACAATTAACTTGGCAAAGACCGATGATTCATTGTTGGTTTCTGATTAAAATGTTGGAACAATCTTTATAATGAAAATGATGGCATTGACGCATCTAGCTTATTACATCATATGCAGTAAGATGTCGACTCTTTTCTCAGGCTCCATTTTCTCTGCATCCTATTTATCAGGCTCCATGATACAAGCACTTTAGGCATGCTTTTATCAGGCTCCATTTTCTTAGCATCCTCGTTGTCTCAATTATGCACAAAACCTTCTGAATTATGTTTTTGTGTTCTGCAGGCTCCATTTTCTTAGCATCCTCGTTGTCTCAATTATGCACAAAACCTTCTGAATTATGTTTTTGTGTTCTGCAGAATGTATGTTTCACATGATTTGGTGCATTGTTCACTAAATTATATTTATGTTTATCAAATGATACACGTGTTCATCAATGTTTGAGTTTGGTCTTCGGCTGTCCAACAACACCTTCTTTGTAAATTGGTTTTATTATGTCAACCGTCTCTTTACGTTGCGAATTTCGTGTTGATTATATGATTGTTATTTTTAAAATGTCAAATTTGTGTTTATCCTTATTCTTTTTTTTTTCGATTACATGTGTTAGTAAGTTAGTTTTGGGTGAAGATCGAACCGGGCACCCTTAGGTGCCGGATGAGCGCCATTTCCACTGGGCTAAGTCACGATCATCTGTGTTTATCCTTATGAAATTTGTGTTTTTCTTGTGAACAATGCTATATTCAGTGAATATTGTTGTAGCGTTGCCAAATTTTGGTATCATAACATTTTTGAAGCAATTCTTACAAAACCGAGGCAACTTCATAAAAAAATGCAATATATGTAGCATAAAATCAGTATTCACAAAAATGAAACCTATGTTCACAAAATAAAACCTGTATTCACTAAATAGAAAATCAGTTTTCACAAAATAACTGCAATATAAAAGCTGTATTCACTAAATGAAACCTATGTTCAGAAAATAAAATCTGTATTCACTAAATGAAACCTATGTTCACAAAATAAAACGTGTATTCACTAAGTAGAACATTTATTCACAAAATAAAAATTGTGAATACAGGTCAACTGAACCAAATTGATTCGTTTTGATATTAAAAAAAAACTTGGAATGTAACAAGTACTTTCAATGGCACATAATAACCAATTGTAATTTCAAAAGCAGTACAACAACAACAATATCTGCAAAGTAAAGGCTGGCAGTTTTCATTAGTTCTCTCTGGCATAAATGCTTTGGCTGGCTGCAAAAATAATATTCTCATAAAGGCTGGCAGTTTTCAATAGTTCTCTCTGGCACCTTCACCGCTTTCACGCCATAGAGTGATATGTTTAAGTTGAGCTACAAACTTCAGCATTTGGACTCAGCAGTCATCCTCAATACTTATCAAGCGAAAGAAAGAAAGAAGATAGCAGGATGCAAAGGATGCAGAGATGTATAACTTGGAATCAGAAGAGTAGAAGAAAACATACATGGCAATTTCTTTTCGACCTTCCTCATCCACAGGTGGTGGAGTTATAAGAACCACAGATATATCGGGGGAGCATTTCTGCATCATAAGAGGATTCACATGATTGTACTCCAAGGTAATAAAAACACACAGTTACTCATAGATAGATCTCATTTCAGGCAAAGAAACACATTCCAAATCCAAACACTACAAATAAACTTAATTACAACAAAACTACAAAAGTGACTCCCAGGCAGGTCCATCCAGTATTGAATCAAGATCAAATCTTGACATTTATCACAATACCCACTAGCCCTTTGAACAGAAATTTAAAAAAAAAACTAGCATCAAACTTGAATCAAATCTCTCACCTTTTGGTTTAGCAGAGTCATATGACAGTTGACACTACAGAAACAAAACGGGTCAATTTCTTATCAAACTGAACTAAAGTACAAATAATTAAACAAGTATTACATATTCAGCCTGCTCTAGTATATTAATAAGTTCAGCCTATGTGCAGTGGTATGCAGCGATATACAGATCGGGTCACAGTTATCCGCCTTGTTGTCTGATTTCCCTTTTCAATAAAAGAGGTGTTCACGCATTAACAATTATGTTCACAAAATAAAAAACGTTCACAAAATAACGAAACTATTTTATAACATTCACAACATATCTGCCGTGTTCACAAAACCAAACTATTTATCACGAAATAAAACCAATATTCTCAAAATCAACAGTTGAGATTAGGGATGCAGATCGAATTAACAGAAAGATGGTCAAAAGTTTCGAACTTGACTACTTGAGCGACTAATCGAACTCCAAAGCAACTGGAGATGGATGAAAATATATAAATTACCACTGGTTCTAAGATATTTATATTGAGAAAGAGAGATCGAGTTCTGAATTACCATTGCTTCCGTCGAACATTGCGCTACGGTTCTCAATTCTGAAATTTTTGCTGGTTCAGGGTTTTGAGATCAATAAGGAGGCTATGATTGCGTCGAACGCCTCATCCATTGAATTACCATCGCTTCCGTCGAACACTGCGCTGCGCTTGAAGAAACAGAAGCGGAGTAAAAGGAGAAGAAGAGCAACTACGACGTCGACAATGACGACGATTGCTCCGATGGAGAGCTTCTACGGCCCTTCACACTTGGCGCAGATGGAGACGAAGAAGGAGATCGAAATTGGCTGGCACAGGGCGGCAGCAGCAGCGGCGTGCCGCAGAACTGTAACTTCCGAGCTCTCTTCGCTAGGGTTTGTGGAATTTCGCCAGAGAGATTGAAGAAGAGGCGTCGAATTACGAAGTTCGCAGCGAATAAGATTATTTTGAGTCATTAATGCCCTTTATCGTCTATCAATTTGAACGGAGAATTAACTCCTGTTAAGTTTTAAATACAAATCTTAATCGTAGATCTTAGAAAACGAACGCATCTGATTACTTTTTATTTTTTATTTTAAAAACACTTTGTACCTGATATATATATAGGAGCACTTCGTTGAGGCAGATTGGTAGAATGAGACCGTGAAGCGGGAGTATTTTGGGGATTTTGGTTTAATGAATTTATTAATTCTGACAGCTTTTGGTTTAATGAATCCTCAGCTTCTCTCTCCACTTTTTTTGTTCTCTTCTTTCTTTTGAGTTTTGAGAAACCCATTCTCATCTTCGATTTGGGATTGTGCAGTGGAACAATTCTGTTTACCATAGCACGGTGGATCGATTTTGGGATAGTAGTGAGCCGTAGCTTTTCGTAGTCGTCTCGTCGATTTCGAGCCCTAGGTACAATTTGGAGCCGGATGTGGGTGTAGTTTTTGGTCGCGATTCCGTTGCTATGAAGGACAAGAGATTGAGTCGGAGCTTCATGAAACGGGTCAGATCTATTGTTTGTGGTAGATTGAGTCGGAGCTTCATGAAACGGACAACAGATTGAGTCGGAGCTTCATCTTCGATTTGGCAAAATGTAGATGAGTCGGAGCTTCATCCTCGTTTTTCACCGGAGTTTATTTGTAGGATTTCGAATTCGACATGAAGACGAGGGTAATCCGCTCTGAAATTGCGCTAAACCTAGGTTGCTATTTCATCAACGGTGAAAGGGTAAGTGATTTAAATTTTGTGAATATTAGTCGATTTTGTGAGAACGAGATCAGCAGCTATTTCATCTGGGGTGAGTTAGATTTTGTGAAGATAGTGATTTGTGCACACACTTCATTGTTTGGGTAGGTGATTATTGGGTTTGTGTTGGAGTTCTGTGATTCGTTACCATTTGTTTGTGTGTCTTTGTACTCAGAAGGTATTTTTGTTAGAGTTCTGTAAATGAATGATTTGAGTTGATTCTATATAAGTATGATTTGTTTATTGTGCTATTGTTCAGTGCTTTTATATTCAATTGACTTTTTAAGTGGCCTGCTTGTGTCAAGTTCTTGAACTGGATGACAATGGACTTAGATTAAATTGTTGGATCTCAGTGACACTTGGTGATATTTTGAGCAGTTGAGCAGTGTTTTTCAAAGCCACAGTCAGCAATACATGTTTGAAGTTTATGTTGTGATTCTTTACAACGTCGCAACGGATTTGAGAAGAGTTTATGTTCTGGTTTTTGTGTTGGTAATGAGGGGGAACTGCAATCTTTTGAGTGTTGATTGTGTGATATGAATGTAGTTTTATTGTTTGCAGCGCTCGCCGGTTAAATCTGATTTTTTTGGGCAACTATTGTTCATATTTGTCTCTGTTTAAACATGAATTGTGGTCATTTAAGGAATGATGTCATGCAGGTGAAAGTAATGGATCGAGTGCACTTAGACACAATCCCAAAGAAAGCAACAAAGAAACATCTAGAGACAATGAAGAGCAAATACCATGTTCACCTACAAAATGGAGTTTCTTCCATCTAAATTCGTATCTAAAGAGCGTGCCACTTATTTTTTCCATACTTTCGAATTTGTATGTAATTCAAATTAACATTATGTTTGTCTTTGAAACAATTTTTTTTGTAATTTTTTTTGATAAAGAAATAAGGGTGTAATGAAATAAAGAAATAAATTACAATTTATTATGAAATGAATGTGCAAATGTGTTATCAAAAAGGATGTAATGCCATATAAAATAAGGGGTATAATGTAATTTATTAAATAAAGGGTGTAATGCAATTTATTAAATAAACAGTGTAATGCAATTTATTAAATAAAGAAATAAGGGTGTAATGAAATAAAGGGTGTAAAGCCATATGAAATAAGGGTGTAATGACTTATGTATTATTTATGAAACAAGGGGTAATGACTTATGAAACAAGGGGGTAATGACTTATGAAATAAGGGGGTAATGACATATGAAATAAGGGGGTAATGGAGAAACAAAGGGGTAATAACTTATGAAACAATGGGGTAATGACTTATGAAACAAGGGGGTAATGACTTATGAAATAAGGGGGTAATGATTTATGAAACAAGGGGGTAATGACTTATGAAACAAGGGGGTAATGACATATGAAATAAGGGGGTAATGGAGAAACAAAGGGGTCATGACTTATGTATTATTTTAACAAAGGGGTAATGACTTATGAAACAAGGGGGTAATAACTTATGAAACAAGGGGGTAATGACTTATGAAATAAGGGGGTAATGACATATGAAATAAGGGGTAATGACATATGAAATAATGTTGTAATGCCATTACCCCAAATAAGGGTATTACACCCTTATTTCATAAGTCATTACACCCTTGTTTCATAAGCCATTACACCCCAAATAAGTGTAATGCAATATGAAATGAGGGTGTAATGCCATATGAAATAAGGGTGTAATGTCATATGAAATAAGCGTGTAATGGAATATGAAATAAGGGTGTAATACCATATGAAATAAGAGTATAATGGCATATGAAATAAGGATGTAATGCACATAAGTAGAATGCAAAAAAAAAGTAACAAAACACTTATCCTTTATTTCACATGACATTACACCCTTATTTATTAAGCCATTACACCCTTAATTCAAGTTTCATATGCCGTTACACCCTTAATTCAAGTTTCAAATGACATTACACTCTTATTTCTTAAGCCATTAAACATGGTATCCAAAAATGTGTCAGACATGGTATGACGGAATAATGAAGGTGTCCAAAAATGAAGGTGCACCAGACATGGTATGACCGAATAAAAAAAGGAATAATACACTTGTACATAATTGTAAAATGTATAATTATTGAAAATAGCAAGGGTCAATGCCCAAAATAGTAATCAACTCTTACAAATTTGACAATTTGCGACAATTCAGTTAATCAAAGATATTGGATTACAAGAAAAGACCATCCGATAAAAAAACATGATTTATCAGATACATATGCTGACTACTAAAGTAGACCATCTGATGAGACCTTGCTTTATCTATACAAATTTGCGACAAATTTGACAATTTGTATGCATATCTTCTTGCTGCTGCATCTAGTAATGGTGCCGACAAATTCAGCAACTCTGCAATGTAATCAAACACTGAGTCAAACAAATATACACTAGCAACAAAGCAAATTTCCAACAAAACATCATGGTAAGAAAAACCCAATAATCATCCATCGCTAACACCAATTGTTTATCACATGAAGCATCACCACGATGAAGATGGTCCATACATGAATCAAATGCGCACATGGCCAACAAACATAAACCCAGTTTCATTTAGATACTTGATGTTTTCAATCAACAAAAATGCATTGTATAAAAAGTCTAAAACATGTTAAATCAGCAGGGTATATATCTATGAATCTCACCTCTTCTTATCTTAGGCTCGCATGTAGTCTGCTCATCAATTTCTGGCAACTCCTTGAGAGATCCGTCAATTATATCAGCGAAGCTGTTGGATCTCGCAGCCGACTTCAATGGCTTTTTCACCGCAGGCAGATATTCCGACGTCAAGTTCGACTAAAAAAACCCTAATTACTACCAACTTACAAACCATCTAGCAACCAAAGAAGCAATTCCTCAAACTCATCAAACACCCTGATTCCAAATTCCAAATCCACACCCTTAACAAATTATTCAAGTAGGAACCTGCACAAGAAAAGCCTTAACAACTGATTCCAAAAAGGAGAAGAACCAGCGCATACGGAATGGTAGAGCTAGAAATATGTATGGTGGCTCAAAATTCAAAACTCCCTAATATAATATTTCATCTATCAGTCCTAAACCACAACAATGTTTTCCTCAAAATTAAATAATTATGAAATCAACATCTCCGGAAAATGCTTAACATCATTCTAATCCAATCTGTCAAACACACACCAAAGCTTCCAGTTGCTGAAAAATCTAAAATATCAAACACAAATTACACCACACTCTAACTTCAAATCCCTAATCCTAAACACAAACCACAACCAATTGAATAAGAAAATAAAAATTTACCATTTAGAGCAGAAACCACTAGAAACCGTGACAACATCGGAGCCAAAGAGATGATTGTTGGTTTCGATACCAGCAACTTCAATTCAGCCATCTTGAATTTTCTGACCAACTCTTCTATTCTAACCTATCACCACAGAGATGGTTCACATGAATCAGCAAATAACACAGCTGGGATTTCATACAATAAATAGTCAAGAAACCAGACAGTAAGTGAATGACTGTTGGTCTTCAAGAAGCGGAGATGCTTGGACGCGGACATCAAACCAAAAATGTTTTTGTAGCATTTCAAAAACATCAATAATCCCAAATTCACAGGAAATCGACACAAAACTAGGAAACCATCAAAATCATTAACAACACACAATACTAACCACCGCATAATAGGAAGCAGCGGCTGATGGGGAGGCACAAATCACGCGTATGAAGTCGCAATCTCGCCACATCACAGTATCAATAAACACAATTTGGTGAGCAGAGTAGTTTTGGTGGGCAGAACACAATTTGACACCAAAATCAAAACCAACATTCAAACTCGAATGCGCAAGGCACCGCAAACATCCAGGTCGAACATTAAAGTTCAAAACTTTCAATAAAAGATTTCAGATTTGCGTTTCATACCAATCGCCGACGAATACCCAAATCTCAGCCGCTCACTCTTGCAACCCTAACTTCGACCTTCGGTGTTTCGTGCTCAACCAGTCGCGATCGGCAGGCTATCGTAGAAGACGTACTCAGGCGAATACGATCGATGTTGTTTGGGAGATATGGAGCTCGATGATTCTGGATCTGGGTTTAGGAGAGAGAGAAACAAAAATCAAAAGATGTCAGTTGTGTGGAAAATGTATACCCAAAATATCCTTCTTTAATTAATTTTACAATTAATCCGAATTTAAAATAAAAGAAAAAGAATGTGATAGTGGGGCAAGTGTCACTTTTCTATTGGATGAATGAAGATGATGTTGTCAAAATGAGTGGCTGAGAAGTTGCCTCACAGTCTCATTCTAATTTTGATGCCTCATTTGAACGCTCCTCTATATATATATATATAGGGGAGCACTCGGTTGAGGCAAGGTTGGTAGAATGAGACAGTAAGGCATGATCTTGGCCATTGATGATATTGATCTAATGGTTGAGATTTAAAGATGTGGTAGTGGGATTTTACTATTTGCTTTTTGCTTTTTACTGTTGGTAGTGGGTTTACTATTTGGACACGTGGCGCGCCGACAAAGCACGGGGGGTTAGATGTGTGGTTGAGATCGTGCCTCACTGCCTCATTCTTATTTGGCTTGCCTCATTTGAACGCTCCTCTATATATATATATATATATATATATATATATATATAGGGGGGCGTTCAATTGAGGACGGGTCTTATGGTGAGGGTGTAGGGACTAATCTTGGCCATTGGATGAGGTTCATCCAATGATTCACAAGCTGCCACGTGTCACATGTGGTAGTGGATTTTACTGTTTGCTTTTTGGTAGTGGGATTTTACTATTTGCTTTATTGGATTTTGGGTACTTGGACACGTGGCGCACCCACAAAGCACGGGGGGTTAGATGGATGATGATCTAATGGATGAGATTTGTCCCTACGTCCTCACCCTAAGAGGGTGTCCTCATTTGAACACTCCTCTATATATATATATATATATATATAGAGGAGTGTTCAAATGAGGACACCCAAATTTGGTAAGGACGTAGGGACAAATCTCATCCATTAGATCATCATCCATCTAACCCCCCCGTGCTTTGTGGGTGCGCCACGTGTCCAAGTACCCAAAATCCAATAAAGCAAATAGTAAAATCCCACTACCAAAAAGCAAATAGTAAAACCCACTACCACATGTGACACGTGGCAGCTTGTGGATCATTGGATGAACCTCATCCAATGGCCAAGATTAGTCCCTACACCCTCACCATAAGACATGTCCTCAATTGAACGCCCCTATATATATATATATATATATATAGAGGAGTGTTCAAATGAGGACACCCAAATTTGGTAAGGACGTAGGGACAAATCTCATCCATTAGATCATCATCCATCTAACCCCCCCGTGCTTTGTGGGTGCGCCACGTGTCCAAGTACCCAAAATCCAATAAAGCAAATAGTAAAATCCCACTACCAAAAAGCAAATAGTAAAACCCACTACCACATGTGACACGTGGCAGCTTGTGGATCATTGGATGAACCTCATCCAATGGCCAAGATTTGTCCCTACACCCTCACCATAAGACATGTCCTCAATTGAACGCCCCCTATATATATATATATATATATATATATATATATATATAGGGGAGCACTCGGTTGAGGCATGGTTGGTAGAATGAGGCTGTAAGGCATGATCTTGGCCATTGATGATATTGATCTAATGGTTGAGATTTAAAGATGTGGTAGTGGGATTTTACTATTTGCTTTTTGCTTTTTACTGTTGGTAGTGTGTTTACTATTTGCCACGTCGCGCGCCCACAAAGCACGGGGGGGTTAGATGTGTGGTTGAGATCGTGCCTCACAGTCTCATTCTAATTTGAGTGCCTCATTTGAACGCTCCTCTATATATATATATAGAGGAGCGTTCAAATGAGGCACTCAAATTAGAATGAGACTGTGAGGCACGATCTCAACCACACATCTAACCCCCCCGTGCTTTGTGGGCGCGCGACGTGGCAAATAGTAAACACACTACCAACAGTAAAAAGCAAAAAGCAAATAGTAAAATCCCACTACCACATCTTTAAATCTCAACCATTAGATCAATATCATCAATGGCCAAGATCATGCCTCACTGCCTCATTCTACCAACCATGCCTCAACCGAGTGCTCCCCTATATATATATATATATATAGAGGAGTGTTCAAATGAGGACACCCTCTTAGGGTGAGGACGTAGGGACAAATTTGGACCATTTGATCAAATGATCCAAAGGTGCATAATTGATCCAAAAAGTTAAAGTTGTTTGTCATTATGCACTTTTGTCTTTTACCTAAAAGACAAAAGTGCATAACTCCAAAAAAGTACTTTTTGACTCATTATGCACCTTTGGATCATTTGATCTAATGGTTTTAGATTTGTCCCCACGTCCTCACCATAAGAGGTGTCCTCAATTGAACGCCCCCTATATATATATATATAGGGGCGCGCTCAAATGTTATGGGTGCTTAGAGTGTTATGTGTTACAGAGCTTCTGATTGGTTGATAGTGGCAGGAATAGTGCCGGAATAATGGATTTTTGGGTAGTGGGTTTTACTGTTTGCTTTTTGCTTTATTGGATTTTGGGTACTTGGACACGTGGCGCACCCACAAAGCACGGAGGGTTGGATGTGTGGCTAAGATTGGTGTAACACATAACACTCTAAAATGGGTGTAACATTTGAGCACTCCTCTATATATATATAGAGGAGCGTTCAAATGAGGCAGTGAACAGTAAAGTGAGGCACGTGAGGCACGATCTCAACCACACATCTATGCCCCCCGTGCATTTGTGGCGCGCCACGTGTCCCAAGTAGTAAACCCCACTAACTTTTGAAAAGTCAACAATTGCGGCTGTGAACGTGGCTGCGCCACGTGTCACAATGAGTGGCCCAGATCGTGCCTCACTGCCTCATTCTTACAACCATGCCTCAACCGAGTGCTCCCTATATATATATAGAGGAGCGCTCAAATGTTACACCCATTTTAGAGAGTTATGTGTTACACCAAACTTAGCCACACATCCAACCCCCCGTGCTTTGTGGGTGCGTCACGTGTCCAAATAGTAAAACCCACTACTTCAAAAGGCAAACAGTAAAACCCACTGCCCAAAAATCCTCTATTCCGGCACTATTCCTGCCACTATCAACCAATCAGAAGCTCTGTAACACATAACACTCTAAGCACCCATAACATTTGAGCGCGCCCCTATATATATATATGTATATATATTCGTAAGCCAACAAAAATGACAACCGGATCAAAACAATTATGCTTATTTAAATAATAATATATACATTCATTTTATTTACATGGCCCCCTCACATAAACTTGTTAACTTGTAAAATTATTTGAAAAACTATATTTATAAAAAGTTACCAAATGTGACAAAACAAATATAAAATACTCACAACGCGCATGTAAAAAACAAAAAGTGTAAACCGTGACAAAGGTCAAAAAATCTTCTAATAGAAGAGCGTTCAAATGAATACACCACTTTTTGGTGGATCCATGGATCTCCATATGCACATTTGGATCAAATGATCTTAAGGTCAAAAAAAGTTCAACTCTTTTGTTTTCATCCTAAAAAGCTAAAAGTGCAACCCCGACTTACTGAAGGTGTAATCCGGTTGTAATCGCACCCAAGTGATCTTCCACTTCTGGCTTCGATCGCTGACTGGCTCCCTCCGAAGTACGCTCTTGATCCTTCAACTCAAAGCTCCTTCGAAACAGCGCTCTCCGTTCGTTATTACCTCTGTAATTACGCAGCCAAGGATTCGCGTTGAAGCACACTCTAAAAGGCCGCCCTAGCATCCTTTATATAGATGTTCTTCAAACCGAGTAACCCTAGATTTTCTCCTCCAACTTGCCTGACAAGCTCATACAAGTTCATCAGCTGATTCGTCGATTCGCAATGTCTTTATCAGCCTTCCAATTTGATCGTCCCATTCCAATCCAATTGGATATGCGATTGAGATTAAGTTTCCTAAAATCTCTCGCGCAATATTCCCATATCAAAACCAATTCCAAATCTCGTTACAAGCATCTAAGATTTATCTTGGAGAATCTTCCATCATATTAATGCTGGAACGGATCTTGGGAGCCGAAGATCCACCGAGAATATTTATGGAAATATTCTCGTCCTCAAACTGAGGTACTGCTACTTCTCAGAGATCAGCGCAATGCCTTGCACACTCAAGTAGCCGTTACTTCCAGAGTACATGTACTTAAACCTGTGCACTCAAGTAGCACATCAGCAGGATGTTTGTCCATCAAAACACATTGGAGTATACGTCCTCCAGACGTATGCCTACTCCTAGGGTATCGTACTCCAATAATTTCCCCCTTTTGATGATGACAAACATCCTATTCACAAGAGATAATAATAGCATGAAACACATGTATATATTAACTTCTACACAGTTATTAAGCTAACGAATCTTTGATGAGGGAGATTTCAAACTCCCAACCTAGTCCAACAAAGCAACACATTTCCAGTTTACTTTATATCAACATTTTAAGCTAATGAATCTTTGATGCGGGAGATTTCAAACTCCATGGTTAACTTCAGCGTGAGTCGTTCCCCCTCACATGTGTAGCATAGTCCTCCCACCCTATTCCGGTGCATACAACAGAGATCACAGTTCACTGGGAGTTCATTCGACACTGGTCAGTATGCCTTTTAATCAGCCACGTGGTGGGCGTGGATCTCATTCCCCCCTCAGAGTATGCTTCCTATCTTCTCCCTTTTGGCATCATAAAAAATCTCAAGTAGTATTGTTCGAGCAATAATGAGTAATCCATAGTTCAGTTCAATTATCAGACCATTTGAGTATGCACGAAAACAAAGACCCCCTTTGATTAAATGAAAGTATAACAAAACGAGTAGAGACCATAAGGAATGAAAAGCATAAAAGGAAAGACACAAAAAATAGGGGGAGTAATATGCTAGGGATTTCAAGGCTTGGGGGAGTCAGCGGGAGCAGTCTCAGAGTGATCAGTACTTGGAGCAGCTTGAATAGTAGGAGTGATCAGAGCCTCCACTGCACTTTTCACCTGCAGCAGTTGCGACATCATGATGCTCACCATATCCTTGATGAGAGCAACCTCCTCTTTCAGCTGCCCAACTTCCTTTTCGAGGTCCTTGTGACCCACCAACTCCTTCAGAGCCACCAGCTCCCTCTGAAGGTCCTCCAACCTGAAACCGCCATCCGGCACAAAGTCCTCAGTACTCTCAGAGTCCCCAACACTCACATTATCAACTCCAGCACCAGTACCAACACCAACGCCAACACCAGCCTGAACCACTGGGATCTTAACCCAGCTACCGCCTTCCTCGCGCATAAAGTCCATCCGCTTCAAATTTCCTAACTCAAGTGTGCGGAAGTACGCAATCTCGTCGTCCACCTCGCCATACACCTTTTGGAAGGTCATGATTTTCTTGAGGAGACCGGGGAAGGGAAGGGAGTGTACATCCCGTTTGCACACATGCTTGAGGTGCTTCATCACCATCCGTGGGAGGCTAATTTTCTCCATCTTTCGGAGCTTGTCAACAAGCACACGGTCCTGGATGAAGAGAATCGAGCGCTTCTGAGAGCGAGGGGTAATATTACTGATCACGTAGGTATACAACAGCTTATTAACCATACCCATTTCTCCGTTTGGGACATCTTTGGGAGGTGGATTGGGATTTTCACTTACGCGCTTGACTAACTCCAGGAGCATAACATCGTGTGACCAACTGCCCTTAAAGTACCCGTCGAATCCCTCATGAGGAACTCCGAGGATGAAGCTGAGGTCGAGACTGGATAGCTGGTAGTCACGGCCGTTTAGCTTATAGCGGGTGAATAGGGCGTACCCCTCGTCCATAACTTTCAGAGACTGAAAGAACTCCCTGAGCAACCCTTCACTGACCCCTTCATTTGTATTGAACACCGATCCCCAACCTTGAGTGGCAATCACGTCACTCACTTCCTTCAGCCCATTGTGCTCCAGAAATGCCAGATCCATGATGAATTCCTTCACCACGTTCCTGACCACACGACCCTTGCCTTTCTTCTCCTTTGGAGCACACTTCTCCTTCTGTGCACTCTTCTTGGCACGAGCGGACGATGCTTTGGCTTTCTTCGCCTTCGGAGGGGTGAAGTCGCAGGACGGTGCTGGTGAGTCTTTGACAACTCGGGCACGGCTGCGGACTTGGGAGGCAATGCTGGTGCCTTTCTTGACAGGGGTGGGTGCCTCGGTGGAGCTAACTTCCATTGGCTCTGCTGCTGCTACCGGAGCGGGTATGTTAACTTCGTCAAAGAGGACTATGGCGGTGGGGGAGATGTCCGTCGGCTCATTGAAGATGGAATCGTCGGAGTAGGCGGCAGCAGGGGTGTTGGTAAAAGATGCCATTGGAACGGATTGCTGAAATTTGCTTGAGAGGAATTTTTTGCTTTTAGGGTTTGAGAGTTGTGAGTTGCCCTGGACACTCCCCTTCTTTATTTAAAGCAGTCCCTATTCATGCCTCAATATTTGAATTTCCAAAGGAAGACCTTTCAGGTACTCGGTGCTGATTATTCGGACCAGACTTGCTAAAATTTGAAATTCAATATTTGATCATCATTGCAGATACGCAGTATCAATTTCCCAGATTTTTTGCTCGAGATATTAACCAACACACGTACAGTGTCTGCAGAGAGTACCAGTCATTAGTCTTTTCACTCTCTCTCTCTCTTCATAAATGTTGCGTCTTCCAATCCCACTAACTCAGTAATTATCCCGCCCAGTAGAGTTTCCTCCAGAAGCTCCCACCGCTTATCAAATAAGGGATATGATGCGGTAGGGTTACCCAAATGGTACGAGATCCATCACATAGAACAAAACAAGGAAAATATGCATGACAGACTTGGACCAGTGTATGTAGAGGTACCTCATAGGGATCACATCCCGTATAGGGTAAAACAAGGGGATCATAGGAGTGACATCCTTATGAGGAGGCTTAGGGACGGCTGTAAGAACCTTCCATCACTTGGGCTTGTAGTGAGGGATCAAAACATCAGGAACGTTCTCTTTGGTCAGAAGGAAGCTTTCTCATTCCTCTTGTTCAAGCTACTCATAGGTTAGTAATTCAATTAACTAAAAGGAGGCAGAGTCACGATTATACTCATGGTGAGAATGTAAGTACCGGCACAAATATATCACACAAAATATGCTCAAAATACATTTAAGATTTTCTCACCAATCATCGAGGGCCTTACGAGGATGTGGTGTCAGTTGAGGGAAATCATCCCCAGCTCCATACGAAGCTTTTCGAATGGTTCACTGTTTAGTGCCTTTGTCAAAATATCAGCGATCTGATCTTCTGTCCTGCAAAATTCCATGCACACCATACCCTTTTCTACACAGTCTATAAGGAAGTGATGTTTAATTTCTATATGCTTGGTCCTAGAGTGTTGTACTGGGTTTTTAGAGATATTTATGGCACTAGTATTATCACTGAGTATAGGCACAGAATCAAAAGTAATACCGTAATCACTTAGCTATTGCTTGAGCCACAGTAGCTGCGAACAGCAGGCTGCAGCTGCAATGTATTCTGCCTCTGCCGTGGATAGTGCCAATGAGTTTTGTTTCTTTGAGGCCCATGACACAAGACACGATCCCATGAATTGTGCCATGCCTGATGTGGATTTCCTATCCGTTCTGTCCCCTGCGAAGTCAGTATTTGTGTATCCGACTAGACGAAGGTCAGCATTCAGAGGGTACCATAAGCACAGGGTATCCGTACCCTTGAGGTACCGCAGTATCCGTTTTACTGCCTTGAGATGAGTCTCCCTGGGATCAGCCTGAAAACGGGCACACAAACACACACTGTACTTTATGTCAGGTCTACTAGCGGTAAGATAAAGAAGTGAACCTATCATTCCTCTGTATAGTGTTTGATCCACTTTTTGTGAGATCTCATCCTTTCCGAGAGAGAGTCATTAGGGGAGATTGGTGTGGTCATGGCACTTGAATCCTTCATTCCGAATTTTGCTAGCATCTAACGGAGGTATTTCTGTTGGTGAATTTTAGTACCATCCTTCCCTTGGGCCACTTGAAGTCCTAGAAAGAACTTAAGCTCCCCCACCATGCTCATCTCAAACTCGCTTTCCATGAGTTTAGTAATTTCCTTACAAGAGAGTTGTTAGTAGAATGGCGGGCTGTCGTTGTACCCGTCAAAATTAATAATTTGTAATCCGACTAGCAAGTGGTAAGTCGGGTCGTATCCACAGAGATCGGTAGAAGAATCTGTTTACTAAGTACAAGAGTCACAATGGTGATGAAAATTTCAAAACAAGTTAAATAAAAACGCAAGTGTGTAATAATGATCAATTATCAATAGAGAAATCGTCGCAAAGATTCACGTATACAATATCCAAGAGAAGTGCAAGCTAGAACCTTCGACTGTGATGCAAGACTAAATCATTGACTAATCGTTTTGATTTCTAATGTTCTACAACTTAGAGCTCCCCGCTAGGTTGTACTCCCCGTTCGTGTTCTAGTACTTAACCTCGCGCTAGCGATAATCAAGTCCCTAACTCGCTAGAGTTGCATGAACATATAAACAAGTTGTCCTAGGGTGTTTAATCCTAGTGGTATATTACTCGTGTCCTAGTTTGCTATCCCCGCTAGGTTGCTAGTAAACTCGACAATCGAAATCAACAAACAAACACAAGCTCCCCCGCTAGGGTTCCACTCATGCTAGCACATCAATTCCATGAACATTGTACAGTAATATGACGAAAAACATAGAAATCAATAGAAGTCTCAAGTCAATACATCACAATTTGGAGTTCTAGCCTACACAAATGAGTTTAGCTATTAATGGAAATGGAATACATCATCAAGTATTTCAATAAGAATGGAATGAAAATACTGTTGACGAATCTTCCACTACGCTGCAGCTCCACTCCAAATCCAACTTCGAACTCTTCCAAGCTTTCTTCTCCAATGTCTCCTCCTCAATCGTCAAACGTAAGCTAACCCTAGATGAATCTGATTTCTCCTTCTTTTCTCCAGATCCAGCCGCCTGGTTCTTGTCCCCTTGTGTTCTCTCCGTGTCCCTTCGAGATTGCAAATGAGAAGTAATGAATTTAATTTGACTGCCAGGTGTCATCCGCGGACGTCTTCTTCATTTAGTCTCCGCGGACGTCTCAATAATTACCGAAATTCAGAAGACGTCCGCGCCTGTAATTGTTCAGGCGTCCGCCCCCAAGACTGAGTCAGTCTTCAAACATTTGGACTTCATTTCTTCGATGCAAAACCTCTTCTACAGGCTCTCTTTAGCCGATATTCCTTCTATGGTCTCCGAATGTACCTGAGAATGAAAACTACACACAGGTAGTGAAATAACATACAGGTAAACACTAAAAGACGGGGTTTTAACACATAAAATAGTCGTACAACTACGACTCATCAAACTACCCCACACTTGAACTTGTTCGTCTCGAACAAGAACAAAGCCACAGAAAGAACTACAACGACTAGTCATGTCAATCCTAAATCCATTATATAATCCTATCATGCTCAAGATTCTAACAATGCGAGCAAACATAGATGTTTCGATACTTGTTACCTCGCGAGTTGAAATTCAAATGACCTTGGATGATTGGGAGATAGTCCCTGACGGAGCCCAATGCACTGTCGTTAAGGTGCAATGTTCTCTGTACAAAATAAATTTATATTTTCCGCTACTCGCGACTACACTACTGGGTAGTAAGTGGTAAGTAGGGGTCGAACCCAAGGGAATTAGGGGGATAATTGTTCTTTGAGGGGATTATTCAGCGGGAGGGCGTGTTTTAGGTTGGTTGGTTGGTTTTAAAGCTACAAGCTAAGTGATTGATTGGTTGGTTGGTTGGTTTTAGTACTGGAAAGTAACTGATAATTATTACAATTAAAAGAAAGCGTTCGGTTTCAGGGGCCTTGTATTATATCCTGTTTATCATTGACCCTTAGTGAATCTTTTAAGTATTCAAACGTGTATCAAGGCCTTTTCCGGCGCTCGATTTGCCACACTGTCTAGTCTTTTGCAAAAGTGTTCGAAAGTGAATCAAGGCCATTTCAAGCACTCGACTTGCAACACTGTCTAATCTTTTGCAAAAAACGTAAAGCCCTTGTTCTACTTAGACTAGCACCCCATTTCAAGGTATACTAGCCTATGTGCATCCATTTTGGGTTGTCTTTTCCGATTTACCCAAAATGGTGTTTGAGAGAGATCAAACTCCTCAGATAAGCTTTGCCATTTCAAGCATCCACTTACCCGAGTATGTTTGCGAACTTCCACAGAAGAGCTTTGCCATTTCAAGCATCCACTCAACCTTGGAAGTTCTGATCTAATATATGGCACATAGAACAAGTTTTGAATACAAAGACGAGACACTAAATTAATAGTCTAAAACATTTTATAATACAAGTCCACCCCTTCTACCGAACGACTAGTTTAGCTACTATTTATCGCGCTAAACATTATAACTAAGGAATTGGAAATTAAAGACGGTAAATAAATATTAAAATACTTACAACCGTTGAAGCGCCAAGGGAGCAATCTTTTATTTCCAAAGCCAAACTTACAAAACTTAGAGAGATAAGTGAAATGTTAATTTTTGGATGATACAAATGAGAGGAGAATGGCTTGTATTTATAGCCAAAGAGAGGAGAAATGGAGGGTGGAGATGGCTTCCATGTGTTTTTGATCCAAGGGAGGAGGAGGAGGAGATGAAGATGTGGTGGAGGAGCCACCACATGTCAAGCTTTCCATGGAGGAGCAAAAGCCGCCGGTCACCATGAGGGGAGGAGCCGCCGGTGGCCGGTCACCATGAGGGGAGGAGCTACTCCCTTGGCCACCTCCAAGCAAGGTGGCCGGTCACCTTGGTCCATGAGTGTATTTTGACAGTTTTGTGCAGTCTTTTCACAAAACTATCAGTCCAATTTCGCTCCGTCTGACTTTGATTCCTCTTCTGCTTAATTTGTTATGAGTGATTCAACGTCAGGATCCTTGATATTTCTTCAGTCGGCATATGATCTTGACCTTGGAATGACTCGTAACATCTTTTATGCTTTAAAAGCTCCTCTTTAGCATGTATTCTCTCTAAGCTCTGAAATACCCTGTAGAAATATATCGGAACTAACAAGCAAAAGTTAAATAGACCAACAGTCTAATTTGGTGGGTTTTACTGTGTTTTTGATTCGTATAATTATGGTCCATCAGATCACCCCACACTTTTAGTTGTTCGTCCCGAACAATGCTATTAAAGGGCGGCACTCTAAGTTGGTTTTGGAATATGAAAATTAGACTGTGGTACTTGATCTATCCTAATTCATGCATTACTACTTATTACCAAATTAAACTGCGTAAATAAATAGAAGAAACTTAAAACTTGTACCTCCGTGCTGAGATGCAAATTATATTGGATGTTTCGGGAGATAGCCCTTTTTAGGCTCCTGGACTGCTGACGGAGCGCACTGCACTGTCGTTAAGGTGCAGTGTTCTCTGTACAAATAAATTTATAATGTCCGCTACTCGCGACTACACTACTGGGTAGTAAGTGGTAAGTAGGGGTCGAACCCAAGGGAATTAGGGGGATAAGTGGTTCTTTAAGTTGGACGATTTTGGGATTGGTTGGTTGGTTTTAAATCTACCAGCTAAGTGATTGATTGGTTGGTTGGTTGGTTTTAGTACTGGAAAGTAAACTGATAATTATTAAAAGAAAACGTTCGGTTTCAGGGGCCTTGTATTATATCCTGTTTATCATTGACCCTTAGTGAATCTTCTAAGTATTCAAACGTGTATCAAGGCCTTTTCCGGCGCTCGATTTGCCACACTTTCTAGTCTTTTGCAAAAGTGTGCATAAGTGAATCAAGGCCATTTCAAGCACTCGACTCGCAACACTTTTTGCAGAAAACGTAAGACCCTTGTTCTACTTAGACTAGCATCCCATTTCAAGGTATACTAGTCTATGTGCATCCATTTGGTCCCTTTGGTCCAGTTTCCAAATGGTTTTTTAGATAGATCGAACTCCTCGGATAAGCTTGCCCATTTGGTCCCTTTGGTCCAGTTACAAATGGTCCACTTACCCGAGTATGATCACGAACCCCCAAGGAAGAGCTTGCCCATTTGGTCCCTTTGGTCCAGTTACAAATGGTCCACTCAACCTTGGAGATTCTAATCTTATATATGGCACATAGAATAAGTTTTGAATACACAGACGAGACACTAAGTTAATAGTCTAAAACATTTTATAATACAAGTTCGCCCCTTTTACCGAACGACTAGTTTAGCTACTATTTATCGCGCTAAACATTATAAAAACAGTAAATTAAATACAAAGAAAGACTTACAACCGTTGAAGCGCCAAGGAAGCAAGCTTTATTTCCAAAACCACACTTACAAAATTTAGAGAGAGAAGTGAATTACAAATTTTGGATGATGTTTGAAATGAGGAGGAGGAGGGTTGTATTTATAGCCAAAAGGGGAGGAGATGGGTGGTGGAGATGGTGGCAAGTGTCCTTTGATCCAAGGGTTGAGGAGGAGGAGCAAGGAGGAGCTGCCACATGGGGGGGGTGGAGGAGCAGCCGGTCACATGGAGGAGCAGCCGCCGGTAGCAGGTGGTGGAATGGGGAGGAGCTCCTCCCTTGGCCACCTTCAAGGGTGGTTGCCGGTCATCTTGTCCAAACGTGCATTTTGATAGTTGATTTGGAATGTCCAAGTGATTCTAAGACTAATGGTCGAGCCAGATTTTCCAAATTCCATGGTTTGGTCGAGCAATTTGGTCTTGATGCCTATGCGCGAGGCTTTTACTTGGAATTGGGTCAATCTGCTAATCTGCTCGAGCGTTTTGTCCGGGAAGCAAGATTGTCCCACTTGGTGGGCATTCCAAACATCTTGGTCGAGCCAGAATCTCCAGATGCATCCGTTGGGTCGAGCGACTTGGTTTGGGTGCCAATGCGCGCCGGGCCTTTGCCTTTGCATTGAGCTAACTGCCAATATGCTCGAGCATTTGCCTTGGAGTCTCGACAACTTCCACCTTATTTTCCATTTAGAACATTTTGGTCGAGGTGGAATTGTCAGATGAGGTGGTTTGCTCGAGCGACTTGAATTGAGTGCTTGGTTAGCTCGGCGGAGAGCCTGGAACTGCCTCAACCGGTCGGGTGGTTTCTGCGGTATTTTCTCACCCGGTCGGTTGAGTCTTCAATGCAAATTCCTCTTTGACTTGATTTGTTTGGAGTGATTCCATGTCAGGATCCTTGAGATTTCTTCAGTCAGCGTCTGATCTTGACCTTGGAATAACTCTAAACATCTTTTCAGCGTAAAATCCTCTCCTTAGCGTGTTTTCTCTCTAAGCGCCAAAATACCCTGTAGAAATATATCGGTACTAACAAGCAAAAGTTAAATAGACCAACAGTCTAATTAAGGGGGTTTTACGGTGTTTATGATTCGTATAATTTGGGTCCATCATATCACCCCACACTTTTAGTTGTTCGTCCCGAACAATGCTATTAAAGGGCGGCATTCTAAGTTGGCTTTGGAATATGAAAATTAGACTGCGGGACTCGATTTATCCTAGTTCATGCATTACTTAGTTATTACCAAATTGAACTGTGTAAATAAATAGAAGAAACTTAATACTTGTACCTCCGTGCTGAGATGCAAATTGTTCCGGATGTCTCGGGAGATAGCCCTTTTTTGGTTCCTGGACTGCAACTTCGGGATCGGCTCGCACTATATGGTTTCCTTGTAGCTTTCTCTAGCACGTGATTTGGTTCGGGTTTCACTGGTTTGAGTACTTTGATTTTTCTTTTGGCGAGGGACTGCTTTTGTAGTGAATCGGCCTTTGGACTTTGATTTGACTCTTTGAGTACTTCACTTTTTTTGTTCGGTTAAAACCTTCACAATTTTGGGCCTTTGGCCTCTTGATTTGCTTCTTCGAGCTTTTCGCCTTTTTGTGGCTTTTGCAAGTCCATTTTCTCAAGCCTTTTTTGGGAGGTCCAATCATCGCCCGCAAGCCTATGGAAATACCTCCCTGCTCCTCTCATCGTTGTTGTTTCGCGCGGGTCAAGATGAGGGTTGCTCATCTATTTTCTCGGCTACTTTAACTAGAGAGAGGACGGTCTGATTCCCGTCCTCGCCTTTTCTTTTCTTTTTGCATAAACACTGCATGGCGGAGATGACTTCAATCTTCACTGAAACCCGAAGTGCAGCCTCTACTGACTTCGAAAACCATATAGTTTGATAAGATCCTTCGATTGCCTGCCAAGCCTTTCTAGGGCGATTTATGTCAACTCCACATCTCTAGTTAATCTCAGCACAAAGGAAAAATGAAAAGTTACGTCCTAAGTTTTTAGACAGTTGAATTTTCACAAGGTAAATGCATGAATTTCGGTCTATCTTTTTCACATTCTTAAGTTCATATTTTCAAAAAGATACTATTACTAAAAAAGAAAACAGCAAGCATGTTATTTTTATACAATGGTGGTTCTCACCCCACACTTTTGAACGAAGGCGTGCCTTAGTTCAAAAGTCATGCAAGCTAATATATATATGTGAGAATTACTAAGACAGAAAATTAAATGACAGAATTTAAATGACAGAAAGTAAGATAGTGTCAGGTTACCTCCCGACCAGTGCACTTGTTTAACGTCGTTGGCTCGACGATACCTCGTTGTGGATTACTGGTTTGGGTCCCATGGGTGGCTTAGGTCGAATTTTTCCACCGTTCCTGTGTTGCTTCTTGCCTTACCTTTTCCCGATTTCTTGCGCATGTTAGAACCCCATGGTTTTGGTACTTTTTCTCTCCATTGCTTCTGAGAAGGTGAAGGAGCTTTGACCATAGCTGCTGGTCTTGTTACTTCTTCGGTCTCTTTTGGCAGGTCGGAAATCTGCGTATCGTGATCTGAGATAGGTATTATATCTGGCGGGTTCTTCGTATCCGTGCGGCTATTGTCAATGTGGAAATATGCAATTTTGCCGCCGAACTTAAGCGATAATGAGCCCTTGCCCACATCGATCCTTGCCTTAGTAGCGTAGAGTAATGGCGTCCCAAGATTATTGTTGGAGGGTCGTCTTTGCTGGTCTCTCCCGTTTGTATCACATAAAAGTCTGCAGCAACGACAAGCTCTCCCACATGGAGTATTACGTCTTCCAGCACTCCAACCGGACGGATGCACGATTTATCTCCTAGCTCGATATTTGTCCTGGGTGGCTTCAATGGACCAAGTCCTAACAAGTAATATAAGGAGGAGGGCATGGCGTTGACAGCGGCTCCAAGATCGACCAGGCACTTATGAATCTGAGTTTCACCAATACCGCAGGTGACTGTGAAGGCCCCTGGGTCTTTATCTCTTTCTGGTTGTGACTCATGATCTGAAGTGAGGGCTTTTGTAATTGTCAGGTCACTCTGCCCACTCCTTAATTTGTCAGTGTTATCCCATCCAGATGCTGGTATGTCGGAGTGTATAATTGGCGGTGGTGTTATGCAAACGGTGAATGCATATCGTCCATTGTCGGCATGCGTGACCCATGTTTTGCCATTATTGGGTCGGTCTTCCTCTTGATTCCAATCAGGACGATGTCTACGGGCGAAGTGCTTGTTCGTAACTTTGTAAGTTGGGGATCGTGCAACTTCTCCTAGCGTCGCCTTTTCGTTTGACCTTTTTATCATGCTAAGATTCGCCTTTGGGTTTTGGATGGTTTGTGAAGGGAGTCTGCCAGGTTCATTAGTGAGTGTTGAAATTACCGTGGCGAGTTGGGACATTTGTTTGGTTAATTCTGATATTGCCCCGTCAGTTTTCGCCTGGTATTGGTGTAGCGAAGTACCCAATTGACTAATGCTTCCTGCGAGCTCCTTCATAGTGTCATCCAGCGATTTGGTTTGTTCTTGCTGATTATGCGCGCCGGTTTGGTACTGATTTGATCCTCTTTGCTGATATTGGCCTGCTGATTGAGCGTTCTGGTTATACTGCCGGTGGGGGGGTGGTAGAATGACTGAGCTAGTTGAGATACAGCTGATTGTGCGTCTTTCTGAGCATAGTTATTGTTACGCCAGCTCGGGTTGATTGCTTGACCATACTGTCTGTTTTGTCCGGCTCTGTCATTACTGTTGTTGTTGTATCCTTGGTATCCTCCCACTGCATTCACTTCTGCCGGTTCCTCTTCTATTAATGTTGGACATGCGTCAGTTTTGTGGTCTGCAGAACCACAGAACTCGCAAGGTTTTATCGGAACTGGCTGCCTTTGTAGGATTTGAATCATCATCTCCTTTAGCTGCTTCATCTCTTCAGGCATAGAGCTCATCGATGTTTCTGCTTTTGCCACATTTTTTGTCCGGGAGAATTCTTCCTGCTGAGTTGTCTCTTCTCTGAATCGGGCATTCTCAGCAAAGTTTGTGATAAGATCCCTTATGCCACTTAATGATAGATTCATCATGGATCCTCCAGCTGAGGCATCTAGGAGCATTTTGTCTAAGGGTCTTAATCCGTTAATGAGATACTCGACAGTGAGTTTCTCGGGCAGTCCAAGGGTACAGCAGCTTCTCTCCAGGCGGTTGAATTTTTCCAGGTAATCGTACATGGTTTCGTTGGATCCCTGCCTGATGTCCTGCAGTTGCCTCCTTACTTGCATCGCTCTTCCTGCTGGGTAATATTTGTCTAAGAATTTTTTCTGCATCTGAGCCCATGTTCTGATGCTTCCGGAAGGCAATGAAAGGAACCAGTCGTTTGCCGAATCAACGAGGGAAAAATAGAACGCCTTTAACTTAAAGTCGTCTACGTTTACGCCATTAGGTTTGAGGTTTTGGCAAATCCCATGTAAGCGCTGGAGATGAGTCATTGCTGATTCTCCACGAGTTCCTGAGAATTTTGGCAAGTTGTGGGCCACTGAAGTGCTGATGACGATGTTTTCTAGCTCTGGGCCTTCATAGATACACCACGGCTGAACTCTGAAATCTGGTGCCGAGAGTTCTCTCAATGTAGGTTCGCGGTAGTTGTTGTTATCTCCGTAGTAGTCATTGAAAGCGGGTTCTTGTCTTGGCACTTGTCTAGGTTGTGGGGGTGGTGGATATCTAGGGGGTTGTCGTACTGGACCAGCTGCATTTCGGTCCTCAGGTGGTTCTTGGTTTCTTCTGATGGCTTCCCTATCACGAGCTCGTCTGCTCCGAATGAGTTGCTCCGGATCATCCATAAATGGAAGTGGCACCTCATTGTTTCGATCGTACAGGTTTATCTCGTCGTCATCCTGGTAGTCATGATGACTTTCTTCGCGAGACATGGTTGTTTCGAGCGCGTATTGATTTAAAGAACTTATCCGATGGCTAATTCCCCGGCAACGGCGCCAATTTGACGGAGCGCACTGCACTATCGTTAAGGTGCAGTGTTCTCTGTACAAATAAATTTATAATGTCCGCTACTCGCGACTACACTACTGGGTAGTAAGTGGTAAGTAGGGGTCGAACCCAAGGGAATTAGGGGGATAAGTGGTTCTTTAAGTTGGACGATTTTGGGATTGGTTGGTTGGTTTTAAATCTACCGGCTAAGTGATTGATTGGTTGGTTGGTTGGTTTTAGTACTGGAAAGTAAACTGATAATTATTAAAAGAAAACGTTCGGTTTCAGGGGCCTTGTATTATATCCTGTTTATCATTGACCCTTAGTGAATCTTCTAAGTATTCAAACGTGTATCAGGGCCTTTTCCGGCGCTCGATTTGCCACACTTTCTAGTCTTTTGCAAAAGTGTGCATAAGTGAATCAAGCCCATTTCAAGCACTCGACTCGCAACACTTTTTGCAGAAAACGTAAGACCCTTGTTCTACTTAGACTAGCACCCCATTTCAAGGTATACTAGTCTATGTGCATCCATTTGGTCCCTTTGGTCCAGTTTCCAAATGGTTTTTTAGATAGATCGAACTCCTCGGATAAGCTTGCCCATTTGGTCCCTTTGGTCCAGTTACAAATGGTCCACTTACCCGAGTATGATCACGAACCCCCAAGGAAGAGCTTGCCCATTTTGTCCCTTTGGTCCAGTTACAAATGGTCCACTCAACCTTGGAGATTCTAATCTTATATATGGCACATAGAATAAGTTTTGAATACACAGACGAGACACTAAGTTAATAGTCTAAAACATTTTATAATACAAGTTCGCCCCTTTTACCGAACGACTAGTTTAGCTACTATTTATCACGCTAAACATTATAAAAACAGTAAATTAAATACAAAGAAAGACTTACAACCGTTGAAGCGCCAAGGAAGCAAGCTTTATTTCCAAAACCACACTTACAAAATTTAGAGAGAGAAGTGAATTACAAATTTTGGATGATGTTTGAAATGAGGAGGAGGAGGGTTGTATTTATAGCCAAAAGGGGAGGAGATGGGTGGTGGAGATGGTGGCAAGTGTCCTTTGATCCAAGGGTTGAGGAGGAGGAGCAAGGAGGAGCTGCCACATGGGGGGTGGAGGAGCAGCCGGTCACATGGAGGAGCAGCCGCCGGTAGCAGGTGGTGGAATGGGGAGGAGCTCCTCCCTTGGCCACCTTCAAGGGTGGTTGCCGGTCATCTTGTCCAAACGTGCATTTTGATAGTTGATTTGGAATTTCCAAGTGCTTCTAAGACTAATGGTCGAGCCAGATTTTCCAAATTCCATGGTTTGGTCGAGCAATTTGGTCTTGATGCCTATGCGCGAGGCTTTTACTTGGAATTGGGCCAATCTGCTAATCTGCTCGAGCGTTTTGTCCGGGAAGCAAGATTGTCCGACTTGGTGGGCATTCTAAACATCTTGGTCGAGCCATAATCTCCAGATGCATCCGTTGGGTCGAGCGACTTGGTTTGGGTGCCAATGCGCGCCGGGCCTTTGCCTTTGCATTGAGCTAACTGCCAATCTGCTCGAGCATTTGCCTTAGACTCTCGACAACTTCCACCTTATTTTCTATTTGGAACATTTTGGTCGAGGTGGAATTGTCAGATGAGGTGGTTTGCTCGAGCGACTTGAATTGAGTGCTTGGTTAGCTCGGCGGAGAGCCTGGAACTGCCTCAACCGGTCGGGTGGTTTCTGCGGTATTTTCTCACCCGGTCGGTTGAGTCTTCAATGCAAATTCCTCTTTGACTTGATTTGTTTGGAGTGATTCCATGTCATGATCCTTGAGATTTCTTCAGTCAGCGTCTGATCTTGACCTTGGAATAACTCTAAACATCTTTTCAGCGTAAAATCCTCTCCTTAGCGTGTTTTCTCTCTAAGCGCCAAAATACCCTGTAGAAATATATCGGTACTAACAAGCAAAAGTTAAATAGACCAACAGTCTAATTAAGGGGGTTTTACGGTGTTTATGATTCGTATAATTTGGGTCCATCAACTGCAACCTCGGGATTGTCTCTCACTATATGGTTTCCTTGTAGCTTTCTCTAGCACGTGATTTGGTTCGGGTTTCACTGGTTTGAGTACTTTGATTTTTCTTTTGGCGAGGGACTGCTTTTGTAGTGAATCGGCCTTTGGCCTTTGATTTGACTCTTTGAGTACTTCACTTTTTGTTTGGTTAAAACCTTCACAATTTTGGGCATTTGGCCTCTTGATTTGCTTCTTCGAGCTTTTCGCCTTTTTGTGGCTTTGCTAGTCCATTTTCTCAAGCCTTTTTGGGAGGTCCAATCATCGCCCGCAAGCCTATGGAAATACCTCCCCGCTCCTCTCATCGTTGTTGTTTCGCGCGGGTCAAGATGAGGGTCGCTCATCTATTTTCTCGGCTACTTTAACTAGAGAGAGGACGGTCTGATTCCCGTCCTCGCCTTTTATCTTTTTTGCATAAACACTGCATGGCAGAGATGACTTCAATCTTCACTGAAACCCGAAGTGCAGCCTCCACTGACTTCGAAAACCATATAGTTTGATTTGATCCTTCGATTGCTTGCCAAGCCTCTCTAGGGCGGTTTATGTCAACTCCACATCCCTAGTTTATCTCAGCACAAAGGACAAATGAAAAGTTACATTCTAAACTTTTAAACAGTTTGAATTTTCACAAGGTTAATGCATGAACTAAGATCTATCTTTTTCACATTCTTAAGTTCATATTTTCAAAAAGATACTATTACTAAAAAAGAAAACAGCAAGCATGTTATTTATATACAACGGTGGTTCTCACCCCACACTTTTGAACGAAGGCGTGCCTTAGTTCAAAAGTCATGCAAGCTAATATATATATGTGAGAATGACTAAGACAGAAAATTAAATGACAGAATTTAAATGACAGAAAGTAAGATAGTGTCGGGTTACCTCCCGACCAGTGCACTTGTTTAACGTCGTTGGCTCGACAGTACCTCGTTGTGGATTACTGGTTTGGGTCCCATGGGTGGCTCAGGTCGTATTTTGCCACCGTTCCTGTGTTGCTTCTTGCCTTGCCCTTTCCCGATTTCTTGCGAGATGATGTGCTTGGGTCAGGACTCCTTTGTTTTCGGATCTTTTCTTTCCAATACCCCGGAGGGGGTGAGGGACCTTTCACTACTAGCCTTTTGAAGTTCTTGTGTTTGGGACTGCCTAGTCCAGCTACGGTGTAACACTGCTCCATCGAGGAGTCATTCTGCAGAGACCCTTTTCCCATCCTCTTTTCAGCCTCTTCATGGATCACATAGTTTTCAGCGATTTGTCTATTGATCGAAGGGAAAAGTCGGGAAGCTTGCATCTTAAGGCTTGGTTCGGCCTTGTTATGATTGTCAGTGAGGAACTGGTCGTAGATAGTCTCGGCTGCCCGGGTAATGATAGTCGGGTATGAATTGGGCAGTTCGTCAGTGGTGTTCTGGACTCCAACCTCGTTGCTTCCGGTGCTTTCCATATCTGATTCTTCTGATGGTTCAGGAGTCTCTTCTGACGGCTCGGTAGTTTCTTCTTTGTCTGCCTCAGGGTCAGCTTCATTTATCTGCATTTCCTCGTCAGTTTGGGGTACTCGTCTTGTGGCAGCGGCCAGGCCAATTATGAGGTACCACATGTCTGCAATGGTTAGGTTCCTGGCTGATCTCCTCATTGCTTCGTTAACTCTTCCCAGCTCTTCGGACCTCATTCCACGAAGAAATTTTTGGAGAAGAACCTTCTTCGTGAATCCATGGTGCGGGCAGCTTGAGACGATGGCATCATAGTTCGTGTAGTATTCGTCCAAGGTCTCATCCCGGGATTGTTGAAGGCACATGATTCTCTCACGGGTTTCTTGGCGTAAGGATGGTGGGGAGAATTCCTTCAGGAATGGAACGCAGAGATCTACGTAACGTTCTGCACTGCAAGCGGTGGATGTGTAGTACCATATCGTGGCAAAGTCAGTTAGAGAGAATTTAAAGCATTTAAGCTTAAATTCCTCTAACACCTCATTTTCAGGTTTGATGTGGTGGCAAACGTGGTGGGAGTTTCGGCAGTGCTGTACTGGGTCTTCTCCCTCCGTTCCTCCGAACAGGGGCAGATATCGCGTTGTCCATGCATACGAAGGGGGTTGCGTCATGAGGACATAGGAGGGAAAGAACAACTAATCCGATGGCTAATTCCCCGGCAGCGGCGCCAATTTTGACGGAGCCCACTGCACTGTCGTTAAGGTGCAATGTTCTCTGTACAAAATAAATTTATATTTTCCGCTACTCGCGACTACACTACTGGGTAGTAAGTGGTAAGTAGGGGTCGAACCCAAGGGAATTACGGGGATAATTGTTCTTTGAGGGGATTATTCAGCGGGAGGGCGTGTTTTAGGTTGGTTGGTTGGTTTTAAAGCTACCAGCTAAGTGATTGATTGGTTGGTTGGTTGGTTTTAGTACTGGAAAGTAACTGATAATTATTACAATTAAAAGAAAGCGTTCGGTTTCAGGGGCCTTGTATTATACCCTGTTTATCATTGACCCTTAGTGAATCTTCTAAGTATTCAAACGTGTATCAAGGCCTATTCCGGCGCTCGATTTGCCACACTGTCTAGTCTTTTGCAAAAGTGTTCGAAAGTGAATCAAGGTCATTTCAAGCACTCGACTTGCAACACTGTCTAATCTTTTGCAAAAAACGTAAAGCCCTTGTTCTACTTAGACTAGCACCCCATTTCAAGGTATACTAGCCTATGTGCATCCATTTTGGGTTGTCTTTTCCGATTTACCCAAAATGGTGTTTGAGAGAGATCAAACTCCTCAGATAAGCTTTGCCATTTCAAGCATCCACTTACCCGAGTATGTTTGCGAACTTCCACAGAAGAGCTTTGCCATTTCAAGCATCCACTCAACCTTGGAAGTTCTGATCTAATATATGGCACATAGAACAAGTTTTGAATACAAAGACGAGACACTAAATTAATAGTCTAAAACATTTTATAATACAAGTCCACCCCTTCTACCGAACGACTAGTTTAGCTACTATTTATCGCGCTAAACATTATAACTAAGGAATTGGAAATTAAAGACGGTAAATAAATATTAAAATACTTACAACCGTTGAAGCGCCAAGGGAGCAATCTTTTATTTCCAAAGCCAAACTTACAAAACTTAGAGAGATAAGTGAAATGTTGATTTTTGGATGATACAAATGAGAGGAGAATGGCTTGTATTTATAGCCAAAGGGAGGAGAAATGGAGGGTGGAGATGGCTTCCATGTGTTTTTGATCCAAGGGAGGAGGAGGAGGAGATGAAGATGTGGTGGAGGAGCCACCACATGGCAAGCTTTCCATGGAGGAGCAAAAGCCGCCGGTCACCATGAGGGGAGGAGCCGCCGGTGGCCGGTCACCATGAGGGGAGGAGCTCCTCCCTTGGCCACCTCCAAGCAAGGTGGCCGGTCACCTTGGTCCATGAGTGTATTTTGACAGTTTTGTGCAGTCTTTTCACAAAACTATCAGTCCAATTTCGCTCCGTCTGACTTTGATTTCTCTTCTGCTTAATTTGTTATGAGTGATTCAACGTCAGGATCCTTGATATTTCTTCAGTCGGCATATGATCTTGACCTTGGAATGACTCGTAACATCTTTTATGCTTTAAAAGCTCCTCTTTAGCATGTATTCTCTCTAAGCTCTGAAATACCCTGTAGAAATATATCGGAACTAACAAGCAAAAGTTAAATAGACCAACAGTCTAATTTGGTGGGTTTTACTGTGTTTTTGATTCGTATAATTATGGTCCATCAGTCCCCTATAGGTACCACGGACATTGCATTCTTTTCTGAGTTTTGGTCTTTTGATTGAGTCAGCGGCTTTCTCTGACACGTGATTAATTCACCGCTTTCATACCGTTGAGCTTTGAATTCCTTAACTTGTATGGACTTTGATAAACGACACATCTTGCTTGAATCAATCAGATTTTGATTTTTTTTTCTTACTTGATGGTTTGCCTTCGGCTTTTGAATTTGTTTCTTGTCCCCATAATCATTTGCGCCCTCTGCTCTTTCTCATCCTCGTCCTTTTCACGCGAGTCAAGCCGAGGGTCGCTCGTCTGTTTTCCCGGCTACTCGGACTAGAGATTGGACGGTGTGATGTTCTCCCGTCCCACCTAACCGCATAAGCACTGCAGTGGCGGAGCAGACTCTCAGGATTAGGCTAGTGAAGCGTCAACCTCCACCGCTTTTCTCAATCATCAGAACCAAAAACTCAGAACTTCCTGCAATTTGCCGTACCTTTCTAGGACATTTCTGTCAACTCCACATCCCCACATATCACAACTCGAAAGAACAAAGCATCGAAATTTCTTGAAATTTCGCATTTTTAGTCAAATGAGCACAATAGTCATACAAAACTGGAAATGAGATTTTGACATAAAAGGAAAGCATAGCAGTACATCATCAGTTTATCAAGACACATGACATGCGACATAAAAATTAAAAAATAGACACGACACACAACTGACTCAACAACATCCCACCCCACACTTAGACGGACCCGTGTCCTCACGGTACAATTCAAGAGATGAGATGTATAACAAACAGACTCAACAGACTCAAAATAAAAATAAAAAATACAAGAGGGAACTGGTACTCCCCTAATAGTCTGGTGGTGGCTGTGTGTACTCGGGTGGAATAGCATCTCCTGGGCGCCATCCTGGAGCTGCTGAAACTGGATAGAAGCCGCTACCCATCGCCATCATCATAGCCCTGTTCACATTAAATAAATGGTCAATTTGTGCCTGTGAATACTGTCCGGGCTGTCTCTGCGCCTGCTCCTCTGGCGGTACTACGTTCAGCGGGACCTCTACCCCGTCCCTCTGACGTCTCCTTCCCCCTGCGGGTCCTCCACGCCCTGGCGGTCGCCCTCTCCGTCGCGGTGGGCTAGGTGGTGGCCTAAGAGCTGGATCAGCGAAATATGTCCAACGCACTGCACCCTCGCTGCTGAGTCTGAATGTCCTCCCAGAACCAACTCTTTCACTGTCAGCCAGTCCATAAGCCAGAATACTGTGGCCTGGAAGTGCATCCACATCCGGATGAAGATTGCGCAGCAGATAAGTCACCATGCCACCCACACAAAGCGGCCCTCGAGGCCGAATCTGCTTCAAGTGCTCACAGAAAAAATGTCCCCAATGTGGGACTACCCCTCTCACCAAAGAGCCTAGAAGCGTCAGATCTCGGAGAGACGGCTTATCATTGTCGTTCGCCCTCGCAGTCAAAGTCCTCGTCAAAATAAAATGTACCATGTACCAGAAAGGATCTGTGAATGCTGAGGCTGTAGCGTCGCTCGGCCTGTAACGTCTCGTCCCCGTAAGACTCATGTAGGTGTCGCTAATACCCATCGTATTGCCGTAATCGCAAAACGTCCCATCTGCCACCTCTGGCCACCCAAAGACTTGACGCAACCGCGTCATCGTGCAATAGTGCTCTGCGCCTCTGAAGGTGTATCTGAATCCCTCAAATTCCCTGGGTCCAACGTAATGGTAACCGGTGAGGAACTCACAAGTATCATCCATATCAGCATCGCTGTGGAGCGTAAGCAACCCAGGCCATCCACATCTGTCCATCAGCTCCCTGAATCGCTCTAAGAGTCCGCAATGCTCCAGAAAGAACTGCTCGACCCACATGGGTTACTTATGTACACACGCCATGAATTTCTCAAACGTTTCCTGCCTGTCATCGACAACATCCGGAACTAGTGCTGCATCATCAACCGGCGGCGACTGGGCTCTTCGAGAGCGGGAGGAACTAGCACGATTCGACGAACGCGACATCTTGAGTTGAAACGCCAAAAATCTGAAATTTACTGGAATTCCGCGTACCCCTTCTGTTTTACTGATCCGCGGAGGCCTTGCTAATTACCGTAATGCTTCAGGCGTCTGCGCCCGTTATTGCTGAGACGTCCGCGGAAGTCACAAGTTCCCAGATCTGAGCTCAAATCGAAATTCCAGCCGCGAATCCGACCACACCTCCTACATACGCCAATAGCCAACTCCAAACAACCCAATCCACTCAATCCAGCACTCCCTTCCACCGATTCAACACACGATCTAACTTCAATTCCGCACCAAACCTTAATCCAATAATAATTCAATCGACTTTACCTCCATCCATTGTGGTGAGAATTGATGATTTAGCAGTGGAGGTTGATTGAGCGATGTCGATTTAGCTGAGAATTGCTGAAAATCGCGGACGTTGTTTTGCCTTTGGTCGTGTTTTTTTTTTGTTCTGAAAAACCAGATCTGTAAACGACATATGATTTAAGTGCTGAGATGCTCCGCGGACGTCTCCTGAATTACCATGCCGCGGCCGTCTCCTGAATTATCGGAATTGTCAAGGCGTCCGCGCCTGTAATTGCTTAGACGTGCGCCTAACTCACTGAGTTGAGTTCCATTTTTTCGTTAAATCACCTGAAACCACCAGAAATAAAAAATGCGCTTGGGGCGCCTTATCAATGTACCAATTCCACTAATTAATCTACTCAAAACATGTGTAAAATAAAAACACACCGGGTTGCCTCCCGGTAAGCGCCTTTGTTTTACGTCCTTGGCTGGACATTACCTCTACGGGATCACAAGTTAGGATCCCAAGGCTGCTCCAAGTCAAACTTACCGCTCAGCGCGCTCCTCTCCTCAGCACTTCCACAAGTTAATCGCTTCTCAATGCTCCGCCCGCCATCAGGTGGCTTCGATCTCCAGTTGTTTTCTGTAGGTGTCCACAACTTTTGCGCACCCACCCCACACTTTTGTTTCTTTACTCGCTTCTTATCTGGTGGGCGTGTTTTCCTTCTTACCTTCAGCTGCTTACTGACACCCTGAATCAAACGCAACGATTCAGCAGTTATATTATTGAAACAAGTCTTACCAGCTATCTCAGGTGGTTTCCCCGCACAAGGCTGGTGGTCATCCTCAAAGACACGAAACTCAGCCATCTTGCCACCATATTCGAGCATTATAATACCCTCAGCAACATCAATCTTCGCCTTCGTCGCAAACAAGGTAGGTCGTCCTAGAATGAGTGTTGGCGACTCCTTAGTCTGGGTGTCCTCCATCTGCAAGACATAAAAATCTGCAGGCACAACAACTTCTCCAACATTCAAGGTTAAATTCTCAAGCAAACCATAGGGATGAACACATGACTTGTTGCCTAACTCAATAGATAACCTGGCCGGTTTCACCGGTCCAAGGTTTAATGAACAATATAGGTCATAAGGCATAACATTAATTGACGCTCCCAAATCAATCAAACAGTGGGGAATAAGCGTGTTACCAATACCACAAGTCACCGTGAAGGCACATGGGTCTCTAGTTCGATTGGTCAACGCTCCTTGTTGCTCTCGCTCTAATTCTTGCATTTGTGCGTTGGTTCTCGTGTCTTCATACCCCTCCCGTTGAATCTCATTGTGTATAGCTTTGTGATGCTCAATAACCTGCATGGGAAATGACGATGGCGCAAAAGGGTTAGAATTTGACATTTCCTTACCTGAGTCTGAAGAGCCCGCGTACGTCTCTTGCATTTCCTCCGCGTACGTCTCCGTAATTTGCATTAATGCATCAGGCGTCCGCGGCATAATTGTTGAGACGTCCGCCTGAGCCACTGAGGTAGAATCTTCATTCAGCTCCTTTTCCTTTTCTTCATCCTTTATCTCCTCTTCATCCCTTACCACAATCACACTCACATTTTGCCTTGGATTGGGGATCGTTTTCGAAGGAAGCTTCCCTTTGTCTTCTCGCTTTTCAAAAACGTCGCTGGCGATTTGAGACACTTGCTTCTTTAGCTCGTTAACGTCTCCAGCTTGTTGGCCCACCTTCTGAGTTAGTTCCTTGAATAAGCCTCTCATTTCCTCTCTCAATTCCTTGATCGGGTCCTCATCTCCTTGTTTGTTGTGTGGTGGTTTGTACGGCTGCTTTTGTGGGTACGAAGATTGCCCCACATCGTAATTGTTGTTCCTTTGCCAACCACCATCATTTTGCCTTGGTTGCCATTTGTTGTTGCCTTGGTATCCATCATACCTCCTTGGTGGCAACTCTCCCTTGTTGATGTAGCCCACTACATTCACGTCTTCCGTTCTTTCCTGAAACACAGCGTTATCAAAAATTGAATTATAAGTAGACTTGTTTACCTTACGCTCCACTTGTTGATTGCCTTGTGGTTGTTGCGTCACTATCTGAGCCATCATATTCTTCAGCTCCTGCAATTCAGATTGTACATTCACGTTAGCAACTGGTGCAGGTTTATATGTTTCTTCTAAATACCTTGTGCTCTCGGCAACTTTCTCAATCAAGTCCCATATCTCCTCGGGGTACATGTCAAGGATAGACCCTTGAGCGGAGGCATCTAGCATTCTTCTTTCCATCAGAATCATACCATCCATGAAGTACTCAAGCAACATCCTTTGTGGGACTCCATGATTCGGGCAATTCTCTTCTAATAGCCTAAACCTCTCCAAGTAGTCGAACAACGTTTCTCCACGTCCTTGCCTGAGCATAGAGAGCTCCTTTCTTGTTTGAGCCGCCTTCGAATGGGAGTAATACTTGTCCATGAATTTCCTTTGCATTTGTTCCCAAGAGATAATAGAACCTGAAGGCAAAGACATCAACCAAGATTTAGCTTGACTCACTAAAGAAAAAGGAAATGTCTTTAATTTAAAGATATCTTCCGGAACCGATGCTGATTTCATGGACATGCAAACTCCATGAAATTCCTTCAAGTGCCTTAGAGGGTTCTCTTCGGGCATTCCTCCAAACTTGGGTAAGTGGTGTATCACTCCACTCTTTATCTCGATGTCTTCTGCGTCTTCATCCAACCTTATGCACCAAGGTGCCTCATCAATATATGGCGCAGAAACTCCTCTCATAGTGCGTCCCAAATCCCGACGCCTAGCTAGCTATCCATACTGGTTTCCTCCACCGAGGTATTGTCGATCCAATTCATCCTCGTAATCCTCGTGTCTAGCTGCACGATGTCTAGGAAACTCATTGCCTCGCTGATTTCTGGGGGGTGGTAGTCTTTGATTAACAGGAGGCAGTCCTTGCCTCTGTTCTTGCATGTTATCCCCTATCACACTACTTCGTTCTTCTTGATCACGTTCAATACTTCTCTGTGACATTGTTACTTCAACAGAAAACAATCAAGTGACAAGGTAAAAGAAAGCAAATAAAACTAAAAGAAAGAAATACTTAGTGAGATTCCCCGTTACCAATCCCCGGCAACGGCGCCATTTTGGCGGGCTGTCGTTGTACCCGTCAAAATTAATAATTTGTAATCCGACTAGCAAGTGGTAAGTCGGGTCGTATCCACAGAGATCGGTAGAAGAATCTGTTTACTAAGTACAAGAGTCACAATGGTGATGTAAATTTCAAACAAGTTAAATAAAAACGCAAGTGAGTAATAATGATCAATTATCAATAGAGAAATCGTCGCAAAGATTCACGTATACAATATCCAAGAGAAGTGCAAGCTAGAACCTTCGACTGTGATGCAAGACTAAATCATTGACTAACCGTTTTGATTTCTAATGTTCTACAACTTAGAGCTCCCCGCTAGGTTGTACTCCCCGTTCGTGTTCTAGTACTTAACCTCGCGCTAGCGATAATCAAGTCCCTAACTCGCTAGAGTTGCATGAACATATAAACAAGTTGTCCTAGGGTGTTTAATCCTAGTGGTATATTACTCGTGTCCTAGTTTGCTATCCCCGCTAGGTTGCTAGTAAACTCGACAATCGAAATCAACAAACAAACACAAGCTCCCCCGCTAGGGTTCCACTCATGCTAGCACATCAATTCCATGAACATTGTACAGTAATATGACGAAAAACATAGAAATCAATAGAAGTCTCAAGTCAATACATCACAATTTGGAGTTCTAGCCTACACAAATGAGTTTAGCTACTCATGGAAATGGAATACATCATCAAGTATTTCAATAAGAATGGAATGAAAATACTGTTGACGAATCTTCCACTACGCTGCAGCTCCACTCCAAATCCAACTTCGAACTCTTCCAAGCTTTCTTCTCCAATGTCTCCTCCTCAATCGTCAAACGTAAGCTAACCCTAGATGAATCTGATTTCTCCTTCTTTTCTCCAGATCCAGCCGCCTGGTTCTTGTCCCCTCGTGTTCTCTCCGTGTCCCTTCGAGATTGCAAATGAGAAGTAATGAATTTGACTGCCAGGTGTCATCCGCGGACGTCTTCTTCATTTAGTCTCCGCGGACGTCTCAATAATTACCGAAATTCAGAAGACGTCCGCGCCTGTAATTGTTCAGGCGTCCGCCCCCAAGACTGAGTCAGTCTTCAAACATTTGGACTTCATTTCTTCGATGCAAAACCTCTTCTACAGGCTCTCTTTAGCCGATATTCCTTCTATGGTCTCCGAATGTACCTGAGAATGAAAACTACACACAGGTAGTGAAATAACATACATGCAAACACTAAAAGACGGGGTTTTAACACATAAAATAGTCGTACAACTACGACTCATCATAGAACCAAATACGATATCATCAACGTATACCTGTACCACGAGCGTATCCTTTACTTCCTTGAGAATGAATAGAGTCTTGTCAACCTGCCCTCGTATATTCCCATGAGATAAGAGGAATTGAGAGAGTCTGTCATACCAGGCTCGGGGAGCCTGCTTTAGTCCATAGACTGCTTTGTCCAGGATATATACGTGGTCAGGATATGTTGTGTCCACAAAGCCAGGAGTCTGTGCGACGTACACTTCCTCCTTGAGTACTCCGTTCAGAAATGTTATTTTTACGTCCATCTGTTGTAGTTTAAATCCATGGTACGCTGAATATGCAATTAGTAGTCTGATCGCCTCTAGCCTTGCAACAGGGGCGAACGTTTCTTCGTAGTCTATGCCTTCTTGCTGGTTGTATCCCTTTACTACCAATCGAGCTTTATTCCTCACTACATCCCCTTTATCGTCTAGCTTATTTTTAAAAACCCACTTGGTTCCAATAATCGTTCTTCCGGTTGGACGTGGAACCAATCTCCATACTTTGTTCCTTTCAAATTGGTGTAGTTCGTCATGCATGGCCTTCACCCAGTCGGGTTCTTTCAAGGCTTCTTCAACATTCCTGGGCTCAATCGGACAAACAAATGCAGTGTGAGCGTGACTTATAATTAATGCGGAGCTAACCTGATTGTCTTGTTCAGTATCCACGGTCTTGTAGCAGTGATAGTTCTGCTGCCACGCGGGTCTGGAGTGACTCCTCGAGCTATGTCTGGTTTGACCAATTTCATCGTGCTGAGGATCTTCTACTGGTGTGGCCAGGTCTTGTGTGGCTTCCAGTGTGTCATGTCCACGATCAGCAGGAGCAGAGTTGATGACAACAGGACAGGTGTCATGTACACCTGAAGTATTCACTGGAGGATCCTGTCCTTCAGGTTCGATGAGGGAGGGTTGAGTGCCAGTTCTTTCTTCACTTAGATTGAATTCGTCACTTTGTTCGAAGGGAGGCTCTCCATCATCTCGGCTTACCTCGTTCGCCATTACTCCTTCATCAAACACAACATGGATGCTCTCCTCTATTTTCCTATTATGTCTAATGTACACCTTATACGCCCTGCTGTGGTTAGAGTAGCCCACGAACACACCCTCCTCACTTCTTGCATCAAATTGTCCAATGTTCGATTTTCCATTGTTGTGAATGTAGCACTTGCATCCAAAGACTCTAAAGTGAGAAACATTAGGCTTTCTTCCTCTCAGCAGCTCATAAGGGGTCTTCTTCAAGATGGGTCTGAGGTAGGCTCTATTCAGAACATCGCATGAAGTATTGAGAGCCTCTCCCAGAAGCTTCCCGGAAGACCGCTAGCTAGTAGCAGCGTTCTTGTCATGTCTTCCAGGGTTCTGTTCTTCCTTTCTACGACCCCGTTCTGTTGAGGCGTTCTAGGTGCGGAGAAGTTGTGATTGATTCCCCTAGACCTGCACAGGCATAAGAAATGTGAGTTATCGAATTCTGTGCCATGGTCAGTACGTATACTTGACAGGGATAGGCTTAATTTTCTCTCTACATCCTTCTTCCAAATCTCAAATTTAGAGAACACTTCATCCTTGGATGTAATAAAAATAGTCCATGTATACCTTGAATAATCATCGACAATTACGAAAACATAGCGATTACCTCCAAGGGACCTGGTCCTCATAGGCCCACATAAGTCCATGTGAATTAACTCAAGAGGTCGGGTGGAACTTACCTCAGTTTTGGACTTGAAAGATGACCTAACCTGCTTACCTTTTACACATGCATCGCACATATTCTCGAGTTCACTTTCTACCTGTGGGAGGCCACTTACCAACTCCATCCGATGTAGCTTTGAAAGGAGACGAACGCTTGCGTGTCCGAACCTTTTGTGTCATAGCCTTGTATCTTCTGTTTTTGATGTGAGGCACAGTTCCGTCTCAGGGACAAAGAATGGATCTACTATGTAAATTTTCCCGGCACACTTTCCTTTCAAGAGTGTCCTCCCTGTACTAATGCACTCGACAAAGCACTCGTTAGCAGTAAACAGTACTCGATTCTTTCCGTTCAGGCAAAATTAAGAAACGCTGAGCAAATCATAGCTAATACCTTCTACCAGACTCACATCATTAATACGAATTTTGTCGTTGAGTTTTACCTTTCCTATCCCAATGATTTCACCCTTACTTTTATTTCCAAAAGTGACTGGTCCTCCTGAGTGAGGTTGAAGAGAGGTATACCATCCTGCGTTCCCTGTCATGTGGATGGAGCATGCACTGTCTATGTACCAGGGATCGCTCCTCCTTCCACCCTGCAAGAAAAAAATGTCAGTTTTTACGTACCCAAACTAAGTTAGGCTTATTTGGTTTGTGTCGTGTTTGCTGATCCTTGGATTTCTTGTTCTCAGTTCATTTCATGGTAACATCCTTTATCACTCCATCCTTCGTGTGGGTATCACCTTTGTGCTTCTTTTGGCTGGGGCAGTACTTCATGGGGTGACCTTCCTGTTTGCATTTCCAGCAGGTGAGTTTTATTGAACCATACTTTGCTTGATTCCTCTTATTCTCATTCTTTCTTCGTGGACACTCCCTATAGAGATGACCTCCTTGTCCACAATGCCAGCACACCTTGTGGTGCTTGAGATACACGTATTTGCTCCGTCCAGGTGGAGGAATAGTTTTCTTCGCTTTTCTGGATTCAAAATCTATGTGAACAGGCTTTGTACTCTTGACATGCTTGAGCCATATTTCATATGCCTTCTGTCCGTTGAAGGGCACAGTTGTGTCGATGTTGCGATGTCCCTTCTTTCTACATTCACACTTAGCTGGATCAATTGCTTTCTCAGTTATTTCTTTCTTTGTTGGGGTAGTACCAGTACTCTCCGATTCGTATCCTAACCCTTGTTTAGCCACAAACCTTTTCGAGAAGTCTTCCTTGATGTCCTTGAGTTTCTCCTCCCTGATTTCCTTTAGCAGGGCTTCTTTGTCTCCTTGCTTGGTGGTCTTAACAGTTTCCAGCTCATATCGCAGTTTGGAGTTTTCGGACTTCAGAGTTTCTATCTCTTCTTCTGCTTCTGTGAGCCTCTCTGTACTAGGGGTAGCTTCCTCTGTCTGTAGCCTAGACAGTTGTTCTTCTAAGGAGCGAATTCGTTTCTTCAATTTGTACTCGGTTTTGCATAGCTCTTCTTCTAGCCTTATTGCTTTTTCAGACCACTGGTTTCCATGTTCCTCAAGACCACCAATTTACTCTTCCTGTTCTGCTATGTGTGCCCTCAGCTCTTCGTTCCGTTCGGTCAGCTTCTTCAGTAGGCCTAGTACTTGTTTACTAGAGAGGTCAGATAAACTTGTAACATTACTTAGACTCATTACCTCTTCATTAGCCATGATGCACACTGTGTCGCTCGCTTCCTCGCTTTCGCTTTCTCCTTCTGATTCTCCCCAGGTTGCAAGCATAGCCTTGGTGCTCTTTTGGGCCGGAGGTTGTCCTGCTCTTTTGCTGAAGCAGTCCTTAGCCATGTGTCCTTTCTTCTGACAGTGATAGCAGATCACTTCCTTTGGTGACTTCTTCCCTTTGAAGGATCTCATCCCTCCAACTCCTGCCATTCTGAGAGCTCTAGCCACTAGTGCAGTGTCCTCATCCACTATTCATCAGTTTCATCTGTCTGGGTGAGCTCAAATGATTTCTCAACCTTCAGTGCCAGGGACTGGTCCTTCTCAGGAGCCCGTCTGGCAACTCTCCTTTGTTGGATATTGTCATTACTCTGATGTCTAGCGACAAGCTCTTCAAGGCTTATTTCCTTGATATCCTTTTGGGCTTGAAGCGCTAAGGTCACAGCATCCCACTTTTGGTTCAGTGATTGAAGGAAGGGATGAGTGACTTTCCATTCGTCAATCTCCTCTCCGAGAAACTCAAGTTGACCGACATAAGTTTGAAATCGTGAGTGGAAATCTTCCAAAGTCTCATTCTTTCCTTGCATTGCGTTATCATAGTCCTTCATTGCAGCCAGGATTCGGTTCTTCTTAACGTCTTCACTTCCGGAGTATAGCCTCTTTAATGCATCCCATATATCCTTGGCGGTTTTGTAGCGGAGCATTTTTTTCAAGTCGCCTGGACCAAGTGCAGAGTGCAAGACCTTCTTTGCTCTGCTATTCTTTTCTAGTACTTTGTAGTCATTGTCATCATAGTCGTCCTCCTTCTTCTCCAACATCATGAGATCCAGTATAGGTATCGGTCCCTGCTTGATTACTTTCCACAGTTGTCCATCCAGGGAGAATATGTGTGACTCAAAGTGCTCAGCCCACTAATCGTACTCTCCAGGCTTTAGCTGCGGAGGCTTCCAGAAGGAATCGTTAATGGTTGCCATCTATCCTGTAAAACTAACTAACAATCTAGAGACCGGGCTCTGATACCAATTGTTAGGATCGTTAGTTAGCTGTACTTGCTAAGTACTAATAAGCGTGAAGTATGTAAGCAGCGGATATAAGTAAACAGCGTAAGAGTAAGTACGAGACAGCAATATATAGTGGAAACCCAGATACTCAAAGCAAGTATCTAGGAAAAATCACTACCTTCTAATTTCCTAGAAGGATTTCGGAACAATCACTTGTATTGATGTAGATCGATTACAAGGATTATACTCTCACCCGAACCACACTCAGTGGTGTTCCGTCCTTCTTTCACACCGACTTAGTGAAGGTGTAATCCGGTTGTAATCGCATCGCAAGTGATCTTCCACTTCTGGCTCCGATCGCTGGCTGGCTCCCTCCGAAGTACGCTCTTGATCCTTCAACTCAAAGCTCCTTCGAAACAGCGCTCTCCGTTCGTTATTACCTCTGTAATTACACAGCCAAGGATTCGCGTTGAAGCACACTCTACAAGACAGCCCTAACATCCTTTATATAGATGTTCTTCAAACCGAGTAACCCTAGATTTTCTCCTCCAACTTGCCCGACAAGCTCGTACAAGTTCATCAGCTGATTCGTCCATTCGCAATGTCTTTATCAGCCTTCCAATTTGATCGTCCCATTCAAATCCAATTGGATATGCGATTGAGATTAAGTTTCCTAAAATCTCTCGCGTAATATTCTCATATCAAAACCATTTCCAAATCTCGTTACAAGCATCTAAGATTGATTTTGGAGAATCTTCCACCATATCAAATGCCGGAACGGATCTTGGGAGCCGAAGATCCACCGAGATTATTTATGGAAATATTCTCGTCCTCAAACTGAGGTACTTCTACTTCTCAGAGATCAGCGCAATGCCTTGCACACTCAAGTAGTCGTTACTTCCAGAGTACATGTACTTAAACCTGCGCACTCAAGTAGCACATCAGCAGGATGTTTGTCCATCAAAACACACTGGAGTATACGTCCTCCAGACGTATGCCTACTCCAGGGGTATCGTACTCCAACACTTATGTCTTTTACCTAAAATCCGAATAGTGCAAAAATCCACATCTACTTTTTAGAGAATCTTAAATTCATAGTGCATTTGATCTAAGGGTGAAATGTGGGGATCCAAGAAACCACCAAATTGTGGTGGATCCAATTGAGCGCACCTTTAAATAAACCCCATCAATCTTTCAACGTCTTTTCAGGATACGAGCTGTTTTATAAACTGCAACGACGTCAAAGGGAATCACATGCCCAATAAGAGGAGAGTGAACTGTGGGTAGAAGCTCAATCTGTGACGATTTGACCAGTTGTCATACCCAATCTATTTTATAGCTGATGACATCTACGGCTTCAATTTTTGTCTCTATTTAAGGATCTTGTTTTTTTTTTTTTTATTGTCAAACTGGGTGATTTATTGTCTGTTCAAATTATTTGCAAGGGACCTTATAAAAAAAAAATTTATTTGCAAGGGACTAACAATCCATACTTTGCTATGCATACTGTAATCGGATAGAATCCGAGCTTATCCATACATTTTGTAGGTAGGAGATGCGTCATATGCTAATCACTCCACTGAGTGTTTTCACTACATCCAATATATGACAGGTAGGGTCGATCTTCTTATTTGCCAAGGATCTTGGCTCAATCTCACATTTGCAACCATTTAAAAAAAAACAAAGATGTACACAAACAGTTGAGGTGGAATCATGTTTCTATTAGTATACTTCAGAATTTGTTGGCAGGCAGTCAAATATACATAAAATGGTATCAAGGTTCTGGAGAACATATATGGGCTGGGGCTGCAACATCCAACAAATATCATTACAGCGGAGGATTTCTGCCAAACAAATAATGGCCGAGGATTTAGGCTTCGTCCTCATCTGATATTACTGAAAACATGATCTGCAATCACCCTTCCTGGAGCTGCAGATGGAAGAAGAAATCTAACAGTCACACAAGTTTCTGAATATCATCATTCAAATATGAAGGTCATCCACTGATAACTCCTGTGACAGCATCTTCAGTTTCTGCCACACATGGAAAACAAGAAATATCAGACAACAGAAATCAAATATTATTAACTCGCTTCAAAAGAAATCCTACAATTTCCCTGTTGAATCTTGATTTCCTTAGCTGAAAATGCCTATTGTTATTCATATAGATGGTGTTTGTGTGTATCAATCCCTTTTTAAAACTTAAATGAAAAAATCTGCTCACCCCGTCCCCTACTAATTTCAGCATGTAACTACCAACTGTCCCTAGCAGGTTAGGATGATGCCAAAGATAAATGAGGAGCTAAGTTTTAGGTCATGAACAAAATTGTACAAGACATTCCACGTGTGAAGAAGGTACTCACTGTAATGAATTGAGCTGGATCGTCGATGCTAGTTGAGCCCAAAACAACTTCCCTTTTCAGCTTAGCTGTTAGCTTGTGACAAACCCGCAACTGTTGTACAAAAAATGGCATCAGGACAAAATCGAGATATTGAGAGTAGATCTACTCACCAATATTTGCAAACCTTGATTGGAACATCATACCTCAGACCGTGTAGCACCTCCCACGATGAACACAAATATTCTCTTCCCCATTTTTTTGAGATCACTAGATGCATGTCGCAGTACAGAATCACTAGAAATAATGTGTCAGAAGGGATTTTGAGTTGTGATTAGTATAATAGAGTACACCATACTACATACAAAACTTCAGTATTCACCTTGAATATCCATCATCAGAGTTTCGAGGGCGAGCCCAGGTAGGTGTTCTCCTAGATCTCATTGAATGTGCACCAGCAGCAGGAGCTGATTGTACTGATGCAACATGCGAGGTTCCATGGTAAGTTGGACTAGGTTCATTCATGCAAGGATATTCGTTTTTTGGTAGTTCTCCCTTGCTGAGTTGCTCAATAAGTTCCTACACGGACAACAGTTAACATCTACTCCAGAACAGATTAAAAACACTTGAAGAACAAATGTTGATACAGCAGAATGGACTGCAGACGGCATGTCATACACCAGTAAGAGCAAAATCAAGATGAACGCAAATGTCAGCAGCGGAATAATGTATCCCATCGTCCGGAATTTACGGCCTATACATGATTTGCAATTGCAACTCAGATCAGGGCCTTTGAGTTGCCGAGTGACTCAATTGTAACAAACCATATAATTTGGCTAATAATCTCTAATGGGATTGAATGAAGTACCAACTTCCTTCATGATGGCCTCTTAGGCCTTCTTTTAAGGTATCAAGATTAGGGTTCAAAGCCAAATGTCTTGTATGCGAAGTCAATGAGATCTGAGTAGAACTCCAACAAGGCATATGAATGATTCGACAAGTAAGCAAAAAAAGTAAAAAAGTAGAAAGATAAAAAAAAATTGCTAGATACATTTTCTCAAGCTGACTACAATCAGAATTCAGACATTCTGAAAATGGACATGGCACATACCTCTATCATGGGGTAAAAGCGTGACAATTGCCATGTTTGTTCACCATTCGTGCGGTCTTTTCTAGCTGCATGTTTCTTCTGAATATAAAGCATAGAGAATACACGATATCAAAATCTTTGAAAAAGAATCTCCCCAGTTTCAATCGACAGAATATTATTACCTTATGCATGTCGAACTTTAGCATGAAAGCCCCACCTGAGCTTTTTTTAGTGCCCGATGATCCCTCCAGCAATCTCATACTAGTTGCAGCATTCATATCATCATTTGATAATCTGGCTAACTGGAAGGAAAATACAACAATGTGAAGTCAAGTAAGCACAAACATTTGCACTATCTAAATCTTGACTATGACATTTAGGTCATGCTGGAAAATTTAACAAAAGACTGACAAAAACTAAGAATTCACTATGGCAATCAACATGAAGTCACGTTTCAAACAAAAATCCAAAATACAATACAATTGGCAAACACAATTATAAACAAATGATTTCACTCGGAAAACAAATACGGGATTACATACTTGCATCAGTTTGACACCTTTATCACCCTCAAACTTATCCGGGTAAATGGCGGCATAGATCATCAATAAGCGCAACTTGTTTTCGTTTGAAATGTCCTGTAACAAAATTCATGCTTTGTATGACGTTTCTCAACAATCTGCAAGAATACTCCAAAACAATACACTTACTGGTTTCGTCCTTAAGAAGTTGATAAGTTCTTTTGTGCCTGCATCGCCAAACACTAGATCTTGTTCTAGTTGTCCAACTTCACGAAGCCCCGTCTCCTTTATTATTCTGTTAATCTTGCCTGCTATCTACATAAGAAAGGTCCATCTAGCATCACTACTATCAAGCTCCAAACCGAGGTCAAGTGACACCATTCCTCTTATAAGTGTATACAACTGAAACCTGAATGTTGCAACTTGGAAAAATAAACCAAGGGAAATATCTGCATAGAAGAGCTACCTCTACATGGAGGGAAAGCTTGTCAATTTGTTCACTGTACTGCGGCAAGGCTTGAACCATCTTCTGCAAATCGCGTGTAGAAAGTTCACCATCTCTGGCAGATTGAGAAATCTTTGTTAAGCTACAGCAAGACTATATTTAAACTGATAGAATTTGTCAATCCCTAAGCAGACTTGGTTAGCCTTGAATCCCATATGTGAGCTACTGATCTTGAACTTCATAATAAACTAATTTTTAAGTAGGACAAAAATCAACCTCCCACCCTGGTGAAGTTGAGCAGCTTTGTTCTTGGAAATGAATCCAGTCATCTTCTCATGCAAACGTTCACTAGCCTGATAAGATTCAAAAGACAAAAAAGGATTGAATATACATGTACCTTAGTTAAATAACAACATGAATACGCACAAATGAAACATACATCAGCGATGTGCGCATGGCGTAGCTCCAACCAGATGGGATCATGATCCTCCAAAAGGACATCTTTTTTCTCAGGTTGACCACCAGTTTTACTTGGCATCTAGAATGTAAATATTTTTTTAGCTTGCATCTATACTGAAAGCACTAACAAAGTTACACCCCTGACTTAACAGAAACAAGTATAACCTCGTGTGTATATTTGTTTCCCTCCATATTTAATAAGTCATGGCACATTGCGTCATAGGTCCATTCATGAATCACTGGGGCAATCTAGTTGAACAAGGAAGAAAAGAGTAAATATCAACAAAATTTGAGAAACGGAGGGGCAACATATAGCGCATAAATGAATCCGGAGACCTGATCCACCGATCTATCTAAAATGAGCAGTTCACATGTTTCAGTCTGAGGAAAGTTGGGAACGGATGATTTGTATTTCTCAAGACAGTTCCAGATTCCAGCAGCGAGCTTTGTAGGAATTAGGTCACGAAATGTTGTCATAGTATCCATGTCAAGAGATTTAGCAGCACGATAGCGAACACTAGGAAATTCCTGAAACATTAAACATCTTCCTTAAATATACGTAGAAGCGCTATGGGACTCAACGATTACATGCAACACAACAATCATCATAGACCAGGAACTTCTAGACACATACCCTCAATGACGCAAACACTGTACTGATACGCGTTGCCATGGCATTCAAACAAGCATCACCCTTTTGAGTGTTTTCCTCATCTCCAAATAGTTCCTCCAAGGCCCTCTCGTTATCAGTAATAAATCCCTGAACGTGAAATGCATTTATCCCCAATTAACACTGCATATAGAAACGACACTGAATATGCCACTTTGTTACATTAACGCAAGGTTGATTGAGGTAAACTAATTACCTGACTGTCAATGGCAAAGTACTCCAAATTCATCTGCATCGACATTCAAATAAACTTTTAGATTAGACTACAATGAGTAACACAATACATAACCACTGAGATGAAAATTTCATAAACCACAAGTCAAGTAACAAAAGAAAAAAATTGCAAAATCTTAGTATATTACTTCAAAAATTGAACCATTAAGATTATTACCTCTCTCAACGCACTAATGCGAGGTAACACAGTTGGATCTCTTTTTATTTGACCAACTAGATCTCTAGAAATAGGCGAACTGAAGAACACGTATGCCCTGCAAAGAATATTATCAATAAACAAATTTTCATTACTGGCAGTAAGTTAACAAAAGACATAAAAATTAAGTTCAATTCTGAATGCAGATAAATTAATTTGCTTACTTCTTGTACAATGGTGATTTGCCTGCCATGTCGGACAAAAACATTATTACACTACAAAGGTAACAAGAATAAAAATAATAAGACATGGGAATAGTGTGGTGGCAAATGATAACTAATTAAGCTATAGAAGTCGCATTCAAAAAGATTCTTAAACAAAACAAAAAACTAACAGCATCGAACATATAGCTAGCGCTGTATGAGATACATTTATTGAGCTAAGAAAGGGATTTTTCAAATTCAAGCTAGAGACGAGCCAAGAATGCACAGCATGTGGCAGAATACAAATACAACTGAGCTTCATAACTGGCAACTCGTTAAGGTGACGCGCACAACAACCACAAAAGTTACACGCTGAGAGTGCCATCCATGTACTACGCAGAACAAACAAAATAACTGATCCAGCTGTAACATTACTCCATCAATTGATATGAATCTTAATTTCGCCCATATAAATGAGATGTTGACCGGAAAAAAAAATACCATAAAAGAGTTATTATGATTATTATAGGTTTATTACTACCACTATTGTTATTGACTTATTATGTGGTACAGTTACTGAGAACTAAAATGTATAACTTGATAATTAGTATACAATTAGAAGATCACAAGTCCTACACCAAATTGACTACACTATGCAATATAGATAACAATTCAGCTAAGCTTATTAAATAGATAACTAACTTCTCTCTGCTAGGCTGAACAAAATATACTGCCTCCATGGTAGGTAGCGGTTGTCTTCGCCTGTATATATCTTCCACCACTGCAACAGGAAAGCATAGTATATATGATCTCAAATACTTATAAAGTTATAACTTGGTTAGCGAGCACGGAAAATGTCAATATGGTCTAAAAAATTTGTGTGGCACTGTATCGTAGATAGAAGAACTGCCGAATACTTTGTGTTAGACACTTACAAATAAGCAAGGACTACATTGTTATATTATTTTTTGCGGATCATGTATTGGCAAATCATAAAAAGTATAATCCAATACATGATGATTTTCTTACATGAAACTCCTTCTTCGGTGGTATCAGCCATCTTGCATGGGTAAGACATAATTTTGACCGTTAACTTGTCCATAATTAGTACCTATCAGAAGAATGATAGAAACATAGAAGGTTCAAGAATGATATGACGTAACCAACCAAGAAATTCTTGTATTGGAGGTAATATTTCCTATGCGTGAACAAAACACCCAGAGGAACTAGATGTTCAACAAGCACAAAAGGTTATACGCATGATTTGTATAGTCACCAGGTTTTATTTAAAGGGTTCTCTCTTGATAAGGTCTATCTACTGTCAACTAATAAACTTATATGATTTACATAAAGCTGCAACTACATAAAAATGATTACACAATTCCCTACAGTGATTTAAAACGCTTAACAGCAACGACTCTCATGAACACGACACGTTTCTTTTCCTTCACAAGAAAAGGCCAACATGATATCTTTTCCGAAGTGAGTATTACTTTGCTGCACAGCTACAGAGATTAGAAGAACAGCTTCCAAAAGGGAGTATACCTTCCATGCAGATCCAGTCTTGGTTGACCGAAGCATCTCATACAACAACCCTGTGATATTATATGGAAGGTATAAGCGAAACATAATCCAATTACCAGTTTCCCATGATATCAGAAATTTATCAACCTGAAATGTGAATTGCTCTACCTAGCAATGAAGCCAAATTCTGACTGCCAAATGCTCAAAATACCATTTAGCTACTTCATTACAAATTGTATCACTAAGTACTACAGTACAGTAGTCGCCTCAATATCCATTGCAAAAATGGGAAGTAAGTGTGTCACATGGTGAGAAAACTCATACCAAATCTAATCATACAAGCCCCACTCTTGCCATTTTAAATCCACAATAACAAATAAAAAGTTGCAAACTCCAAAACACAGCAATTAAATTGGACAAATCCTTTTAGTTCTCTACTCACAATCACATAATAGAATAACCCTATGGACGTCATACTTGTCCTATAAAAGAAACAAAATCATTCCCCATCCGTCCAGCAATCTTCCATATACATTCATTAAGCAAAATTACATCCTCCCAGACTCAAACTCAACACCGTGCATTGTTAGAGGTTAATAATTTTTAAACCTATGTCTACAATCTTGTCCATCTAAACCTCAAATCGGACTACAGAACCACCACAAAACAATCTACAACACTTGCTTAAAAAGAGGTCGCATCTTAAGAAACTCACGCTCACGGGTGATCTGCCTGAAATTCTTGTACTCGCCGGCATGAGAAGAAGAGTCGGAATCCGACATAGACATGGCGGAATCAATGATCCTTGCGGAACTTCGACCGACCACACCCGACGATTATGTGCCAAAAATCTAGCAGTGGGCAGATCGAAGCCGGATAAAGACGCAAAGCAGATTGCCGAAGAGAGAGAAAATGAGGATTTGGGGAAAATTGGGGGAAGAGGTTTTGCAAATTTTCAAAAAATACCGTTGAAATTAAAAACTGAAAATTGATCTTGATTTTGATTGAATTTCGATCTATATAAGAAACGAGATAGAGAAGACGAAGAACAAGTCGTCACTCGGTTTGGGAATTTTCTTCTTTGCTAAGCTTGTTCGTCGATGGGGACGATCGGAACGACGACGTGGGTGTCAAATTCCAAATCTACCCTTTCTGAATGCTCGTCAGCTCGTGTTGATTTTTATTTGGTGGTTTGATTCTTAAGTTTGTTGGTCAGGTTCAGATAGAATATTGGTTAGATAATTATTTGTATGGGAGCGCTCGGTAGTTAATTTCTAAAAATATGAGAATTTGTTGATCTTTTAATGTGGAGGTGACACGTGTCCCACTCACATTTTTTCTTTCATTGTACAGTTTCGAGCATTATTTTTGCCTAGAGGCATTTTCAGATTTCGGAAAGTGCATTTAGGCAAAACGAAAATACATAAAGAAGGTTCTTAAAGTTCTCGAAAAAAAGAAAAATTCTTATTTGAGCGCTCCTCATTATTTGTATTATTTATTTAATCGGGCCCACAAGGTAGTCGATGAAAATGAGCCACATGTTTTTTTCCTTTTTGATAGTAAATGATTTAATTCATTAAGGTGCCTAATGCTATGTTCTTGACAAATTACAATTGTCGCACAGTGTTGTTCTCTAGCTTAGGGCAGCAGTTTAAGTCCGGCCAATTCCAGCTATCCATTTGGGCTTTTTGTGCTATTTGCTTCCCTTAGAGCATCCCAACATGGTTTTTTCAATCATAGAAAAGTACCATGAGACATGATCAATAAAACCATGCACCCCACCATGATCTTTTAGATCATAAAAAGATCATCTCATGATCTTTTTTTGGGTTTTGATCATGAGAGTTGGGCCAATCGCAACGCGTCACGTGTCCTGTTTAAGAAACAGTACAATTTTTATTTTGATCTTGCAACGAATATATCTTCTAAATTACAAAGTAAAAAAAATCAAAATAAATATCAATATTCATAATTTTTTGAGCTCTATAAAATGAGATACACTTTGACATATTTTTATTAATCTTAACATTTATGAGCTATAATTTATGTAGTGATGAGAGACTAATGATAAAATCTTTTTTTTTATCATGAGTGGGGTGCACTTAATTAAAATAATCATGAGGTATGATAAGATGAGAGAGAAAATGAATGAGAGAGAGGGATGATATGATATATATTTTTTATCATGGTGGTGGATGCTCTTACTATTCCACGTATGTGCCATGACCCATGCTTTCCTATGAAAATGTAGGATTGTAATACCCTAGGTTTACTTCTATCGTTCCAAGCGGAGAAATTGGATATATAGTGTATTGATGGCCACTCAGGAGTCTGATTCTATGATAGCCAAGTCTGCTCCCATCTCCTCGCACAAGCGTAGGCCATTTAGTACGATGTTCCCTTCACTTCCTCAACTGACTGACAATTATACACACAAAAAGCTTTTATACCCAAAATATGTAATATTATGTAGTAAAAATAAAGAAATTAAAATGGGGATTATAAGTCAGAAGAGAAAAAAAAGGGAAAACGAAATGTAAGAGACTTATGACCCAGGGGCGGAGCTAGGATTTGAAAATTCGACATGCATTCTTTTTGTTTTAACATAATCTTTAATAACAGATAAATAATAATGATAACAAATATCCAATAAAAAAATATTTGCCTTGATAAAAAGTCTGTATAGAAACTGGTAAGCTCAGAAGGTATGTCCCAGTTATAAGGCATAATCCACGTTACAAGGCCTCATGTCCATTGAATGAGTCAAGTTGATTTAGTCTACTTTAGTGTAATTTCTTTAACCATATTTGCTAGTCTATGTTTGTGGTCAGTTATTAGCATGATGTGAGTCATGGGTAATGTAAGTCGTGGAGTCTTAGGGTGCGTCCATTTTGACTGAAACTTAATTGATCTTAACTGATGTTAACTTATAGTGACTGATATTAACTTATCTTAACTGATATTAACTTATAGTGACTGATCTTAACTTATATTAACTTAACTGAAACTTATATTGACTGATGAATAGTATTATTTTATGATGATGATGATGGTTGTGATGATGATGATGAATAGTAATGATGATGATGGGGTGATGATGGCGATGAATAGTAATTTTAGGATGATGAATAGTAATATTATGATGATGATGATGGTATGATGAATAGTATGATGAATAGTATGATGGTATGATGAATAGTATGATGTTGATGATGGTATGATGATGATAGTATGATGAATAGTGTGATGGTATGATGATTGTATGGTGATGATGAATAGTATGATGGTATGATGATGAATAGTATGATGATGATGATGGTATGATGAATAGTATGATGATGATGGTATAATGATGATGATGGTATGATGATGAATAGTGTGATGGTATGATGATGAATAGTGTGATGGTATGATGATGAATAGTGTGATGGTATGATGATGATGAATAGTATGATGATGATGATGATGATGATGATGATGATGATGATGATGGTATGATGAATAGTATGATAGTATGATGATGATGATGATGATGGTATGATGAATAGTATGATGATGATGATGGTATGATGGATAGTATGATGGTATGATGATGATGATGGTATGTTAAAAGTAACTTATCTTAACTTAACTGAAACTTAATTTATAGTGACTGAAAGTAATTGATAGTAACTGATCTTAACTGATAGTAACTGATATTAATTAACTTAACTTAACTTACAAGTCAAAAAATAAAGTCAAAGTGGACAGTTAGTTTAATTTCAGTTGTCTCTTTAGTTTACAAATTTGGTCGAAAGACAAATGAAAAGGCAGCAAAAAAATCAATGAAATTGCGGTTCATTCTCACCCAAAGAGAATATAGTGTTGTGTTTATTGGCTGGGACCTATCATTGGTATCAGTGCAAGGTTATGAGGAGACACAAAGAACGGATCGAAATACTCGAGGAGGGGCTTGAGGAGTTCAAGATAAAATGCAGCAAATGGAGGTGGCAACCAACGACTGAAAGATACCATTGCAAAACTATCGGAAGTAGTCCTCTCAAGCAAAGGAGACTCTAGCCATGCTAGTTATCAACGTGAAGGATCTCTCAAACCCAATCGAGACATAGGTGAAAATACGAGAGATGATCCAACAGAGTGGCTTAATCGTGCGGACCAATTCTTCGAATTTCACAGATAGCTAATGATCAAAAGGTTTGTTTAGCGTCATTCCATCTTGAAGGAGAGGCAAATCAGTGGTGGCAATGGTTTCGCAAGGCATTTATGGAAGAACATAAGAGTGTCTCACGGGAAATCTTTGAAGAAGAAATAAGATCTCGATTTGGACCACCTGATTCTTAAGATTTTGATGAAGCACTATCTCGTGTAAGACAAACAGGTACTTTGCGAGACTATCAAAGAGAATTTGAACGACTTGGGAATCGAGTGCGCGGATGGACCCAGAAGGCATTAGTGGGTACATTTATGGGAGGTCTGAAACTGGATGTGGCTGATGGTATACCAATGTTCAAGCCCCAAATCAGTAAAAGAGGCGATTAGCTTGGCAAAAATGAGGGACGATCAACTTGCAAGACTAAGAAGAGTTGTTAGACCAAATGCATTACGAGCTCTTCTTCTTGCAAGCAACACCAATCATACTAAGAGTTCCACACCTATGACAATCAAAAGACTTTCAATGATTATGTTTCAATTGCTATGAAAAGTTTACGCTGGGACATAAGTGCCAAACACCACAGTTGATGCTTTTAGAGGGTTGCATATAAAAAGATGAAATGGCAGAGGAGATGGGAGGGAAAAACACAACAAATGAAATATGTGAGATTACGAAGATAACAACGAAAATGAGCCCAAGATCACTCTACATGCATTAACTGGATGGACAGTACCGAGAACGATGCGAATCAAGGCAGCCATTGGAGTACATGAAGTGTTTGCCTTGGTCGACAGTGGACTCAAAACTTCATGAAGCACTTTTTTTGCCCATGAAGCCCACAAATTCATTTACTGTAACAGTCCCCAATGGAGAAAGATTATCTTACAAAAGGCACAACTACAAGGTAATAAATTTCACCTTGATTTCTATTTTGTGCCCTTAAATGGTCTCGATATGGTTTTAGGAATTCAGTGGCTAGAGACGTTGGGTTCAGTGGTTTGTGATTGAAAGAATCAAACCATGAACTTCATTTGGAATCTACAACCTCTGAGAATCAAGGAAATTAAAATGTCAACAATTCAAGACACCCCATTACAAGACTTCACTAAGGAATTTTGACAACGAAAAGATGTATTTGCTTTATAATTTCAGCTTGAAGGACATCAAAACAATGAAAGTGTATCCTCTGATATGCAGAAATTGCTTGAAGAATATTTGATGCGGAGTTGACAAAGAAAGCCGCGAGGCTGGGGGCGAGAAACAGGAAGCCTTGCAGGCGTTGCGGGAGTGATGAGTATGAGCTGCAGGTGGCTGAAGGAGAGGCGGTTATGCATGGCATGCATGGTGTGTGTGAAGAAGGTGACATCAGGAATGACGTCATCAAGTAGGCGTGTGGAGTGTGAGTAGAGTGACGTGGCATGATGTAAAGGGAGGATGCGTTTGTATAAATAACAGAATTGCGTAATGAATGAAGATCATAAAATTGCAACAACTTTTCTCTCCTAACTTTCTCTCCTAACTTTCTCTCAATTCTCTCTCGTTTCTCTCACTTGGCTTCATTGGTGCTTTCATTGAGAGATGCCTGAGACGCGGAGTACTACCGAGGCGATCACCGCTCTGGTGAAGACGATGGAGGAGCTGAGTGCGAGGCAGTTAGCGACGGAAGCACAACAGCAAACGTTCGTGATGCAGCAGCAGCTGTTCATGACGCAGCAGGTGGAGGTGCGCGCACAGCATGAGGCGAAGTTTGATCGTATCATGGAGGTGATGGAGAAAATGCATGTTCAGAAAAATGATGATCGGCGCGCGGATAAACGGCCGATGGTGAGTGACTCGACATCGCGGAACTCGGTACCTCTGCTGTCAACACCACCGCATCCGCTACATGCTGGCGGAGGAAGCCGTCAACCGATGATGATGTACGGTGAGGGAACGAACAATCCGGCGGACGAACTGATGGTGAACACGAGTAAACCACTGAGGATTGACGTATCGGTGTTCAATGGCGACTCGGTTGAAGGTTGGTTGTTCCAGATGAATCGGTACTTCACGCATAATCGCGTACCGACTGACCAGAGGATGACGATTGCGACGTTTTACATGTCAGGAGAGGCGTTGCGCTGGTATCAGTGGCTGTACGCAACACATCAGGTCAGTGATTGGTTTCGTTTTTCACAAGATGTGTTAGCTCGTTTTGGTCCGTCTCAATACTGTAATGCAGAGGTGATGATCAATAAGTTGCATCAGACCTCTACTATGGCGGCGTATATTAAAGAATTTGAGTCGCTGTCTACGCTAACGCCTTGCTTGAGTCCAGAGAATTTGTTGAATCGGTTTTTGGCTGGGCTGAAGGAGGAAGTACATCGGGAGATTGTGCTATTGTGTCCGCAAACTCTGGCTAAGGCCATGGGGATGGCGAGGGTGGCGGAACAAAAGGTGAACGAGAGTCGCTGATATCAAGGAAGACCGACGGGCGGGAGGTTGAGTTTGCCTATGGCTGGTCGTGGTAATGCAGTAGTTCCATAGTCACCTCAGCCTGCGAGTATTCTACCCAGTCTTCCTGCTAAACGGCTAACACCGGCAGAGATGGCCGAGCGACGAGAAGTTTGCGCCGGGACATCGGTGTAAACCCAAGTTCCAATGCTTGATAGTCGAGGAAGCGTTAGAAGAGGAGGAGGTGGAGAGCGCTGCGGAGGAGCCGAGCGAGTTAGAGGAAATAGCTGAGGTGATGCCAAGCATCTCGTGCCACGCGATGCAAGGGCATAATGTACTGCAGACGCTAAGACTGGAGGGAGTGTTATCTGGGCGTAAAATTGTGGTGTTGATAGATGGGGGATCAACGCATAATTTTGTGCAAACTAGAGTGGCAAAAAATGCGGGATTAGTAGTTGAAGCTGCCAAGTATTTGAGTGTGACGGTCGGAAATGGAGAAGAATTGAGGTGCGAGGGACTGAGCAGGGGAGTGTCACTAACTCTTGGAGGACATGTGTTTGAGGTCGACTTCCATATTTTACCAATCTACGGTGCAGATGCGGTCCTGGGCGCACAGTGGTTGGCACAAGTCGGACCGGTGACATTTGATTATAAGAATTTGTGGTTGAGTCTGGAGCAAGATGGCAATCTCATTAAGCTACATGGCTTGGGGCCTAAGGCTCAGTTAGCATGTATGTCCTTGGGGCAGTTACGAAGGATGCAGCAGGTGGATGGGGTGATGATCATGTACCATCTGGGGGTGCGAGCACATGCGCCTGATGAGGAAAAACTGGCAGTGCAGTTACCAACGATACCTGGCGGGTTGTCTTTTGAACAACAGAGGGGGTTATCGGGACTATTGCAGGAGTTTGCTCGTATTTTTGCAACACCAAAGGGCCTTCCGCCCCGAGATGTTGCGTGAAGGACTTATTAAGCCAAGCACAAACCCTTTTTCATCGCCGGTGCTTTTGGTTAGAAAAAAGGATGGGAGTTGGAGGTTTTGTGTCGATTATAGGGCATTGAATGCGATAACCATTCGCGATCGATTTCCCATCCCTACCGTGGATGAACTATTTGACGAGTTGCATGTGGCGCGAGTCTTTTCGAAGCTCGACTTAAGGTCGGGGTACCACCAAATTCGCATGGCGACGGACGATGTTCATAAGACGACCTTTCGCACTCATGATGGTCACTTTGAGTTCATCGTAATGCCATTTGGGCTAATGAATGCGCCGTCCACATTTCAATCAGCTATGAATGATGTGTTTCGACCATTCTTGCGCAATATGGTGCTGGTGTTTATGGATGACATCTTGATTTATAGCCCTTGCTGGGAGACTCATTTGGCACATCTGAAGATAGTGTTTGAACTGTTGGGGACTCACCAGTACGCAGTTAAGGCTTCGAAGAGTGAGATTGCGCAAGAAAAGGTGCACTACTTGGGGCATATCATATCAGGTGAGGGTATGGAGGTGGATCCGGAGAAGATAGCCAACGTAAAAGCTTGGAGTACACCGATGAATCTTAAGCAGTTGAGGGGCTTCCTGGGATTGTCGGGGTACTACAGAAGGTTTGTACATCAATATGCTCGGATTGCGGAACCACTAAATGCCTTGTTACGGAAGGATGCGTTCGTATGGGGGCAGGAAGCGACAGAGGCATTCGAAAAGTTGAAGGCTCACCTCTCGGATGCGCCAACTCTTGCTTTGCCAGACTTCACCCAGCCATTTGTGGTCCAAACGGACGCGCCTGGAACTGGGGCAGGTGCAGTTCTATCTCAGCATTGTCACTCGATTGCTTATTTTAGCAAGCAATTCTCCCGTACTCTGCAACAGAGCTCAACGTATAACCGGGAATTAGCGGCCGTAGTCTTGGCTATTCAGAAGTGGCGTCACTATTTGTTAGGGAGCCGTTTCATTTTGCAAACTGATCATCAGCCGTTGCGGACGATATTGACACAAACCGTCCACACACCTGAGCAGCAGCGGTGGGTGAGTAAAATCATGGGGTTCGACTTTGAGGTTGTGTATAAACCCGGCTGTGAGAATGGACCAGCAGATGCATTATCGAGAGTTTCGGTAGCTACATGTATGGCTGCGCAAGGGGTCTCTAAGCCAGTATTTGGGTTGTTGCGTGCCCTGCGCGCCTTGTGCTAGACTCACCCCAATATGCAGGACCTGATAAAGAAGGTAACGAGTGACCCTAACAAGCATGAGTTCTATGCGGTGAGAGATGGGTTGCTGCTTTTTAAGGGCAAGCTGGTGGTACCGGCAGATGCTGCGATCAGGGGCCTCATATTGTATGAGTACCATGACTCGCCAGTGGGAAGTCACGCAGGCATTAGTCGGACCACCGCGCGCATATCGTCTCTGTTCCATTGGGAAGGCCTTCGTAAGGATGTTTCCGCATATGTCACACAGTGTTTAACATGTCAGCAGGTGAAACCTTTGAATATTGCACCTCCAGGTTTGCTCCAACCGCTGCCCATACCGGACCAAATCTGGCATGCAGTCGCCATGGACTTCGTGACATGTCTTCCCAAGTCCAAGGGGTTCATTGTCATCATGGTGGTAGTCGACCGCATGTCCAAATATGCACATTTTTGCCCTTTGATGAAGGGATTCACAGCCGAGAGTGTGGCATCATCCTTTATCTGGGAAGTCTGTAGATTACATGGTGTGCCGACTAGTATAGTGTCCGATCGCGACCCTGTTTTTATGAGTGCCTTTTAGCAGGAGTTATTTCGCCAACAAGGGACGGTCCTTGCGCACAGCACGACATATCACCCACAGTCGGACGGCCAAACAGAGGTGTTAAATCGGATCTTGGAGAATTATTTACGGTGTTACATGGATGAGAATCAAAAGAATTGGGCGGAGTTGTTGTCTTGGGCTGAGCTTCATTATAACACAGTCGTGCATTCGGGGTTGGGAATTTCACCGTTTGAGGTGGTGTATGGTAGGGTGCCTCCTACGCTTTCTGGACTATGTGACAGGCTCGTCGCAGGTGGGTGCAGTAGACGAGTTAGTGACTGCTCGAGCTGCTCTGCTCCGCCAGTTGAAGCAGAACCTGGCCAGAGCTCAGCTTTGAATGTCCCAAAAGGCCAACATACATCGCAGTGAGGTCACCTTTGATGTGGGAGATTGGGTACTCGTGCGCCGGCAGCCATTAAGGCAGACATCGCTGCGGCCGGTAACGTCGAGTAAGTTGGCAAAGAGGTACTTTGGTCCGTTTGAGGTCACCGCGAAAGTTGGCCAGGTTGCTTATAAACTGGCCCTACCGGAGGATAGCCGCGTCCACAACGTCTTTCATGTGTCTAAGCTTAAACGTTGTCAAGCGCAACCTCCATTCGTGATCAGTTGGCCAACGGAGTTCAATGGCACGTGTCCCATTCTGCAGCCAGAAAAGGTGATGGGGCGTAGGGTGATCTTGCGGGGAGGAGCGGAGGTGACCCAGGTTCAGGTACAATGGCAGGGCCATAGCATCGCAGATGCTACCTGGGAGGATTGGGAAGCATTTATGGTGGATTATCCTGTGTACCGCCTCGAGGACGAGGACGATTCTGGGGGGAACAAGCTGATGCGGAGTTGACAAAGAGCCGCGAGGCTGGGGGCGAGAAACAGGAAGCCTTGCATGCGTTACGTGAGTGATGAGTATGAGCTGCAGGTGGCTGAAGGAGAGGCGGTTATGCATGGTGTGTGTGAAGAAGGTGACATCAGGAATGACGTCATCAAGTAGGCGTGTGGAGTGTGAGTAGAGTGACGTGGCATGATGTAAAGGGAGGATGCGTTTGTATAAATAACAGAATTGCGTAATGAATGAAGATCAGAAAATTGCAACAACTTCTCTCTCCTAACTTTCTCTCAATTCTCTCTCGTTTCTCTCACTTGGTTTCAATATTCAGATGTTTTTGCCGAGTCGACCAACTTACCACCTGCACGTGAAATTGATCACAAAATACCACTCAAAGATGGAACTGAAGCCATTAATGTGAAGCCATACAGGTATGCATATTTTCAAAAATCTGAGATTGAAAATTGACACGCGTATTTTTAACCCTATATAGTTGTCAAGTTATGAGTTTTAGGGGTTCAATTGCAGTCAAACAAAATTTGTAAACCTTGGTAAGCCAAGGGTCGATCAAAGGAACAGGTGTGTGATTACTAGCAAACAATGTGACCTATTTAGCTATTCCGATTTAACAAAGGTTTTGGTGTGTTGAAACAAGCAGAAATTAAATAGCAGAAAATTAAATGGTTTTGTGTTTTATCAGAGAAAGAATTCCAGAATCCATACTTCACCCGTGCCAACCCCACTAATCATGCAATCACGTCACGTTAATTATTCATGCTATCGAATATGGAATATAACCGAAATAACACTAGACAAGCCGCCCATCCACGGATCATTGTCTAGATTAATCTCAATCGTTGAACGCCGCCCATCCACGGATTATCAACGATTTCGATTTATTAAACTAAAGGTTTTCCTATCAGTTCATGTAAACATGACCTAACATCAATTTCATGCAATCCGGTTAATCCCTAGGGCCCATCCACCTTTCGGCATATAACCTAAATACGTTCTACCAATGCAAACATACCCTTTGATGTAAATACATGCATAGAATGATAAAATTAAGCATACAATGAAATTGAATATTCGAATCGCATAAATAAAAACTTTAATTGATCACATGAGAGTTAGGGTTACATAGCACGGGATCCGTAGGATCCCAGAATAAAAGGACTACTCACTACTCATGGCAAAATACCGAGAGTAGTGTAATGAAAGAAAGAAAGAACGAGTTAACCGTAAACGATGTTGCTCGATGATCCTCAATCTCTCGCGATGTCTTCTCCCAAGTTAGGGTTTCTTCTCTCAATTTAAGTACCCCCAGAACACACTGGTTGATGCCCTTTTATAGTCCAAAAATCGAGTAGTTGCCAAAATAGTCAGAACTTGCCGAAAATGGATTAGGAAATCTGTCCAAAAATCCTGTCTTCTGAGGTGCCGTGACACCCGTGACATTCGGACATGTCACGGCATGTCACGGCTGGGCCAAAAGTTACTGAGTTGAAAAGGGGTCGTGACACCCGTGACATTCGGATATGTCACGGCATGTCACGGTTAGGCCAAAACTCACTGAGCTGAAAGGGTGCCGTGACACCCGTGACATTCGGAGGGTGTCACGGCATGTCACGGCACACCTGGATGTCACTCGGATCTCTCTGAGGAAAAAGCCTACCGTGACACCCGTGACATTAATGTGATGTCACGGCATGTCACGGCCTACTGCTGGTGTAGAGCTCTTTTTAGGCCATTTTCAATGCTACTTGCCGTCGTTTCGGTACTTTGCGTCCACGGAGTGATGATAAACCAATTTTACCTGAAATACTAGGAAAATACATCAAATAGGGACAAATTGCCCGGGGAACAAGTGTTATCCTTCATCGAATGCAGTGAATAATCAGTCAGAATATCGACTGATCAAAACACTCCACACTTAGGATTTGTTCGTCCCGAACAATTGCCAAACAAATAGCAGAAAAGATACACGAGTGAGTATAATGCTCAACAACCATGTGTTCTAAAGCTACCCACTCAAGTGACATGTGATCAATACTAGCTAAAGCAAAAATAAGAACAAAGTAAACATAACTCACTGTCGTAGAGGACACGAATGCATTTAGCCTATGCATCAAGCCTTTAAACCTCTAGGCTGCCCTAGTAGGACGAGTATAGTCTCGTGAAGGTTTTCAGGAATGGGACTACCTACAAATCCCTGTACAACCAACTAACGTGCATGCATGAATGATGCTCAACGTGTCACAGTAAAGTCATGTCATGCCTCGGATTCATCGTGTTACCTCGACTTCAAGCCAAACATCTTCATCAAAGTTTTCAGACAATCATAGATTATACGAGTTATGCATTCAAACGATTAGTACACACGACTAGCAAACGCCTCATCACAAGTTCCAAATAGTTCTATAGCAATGTGATAAGAACATGAAAAGGTGCACAAAACATGCTCGCCATTCACCTATGCTATCTAGGGATAGTCCACGGGCTCTTGGCACAAAGCTCATTCTCAAGTGCCAAGGACCAGGCAACGACCCGTAAGAGAAGAGGAGCCTGTCTTAAGAATTTCTGAAAAATAGTATGAAAATTTGCATCAAGAATTCTGTGCAAGCACAAGGATCGTCCCTTAGACTCTAGTACATGAATTCTCAATATAAGTTATGATTTGCACGAAATGAGAAGGTGGAATTACACTACATCAAGCAGAAGGGAGCAGAAATTGTTTCAAGAGTATTTTCCATACGCAAGGGGCGACTTTCGTCACAAGGTCCTTGGTATTTTTTATTTTTTTTTTGCAGAAATTTTTCTGTTTTTTTTTGCTTGGGGTCAATATTTCACCCAACTTTGAAAACTAAGAACTGTGTTCTTGAGGGAAAACTTGAAGGTCAATTGTCTAACTCCACACTTAAAGCTTGACATAGTGTATGAATAAAGGCGGGCGCATGCAAATCACAACGAGTATAGAGAAACATATACTAGCACTAAGGTCACCTAAAGAGATATGCAATTTTAAGCTTTTGACATTTTTGAAACGGTGCCTACTAAATTCAAGTCTCAAACATGCTTTAAGAAATACGTAGAACATGTGATAGGCAAAGGCTAGCAGTGATACTGACTCAAGAGAATACACATACGAACAAAACTATTTCAAGTCCTAGACTTCGAATCCAAAAGAATGACAATCAGTCTAGGAGTATCGTAGAAAACGAGGATTTCAATCGCAATACATAGACTGTTGAGCATATGCAAGAGTGAATGATATGCAATGTGTGTGACTATGCGCTACCCACTCCACACTTAAGATTGGGCTTAGTCCCTAAGCAAAGAAATAAAAGAAAGGCAAGGGCGTATAGGAACTTCCCTCGTGTGTGATGGCAGGACTGCTGTGGAGATTAAACGATGCCCGAGGAGTGGAATGCGGCTCGTGAGCTGATAGAAATGGAGAAGACCAAGCATAAGACTGCACGAGTTAAAGATTAGCATCGGTAATGAAGGGTAGGCAGAAACAGGAAACGCCAAATAGAATGTAGGAAAATTGATGCGAGCAAAATATATATCATAAATCATGTCTCAAGCAACAATTATCATGTGGAAAGGAAAACCATGGCCAAATGTCGGTGTACAACAGGAGAAACAGTCAATGGGCAACAAAATACTAAAGCAGTCAAAAAGATCAGCAGGATAAATGCAGGAAGAGCTAGACAGCGCCATCGTCCTCGTCCTCATCAATACCAAATAGCTCTGCTGTACTACCGGAGTCCCTATCATCAGGGGGTGTGAAGTGCCAGCCTCGTGGTCATTACCGGTAGGGGGAATGTGCGGTGGTGGAGGGTAATCTAAGTGGCCCTGTCCACGAAGCAATGTCATTAAGGCGCCTTCGTCCATTGCTGCGTCCTGCTGGACTGATGGCGAAAACCTGAAAAATCCGCAGTGAGCTGGGCATGGCCTTGTACGAGCTCATTCTGTGATTTGTTTATCGGCCACTGATGCGCATATAGCAGGCGCTGCTGCTCCATAATCGAGTTCTGGTTCGCCACTATCTGATGCACCTGCGCGAAGAGTCTCATCTGGGTGGTCTCCAAGCGTGCGAAACGCTCCTCAAAGGTGCTAGAGTGCAGGGGCGGGGTGGAAGGATCAGGGTAATCAGGTGGTGGCTGAGAGGTCTGCACGGGCACTGGAGGAGTAGGCTGAATTGGTGCTGGCTCCTGTGCCTCAGCCATGTCGACGTCCGCAGGTGGAGGGTCACCACCTCTAGCACGCTCGAGCGTCCTTTGTCTGCTCTCGACTCGGCGGCGCTTCTTCCCTTTGGGGAGCTCGTCCCTATGCTGCCACTCACGGTCCTTGTCAATCATCTTTATGTCTACCATTTTCTCGTGATTCAGGGTGGAAGTTTTCGGCGTTGGTAGCTGGCTGAGATCCCATACTAGGGATTCAGCGAGAATGGTGACAAATAGACCACCGCCTAAAGCACTGTTCGTGCCGAAGACTGAACCCCATAATATCATCTGGCCGGTGAGAATCTGGAAGAAATCAATAAAGCGGGAGCGGTCCATGGAAATCATGATATCGAGCTCCGGGTTGCCAATGTTTGTCGCTCCTTCCCCTCGTGGAAAAATGCTCATGGCGACAAGACGATGCACAATCTTCCATAGCTTATTCTTGATGCAGGAAGAAGGCCAACTGGATGTGAAATAACAGTCAAAACCGGACATGGCCTTCCAGAATTCATACCTCTCCTCATCATTGTACTGGCCGCAAAAGCCCTCCAAGGGAAATCCCAATATAGCACACACCTCGGCTTTAGACATAGTATAATTATAATTTCCGAGCATGAATTTCCAATGAGTGGCTTGATCCGGGCTTCCTAAGTATTCAAATGTGGCTAAAAATTCCTTTAAGACTAGAGGGTAAGTAGGTGCCGGCTGAGCAAACAGAATATCAAGGCCGGAGGCCACAAATAATGCACGGCAGCTATTCAATAACTCGAAGGAATTCAGAGTACCATGGTCAGGGACTAGAGTAGGTTTTACCTTCTTTACTGAGATAACTTTTTTGTATCGAGCATCTTGTGCCATTGTCAGGTAGAGGGGAAGACGAGCCTGGTAAGTTCTTTGAACCGGCGCATTGGCAGCCGGTGGTGCTGCTGGGGCATTCCGAGCAGTCTGGGATGATGATGCAGCAGCTTTGCGGGAGGACTTCCTAGCCATGGTGGAGGGAACTCGAAATTGGGGATATCTGAGCTGGAATTTGGAATTGGGTTTTAGGGTTTGGGAAATTCGGATTTTGGGGCAGGGTGGAGTTGGGCGGATGAATGGACGGATCCGGGCGGATGAAAGGATGGAGCTGTGCGGACGGATGGCTGAGTGAGGCTGCGCGGAGCTGGGCGTTGGGCGGATGAACGAAATTGGTCGGAAGAGCTGTAGAGGGTGTCGGGCGTCGAAGTCGGCTCTGGATTTTGAAACTCTGCAAATTTTGAAAACCGACTGACCTAATGTGTTTTATGAAATTTCAACCCTGCCATGACATGCCGTGACATACGAGGATGCCACGGGTGTCACGGCACCCTGGAAACTTACTGATATAAAACCCTACCGTGACTACCGTGACATACCGATAGTGTGACGGCATGTCACGGCACCCTTGAAAATACTCTGCCTAATTTCCCTACCGTGACAGCCGTGACATGTCCATTATGTCACGGGTGTCACGGCACCAATAATCCTCAGTGATAAAATGCTTGTTTCGACCCCTGTTTTTCTATTTTGAGCGCGACACACTCCACACTTGGATTCCTGTAAAGGCCACACACATCTTGTACAATGCAAAAGGTGCAAATAATAGAAACTTACAGCGCGAGTTACTCCCCAAAGAGGCCTAGTTTAACGTCTTGGCGAGACATAGCTGGGTCTAGACAGACTCATGACGCATAAGAAGCATTCTCGAAGAGTCCTTTAGCTAGGATCCCTCCCCGAGAAGTAGGTCACCGTTAATGCCTTCGGGAGGTGCCAGATGCTTGAGTACGTGGTAGTGCTTAAGGCGTTGCCCATTGACTACCATAGTTTTACCTCCTTCTACGCTGATTTCTACATGCCCGTCTGGATATGCTCGCTCCACTGTGTAAGGGCCACTCCATTTAGTACGCAGCTTCCCAGGAAATAATCTGAGGCGGGAGTTGTACAGAAGAACTCGCTCGCCTTCGTTGAACTCTCGGCGCACTATCCTCTTGTCATGCCACTTCTTTGTTCTATCCTTATAAATGCGGGCATTCTCGTAGGAATCCAGTCTGATCTCATCGAGTTCGTGTAACTGCAGCAGTCGCTTTTCTCCGGCTGCCTTCATGTCCATGTTCAGCTCTCTAATGGCCCATAATGCCTTGTACTCGAGTTCGACTGGCAAGTGGCAGGTTTTTCCATAAACAAGTCTGAAAGGACTCATCCCAATGGGAGTTTTGAATGCAGTCCTATATGCCCACATCGCGTCATCTAGCTTGGACGCCCAGTCTTTCCTATGGCTCGAGACCGTCTTTCCCAAAATGCTCTTGATCTCTCTGTTAGAGATCTCTACCTGCCCACTGGTCTGAGGGTGATAAGGAGTGCCAATCTTGTGGTAGACACCGTACTTCTTCAACAATGTCTCAAAGTTTCGTTCCTTGAAGTGAGAGCCTCCATCGCTGATAACTGTTCTGGGAACTCCGAACCGAGGGAGGATAACCTTCTGAAACATTTTAATAACAACCTTGGCGTCGCATGTAGGAGTAGCCACAGCTTCAACCCACTTGGAAACATAGTCGACTGCTACCAAGATGTACCGATTCCCATAAGAAGGTGGGAATGGTCCCATGAAGTCTATCCCCCATACGTCGAAGAGGTCTACTGCGAGAATGCTCTGCTGGGGCATCTCCTGCTGCTTTGAAATGTTTCCAGTCCTCTGGCACTGATCACAGGCTTTAACGAACTCGTGGGAGTCCTTGAATAGAGAAGGCCAGAAGAATCCGGACTGCAGAACCTTCGTAGCTGTTTTCGAACCAGCCCCATGTCCACCGTACTGAGAAGAGTGGCAGCGCCACAGAATATATGGGATCTGGTCCTCGTCGACACAAGTCCTGTAGAGATCGTCAGCACATAGTCTATAAAGAAAAGGGTCATCCCAGAAGTACCTTTTAACATCGGAAAGAAATTTCCTCTTCTGGTTGTGCGAGAGGTCGGGAGGGAGGATTCCACATGCCAAGAAGTTAACGAAATCTGCGTACCACGGGACGTTGTCCACATCAACGTGCATCAGGTGTTCGCCTGCTAAAGAATCAGTCATCGGAAGTGTGTCCTCTTCGCGGTCGAGCTCTCCTAGCTCGAGGCGTGACAGGTGATCTGCAACCAGATTTTCTGCTCCCTTCTTGTCTCTAATGTCAATGTCGAATTCCTGGAGGAGGAGGACCCAACGGATGAGGCGAGGCTTGGAGTCCTTCTTTGACAGCAAGTATTTGATTGCAGCGTGATCGGTGTACACGATGGTCTTCGAACCAATTAAATACTGCCTGAACTTCTCGAAAGCATAGACGATGGCCATCATTTCTTTCTCTGTCGTAGTGTAATTAACCGCTGCTCCGGCAAGGACCTTGCTGGCGTAGTAAACTACGTGTAGTTTCTTGTCGATGCGCTGCCCCAAGACTGCTCCTACTGCAAAATCACTTGCATCACACATTAGTTCAAATGGCAGCTCCCAATCGGGAGGCTGCACTATAGGAGCGGAAGTAAGAGCAGTTTTTAGATTGTTGAAAGCATTTAAACAAGAATCATTAAACTTAAACTCAGCGTCCTGACAGAGTATATCAGTGAGCGGCTTTGCTGTCTTCGAGAAATCCTTGATAAATCGCCTGTAAAACCCAGCGTGCCCAAGAAAACTCCGAATCCCTTTCACGTCTTTTGGTGGGGGCAGCTTTTCAATCACCTCTACCTTTGCGCGATCAACCTTGATGCCTCTGTGAGAGACCATGTGTCCAAGCACTATACCTTCCTGCACCATAAAGTGACACTTCTCCCAGTTCAAAACCAGGTTAGTGTCAACACAACGACGAAGAACATCAGTAAGGTTAGAGAGACACGAATCAAACGAGGAACCATACACCGAAAAATCATCCATAAATACTTCCATGGTATGTTCCAAAAAATCAGAAAATATTGCCATCATGCAACGTTGAAATGTGGCTGGTGCATTGCAAAGACCAAAGGGCATACGTCTATAAGCAAATGTGCCAAAGGGGCATGTAAAGGTTGTTTTCTCCTGGTCCTCGGGGTGTATAGGGATCTGGAAAAATCCACTATAACCGTCGAGGTAGTAGAAAAATTTATGCTTCGCTAGACGTTCTAACATTTGATCAATAAAAGGCAAAGGAAAGTGATCCTTAAGAGTAGGGCTGGGTTCGGTTCGAAAACCGAACCGAACCGACATGAACCGAACCGAACCGACATTTTCGGTTCTCCGGAATCTCATACCGATACCGAACCGACATACCGAAATATCGGTAAACCGAAATTCGGTAAACCGATATAGCGGTGAACCGATAGTTCGGTTTGGTAAACCGATAATTTCGGTTTTGGCTCATTTTTATCCTGTTTAACCCCCTGTTTAACCCTGTTTTTACCTATTACAACAGTACCCTGAAAAAGGGTTAAAAATAGATTTTGACTGTTCTTAAAAACCAAAACAGTGCCATGAAAATGCATACAAAAAACAGAAGTTCAAAATATAAAAACAAGACATTAAAATTTAAAACAATCTTCATTCATGACCCAAAATGCCAAGTTATAAATGAAACGATCTTCATCTTCACGCCCAAAGTCCAAAACTCAGCAGCATGCCATGCAAGCCTGAAAAAATACAAAACAAAACACTTAAAAGTTAAAACTTAAGACTATAACCCAACTGAATGACTGATTATCATTTATATACCGTGACTGAAATAATGTACCTTAATGATATTTGAGTCAACAAACAACATAATTTGAAGTGCTACTTAATGATATTCGAGTCAACAAACAACATAATCAGATTCCATATTATGTACACCAAAAACACAAATGAGTTTAAGTTGCATACCAAATAACTGCCGAACTCATTTGCTAGCACCTCTAATAAAACCTCTGCCACTACCTCGACCTCTACTACTCGAAGGAGGAAGGGGAGGCAAACTAGTTGAGGTGCTACAATCTCCGCATTCCGCAATCTCCGCATCTACACAATCCTCTTCCAAAATCCCGTAGTCTTCCATCTTTATATTTATACTACATTGAAAAAACAAACAAACTATATCAAACATAGTAAAAGTCAGGACAACAGCAAAGAGCAAACAATGAAGCGATTCCAAATTCCAAACAAATTGAATTTCGAAACTGAGTACTAACAACTAATTGCAAGGATTTCAAATAAAGTGATTCCAAACAACAAAACAATGAAGCGAGGTTTTGGAAATTGAGCACTAACTACTAACAGCCTAACAGTCTAACACGTAACACCTTCAACCGATTTCCAAATTCAATCAAACTGTAAAGACTAAAGAGTAAACAAACCAAATTCGGAATTGCCGGAAGTCAGGGAAGGGACGAGGAAGTCTTCAGGGCAGGTGGGCTGCAGCGTGGCGTCGCAGAAGTCGTCGTAGGCGTCGGATTCAAGGCTGGGGTTCGGCTTCGGTGCGTGCAGTCTCGAAAATCGCCTAGGGCTTCTCTCCATGCAAGTCTCAAATGTCGAAACGAGTTTTTTTAATTTTAAATATCGGTAATCGGTATCGGTTCGGTTAACCGTATTTTGGAAATTAGAAAACCGATACCGAACCGATATAATCGGTTCGGTAATTAAAACCGATTGTCGGTTCGGTTATTGCCTCGATTCGGTTAATTTCGGTTCGGTATCGGTTCGGTATCGGTTCGGTTTTTCGGTTTAAAAACCCAGCCCTACTTAAGAGTGGCCTTATTAAATTTCCTATAATCAATGCACATACGCCAACCAGTCACAGTACGAGTAGGAATCGATTCATTATGCTCATTTCGTACAACAGTCAAGCCTCCCTTCTTAGGGACAACGTGCACAGGACTTACCCACTTACTATCAGCAACAGAATAAATGATGCCAGCATCTAATAATTTCAGAATTTCTTTCTTAACAACATCATTCAATTTGGGGTTCAAGCGTCTCAAGGCATCCCTACTAGGTCTAGCATCGTCCTCAAGGTTAATTCTATGCATGCATAAATCAGGGCTAATTCCCTTGAGGTCGTCTATGGAATATCCTAGGGCTGGTCGATGTTTTCGCAAGACATCGAGCAATTTCTGGGTCTCTACATCAGTCAAGGATGCATTAACAATCACCGGGTAGGTTGAGTTAGGGCCCAGAAATTCATACCTGAGACTTTCAGGTAGAGGCTTCAGCTCTACCGTGCAAGATTCCTTACCTGCGTCTCCTGCGGCATCAGCTGCGTCCGCGCCCCCTATGCTTATAGCGTAGACATCCATCGGTATCGGGCAGCCTGGTACAACCTTGTAAGACTCAATAGACGTTAGAGAAATGGGCTGATCAATATCAGCAGAGTCGAGCACATCACAATCAGCTAAAAGACTAGGAGTTCTGCACATGTCAGATAAATAAAAGACAACACGTTCGCTGCCTACTCGCAAAGCTATAGATCCCCTATCCATGTCAATAACTACCCTAGCCGTGTAAAGGAATGGTCTACCAAGTATAATGGGAATGTCAGTGTCCTCTGAAATCTCTAGCACAATAAAATCAGCAGGGATGTAAATATTCTTCACCTTGACGGGTACGTCTCTCAGAATCCCTTTCGGGAGTCTACAAGAACGATCCGCAAGTCAAATAGAGATATTAGTAGGACAAAGATCACCCAAATTCAGTTTAGCATACAACGAATAAGGCATGATAGACACACTAGCACCAAGATCACATAAAGCACGTCTAATAGTAATGCCACCAATATCACAAGGGATAGAAAAACTCCCTGAATCCTTAAGCTTAGGCGGCATGGGCTGGTGCATGGCAGCGCTACACTCCTCACTTAGGGCCACTGTCTCGGTCCCGTCCATCTTCCGTTTCCCTGTCAGAATCTCTTTCATGAATTTTGCATAGGTGGGGATCTGGGTGATTGCATCAGTGAAAGACATCGTAATGTAAAGAGTGCGAATCATGTCCACGAATTGCCTTGAAGGGAGCTTCCCTTGTTCCCTAGTCGCCGACTCTGCTTGTTGAGCCACCTGATTCCCTATCATACGGATCGTCTGCTCAAGCTCCTTTACTCGCCGATCCTGCTCTTGAGCTCGCCTGTCTGCCTCTTGAGCTCGCCGGTCAGCCTCTTGAGCTCGCCTATCTTGCTCTGCCATAAAACTAGCCATCATGGCCTCCAAGCTAGATGATCCGCCAGTCTCCTGTTGCTTGGGCTGCTGCGGCTGATACGAGTAGCCACCTGAATTCTGATTTTGTTGCCCTTGTGACTGGTTGTTGTACTGAGACTTCGGCTGATAGGAAGTATTATTCTGCTCTTGAGCTCGAACGTTGTATTGGCCTCGTGGCTGATACGGAGCATTGCCTTGCTGCTGTTTGTAAGGGAAACTCGGAGGTGCTTGATTCTGGGGCTTGTAGGACAGGTTAGGATTATTTCTGTTTGGATTATCCCATCTGTTTGTGGGTGGTCCATAGCTGGGACCAGCCCCTTGATTATTTTGCCCGATGAAGTTTGCGTCCTCCTGATTACCGTTGTTATCGTCTGATCCGATCACTGGAAAACTATCTGCATAGTGAGAAGGGGAGCCGCAAATCTGACAGTACACGCCAATGTGAGCGACGTCTGAGGACTTCATGGTGTTTGCTAGCTTCATACTTTGAATCTCGGTGGTGAGTATCTTCATTGTGTCAGCCAACCGAGCCATGTCATTAGTGCTCTCGGCTTGGCATAAATCCTGCACACCTTTCCTGTCCCTAGGATTACCGCGATCACTCGTGCAGAGATGATAGTCTTGGGCTGCCCTCTCTATAATCTCATAGGTGTCTTCCAGCGGAACTTGGTTCAGTCCCCCACCTGCTACTTGATTGATTAAGGTACGCATCCCCTGATCGATCCCCTGATAGAAAGTGTCAATAATCTGCCACTGCTCTAGGTTGTGGTGTGGGCACATCCGCGTCAGCTCCTTGTATCTCTCCCATGAGTCATACAGAGTCTCACCATCAATAGAGCGGAACGATATGATTTTGTTCCGGAAATGAGCTGTCTTCGATGGCGGGAAGTACTGCTGGAGAAAAGCTTCGGCCAGCCTGTTCCATGTGGTAAAGGTACCTTCAGCGTGGCTGTCTAGCCACCTGCTAGCCTTGTCGGACAGCGAGAACGGGAACAACCTGAGGTAGTAAGACTCTGGAGGGACACCATTTGTCTTAACTGTATTGCACATCTGAACAAAGCGCTTGAGGTGCTGGTGAGGATCTTCGTTAACCCTTCCTGAGAATTGATTATTCTGCACCATCTGGATAAGACCGGTTTTCAGCTCCCAAGTGTTATTTTCAATGCCGGGCGGCGCAATAGCTGACTGGAACCCCGTAACACGTGGAGTAGTGTAATCCCCAAGGGTTCTGCGCACTGGTTGCTGCACTCGTGGTGGCGGGTCGTCCTCGGCCCTTCCATTCAGTAAGTTCTGATTCATAGCTATAGCTGCGTAGTTTCGGTTCAGTGCTCGTAGCTGCCGAGCTTCGTTCTGGGCCTGACGATTGTTCTTTCGTTGGTCCGGTGTGTCGTCGTCTGAAATCTGAATTTGCCTCTTCCGTCGGGGTGTTTTCTTTGGCATGAACTGCCTAGTACCTGCAAAAGCCAAGAAACACCGTGAGCGAAGAAATCACAGCAGAAAAACAGATATCAGACGAGGTGGAATAGTCTAAACTACACACGTTACTCTAATATCACACTAAACGTTGCTCCCCGGAAACGGCGCCATTTTGACACGCGTATTTTTAACACTATATAGTTGTCAAGTTATGAGTTTTAGGGGTTCAATTGCAGTCAAACAAAATTTGTAAACCTTGGTAAGCCAAGGGTCGATCCAAGGAACAGGTGTGTGATTACTAGCAAACAATGTGACCTATTTAGCTATTCCGATTTAACAAAGGTTTTGGTGTGTTGAAACAAGCAGAAATTAAATAGCAGAAAATTAAATGGTTTTGTGTTTTATCAGAGAAAGAATTCCAGAATCCATACTTCACCCGTGCCAACCCCACTAATCATGCAATCACGTCACGTTAATTATTCATGCTATCGAATATGGAATATAACCGAAATAACACTAGACAAGCCGCCCATCCACGGATCATTGTCTAGATTAATCTCAATCGTTGAACGCCGCCCATCCACGGATTATCAACGATTTCGATTTATTAAACTAAAGGTTTTCCTATCAGTTCATGTAAACATGACCTAACATCAATTTCATGCAATCCGGTTAATCCCTAGGGCCCATCCACCTTTCGGCATATAACCTAAATACGTTCTACCAATGCAAACATACCCTTTGATGTAAATACATGCATAGAACGATAAAATTAAGCATACAATGAAATTGAATATTCGAATCGCATAAATAAAAACTTTAATTGATCACATGAGAGTTAGGGTTACATAGCACGGGATCCGTAGGATCCCAGAATAAAAGGACTACTCACTACTCATGGCAAAATACCGAGAGTAGTGTAATGAAAGAAAGAAAGGACGAGTTAACCGTAAACGATGTTGCTCGATGATCCTCAATCTCTCGTGATGTCTTCTCCCAAGTTAGGGTTTCTTCTCTCAATTTAAGTACCCCCAGAACACACTGGTTGATGCCCTTTTATAGCCCAAAAATCGAGTAGTTGCCAAAATAGTCAGAACTTGCCAAAAATGGATTAGGAAATCTGTCCAAAAATCCTGTCTTCTGAGGTGCCGTGACACCCGTGACATTCGGACATGTCACGGCATGTCACGGCTGGGCCAAAAGTTACTGAGTTGAAAAGGGGCCGTGACACCCGTGACATTCGGATATGTCACGGCATGTCACGGTTAGGCCAAAACTCACTGAGCTGAAAGGGTGCCGTGACACCCGTGACATTCGGAGGGTGTCACGGCATGTCACGGCACACCTGGATGTCACTCGGATCTCTCTGAGGAAAAAGCCTACCGTGACACCCGTGACATTAATGTGATGTCACGGCATGTCACGGCCTACTGCTGGTGTAGAGCTCTTTTTAGGCCATTTTCGATGCTACTTCCCGTCGTTTCGGTACTTTGCGTCCACGGAGTGATGATAAACCAATTTTACCTGAAATACTAGGAAAATACATCAAATAGGGACAAATTACCCGGGGAACAAGTGTTATCCTTCATCGAATGCAGTGAATAATCAGTCAGAATATCGACTGATCAAAAATCAAGTTCAAGACATGCTTAATGCATGATTGATCCGACCAAGTACAAGTCCCTTTTCTTCTCCTGCATTACTGGAGAAGAAAAAAGACTAGCACATGGCAATTTTGCACAGATTATCGAGCATTAAACTCTGCCACCATAAAGGATCGTTTCCCAATTCGGACCGTGGATGATATGCTCGACGAATTACATGGAGTTGCATTTTTTTAGTAAGTTGGATCTCAAGGCAGGATACCACCAAATACGAGTTAGCGCCCCAGACATTCCAAAAACTACTTTCCGCACTCACAATGGCCATTATGAGCATCTGGTTATGCCATTCGAATTATTCAACGCATCATCCACATTCCAATCAATCATGAACTCAATCTTCTGACCGTACCTACCTAAGTTCATCTTAGTACTTTTTTTATGACATTTTAATTTGTAGTACGACATGGGAGCAACACTTGAAGCATGTCCAAGTCACATTATCCATCCTCCGACAACACCAGTTTTATGTTAAGATGAGTAAATGTGCATTCGGCAAACAAGAGCTAGAGTATTTGGGTCACATAATTACATATAAGGAGGTAAAAGTTGATGAGAAGAAAGTTGAATCAATGCTTTCTTGGCCAAGACCCTCCAACGTTATTGAGTTGTGTGGAGTTTTAGGTCTTACCGGCTACTATCGCAAATTTGTTCAAGGATATGGGTTAATAGCTTGTCCACTGACTGTTCTCCTTAAAAAGGGAAAGTTCAATGGAGTGAAGAAGCAGAAGCGACCTTCAAAGCTTTGAAGCAAGCCATGACATCAACATTCATACTAGCAATGCCGAATTTTATCGAATCGTTCACCATTGAGACGGATGCGTCAAGAAATGGTATCGGTGCTATTTTAACTCAACAGAATAGACCAATTGCCTATGTGAGTCAAGCTTTGGGAATCACTAAGCAGACTTGGTCAATTTATGCGAAGGAAATGCTAGCAATTGTCGAAGCAATAATGCGATTGTGGAGACCATAGACCATATCTACTTGGCCGTAAATTCTATATTAAAATTGATCAACGAAGCTCAAAATTCTTCTCAGCATACTACAGCTCCAAAGCAACAAAAATGGGTGGCTAAATTACTTGGATATGATTATGAAATCATTTTTTTGGCCAGGTCGCGACAACTCTGCAGTAGATGCTTTATCTAGGAGGGAAGATAGTCCACTATTGGCTGCTCTACATTTTTTGGCCTTAGGAGGCTCTTTATGGTCACCCTCCACCGCTTATTCCGGCATATGCAGAAGGTCTTTCTCCAGTTCATGACGTTGATCAAACGTCGCGACGAGCTACTCCACCAACTCAAGACAAATTTAGAGCTTTCCATTAATTGGATGAAGCAACAAGCTGACTCCAAGTCAAGAGATATCCAGTTCAAAGTTGGTGATCTAGTATTACTAAAGCTCCAACCATATCACTAACAAACTGTTGCACTAATATGCCAAATAGAGCTGAGAGTTGTAAATTGATCTCAGGCTATTTTTTTAGGTCTTTTTGTAACCTAGGGACCAAAGCCATGTAATGTGTGTAGAGAGGTTTAAGTTGCTACTTCCCTGGTGATTTTTTGTGCATCTCTATCTTCAGTTTTTGGCTTGCTTTGGGCCTAGCTTCCACCAGCCCATCAAGGAAGATAAAACTCCGCTGCATCTTAAGGGAACGCAGTGTTTTGGAGTCCGCAGATGGTAAAAAACATATTTAAGGGAATTTCCTTAGAGTTTCACAGAGAACTGTTTATTCGAAGAGTGAGATTGAGATTGAGATTGAGATCGAGTGAGAACACAAAAAGATGAAGGCTTTGACATATTGTGCAGTGCTTCTCAACCCGAGTTTTTTCTGTGGCGTTTTCAGGCCAAATTTTGACTGATCTGGTCTCTACCGTGGTGGTCTTTTGCGGCGACGAGTCTTGTTCCTCGACTTGTCCCGCCGACACTGGTTTTTTAGGGCTTTCCAGGGGCCTATTCTCTACCTTTCGTCTGTCGTGTTTGTTTTTGGGCTTAGACTATAGTTTAAGTCGTAGTAGCCTGAGAACTAAGTTTAGTTCTTGTAAAACTCTATAAGTGCTCATATTGGATTGGTTTGGCCGGATCTCCCATCTGAGATACCAAGGATTGACAAGTGCCTTAATTGGGTGCTTGGAACCTTGTAAAAACTCGTGTGCAACTAGCATAGGGTTTATTTTTAGTTCTATCAATTTCATAATTCTGAAATTGAATCTTGAATCATACAATTGGACATTAAAATTAATCTGATAACAGAGATTACTTTTACAAAGTGGTATCAGTGCTTGGTTTGATTTTCCGATGTGTTGGCTTTTTGAATTCCCTAATTATTTTTTGTTGGTCTGCTTACTGCTTGATTTCTTTTCGCAGCCTTTCTTTGATATTTTGAGCCTGTAGTGATGTCTGAATCGAGCTTCAAACCATTTGATGGGACTACATATTTTGCAATCTGGAAGGTCAAGATGAGAGCTCTACTCACAAGGGAAAAATGTCTAAGGGCAGTCACAGAAGAGTGGCTTGCCGTCACTTCCAATGAAAGGAAGAAAGAGCATCAAGATCATGCCTATCCGATGAAATAATCGGACAAGTGGTAAGCATTACTAATCCGAAAACTTTATGGGATACGCTTGATGATATCTTTTTGTCTAAATCTTTGCCTAGTAAAATCTCATTGTTGTGTAGGCTGTTCAATTTTAAAATGAACTTGTCTTGGTCTATACAAGAAAATTTAGATGTCTTTTTAAAGATGACACAAGACTTAGCTAGGTGTAAAGAGAAAATAGAAGAGACTCATCAAGCAGTAATTCTTTTAAATGCTTTGCCCCCTGAGTTTGATAATCTAAAAGATGTGATTCAATATGGGAGAGATGAAATAACTCTCTCTAAAATAATAGAAGCCATTGTTTAGAAAAATCAAACTCTTAAGGTTTTTAAAATGAAAGATAGTAGTCAAATTTTTCTAGCACGGATTCTAGGGATGAAGTTATGTTTTCTAAAGGCAAATTCAGAAATAAGCCCCATAACAAAAAAAATTCTGATGGAACTTCAAATGATAAGCATTTTAATAATGCTAAATCTGTTTTAAGTGTACTTACTGCAATAAAATGGGACACGCTGTAAATTTTTGTTATAAAACAAAGCGAGAAGAAAAAGATAAGCTTGAAAACTCTAAAGATAGACATACTGGCTTACTGTTTTAATCTGGTGTTAACTATAACCATGAATTACTTATTGCATCTACTGCTGTTGGTGTTGATAATTCATGGATTTTAGATTCTGGTTGTAATGTGCATGCTACACCACATAAAAATTTATTTTGTAAGCTTGACTTATGTTTTGGTGGTGAAGTGAAACTTGGTAATAATACTTCGCTGAAAATTAGAGCAATAGGCTGTGTTCCATTGAAAATACATGATGACGTGATTAGAATTGTTCGAAATGTATGTTGGCTGCCTGATTTGAGAAGAAACATATTTTCTGAATCTGTTTTGGATTATTTGGGCTGCCATGTTCACACTTATAATGGAATTAAGGAAGTTTCGTTGAATGGGACTGTTGTTATTAAATGTGTTAAAAAGGGAGACTCTATATTGTAGTTTCTGACCCTATTGTTGATAATAAGTCCCTAAATGAATCTGAATGTAATTTCATGTCAGCAGTAACCCCTTCATTTGAGATTTTTGGCACACCTAAGGTGTGACCAGTTTTTCTAGTTGTTAGTTCCCTGCTTACATCTTTAGGTGGGCACTTATACGGTTTTATGCAACATTGCCATGTTTACATTCTGCATGATGTGAGTATAGGTTCTCTTGTGGCTGCACTAGTTCATATCATTGTTACCCGGTACGAAATTCGATACAATTCGCGGAACGGAAACGAAAACGGAAAACGTTACTTACAATGAATTGGGTACGATGCGTATAGGGTTGTTTTTTTAATTTAATTTTTAAAATATATAATAAAATTGAATTGATGAAATAAAAAAATGCAGAATATATTTCATATTTATTAAACTAAAAAAAGAAAAAAAAACTAATTATACATATTTATAAAGGAATTATATGACATTTATTGAATATTGATGATTTTGGAGCAATATAAAACACTATTAATATATTTTGGGTACAAGTGTATTATTTTAAACTTGGAGGGTCCAATTACACGAACAATTACATATCATCATCTTCCCATCTGTCTCGACAAACCCTAAATGGGTATTGTCGCCGCCTGTGATGTTTGGTCCAAATCGTCCCCGCCTGACATTTATTCATCGCCGCTGCCTCAGATTGCGTTTCGTTTTCGTACTGGTTCGCGATTGCACGCGAATTGGGGAGCGTTTCCTAGGCGTTTTGGAACGTCCGAACCGGGTAACAATGGTTCATATCAAACCAGTTTTTGTTTTTGTGCTTGTTACACTGAAAACTAACATTGCACTTGTAGCTGGTGATAAGTTTTGGCTATCTATTGTACACTTGTTTGTGTATTTTCATTTGCATATAGATAGCTCAATTCTGTTATATGTCCGCATGAATCTTGTTCATCACTTTATATGCTATATAAATGATGGTTTTCATTCCACTAAAGATGAACTCGAGTCACATTGTGCTGATGTCGTGAATAATGAATGTGTCCCTGCTACTTCGCTATTTTCAAGACTAATGAGTATTATTTTTGTAGGAATTTTTCTGCCCATTGAGGACCTGGCGTGAGATGCGCAGAGGATCAATGACGGTGGCTGAGTTCCTGCCAAAACCAATCCAAAAAATGAGCTTTATAGAGTTTGTGTAGGAATAGCTCTACTTGGCATATCAGGGCATTTGTTGCACTAATATGCCAAATAGAGCTGAGAGTTGTAAATTGATCTCAGGCTATTTTTTATGTCTTTTTGTAACCTAGGGACCAAAGCCATGTAATGTGTGTAGAGAGGTTTAAGTTGCTACTTCCCTGGTGATTTTTTGTGCATCTTCATCTTCAGTTTTGGGGTTGCTTTGGGACTGGCTTCCACTAGCCCATCAAGGAAGATAAAACTCAGCTGCATTTCAAAGGAACGCCGTGTTTTGGAGTCAGCAGATGATCAAACATATTTAAGCATGAAGGAAAGCATAGATTAAATGATGCAAATGCAGGCTGCTATGATGAGGATGCTCACTACTCCTGGATACCAACCGCCCTCCCGTCAAAGCCCGAATGGAAACAACCGTGGTCCGCCTAATCAGGGATCGGATGAAGACAACCGCATAGATTAAACATTTTAATTTTATTTGACTTGACTTCTGTGTTATTTGACTCGTCATTTTTAATTAAATATGGAAATTTCGAATTTAATATTCAAAAATAATCTAAAATTAAATATAATTGAAAAATATGAAATTCAAAAAATATGAAAGTTGTGCCGGCAAATGACGGGATGTAGACGGAAAAATAGACGGAAAAATAGAAGACGGAATTTCGAAGGAATATCGTCGATAATATTTTGTGGCGGAATTGTGTCGGACATATGACGGGAAGCTGAGTAGCGTGAGAATGACGGAAAGTTGACGGTTTTCTTATAGACGGAATTTTGACGGAAACTATTAATACGGAATTAAGATGGACTAATGACGAAATATATTATTGATGGAAAATGGACGGAATTTAGACGGAAAACTATGATGACGGAATGTAGACGGACCATAGACGCAAAATATTGAAAACGGAAATGTGTTTGAATATAGACGGAAAATACTATTGACGAAATTCAGACGGTATTTTCACGGAGAATCTCAACGGATACATGCCGGATTGACGACGGAATTTTAATTAACGGAACCTTGACGGAATGTCAACGGAACCTTGATGGAAATAAATGACGGAATGGTGTCGGAAAATTTTTACCGTCAGGAAAATTTCCGTCACCTTCGTCGTTGAACGAAAATTGATGGAAATTTAGTAATGTAAATGGTGTTTATTTAGTAATGTAAATGCTTATATTGTAAAATTTAAAATTTTAATTATGTGATTTATCGGATCTGTGCCCAGGGCAACTTGGGCATTTGCCCAACTAACTTTTAGACCAAAATATCTCAAAAATATATAGAAGTGAGGATTCGAACCTGGATTGGCTGATTTGAGAAGTCACAAGCACACTCAAACCACCCACGCTGTTCTCATTGTACAGTTACGTTTATTATTTGGTTAAATATATACATGTTTTATGTATTTTACTTGATTGTATATATTGATGAGAGCACCTATATAGTATCAAAATTCACTCAAGCCTCACTGTGTTGTTGTTAGAACTTTGTAAATTTGTTAGTTTCATATGTACTGTAGTTTGAAACTTAAGAATTCACTTGGATGTCAAAAAATTTCCTTCTAAAATATTCATTTCTTGATACAAGAATATATATTTTATCGTTTTAATTTTTTTTTTGTATTCTGCCCTAGTACTTTTCAAGTCCTGGCTCCATCCATGTATGCAAGTCGAATATTTAATTTCATTGTGCTCAATTTTTAGTTAGCGATTGTTGGAATAAGGATGATAATGATCGCATTTACGAGATTTTCCTTCTAAAGTGTGGACATGTACTACGAGCCTTGACGACTCGACCAACTTCAATTATTTTTTACCCTAACTGCTGTTACACGAGACAGATTAAAGTTTGCAACCAAATTGGTGACTTTGGAAAGTGATTGTATATATGTTCAATTATGACATGTAAGACAATTTACTAATTGTATCAGTGTAATAGACATATTTGGTCAGTAGATTAAGTAGGCATTACCATTTTGCGTTGCGTAATTTAATAAATGCAATACATACGTTAGCAGCAGACCGAGCTTTGTTACGAAAAATCTTTTAAGCAATAGCAACATGTATGTAGTCGTTGCATAAGTGTAATCATACAACATGATCTAAAGTAACCAGCGACATAAAAACAAAAAAAAACCTATTTCTCTCTCTATCTCACTAGCTTGAAATTGGAGGAGAGAGTGCTTTCTTCTAAGCTAAACACTTAAGAGTGCTTTTCAACAGGTTTTCTTCAGGCGTTTTTCAAATTTGAAGTTTCTTCTGAAGAGCTAATCAGCGGTGCTAGAAGTAAGGGTTCGATCTTAGCAAGATGGCGACCGGGGATGGCGGCAAGTCCGTGGACAGGGGCAGAGAACGAAGGAATTGGGAAGAACAAGTGGAGGCCATCACAGAAAGCTTCAATGGGAAGATGATAGTGTCACTGCAGTAGGAGGATTGGGAGAAGATGTCGGCAGATAACAAATGGGCGATTGTTTTTAAACTAGCTAATGGAGCGGTGGTCAACCTTAATGATTTGTCTAAGGCTCTATGCAAAATATGGAATGTAGAGGACATGGTATGCTTCAAAGAACTCGCAAACAACATGGTTTTGGCCATTTTCAAGCTTAAGAGCGACCTGGTTAGGATTAAAGAAGGTGGTTCGTGGCACTATATGGATACGGTAGTCCTGATGCATGATTGGTGTCCAGACTTGGCACCTGAGGAGTTCATCATGAACAAGCTCGGAGTATGGGCACAGTTTTACAATCTCCCGGTAGGTGCGGCGTTGAATGATAAAGAAATCGGTGAGAAGCTGGCAAGGTATATAGGCAAGTTTGTAAAGGTGAGTCAAAATGAAACAAAGGAGATGAAAAGAAGATATATCCGGGTGAGGGTGGAGCTGGATATCGACAAACCAGTGGTGGAAAGTTTTTATCTCAGGCGACAGAAGAGAGACCCCCCTAATGATATCAGTGAAGTATGAGAGGCTCCCAAGCCGTTGTGATACGTGTGGCAAAATTTTACATGATTCGGAGGAGTGCAACAGTGGGGAATGGGAGGACCAATTAGGAGAGAGGGAGAAGTAGGGTTACAGCGAAGTACCGAACAGGATGGTGCCAGAAAGCGACGCCTCTGAAGGAGGTGCAATGCCAAAGAATAACCAGAACAAAGAAAGACCTCGATTGGGGAAGCATCTGGAAAACGCCAGAGGTGACAAAGAAGACAAAAATTTGAAAAGTGTTGTCAGAAGAGTGCAAGCGGCAGAAGGAGGCTCGAGGCTCAATACAGAAGGCATTGGGAAATGGGAGGAAAAGCTGACTGCTGAATCAGAAGAGAACATTGAGAATAGCATGAAGATGGGGCCACAACAAGAAAAGGAAAAAGGTCATCTTTGGGCCGAAGCTAATCTAGATGTGGGCTTGGAAGGGATGGAATGGGACAAGTTTAACCTCTAAAGGGAAGAAACACAAAATGTCCAAAACCTCTCGGAGCACACCACCGCATGTCGTTTTGGACTTAATCAGATAAAAAAAAAGTGGGGAACGGTAAGGAGAAAGTGGGATTAAGTGAGGCGCGTTTGAAGGTGAAAGTTGCTGATCTGAAAAGGAGGGCAAGAGAAGACCGAAGAAGCAAGTTGATCACGGATACGCTGAGAGAGTTGGAATCGGGGGATGTGGCTCAGGTGGACTTCCAGAACAACGAGGATAGATCGGCGGAGGCTGTTAAACAGCCCCGCCGGGAGCCATGAAAACCTTATGCTAGAACTGTCGGGGTATGGGGCAGCCCCGAACAGTTCTTAGTCTCACCGAGTTGGTGAGAAGCAACAAGCCCCAAATAGTCGGACTGATAGAAACTAAAATGGAGGGAGATAGAATCAAAGCCATCAGGAGGAAGCTAGGGTTCGATAATGGTTTTGAGGTAGACTGCCGTGGGAGGTCAGGTGGTCTAGCTATCTGGTGGAGGGAGGGTATCCATTTAACGGTAAGATCGTACTCTACGTTTCATATCGATTGTGAAATTGAATTGGAAGAGATCGTTAGGATAACCCTCTTTTATGGTAACCCAATTACTCACCGGAGGATAGAGACATGGAATCTATTGATGAGGTTAGGACACCAAAATTCCGTGCCATGGATAGTTTTGGGTGATTTTAATGAAGTTTTATTTGGCTGGGAAACGATGGGCAAAAGAATTCGGGGAGAGTGGCAGATGAGGAGATTCAGGGAGACAGTAGAAGAATGCGGTCTTTATGACCTGGGTTATAAAGGTCTCCCATTCACTTTCTCTAATAGAAGAGCTGGGATTTTGGAAATGAAGGCGAGATTGGATAGGGCTTTTGGAAATATGGCATGGAAGAGTTTGTTCAACGGATATGTTGTCACTCACATTATTTCTTCTGTTTCAGACCACCTTCCGCTGCTAGTTAATTTTCAGGGTAAGATCAAGTGCCTGAAGAAGAAATTATTCCGATTTGAACCTATGTGGTTAAGGCATAAGGAGTTTAGAAGCTTTATGGAAAGTTGTTGGGGAAAGCAGGAATATGCTCAGCTGGACTTCTTCTCTAAATTAAAGAGTTGTAAGAAGGACTTAAAGCAGTGGAACAGTGAAATCTTTGGCAAAGTACAAAAGAGGATTTATAATATTAAGATGGAGCTTGAGGATCTTCAATCAAAGTTCAGAACAGAGGAAGTTATCAAGGCTGATGCACAATTACGGGGAGAGTTGGATGAATGGTTAGCAAGAGAAGATTAATGTGGCGACAAAGATCTAGGGTGGAGTGGCTTAGGGAAGGGGACTCAAATACAAAATATTTTCACTCTAGAGCCTCTCAAAGAAGGAAGAGAAATACTGTAAACAGAATAAAAGATAGCAATGGCAGATGGATAACGGATGAAGTAGGAATTTGCAAGGAAGCAGTGAATTATTTCTCCGATATTTTTAAAACCAGTTACCAAGTTGATGATTTGAATTGGGAGGAAAGTCTATCTATAATAGACTCTTCAGTAAGCATTGAGCAGTCAGAGTTTTTAAGAGCTCCCTTCACACAATCCGAAGTGCAAAATGCTATTTTCCAAATCGGTGCGACTAAAGCTCCGGGACCTGATGGTTATTCAGCGTTATTCTACCATGAAAACTGGAGGCTAATCAAGGATGAAGTGACTCAGTTTTCCCTAAGATTTCTGAATGGAGGAGGGCTAGTTAATAGTGAATTGAATGAAACGCTGATTACGCTAGTGCCTAAAACAAGATGTCCGGTCACTCTAAATGAATTCAGACCAATCAGTTTGTGCAATGTCGCTGATGAGTCGTATTTATACGACTCGTCGAATCAATTAATTCCATTTATTTCGACACTTTATTATGCGAACAGTTACTTTTTAGTATGGTTTTGCATTTTCAGGTGTTTCGGAAGCTCTAGGAGGAAACGAGCATAAAAGACGGCATTTGATGCCAAAGACATCACAACGGCAAATCAGACCTTCGGACGCTCGAAGGAGTGCTGGGAATGGACCGCTGAGCAGAAAAATACGAGCCATGCGTCATCGCGTAGCTGACTTGATTCCCTGTAACTCTCTAGTTCACACCGAGAGCAACCAAGGTCAGATAGAAGATCAAATCCAGAGTTAAAGTCTGAGCTGGCGCGCAGAAGGAAGGATCAGACTCAGTGTCAACCGCGTCTCATGTAGACATTAGCGTTAACGCTAATGTCAAAACGTAACGCGGCCGTAATGTCAAGGTCAGACGCGGTGGACCACGACATGCTGACGTCAGCAACGCGTTTGATGACGTCAGCGAGTCGAGATTTGGTAATTTTAGCCTAAAAACAGATTTGGAAGCCCAGTATATAAGAAAAAGAAAGAAGTTTGGATTAGGGTTCTTTTCCATAATCAATTACAGAACGAAGAGTGAGACAGCTCTGGAGAAGACGAAGAACGTGAAGCTTTCGACGAGACAGAGAATTTCTACTACCTTTTCATCAAAAACATTTGTGTTTATTTCCATGACAATGAGTAGCTAAATTCCTTAATTCAGTTTAGGGTTTCGTATATTGTGACGTTTGTTTTGAGACTCTATTCTTAATGCTATTTTATGCTTCTCTAGTTCTTGCGCTTAAATTAAAGGATTGAATTGTGAAGCTAAGTGGAGACTTGAAACGGTAAAGCTTAGCGAAACAATTCAACCCCTATCGTCAATGCTTGTTTGATACTGAAACGTGAAAACAAGTAGGACACCTGAATATAATATTGCATGAAACGGATTATTAAATTTAGGAGAACTAGAAGTCTATAACCTGAAACGGAGTAGATTGCGGTGTATAACCTGAAACGGAGTACTTTAAGTTATAACCTGAAATGGAGTAACCACGCTTAGAAGCATGAAATTATATCATTAGCAGTCGATGATAAACGTGTCACAATAGAAACCCTAGACTGAGTTTTCTCTCTGATTGAATACCCTTCGTTTTATTTCTCTTGCGCTGTGTTACAATTTCTCACACAAAACCCCCAACTTATTGTTTACAGGACAACTGATCCACACCAGCTCTCTAGGGTTCGACCCCTGCTTGCCACCTTACTAGTTTCTTGCAGGAAAAATTATAAATATTAAATTTGATGCGTCAGACGACGCGCGTCAAATTTTAGCGCCGTTGCCGGGGAGCTACGCTTCGGTGAAGTTGATTCCTTTTGTTTTTATTTTCTGTTTTATTTTTATTTAGTTATTTTTTCGTGCTTGCTACTTGTTTCACCATGTCTCGCGCAGGTAGTCAGGTTGGTGATGACCAGAACAACAACAACAACAACGAGCTCGCTCCGGTCAATGAAAACAACGTCATACCTCCATTCTATGATGACCCGGAGCAGCTGGTCCGTGCTCGCAACCGTGCAATCAGGCAAGCTCAACAGCTGAATCAGAGAGCGCCTGTTGCACAAAACGGTGCTGGCCTGAGGCAACCACCTCCCATAGCGCCACTACAGCCGCCGGCCCTAGCAAGACCTCAGCAGCCGCCCATCAGGGAAGGGGCAGACTACGAAGGAGAATACTACTACCGAGAGCCCACCATGGGAGAGCTGTCTGCCCCAAACTTTCGGGATCAGCCATGGTGCATCTATGAGGGGCTAGAATTAGAGGAAATTGTCATCAGCTCGGCAGTCGTGCATCATCTGCCCAAGTTCTCGGGACGCCAAGGAGAGTCGGCCACCACGCATCTTCAGCGCCTACATGGCATCTGCCAAAACCTCAAACCATACGGAGTCGAAGTGGACGATTTTAAATTAAAGGCCTTTTATTTCTCTCTCATTGATGCTGCTAACGACTGGTTTTTATCTCTGCCTTCAGGTAGCATACATACGTGGGACCAGATGCAGAAGAAATTCCTGAACAAATACTACCCAGCGGGAAGGGCGATGCAGGTCCGCAGGCAATTGCAGGACCTCAGACAAGGGCCGAACGAGACAATGTATAAATACGTGGAGAAGTTCAACACTTTAGAGCAGAGCTGTTGCAATCTCGGGCTTCCTGAGAAGCTGGTAGTGGAATATATGCTCGATGGATTAAGGCGGCTCGACAGGAAGTTACTAGACGCCTCGGCTGGAGGAATCATCATGAGCCTGTCCCCAGCCGGTGTGCGAAGGAAGATTATGGAAGTGGCCGAGAATGCGAGATTCCAGGACGAGTCCAACAAAGAGGAAGAATTCAGCAGGACTAGGAACATCTCAAGGGCCGAAGCTGCACCAGCTTCTGATGAGCTGAAGGAATTGAGGGAGATGGTGAAACTGCTGGTAACCAATCAGGTAGCTCAGGTGAAGGCTTGTGAATTCTGCTCTGCAACCGATCACAAAACAGATTCGTGCCCTAGTCTGCAGGAGGATGAGCATGGAGACGTCAACGTTGTGGGAGGTTATCAGAACCTCGACAACCGCCCACAACAGCGAAAATTCGGGCTAGCAGCTAATGGGTTCAGCTGGAGAGACAACAACAATAACACGGGAAAGGAACCAGTGCAGCAGTCCCAACAGTCCCAGCAGTATTATCGGCCTCCGTACCGTCAGCAACAGGGAGGATACAACGGTCAGACCCAGTTTCAGCAGCGAGGGTAGAACTACAACCAAGCAGGCCCCAGTAATCAGAATTCCAGCAAGTCTCTGGAGGATATAGTGAAGGAGCTGGCAGCTAGCACCCAGCAGTTGGCCACCACGGTACATCAAAATTAGGCCAAGAATGATGAAACTTTAGCAAAGCTGGGTAAACAGATGTCAAACCTAGCCCAGACAGTTTCCGAGCTGAAGAATGACCCGGGACGATTGCCATCACAGACCATACCGAATCCGAGAGGGAATGTCAGCAAATTGGCAGTCGTGGATGTGGACGCAGCACTAAAGGAGTCTACATATTGGGTGAACAAGATGCTCGCGCTCGACGGGCACATTGAGGCGAAAAAAGGCGAAAACGAGTCAGAAACAGTGCTTACCGCGCCTGCAATAGACATTAACTCGACGCTAATGTCTGAAGCAGACGCGCCCTTAATGTATAATAGAGACGCGGCCGTAACGTCTACTACAGACGCGGTCGCCACTGATGCACAATCCGGATTTGACCCTTCTCCTTCGTTTTCCATGCAGGTAGTAGCTCCTAAAGACCCTATGATCGACAAGGATGAGCTAGAAGGCAGATTGAAGGCAAGGCATGAGCAAAACGATCCAACAGTGGAGCGCCCAGTTGCAGCGAGTCATGAGTCACCAGGAAAAAGTAAGGACCCAGGTGCCTTCACAGTCACCTGTGGTATCGGTGAGACTCAAATACATCATTGTTTAATTGATTTGGGTGCTGCCATTAACGCTATGCCATATTCGTTGTATTGTTCACTGAAGCTGGGACAGTTAAAACCTCCTAAACTGTTGGTAGAGTTAGGGGATAAATCATGTATTCGACCTGTTGGCTTGCTAGAGGATCTAACACTCCATGTAGGAGACCTCGTTGTTCCTGCAGACTTTTATGTTTTGCAGATGGGAGATGCTAGAAACGACGATCCTCCAGCGCTTATTTTGGGACGTCCATTCCTCTTTGCCACTAAAACCAAGATTGACATGGACACAGGCTTGTTGTCACTTGCGTTTGGTGGCAAGACATCAGATTTTTATATTTATGAGGATGATGACCGTCCATGCACGAAGAAACCACCGGACATAGTGCACACGCCATATCTTGGTGCCCTACCCCCGAACCTACCGGATGAGACTACGAGTGAGGCTAGACCAGTAGCCATGATCAAGGTGTCCTCACAAACTCGGGAGGATGTGAAGGCGAACCCGCCTGATCGATGGAGAGCAGACCCGAGCACACCATTCCACCAGGGCTTTGGGCAGATTGAAGAAGTCGCTGAGGCGAAGTTTGACCTCACACGTCCATGGGATCCTAACTTGTGATCCCTAAAGAGGTATCGTCGAGCCAACGACGTAAAACAAAGGCGCTCGCGGGGAGGCAGCCCGGCAAATTTTTTACTTTTCTCCGTTTTCTTGTGTTTTCGTGTCTTGTGTGTCAGTTTGAGTCTTAATTAGTTTTTTGACGTCTAACCGGTCTATCTTCACTTGGTTTTAGTGGAAAGGAAGTTGTTTTGCAGGCAAAATACAGGTGAAGCTCAGTGGGTACCGCGTCTGGTCTACACATAACAGACGCGTCTCATTTATACATTGTCACCGCGTCACCAGGCAACATTACAGCGTTGACCAATTTTTATTGTCTACACGAGACGCGGTCGTGCTTTGACCAGAGAAGAAACCCTAATTTCGAGCACTCTCACGCAGCCTCTCACTCTCCCAGCAAAATCCCGCTCGAACACTCTCAAATCGCCCAGCAAAAATCGGAGAATTGTGCAAGGATTCCGCAGTAGGGTGCTCCAATCACCAATCGCAATCATCTACTCTCCCAATTCGGATCGCTACGAGACCAAAACCAAGGTAATATACGTTCGAGTATTTGTGAAGAATTGGTTGATTGAATTCGGAATTTGCACATTGAATCATTGAAAGGAGTAGTCGAGGGGTTATCTAATATGGATTTGTGAAGAATCGGTGTTATAAGTCTGAATTTCGGGTTGCATATCGGAAGAGCGATCGGAGAAGACGAATTGCACGGCCGCGTTTCCTCCTTACATTAGTGAGCCGCGTTTCACCTTTACATTAGGATAATGTCTTAAGATGACGCGGAGGATAACGTCTACATGATACGCGGTCCGCACTGAGGCAGATATTGACCTAGAGGAATTCTTTCGGTTTTGAGTCGTTATTCAACATGTCACCAAGAGAGCTACCGTTTGAGGTGCAATATGCAAGACTTAGGGCCCGTAATCACCTGCCGAGCAGATTTGTTGATACCGAGTTTCTGAGTCACAGTGGGTTCCAGGCTCGAGTCCGAAGCATGCTTGAGGCCAGTGGTTGGCCGGGACTTCTCACTCTGAGCTACGAAACAGATGTCGAGGATACATGCGAGTTCCTGGCATCTTTTGTCTACGAGGGGAGACGAGACCACGAGGGGATCCGTTACAGACATCGAGGTGAGTTTTATCTCACTCGGCCAGCTCAGGTGAGGGAGATATTTGGCTGGCCAGCCGGAGGGGCGTGGGCGCAGGATGACCTAGCACTGTGTGGTGCTTGGGGACGGATTGGGGTGAGAGGCGCTGAAGTATTTGAGCCATCTGAGTCTAGGGCTATGTGCATTCGCGACCCGGCGCTATTTTATCTCCATAAGGTACTTGGAGGTACTATTTTTGCTAGAAAGAGCGGGGGCGACAAGGTGACTTTCTCCGACATGTTCTGCTTAGACGCTCTAGACCGGGGACAGCCGATAGATTTCTTCCATCTGGCGTGCAAGTTCTGGAAGAACCGCCCTTCGCACGGACCGCTGGTATGTGGAGGTATGATCACATGTATGCTGCGCCATCTACACGGGCAGCCACGCATAGAGTCTCATGAGTACCTCAGTCCAGCCTTCTGTGATTACCAGCATTTCTCTAAAGCCATCCAGCGGCATCCTCGCAGAAGAGAGCAGTATGCATGGATCTACCATGACGACCCTAGATACCACACTGATATGCCTTCAGACAGGCGTCACACACCTTCAGTTGGAGACAGAGCTGAGTCCTCATCAGCCCCTGCTAGACCACGCCGGACTCGGGAGGTTGGAGAGTCCTCGACAGCTCGACAGAGACGTGCCAGAGCACTGGAGCCACCAGCAGCTGTGCCTCCTAGGCAGCAGCTAGACATAGCCTTCAATGTGGCTCGCGCACTACAGTTTTTTCTGCCACCAGGGACACAGCCAGTACCTGCCTCGCCTGGATGGGAGTTCGGAGATCCAATTCCTCCGGAGTTTGCTATTCCTCATCCAGCTTCATCGTCAGATTCTGACTAGGGGAGTGCCTATTTTCCTTTCATTTTATTCTTTGTTTCTTGTTTCTCTTTGTCAGAGTCCGTCAGTTTGTTATGTCTGCATTGTCTGTTAGCTTTGAACTAAAGTCGTACTGTGAGGACACGACTTGGTTCAAAAGTGTGGGGTGGGAGAGTCAGTTTGTCGTGTCTGCACGTTTATTTTTCCTGCATATTGTTGTGTCTGCACGTTTGTCTTGTATAAAAAAAATGAAGTATGAAATCTCTCTGTTCTTGGAATATGCAGTATTGAAGTATGAGTATGTGAAATTCATGATGCCAATTACATGTGTTTTTCTCGTGAAATCTGAATTATGTGACTACATGTGAATTTAACCTACTACGTGTCCTTTTGAGTTGAGATAAACAGGGATGTGGAGTTGATAGAAATGTCCTAGAGAGACTTGACGAAGCATTCAAAGGACCGAATTTCGAGTTATATGGTTACATGGATTTTGTGAAGGCTAGCACTTCCAGGCAACATGGTTAAGAGTCTGCTCCGCCACTGCAGTATTTATGCGGTCAGGTGGGACGGGAAAACAACACACCGTCCGATCTCTAGTCCAAGTAGCCGGGAAAACAGACGAGCGACCCTCGGCTTGACTTGCGTCGAAAGGACGAGGATGAGTGAGAGCAGGAAGGTATTTCCATATGCTTGCGGGCGATGATTGGACCTTCGAATCACGGACGAGCAATTCACAATAAAGGAGCAAGGCTCAAGAAAAAATCAGCCAAATTGTGAAATTTCTACCCGCAACAAAAGTGAAGTACATGATTGTTACATCAAAAGCCAAATCACTACAAAAGCTGTCCCAAAACAACTCAGAAACCTTGAAGCTCGAATGAATCACGTGCAAGAAAAAGCAACGAAGTGTAACCATATAACCAGAATTCGGGACAGCGAGTGCAGATCATGGGTCTAAAAAGGACTATCTCCCATTCATCCGAATTGATTTGAATTTCAGCTCAAAAGGTAACATGTATCAAGTTAATTCTATGTTGAGCAGGATGAATTGAGTAACGATTGAGCTATGCATGGAAAGGAAAAATTTAGACTAGCGACTCATACTCATGTAGTATTATCCAGGACGTCGAATAAATTGTGGTGTCACATTTGTTTTCCTTCTACGACTAAGTTCTTGTTCGGGACGAACAAGTCTAAGTGTGGGGTGGTTTGATGAGTCGTATTTATACGACTCGTCGAATCAATTAATTCCATTTATTTCGACACTTTATTATGCGAACAGTTACTTTTTAGTATGGTTTTTCATTTCAGGTGTTTCGGAAGCTCTAGGAGGAAACGAGCATAAAAGACGGCATTTGATGCCAAAGACATCACAACGGCAAATCAGACCTTCGGACGCTCGAAGGAGTGCTGGGAATGGACCGCTGAGCAGAAAAATACGAGCCATGCGTCATCGCGTAGCTGACTCGATTCCCTGTAACTCTCTAGTTCACACCGAGAGCAACCAAGGTCAGATAGAAGGTCAAATCCAGAGTTAAAGTCTGAGCTGGCGCGCAGAAGGAAGGATCAGACTCAGTGTCAACCGCGTCTCATGTAGACATTAGCGTTAACGCTAATGTCAAAACGTAACGCGGCCGTAATGTCAAGGTCAGACGCGGTGGACCACGACATGCTGACGTCAGCAACGCGTTTGATGACGTCAGCGAGTCGAGATTTGGTAATTTTAGCCTAAAAACAGATTTGGAAGCCCAGTATATAAGAAAAAGAAAGAAGTTTGGATTAGGGTTCTTTTCCATAATCAATTACAGAACGAAGAGTGAGACAGCTCTGGAGAAGACGAAGAACGTGAAGCTTTAGACGAGACAGAGAATTTCTACTACCTTTTCATCAAAAACATTTGTGTTTATTTCCATGACAATGAGTAGCTAAATTCCTTAATTCAGTTTAGGGTTTCGTATATTGTGACGTTTGTTTTGAGACTCTATTCTTAATGCTATTTTATGCTTCTCTAGTTCTTGCGCTTAAATTAAAGGATTGAATTGTGAAGCTAAGTGGAGACTTGAAACGGTAAAGCTTAGCGAAACAATTCAACCCCTATCGTCAATGCTTGTTTGATACTGAAACGTGAAAACAAGTAGGACACCTGAATATAATATTGCCTGAAACGGATTATTAAATTTAGGAGAACTAGAAGTCTATAACCTGAAACGGAGTAGATTGCGGTGTATAACCTGAAACGGAGTACTTTAAGTTATAACCTGAAACGGAGTAACCACGCTTAGAAGCATGAAATTAGATCATTAGCAGTCGATGATAAACGTGTCACAATAGAAACCCTAGACTGAGTTTTCTCTCTGATTGAATACCCTTCGTTTTATTTCTCTTGCGCTGTGTTACAATTTCTCACACAAAACCCCCAACTTATTGTTTATAGGACAACTGATCCACACCTGCTCTCTAGGGTTCGACCCCTGCTTGCCACCTTACTAGTTTCTTCCAGGGGGGACAAAAACATTGGCTACTGCTGCATCAAAGTAGACATGAGTAAGGCGTATGACAGGATGGAATGGAGATTCTTGGAAGAAATTCAGAAGAGGATGGGTTTTCCAGACTCTTGGATTGCGAAGGTCATGCGCTGTGTCAATTCAGTAGCCTACAGAATTAGAATCAATGACATTATTTCAGAACCATTTTTCCCAGAAAGAGGTATTAGACAGGGTGACCCCCTGTCTCCCTACTTATTCGTATTATGCATGGACTGGCTAGCGCGGAGAATGGAGAAAGCTCAAGTGACGGAGGAGATTCATGGCATTAAAGTGAGTAGAACTAACCCATCAATCTCTCACCTGTTATTTACTGATGACTGTATGCTATTTGTGAAGGCGGATGTGGATAATATTCTAAGACTGAAATGTATCCTCAAGGAGTTTGAATCTGTCTCGGGCCAGAGGATCAACTATGAAAAGTCAGAGTTATCTGTTAGCAATAACATCAACCAGAATTTAGCAAGAGCTTTTGGCAGTATTCTGGGACTGAAGGTGGTGGAGAAAGTAGAGAGTTACCTTGGCCTTCCTATCTGTTTGAATGGTGGGAATACTGTAATTTTGAATTATATTGAAGACAGGATGTGGAAAAGGGTGTATGGATGGAAAGAAAAATTGCAATCTATGGCTGGAAAAGAGGTTTTAATCAAGTCGGTTGTTCAGGCCATACCAGTTTATGCGCTGTCTTGTTACAGACTACCGAAGAGGATTTTTGACCGGTGGAACAGTATTATTACTTCATTCTGGTGGAACAATGCAAAAGAAGGAAGATACATAGCATGGAAGGATAAATTTACATTACAAAGATCTAAAGAGAATGGCGGCCTTGGCTTCAAGAACTTTCAACTTACTAATACATCTCTTCTTATAAAGCAAGCTTGGAGGATCCACTCTAATCCGGAATTGCTTATCAGCAAAGTCTTTAAAAGCAGATACCACCGATTGACAAGTTTTTTAGAAGCACAAGTGGGAAGTAGAGCTTCATGGGCGTGGCGGTGTATCCAAGGAGCTGCTCAGTACATCAAGAGATGGATGACAGTGGGAGAAGGATTGCAGGGGCTGTCAAATGTGATAATAGGGGAAAGGGGATTTTCTACTAGAGCTGCATATGAGCGTCTGCTTCAGGAGGAAAAAAAAGAAGATAGCGGACTTAAAAGGGGAATGCTCTGATAAAGGAACAGTTAAACAATTCTGGAGGAAATTCTGGAGGCTGAAGGTTCACAATAAATCCAAGATCTTTATGTGGAGACTCTTTTATGATGGTGTTCCAGTTAGTAGTAATTTGCGGAGAAGAGGGTGTCTAGCAGATGCTAAATGTGTGATTTGTGGCTTTAAAGAGGAAAGCTCAACTCATCTTTTCTTACAGTGGTGGGCAAGAGAATTGTAGAAACATCTGCTATCTTCAGCGCAATTTCTGGATTACAATTTTTCAACAATTGGTGAGTGGATTTGGTTCTATTTACATGAGCTGGATGGGGAAGATTTAGTTAAAGTGTTCTGTGGAGCAAGGTGGATTTGGTGGAACAGAAATAAACTCTGGCACAATGAGGAAGTAGTGGATCTGCAGGTGGCGATCTCCCAGGTTCTCAGAACAGTGAAGGAGTTGAGTCAAGTGAAACACATGTTCATCATCAGCATGCCTGCATCAGGGCATCGGTGGGAACCTCCAGAAGAAGCTGAGCTCAAAATCTCTTGTGACGGAGCATGGAATCCGGTCACAAAGGAGGCTGGTACAGGGGTCGTCTGCAGAGATAGTTTAGGTAAGGTGCAGTGTGTGGCAGCGACCTTTCTTCAACACCAAACAAATATTACAGAGGTTGAGGGAAAAGATGTTCTGTTGGGAATGAAACTAGCGAGAGACTTGAAGCTAAAAAAAGTCACGTTTGAAAGCGATAATATTGAAGTGATCCAAGCCTTAGTATCGCAATCGAAGCTCACGATGAGAGGGTGGTCTTGGCTGTCGGATTGCAATAGACTATTAGACCTTAATAATCGCTGGTTTTTTGAGCATGTCATGCGAGAGGCGAACCTGGTGGCGGACTTGTTGGCGCAAAAGGCGAGGGAGGAAAGGTGGGAATGGAAATCGTCTGATTCTGTTCCATTGTTCTTGTCCCAAGTTGTTTGTTCAGACAGGTTTTTAGCAGGTCTTGGTCCTTAGTTGTGTTTTTTTTGGTGCTTGGTCTTTGTTTTGTTGTATCAGTCTTTTACCCATCAAAAAAAAAGTAACCCGCGACATACGTTGCGTAGTGTTACTTATGTAACTAAGTAAAAAGCAACGAGTACATGAACAAAAGTAATAAGTTCATTTATGCAACAAAATCTATAATAACGATTGTCCCTTATTGCATAAGAACACCTAATGTTACAATGTTAATGCAATAGGATTGTATTAGTTACGTAGGACGAATAATGTAACATCTATTTTCGGAGAAGTCTATATGTGTTGCCTAAGTAAAAACATTTATTACCTCGTACGAAATGTTGGACAACTTGTATACTTACGCAACACACAAAGGAATAACTTGTTGCGTAAATTATGGAAGCTCTTAATTCAAAAATCAAGAACAGCTCTAGCTAGGAGTCGTACACAGCAACAAAAAACACCTTTTGAAGATGCAGATCGATCACAGTGACCAAAGCTTCTTCCCCAAAGCTTATTCCTTTTCCAACAACCAAAGTCCCCAAAATTAAAGATCCAAGCTTGCAGCAGCCAAATCCCCAAGCTTTGTTGCAGCAGCCAAATCCCCAAGATTTGTGGTAGCAGCAAAATCCTCAAGCTTTTGTTGCAGCAGTTGAATTGCCAAAGCTTGTTGCAGCAGGAAGCTCGTTTTCATTGCATAATATCAGCTCAAATCCAGCAGGTGAACCTTGCAGTATGCTATATATATGTGCTGCCATTTGATTGCATAATCTCAGCTCAAATCCTTTTAGATCTTGTAGCATGTGCTGCCATTTTCATTGCATCATTTAATAGTTGGATTTGTATAAATGTTTGACTCAATATCATTATCACATTTTGCAGCAAGCAGTAGAAGAGAAGATTAAAATACAAACCATCTCTTTATTAATTGTTGGCACACTGTTTCTTTTCCCAAACAAAAGGTAATGATATTCATTTTTGTAGATTGACAATATCTTATAGTTGCCAGATAAATTCTAAAGCTTTGAGGGTTGCTGACATTTTTATAAACTCGTCAATTAATATATATTATTTACACTGATATTATTCTTTTTGTTTGTCTCAATTTGTTGTTCTAGGTTAACAATGGATAAAAGTTGGCTTCAATTGCCAAGATGCGAAATACGTTACTACGAGGGGATTGATAATTTTGTTGAATTCGTGAAACAAAACAAAACAAGGAGGAGCTTACATATTCATGTCCATGTAGAAAGTGTAAGTTGCACAAAGGGGGAACTACATCGGCCAAAATGCATAAACATTTGATTGTAAATAGTATGATGTCGGACTACACAACATGGTTATTGCATGGCGAACGTGAAGAAATTATTTTTCAAAACGGGGAAGGACATTTGGGTCGCATTACATGAACTCAACTATGGATCTCTTACATGATACATTCCATTTCGGAGATCCGCATGGGACATTTGGAACTCACATGGTCAATGAAGATGTGGAACTTGATTCTTTTGGGAAGGATGCTTATGACAAGTATTGTAGGCTTTTGGTTGAAGCTCAGAGGCCTTTGTATGATGGTAGTAAGAAAACAGTGCTAGAGTTAATTTTGAAGTCAATGCAGGCGAAAGTAGAGTGTCGGTGGTCAGATAAAAGTTTCAATAAGCATTTGGAGCTTTTCAGGGATGCGCTTACCCTGAAACTTATAGAGATGTGAAAAAAATCATGAAGAATCTCGGTTTTACTTATGAGACTATACATGCATATGAATGCAGTTGTGTATTGTACTACAAAGAATTCAATGAGTTAGAATATTGTCTCGTTGAAGCAAGGTTGCAAACAAAACTGTCCGCTACTTTCCACTTACTCCCAGATTACAGCGTGTCACATCAAATAGCCAAAGACATGAGGTGACATATGAAAAATCAGAAAAAAGAGGGTGACAGTGATCTAAGACATCACGCGGATGGAGAAGCGTGGAAAATTTTAACAATGATTTTCCGTCATTTGCAAATGAGATTCGAAATGTGCGTCTTGGATTCTCTACTGATGGATTTAATCCATTTGGTGTATGAGGTCTTTTGCATAGCACTTGGCCTATTATTGTGATGCCATACAACTTGCCACCAAGGATGTGCATGAAAAAGGAATTCAATATACTTGTTATGTTGATTTCCGGTCCTAAGTCTCCCGGAAAGTGTTTGAATGTTTTCATGAGACCTGAGGGACCATAATTGTATGAGTCATAAACACAGTTAAACCCACCAAATTAGACTGTTTGTCTATTTAACTTTTGCTTGTTAGTTCCGATATTTATCTACAGGGTATTTTGGAGTCTAGAGAGAATACAGGCTAAGGAGGAGTTTTTAAGCTGAAAAGATATTACGAGTCATTCCAAGGTCGCAACCAGATTCCGACTGAAGAACAATCATGAACCTGACATGGAATCACTCAAAACAAGTCCAACCGAAGAGCAACCAGAGTCAGACCGGAGCTGAAAGGAGCCGATGGCTTTTGTGAAAAGATCACAAACTCACACATGTCCTCTCCTCCTCCTTCACACATGGGCGGCTAAGGGGAGGAGGCTCCTCCTCACATGGGCGGCTAATGGCTCCTCCACTCCCCTTGCGCCACCTCACCCGGCGGCTTTTGGCTCCTCCACCTCTCACCCGACGGCTTTTGGAGCTCCACTCCTCCCTTGCCAAGTGTTGGCCCTCCATTGCTCCTCCATGTCTATAAATAGATGCCCTCTTCACTTGTAATCAAAATCCTCATCCCACAATCCATCCCACAATCCATACAACACTTATCTCTCTAGATTTTGGCACTTTTGTAAGCTTTGTTTGAAATCTATAATACTCCTGTTGGTTCTTGAGTATTCTAGTAGCCTTTGAGAATACTCCTGTTGGTTCTTGAGTATTCTCCTTTACTTACTGTCTTTCAAAAACCCTCGAGTACTTAGCTATGGTATCCACCTCTATGGATATTCGTAGCTAAACTCTTCATTCGGTTGAAGGGGTGTACTTGTATCATAAAATGTTTTAGGCTATACTCTTAGTACCTCTTCTTTGTGTTCAAAACTTGTTCTATGTGCCATATATTAGGTCAGAACTTCCAAGGTTGAGTGGATGCTTGAAATGGCAAAACTCTTCCGTGGGGGTTCGTGAACATACTCGGGTAAGTGGATGCTTGAAATGGCAAAGCTTATCTGAGGAGTTCGACCTCTCTAAAACACCATTTGGTTTGATCGGAAATGATTGATCAAATGGATGCACATAGGCTAGTATACCTTGAAATGGGGTGCTAGTCTAAATAGAACAAGTGCTCTACGACCTTGAAATGGGCTAGACAGTGTGGCAAATCGAGCGCTTGAAATGGCCTTGATACACGTTTGAATACTTAGCAGGATCACTAAAGGTCAATGATAAACATGCTATGATACAAGGCCCCCGAAACCGAATGCTTTCCTTAGATTAAAACACTACCTGCACTTACTTCCTTAGTATAAACTGCCCCTTCAACTGCTGACGTTCCGCAAGACTTGCCGATCACGCAACAACCGCTGTAAGTCTTCTTTTTTACTTTCAGTATTTACTTTTATGTCATTTACTTTTCCGCACTAAAAACCAAAACCAACCAACCAATCACTTAGCTGTTAGTAGTAAAACCTCAATCAACCAAAAAACACGCTCCCCCGCTGTACGATCCCTCAAAGAACAACTTATCCCCCTAATTCCCTTGGGTTCGACCCCTACTTACCACTTGCTACCCAGTAGTGAAGTCGCGAGTAGCGGACTTATAAATTTATTTGTACATTTGCTCTGACGACAAACATCTGTCAAATTGGCGCCGTTGCTGGGGAATTAGTTACCTAATCGGATAAGTTCTTTGAATCGATACTCGCTCCAAAACAACCATGTCTCGCGAAGGAAGCCACCATGACTATCAGGATAATGACGAGATAAACCTGTACGATCGAAATAATGAGGCTCCACCTCCATTTATTGACGATCCGGAACAACTCATCAGAAACCAAAGAGCTCGTAATAGGGAGGCCGTTCGAAGAAACCAAGTACCACCCGAGGATCGAAATGCAGCTGGTCCAGTGCAACCCCCTATACGTCCCCCACACCCTCAACCTCGACAAATGCCTAGGCAAGAACCTGTCTTTGACAACTATTATGGGAATAACAACGACCGCGCACCTACGATGGGAGAGCTGAATGCCCAGAATTTCGAAACGCAACCATGGTGCATATACAAGGGCCCTGAACTGGAATACATTACCATCAACGCATCAGTGGCCCATAGCTTGCCCAAGTTCTTGGGAGCACATGGAGAATCTGCGACAACTCACCTCCAACGCTTACACGGCATTTGCCAGAATCTAAAACCCAATCGAGTGAGTATAGACGACTTCAAGTTGAAGGCATTCTATTTTTCCCTCATTGACTCGGCAAACGACTGGTTCCTTTCATTGCCTTCGGGAAGCATCAGAACATGGGTTCAGATGCAAAGGAAATTCCTGGACAAATATTACCCGGCAGGAAGGGCAATGCAAGTAAGAAGGCAATTACAAGACATCAAGCAAGGGCCCAATGAAACCATGTACGACTACCTGGAAAAGTTCAACCACCTAGAAAGAAGCTGCTGTACCCTTGGACTACCCGAGAAACTCATCATCGAATACCTCATTGATGGATTAAGACCCTTAGACAAAATGCTCCTGGATGCCTCAGCTGGAGGATCCATGATGAATCTATCATTGAGCGGCATAAGGAACCTCATCGCCAACGTTGCTGAAAATGCCCGATTTAGAGAAGAGACAACTCGGCAGGAAGAATTTTCCCGAACAAGGAATGTGGCACAAGCTGAAACACCAATGAGCTCTATGCCAGAAGAGATAAAACAATTAAAGGAGATGATGATTCAGATCCTACGAAAACAACCTGTGCCGGTAAAACCTTGCGAGTTTTGTGGCTCTACAGACCACAAAACTGACGCATGCCCAACATTAATAGAAGAGGAACCGGCAGAAGTAAATACGGTGGGAGGATACCATGGATACAACAACAACAGCAACGACAGAGCCGGACAAAACAGGCAGTATGGTCAAACAACCAACCCCAGCTGGCGTAATAACAACTATCCTCAGAAGGAAACACAACCAGCTGTCCCTCAGCTAGCTCAGTCATTCTACCAACCCCCCCACCGACAGTATAACCAGAACGCTCCATCAGCAGGCTAATATCAGCAAAGAGGACCAAATCAGTACCAAGCCGGCCCGAACAATCAGCAAGAACCAACCAAGTCGCTCGATAACACAATGAAGGAGCTCGCAGGAAGCATAAATCAATTGGGTACTTTGCTACACCAATATCAGGCAAAAACTGACGGGGCAATTTTAGAATTGACCAAACAAATGTCCCAGCTCGCCACTGCAATGTCAACACTCACTAATGAACCTGGCAGACTTCCTTCACAAACCATCCAAAATCCAAAGGCTATTATCAGCACGATAAGGAGGTCGAACATAAAGGCGACACTGGAAGAAGTAGCACGATCCTCAACTTACAAACTTACAAACAAGCACTTCACACGTAGGCATCGTCCTGATTGGAATCAAGAGGAAGACCGACCCAATAATGGCAAAACATGGGTCACGCATGCTGACAATGGACGGTATGCATTCACCGTCTGCATAACACCACCACCGATCATACACTCTGACATACCAGCATCTGGATGGGATGACAATAACAATTTAAAATGGGACTCCCCAACTAATATCTATGCTTCGAAGCAAAATATTAAGGGGTCCGATTATACAAATCCTAAGCCAAGGAATAGGCAGAATGGCCCGACAATAGAAAGAACCCTCACTTCAGATCATGAGTCACAACCAGAAAGAGATAAAGACCCAGGGGCCTTCACAGTCACCTGCGGTATTGGTGAAACCCAGATTCATAAGTGCTTAGTTGATCTTGGGGCTGCTGTCAATGCCATGCCTTCCTCCTTATACTACTTATTAGGACTTGGTCCATTGAAGCCACCCAGGTCAAATATCGAGCTAGGAGATAAATCGTGCATCCGTCCGGTTGGAGTGCTGGAAGATGTAATACTCCATGTGGGAGAGCTCGTCGTTGCTGCAGACTTTTATGTAATACAAACGGGAGAGACCAGCGAAGACGACCCTCCAACAATAATATTGGGACGACCATTCCTCTACGCTACTAAAGCAAGAATCGATGTGGGCAAGGGTTCATTATCGCTTAAGTTCGGCGGCAAAATTGCAAATTTCTACATTGATAATAGCCGCACGAGTACAAAGAAACCGCCAGACATTATACCTATCTCAGATCGAGGTACACAGATTTCTGACCTGCCAAAGGAGACCTAAAAGGCAACAAGACCAACAGCTATGGTCAAAGGTTCCCCGCCTTCTCAGAAACAATGGAAAGAAAAAACACCAAAACCATGGAGTTCTAACCCAAGCAAGAAATCAGGAAGAGTCAAGGCAAGAAGCAACACAGGAACAGTGGCGAAATACGACCTGAGCCACCCATGGGATCCAAACCAGTGATCCAGGAATGAGGTACTGTCGAGCCAACGACGTTAAACAAAGGCACTGGTCGGGAGGTAACCCGACACCTATCTTACTTTCAGTACTTTTATTTTCTGTCATTTAGTTTTTTCTCCAATAAGTCGCTCTCACCCACTTGGTGCATAGAATGAAATGACTATTCAGGAATCGGTTATGGGTGCAACATCAAGCCAGTCAGGCCTATGCCAAGAGTTCAAAGCCCCTGCCGAACTCCCTCGATTATCCAGCCTCGAGCCATGTCGTTCACTCGACACCTTAAAGGGAGTTCTGTTCTTCCCTTTTCCTTAATATCATTTCCTTCTCGTATAATACCTGCTTGCATGGCTTTTGAACTAAGTCATTTCGTAAGGAATGCCTTCGTTCAAAAGTGTGGGGTGAGAACCACCTGTGTACATTAGTTAAATAAAATGTTTTTCTTTTTTAATATTATCTTTTTGAAAATATGAACTTGAGAATGTGAAAAAGATAGATCATAATTCATGCATTTACCTTGTGAAAATTCAACTGTTTAAAAACTTAGAATGTAACTTCTCATTTGTCCCTTTGTGCTGAGATATACTAGGGATGTGGAGTTGATAGAAACTGCCCTAGAGGGGCTTGGCAAGCACTCAAAGGACTGAATTTCGCTATATGGTTTTCGAAGTCAGTGGAGGCTGCACTTCGGGTTTCAGAGAAGATTGAATGCATCTCCGCCATGCAGCGTTTATGCAAAAAAAGGCGGGACGGGAATCAAACCGTCCTATCTCTAGTCCTAATAGCCGGGAAAATAAATGAGCGACCCTCATTTTGACTCGCGCAAAACGGCAAGGATGAGAGAGAGCGGGGAGGTATTTCCATATGCTTGCGGGCGATGATTGGACCTCCCAAAAAGGCTTGAGAAAATGGACTAGCAAGCCACAAAAAGGCAGGCCACAAAAAGGCAAAAGCTCAAAGAGCTAATCAAAGGCCAAAGGCCAAAATTGTGAAGGTTTTAACCGAACAAAAGTGAAGAACTCAAAGAGTCAAATCAAAGGCCAAAGGCCGATTCACTACAAAAAAAAGGCTGTCCCTCGCCAAAAAGAAATCAAAAGGCTCAACTCAGTGAAACCCGAACCGAATCACGTGCTAGAGAAAACTACAAGGAAACCATATAGTGCAAGACGGTCCCGAGAATGCAGTCCAGGATCCTGAAAAGGGCTATCTCCCGAAACATCCGAATTAATTTGCATCTCGGCACGAAGGTACAAGTATCAAGTTTCTTCTATTTATTTACACGGTTTAATTTGGTAATAAGTAAGTAATGCATGAATTAGGATAAATCTAGTCACACAGTCTAACTTTCATATTTTAAAAGCTTACTTAGATAGTGTGTGCCGCCCTTTAATAGCATTGTTCGGGACGAACAACTAAAAGTGTGGGGTGATCTGATGGACCATAATTGTATGAATTATAAACACAGTTAAACCCACCAAATTAGACTGTTTGTCTATTTAACTTTTGCTTGTTAGTTCCGATATTTATCTACAGGGTATTTTGGAGTCTACAGAGAATACAGGCTAAGGAGGAGTTTTTAAGCTGAAAAGATATTACGAGTCATTCCAAGGTCGCAACCAGATTCCGACTGAAGAAATATCATGAATCTGACATGGAATCACTCAAAACAAGTCCAACCGAAGAGCAACCAGAGTCAGACCGGAGCTGAAAGGAGCCGATGGCTTTTGTGAAAAGATCACAAACTCACACATGTCCTCTCCTCCTCCTTCACACATGGGCGGCTAAGGGGAGGAGGCTCCTCCTCACATGGGCGGCTAATGGCTCCTCCACTCCCCTTGCGCCACCTCACCCGGCGGCTTTTGGCTCTTCCACCTCTCACCCGGCGGCTTTTGGAGCTCCACTCCTCCCTTGCCAAGTGTTGGCCCTCCATTGCTCCTCCATGTCTATAAATAGATGCCCTCTTCACTTGTAATCAAAATCCTCATCCCACAATCCATCCCACAATCCATACAACACTTATCTCTCTAGATTTTGGCACTTTTGTAAGCTTTGTTTGAAATCTATAATACTCCTGTTGGTTCTTGAGTATTCTAGTAGTCTTTGAGAATACTCCTGTTGGTTCTTGAGTATTCTCCTTTACTTACTGTCTTTCAAAAACCCTCGAGTACTTAGCTATGGTATCCACCTCTATGGATATTCGTAGCTAAACTCTTCATTCGGTTGAAGGGGTGTACTTGTATCATAAAATGTTTTAGGCTATACTCTTAGTGCCTCTTCTTTGTGTTCAAAACTTGTTCTATGTGCCATATATTAGGTCAGAACTTCCAAGGTTGAGTGGATGCTTGAAATGGCAAAACGCTTCCGTGGGGGTTCGTGAACATACTCGGGTAAGTGGATGCTTGAAATGGCAAAGCTTATCTGAGGAGTTCAACCTCTCTAAAACACCATTTGGTTTGATCGGAAATGATTGATCAAATGGATGCACATAGGCTAGTATACCTTGAAATGGGGTGCTATTCTAAATACAACAAGTGCTCTACGACCTTGAAATGGGCTAGACAGTGTGGCAAATCGAGCGCTTGAAATGGCCTTGATACACGTTTGAATACTTAGCAGGATCACTAAAGGTCAATGATAAACATGCTATGATACAAGGCCCCCGAAACCGAATGCTTTCCTTAGATTAAAACACTACATGCACTTACTTCCTTAGTATAAACTGCCCTTTCAACTGCTGACGTTCCGCAAGACTTGCCGATCACGCAACAACCGCTGTAAGTCTTCTTTTTACTTTCAGTATTTACTTTTATGTCATTTACTTTTCCGCACTAAAAACCAAAACCAACCAACCAATCACTTAGCTGTTAGTAGTAAAACCTCAATCAACCAAAAAACACGCTCCCCCGCCGTACGATCCCTCAAAGAACAACTTAGCCCCCTAATTCCCTTGGGTTCGACCCCTACTTACCACTTGCTACCCAGTAGTGAAGTCGCGAGTAGCGGACTTATAAATTTATTTGTACATTTGCTCTGACGACAAGCATCTGTCAAGACCACTGATTGATGAGTTGAAAATGTTGTGGAATACAGGAGTTGTTACATTTGATCGTTATTCCGGATCGTCATTTGTTATGAAAGCTGCGATAATGTGGACGATTAGTGACTTCTCGTGCTTAGGCATGTTGGGCGGTGTCAAAACAAAAGGGTATTGACGCGCGTCGTCTGACGCGTCAAACTTACTACTAGCTAGCGGTAAGCAGGGTCGAACCCAAGAGAGCTGGTTTGTGAAGCTGTAATTGTAAACAAATAAAAAAAGGGGGGTTTTTTGTGAGCAATTATTGTAAGGCACAAGATAAAAAAAACTAACGAGATTTCAATCAGAGAGAATATTCAGCTTAGGGTTTCTATTATGACATGTTTATCATCGACTACTAATAATCAAACCTCAAGTTTCTAAGTGTGGCTATTCCGCCAAAGGTAACAACCCAAAGTATCCCGGCAAAGGTGATACACCACAATCTAACCCGGCAAAGGTGTTAGACTTCTAGTTCTCCTAAACGCAATAATCCGGCAAAGGTATTAGCGAACCGAGGTGTTACAACCTGTCTTTACGGCAAAGTATCCAACAAGTATTAACGATAGGGATTGAATTGTTCGGCTAAGCTTTACGGCAAAGTATCCACTTAGCTTCACAAGTCAATCCTTGAAATTAAGCACAAGAACTAGACAAACAAGAAATTGCATTAAAAATAAAGTCTCAAAACGTTTGTCACAATGAACGAAACCTTAAACTGAATTAGGAGTTTAGCTACTCATATCCATGGAAATAAAAACACAAAATATGGTGAATGATGAAAGTAGGAAAATCTCTTCACTCTTGTCGAAAGCTTGCGTCTTCTCCAGAACCGTCTCGAATGATGGATGATTATGAGATTAATGATAGAAACCCTTCTCCAAACCTTAATTTATAAGTTTTGGAGTTTCTATATCTGTTTTTGGGCCAAATTGCCCAATTTTGGACTTGCTGACATCATCAAAATTATTGATGACATCATCGCCGCGCCCAGTATAGACGTTAGCGGGCGCTCCCAACCTTGACGTTATCGGTACTGGCCGCTCCCAGCGTTGACGTTAGCACAGCGGCTAATGTCTTCATCGGACGCGATCCACACTTAGTCTGGTTTTCCTTTCTGCGCGCCAGTTCCGACTTCGACTCTGAATTTGACCTTCTATATGACCTCGAATGCTCTCCGTGTGAACTAGAGAGTTGTAGGTAATTGAGTCATCTACGCAACGACGCCTGGCTCATATTATTCTGCTCTGTGATCCATTCTCAGAACTCCGCGGAGCGTCCAAAGGTCTGATCTGTTATTGTGAGTTTTTTTTGCATGAAATGCCGTCTTTTCCCTCCTAGAGCTTCCGAAACACCTGAAATGCAAAACAACACTAAAAAGTCAATGTTTGCATAATAAAGTGCCGAAATAGATGGGATTGGTTAGTTCGACGAGTCGTATAAATACGACTCATCAAACCACCCCACGAACAAGAACAAAGTCATAGAAGGAAAACAAATATAACACCACAAATTCTTCGACGCCCTGGATAGATGCACATGTATATGAGTTGCTAGTCTAGATTCAGCTTTTCTACGCATAACTCAATCGTTACTCAAATTATCATGCTCAACACAAAATTAACTTGATACATGTTACCTTTGAGCGGAAATTCAAACCAATTCGGATGAATGGGAGATAGTCCTTTTTAGACCCATGATCTGCACTCGCTGTCCCGAACTCTAGCTATATGGTTACACTTCATTGTTTTTTCTTGAACGTGATTCATTCGAGCTTCAAGGTTTTTGAGCTTTTTTTTCTTCTTTTGTTGGACAGCTTTTGTAGTGACTTTCTTTGGCCTTTGGCTCTTGATGTATGAATGATGTACTTCACTTTTTGTTGTATAAAACTTCACAACGTGGCTGATTTTTCTAGAGCTTTGCTCCTTTATTGTGAACAGCTTGTCCTTTTTCTTCTTTTCTTTTGAAGGAGGTCCAATCATCGCCCGCACTTTCTCATCCTCGACCTTTTTGACGCGAGTCAAGATGGGGGCCCTCCACCTATTTTCCCAGTTACTTCGGACTAGAGATAGCACGGTCTGTTTTCTCGTCCCGCCTACCTACATAAACGCTGCAGTGGCGGAGCCAACTCTGAACCATATCGTCTCGAAGTGCTAGCCTCCACGAAATCTACATAACCATATAACTCGAAATTCGGTCCTTTGAATGCTTCGTCAAGTCTCTCTAGGACATTTCTATCAACTCCACATCCCTGTTTATCTCAACTCAAAAGACACGTAGTGGGTTAAATTCATATGTAAAAGCATAATTCAAATTTTACGAGAAGAACACATCTAATCAGCATCATCTATTTCACATCGTCAACATCCAATACTGCATATCCGGGAAAAAGAGAGAAATTTCATACTTTTCAAAAAAAATTTAAAGGGAACGTGCTGACACAGTACATATGCAAGAAAAATAAATATGCTGACACAACAGACTGACTCTCCCACCCCACACTTTTGAACAAAGTCGTGTCCTCACGGTACGACTTAAGCTCAAAGACACAACAATGCAGGACACACAAACGTAGGGAAAAAGCAAATAGAGAATAAGGGTGAACATGCACTCCCCTTGTTTCGTCGCGTGATGGTAAGAATTCTGGTCAAACGAGTCGGTCAACACTGGTCAATGGTCAACCGCACCCACAATAGACATTATGGGTGCGGTCGGTCAACGCCTTACTGTTCACACTCGGCGCGCCACTAACGTTGCCTGTGGGCGCGGTGCTAATGTTCGCAATCGACGCGATTCGTACTGAGTTGTACCTATTTTCTGCATGAAAAACATCTCTTTTCCCAAAAGACAAAGTAAAAAACATGACATAAGACTCAAACAAACATGAATGATATAAATATAAAATACAAAAATTTGACGGGCTGCCTCCCTGCGAGCGCCTTTGTTTCACGTCGTTGGCTCGACGATACCTCTTTAGGGATCACAAGTTAGGATCCCATGGGTGTGTGAGGTCAAACTTCCGGATCGTCATTTGTTATGAAAGCTGCGATAATGTGGACGATTAGTGACTTCCCGGGCTTAGGCATGTTGGGCGGTGTCAAAACAAAAGGGTATTGATGCGCGTCGTCTGACGCGTCAAACTTAATATTTATATCTCCTGCAACTACTAGCTAGCGGTAAGCAAGGTCGAACCCAAGAGAGCTGGTTTCTGAAGCTGTAACTGTAAACAAATAAAAATGGGGGTTTTTTGTGAGCAATTATTGTAAGGCACAAGAGAGAAAAAACTAACGAGATTTCAATCAGAGAGAATATTTAGCTTAGGGTTTCTATTGTGACATGTTTATCATCGACTGCTAATAATCAAATCTCAAGTTTCTAAGTGTGGTTATTCCGGCAAAGGTAACAACCCAAAGTATCCCGGCAAAGGTGATACACCACAATCTAACCCGGCAAAGGTGTTAGACTTCAAGTTCTCCTAAACCCAATAATCCGGCAAAGGTATTATCGAACCCAAGTGTTACTACCTGTCTTTACGGCAATATCCAACAAGTATTAACGATAGGGATTGAATTGTTCGGCTAAGCTTTACGGCAAAGTATATACTCAACGACATATGGCTCATATTTTTCTCTCCGCGGTCCATTCTCAGAACTCCATCGAGCGTCCAAAGGTCTGATCTGCCATTGTGATGTTTTTGGCATGAAATGCCGTCTTTTATGCGCGTTCCCTCCTAGAGCTTCCGAAACACCTGAAATACAAAACAACACTAAAAAGTAAATGTTCGCATAATAAAGTGCCGAAATAGATGGGATTGGTTAGTTCGACGAGTCGTATAAATACGACTCATCAGGTATAAAGCATGTCCACTATGTTTGGATGAAGTCGATGCTACACATTTGACTGGGAGAATGGCATATCAAGGTCATCGTAGATGGCTTTCCAAAAATCATGAATGGAGGAAAGCCGGACACAAGTTTAATGGTCAAGTTGAAATGAGGGACAAGCCACCTTCTCTTTCAGGCTCTGAAATTTTTGATGAGATTATTAGTCATGGCTACCCGGCACTTAGCTTACATCCAATGTTCAAGGCTCGAGGTACTACTGAGAAGGTGTGTTGGACACATAAGAGTATTTTCTATGAGTTTCCGTATTGGAAAACATTCAAACAACCTTACTCATTGGATGTTATGCACATAGAAAAGAACGTTTTTGACAACATAATTGGAACCGTACGTGCCTTGGAAGAAAAAACAAAAGATGACCAAAAAGCACGTGGATGTTTGATGAAGCAGGGGGTGCGTAAGCATTTGTGGGATAAGTTCAAAGGATCATCTACAAAAAGAGAGAAGGTTTCTCAAGCATCATACATAGTGTTACCGGAACACAAAGTCGAAATACTTGAGATGATAAAAGATGTCCAGTATCCACATGGTTATGCGGGGAGCTTGAAAAATAAGATAAATTTGCAGGATAAAAAGTTTAATGGTCTGAAGACGCATGACTGTCACATCATGCTACAACGTATACTTCCCGTTGTCATCCGACTGTATTTGTCGTATGGTGTTGTGAGTTGCCTTATATCCCTATCACATTGGGTTCAGAAGTTATGTTGCAGTGAGTTGATGAGAACGGATGTCATACAGATGAAGGCGGATATAGTGATGATTCTTTGTAACTTTGAGCGAATTTTTCCTCCAGTTTTTTTCAGTATTATGGTCCATCTTATGGTTCATCTACCGGATCAGCTTTTGCTAAAGGTCATGTACACTACAGCTGGATGTATCCGATAGAGAGGTACACTACATGAAGCAATTTTTATTTGATTAATCATTTTTAATGTCGTATTAACTATTGAAAATATTTTACAGGCAACTAGGTGAGTATAAGAGGCATGTGAGAAACACGCGATATCCTGAAGGATGCATAGCTGAACAGTACATTGTGCAAGAATGCGTGACCTACTATAAGTCATACACGGGCAACAACATATCAGACTAGAACCTAAAGTAAATGTTATTTGTAATCACATCAAGCCATTATGTCACATTCCGAGAAGAAAACTCACAAATGAACAAATTTTGGTTGCTCATTGGGAAGTGATGGTTCAGTGCGAACAAGCAAAGACCTATATTAATGACCACAAGAAGCGATTTGAAAGAGAATATCCTGATTGTGGCGAACAAATTCGGATTAAACACTTTCTCCCTATTTTAAAATTTGGGTATGCTCCTGTGTTTATCGCATTCATACTATCATTCATACATTTCACAAATCCCTTCATATCATTCATTTTTTGTTTGTCACTATGTGATTGCAGATGGAAAAACTACGCAATGAAGGGGATCAAAGATATAATCCAGTGCTCCATTACTTGGCATATCAACCTCAAAGATATAAATACATGTTGATTTGGGATTCGTTGCCCAAATGCATCATGGTGAAAATGAAAATGAAAATGAAAATGAAAATGAAAATGAAAATGAAAATGAAAATGAAAATGAAAATGAAAATGAAAATGAAAATGAAGATGAAGATGAAGATGAAGATGAAGATGAAGATGAAGATGAAGATGAAGATGAAGATGAAGAACAATATTATGAAATTGTGGATGAAGAACAAGAAGATGATGAAATGATGGATGAAGAAAAAGAAGATGGTGAAATGATGGATGACGAACAAGAAGATGATGAAATGATGGATGAAGAACAAGAAGATGATGAAATGATGGATGAAGAACAAGAAGATGATGAAGATATTTAATTAGTTTCAATATCAAGTGTGTTGTGTGTTTAATATATATATCATATGTGTGGCCAAGTGTGTTTGAACAAGGGATGTTTGCCCATTTGAAGTTTAATTTCAATATCAAGTGTGTTGTTTGTTGAATACCATATGTGTGGCCATGTATGTTGGGTGTTTGCATTTTTCTAATCCGGTCACTTAAGCAACAGCTCACGATAATTATTGTTGCATAAGACAAATATGAAAGGCGGGAACTAATTTGGAAAAGGAGGGACTGAACAAATTTTGAAGGGGGAAAGGAAATACATGGCTAAAAAATTTCATATTTCAATCCCGCCGTATCAAATGCAACAGCCATATATGCAACAAAGAAATGATGTTGCGTTACTATGAACGAAGCTTAATTTTCATTTCCCGCCAAAAAAATTTCAATTCCCTCTAACCAAATTATGATGCATATGACACAATGCAACTTGGTATTACAACCCTCCGTTGCATTAAGTCCGAACCACAAGCCCCTCATCATAACTCATAAACCCTCCGTTGCGTAAGTGGTTTATCCTTAATTAACCCTCATTTAACACACTCGAGACCCTTAACAAAACATTACAAATGCAACGAAAGACAAATGTTTAAGGTTACGATAATTGATTTTGGGAACAATGATTATCCTACAAAGCAAATATTCAAACCAAAGGTTACAACATATTCAAAGCTAGATCAACATATGCAAACAACATATTCTAAGTTAGATCAAGATTACAAACATTGATGAATTTGGTGATGAATAGTTATGTTGTTATGAGATAATAGTTAGATTACAAACAACATATTCAAAGTTAGATCGAGATTACAAACATTGATGGATTTGGTGATGAATGGTTATGTTGTTATGAGATAATAGTTAGATTACAAACAACATATTCAAAGTTAGATCAAGATTACAAGCAATGACCAAGATTACAAACAACATATTCAAAGCAATGACCAAGATTACAAACATTGCAATTATGAATTATGTTGTTATGAGATAATAGTTAGATCACAAACATAAAGCAATGACCAAGATTACAAACATTGCAAGCATGAATTATGTTGTTATGAGATAATAGTTAGATCACAAACATAATATTCATTCACAAGATTATATCATGTGTACATAAAGATTGTGTTTGAAAGAATTCACTAAATAAATTTATGTATTCACCAATGAAGTATGAATTCACTATATCATGTGTTCATAGTGATAACGTATTGGTAAATTTGGTGATGAATTCACTAATGAACGGTTTATTTGGTTAATTAAGGTTACAACTTGGTTAATTTGATTAATTGTGGTTATAAATTGGTTAATTATGGTTATAAATTTCTTAATTTGGGATAGTATGTTATAACTTAATGTATGCACATATTGGGCACGTGTAACTTGATTTTTATGTAAATTTTGGGAACATTACGTGTAAAACAATTAGGAATTGCCGCTTAATACATTCCTTTTCCCTCTTCCCCATAACTAAGAAACCCTAAACAACACATCTCCCCAGTATCAAACACACTTGACGCCACTCCACAATTGAAAACCCTACACACACCGCTCAACCCCACTCGCTTCCACACCGCTCGCTTCCACTCTCGCTTCGTCTCTACATCTCCGCCGTTTCGAACCATACAGCTACCATGGTGCCGACGTCCAAGAAGTTGAGGAATCTGCAGGAAGTCATAGCCGAGTCCAGCTCACAAAGGAAGAAGAAGCAAGTTGCCGCTGGGAAGAGGTCCATGCTTCTGGCCTTGCGAATGAAATCACAACGAATCCGAAATCGTACCCTGAAGACATGTCGTGCATTGTCTCCCATAGTTGTCTGTCCATTACCGTCTGCTCAACCAAGCCCTCAACCGGCTACTCAACCAAGCCCTCAACCGTCTACTCAACCTAGCCCTCAACTGTCAGCTCAACCAAGCCCTCAAGCGTCAGCTCAACCATCTCCTCCTCAGGATCTGGCTGCTGCCGATGTAGAAAATGACAACCAGCCCCATTGTGAAGAGGACCTACTACTGGAAAGACACGTGAGGACCTTCCGTGGCCCATCACTTCCAGCAAACCTTGTAAAGTAGCCTAGAAACAAGCTACCCCGTCGTGCGCCTTTACCGGAGCCTCATGTGCTTTCACCAAACCACTCCAACTCCCAAACAACCACTGCTGCAGTTTCTCGCCCTCAAATGTCCTTGCCATACCCTCAGTCCAAATCATTCCAGCCTCGCCCTGGTGGATCAAATAACTCCGTCCACTCCCGGCTAATGACACCTGCTACTGTGTCCCTTAACGAGCCAGAGGCGCCAGAGCTCTCAAGTGTCCAAATTCCGGAGCTCATCTTGCAGCCCCGCACTCGGTCCTCATCCCCTCCACCACTGGTCGATAATGATGATCAGCTCCATGTGCCTAATGCAACGAAGAGCATAAGAAAGCAAGGAGGTGGATCGACTTTGACACAAGGTTAAATCCTTATTATCTGTTATTGGTGTGTATATTATTTGTAATGTGAGTCTTGATTTAATTAACTTTTATATTTGATATGTAGTAGAAGCTCCAGCAAAGAAAAAACGGGGCGTCGTTAATGGAACCAAGCTAGGGACCCATTTGAACAACATAGGACCCAACAAGAAGATACGATTAGAGGTTGGACTAAATGGCATCAACCCGTCCAATAAAATGCTAAGGAGCTTGTTGGTACATGCGATTGGCGCATATGGGAAGACAGTGGTTCCGATGAATGTGGCAAGCTTTTCTGAAGTGTCCGAAACTGTATGGGAAGATCTTTTGGTGCATATACGTTTAAGTAATATTGTTGTGTGTTATTTGTTAGCGTAATATGTTATGAGATTAACATCTACTGGCTAGTTCAGTCATTATTTGTTAATTTAGTAGCTTAATAATGTTTCCCATTTATTAGTTGTGAAATCTGTCAATGATGAATACCTGACTTTTTTTTGGTAGTGTTCTTTTGAGATTTTGGAGAGTCAAAAGTGGCTTAAGACGCTAATCATGAAGACCGCAGCAAACATTTTTCGAGGCTGGAAATGCAGATGCAAGACATTCTATCGTGAAAATCCAGACATAATTCCAGAGGAGTTTCAGAATCGGCAGGACTAGTGGGAGTGGCTGAAAAACCACTTTGATAACCCAGTATTTAAGGTATTATTAGTCCATAGTTCTGTCATTTAATTATGAAACATGTTACTAATCCCTTTCAAATGTTTGTTCACGGGAAAAGAGTTTACAAATGAAGAGAATTAGAGAGAATCGAGCCAACCACTATTCAGGCAAGCTGCCCTTCGTCTACGGGGCACATGAATATATGGATAAAGGACACAAAACAGCATATTTGGCTGCATTTGAAGATGTGTACGGTGGTGACCACTTGGAGCACCCCTGGTGGTATTTTTCTCAACCTATTATTTGGATTTTTTACTTTCATTCAATTATTCATGTATTATTACTGTTGTGATAAGTTTGTAAGTGTCTATTGTTGTTGTGATCACGCTAAATGTTGTTTTGCATGTTGTTTCTTGCCACATAGTCTTCTTGAACATATATTGTTGCTGAATCACATTGTTTGATGTGTGAGTTAGTTTTTGCCTTCTTATACATTTGGCCTTTTTATGTTTTACATTATTTGTACTGTTTGCTGTGAAAATGCCCATCATCGCAAGTTGTTAAGTGGATGTGTATATTTTCTGATTGCTTGCAGTTTGTTTATGTCATTTGTTTTTGTTGCTTCAAATTGTACATCAGTGTGTACTTACATTTGCTTATGTATTTCTAATATACTATTGCTGATGTAGTTGCTCATTAGAATGATAATTAATGTTAAACTTGTTTTACTAATTGTTTTTATGATGCCATCCATTAATTTTTTTGCTGCCATTTGTAGGCAATGATGAGGCTGAAGTTGACTGACATGATGGGTGGTGAAATTGACTTTGATTCCCTTGTGGATCCTTTTCCTGTTGAGGCCCAGCTTGAAATCATTGATGACGTGATGGGGCATCGCAAAGGAAAGCCAGCTGCAGGGCAATTTTTTTTGAAGCTTATATGGATCTACGTGAGGAGCTCGAGAGGACCAAATAGGAGAGGCAGAGAGAACAAGAAGAGGCTGCCCAGAAAGAGGCATAATCACTAGCTATGATGAGAAACCTTGAGGAGAGGATCCGAGCTCTCGAAGAACAAAGAAGTGGTAAGGCGGGCACTCCAGCCAATGCTCCCAGTGAGGGAGCCAGTTACGTCATTCCCAACTTCCTCAATTTAGGATAAACTCTAACTTATGTTCAAAACTTGTTATTTTGGTGCATGGATCCAAACTATGAACTTGTTATTTTGATGTTTGGATCCAATCTATGTAATTAAGCAAATCAGGTTGCTTAATTTTTGATCTGCTTTGGATCGAAACATTAATCCGAAAAACAGGATTTCATCTTGTTGCATAAAATTTTAATATTTGTTTATAAGGGTTGTTGCATTTGTTTGTCCATAATGTGGCATGTGTTTCGTTGCATAAGAGAAATATATTTACAAACCTCGTTGCATAACCTACAAATTACCTCGTTGCATATGTTTTAATAATACTTGGTCTTCTAAACATCCGTTGCGTAAGACGGCTGTTGCATTTTTCACAGCGCAACTCAATGTTTGTTGCACTAGACCGAGTTGCATATGCCTTGTTGCAAAAGAAAATTTCAACGAGACTGTAAAATGCGTTGCTTAAGATGGATACTAATGCAACACGACTTTGTGTTGCACAATGCAACAATAACTTTTTTGTTCATTGAAAATGGTTTTTGCAACAAAGCATATGCAACGTGGTCTAATGCAACGGATGCATTGTTGCGCGTGACCATTGCAACGTATTCTGAGTTAAAGCGACACATTTTCGGATGTTGCATTTGTGTCAAAATGGTATAGTGACTACAAATTTAGCTCAAATATACAACGAAATTTTGCAGTGGTTTGTTTTCCGCTGAAAATTTATACAAAGGTAATGCAATGGTTATACAGGGGTTTTAATAAAAATAAGTTTTTCGTCAAGCTTTTCTGCGGTTTTCGTTTTCCCACACATTTTACTATGTAAAATATGTGGTGATAATTGCCCCTCTACAAAAGAGTAATAACCATGAATTTACAATGGTTTTTGCTATGATGATTTTCCAACGGTACAATTTCAATGTATATCCGTCACAAATATGGTAAATTAAAAACAATATAATTTATATTTTCTATTTCCCCTTCTCCCCTGCCCTAAAACTGTATCGAGACTCTGCAGCAGAAGAAACAACCCGTCTGCCTCATTTATGCGGCCTCTCCACCCAGCTTTTGCCCATCCGCACTGGCCACATCCGCCTGATTTGTTTGAGGTATGGATTTGGTTATCTACTCGTGGTCGTTTCAACATCCTATAATACCACTGTGAAGTTTAGGCGTTGTTAATTTTAGTTTGTTTATCTACTCGTTTTGGTGTTGATTTCCAACAGAGTTACCCGCCTGCCGCCTCTGCTAGCCCCTGCCGGCGCACCCTCCTTCATCCGCCACATGCCGCATATCTCTCCAAAGTAACTCACTTTGCATATTGAATGCATGGTTGTCACGGCGATAAGTCGAGTCGAGTCGATAGGATTATCACTCGTCGATTAGTCGACTAATCGTGATTAGTCGTTGACTAGTCGACATATATAATTCACATATATAATATAAGAGGAGACAGTATAAAATGAAGAGAAAAAATGCAAAATTGAGAAGAAGTGTTTTTTTGTTGCTGATGTAAAGTATCAACAAAACAAAAACATAAAAGAACTAGTGAACTAAAGAAATCCAATCAAATGTTTTCATCAAGCTCTATGTCTTCAGTTGTCTCTCGATCATTACTCTCGTGATTGGAAGTAGATGGTCTTCCATAGTCATCATCAACATCTTCATCATCCTTTAAAATGACATAATCATTGTTCTCTTCCATCTCAGTATCGGATGATACATCTACTTGAGAAGAAGAGTCACTAGCATGAAGTCCACCTCTTCTAGCATTACGGCGATCCTGAAGGCCATCTGATGCATCCAATGCTGTATCCAAGGTTGTCAAAATCGCGATTTAAATCGTGAAATCGCACGATTTTACGATTCTAGAAGTACATTTCGAGTCAAATCGCATGTAAAATCGTTTTGAGGTAAAATAGCACTGTAGCACGATTTTACAACAGTAAAATCGGGTGAAATTGGGTAAAATCGTTAAAATATGAAAAAAAATTTTGATAAAATTATATAAAAGTCATTTTAAAATAAATAATTGATTGTTAAGAATCTTTAACATGTTTATCCTTATAATTAAATTATAAAGTTGAAATTTGATTCATTTATTTTTTTTATAGTGTTTAAAAAATATATTTAATGTTTAATATTTAATATTATTTAAATAAAAGGTAAACTCGGCGATTTTACGATTTGATTCTACGTTCCGATTCTACCTAGGCAACCCGAGTCAAGGTAAAAACTCGATTCTGACAACCTTGGTTGTATCTACCGCAAACCATAAGGCATCACCGGGATCAACGACATCTCCATTCACCCACTCGTTGTCCCATTGGAAGTCCTCTAGAACGAGTGGATTAAAAATTTTATTGTCTTCACGCCTCTTTTGAAACCTTGTCGCAATCTTTCGGTTGTATTGAACATACACCAAATCATTTAAGCGTTTGTGCTCCAATCTATTCCTTTTCTTTGTGTGCATCTAGAAAAAGATTGTTATTTGGTAAATATTAATAGTGTTAACAATGACACAATAAAAACAGACAAAGCAAAGTTGAGAGGTTACTCACAAACTCAAAAGTACTCCAGTTACGTTCGCAACCGGATGAGGAACAACATAGGCCAACAATTCTCTTTGCGAACAACCCAAGCTCAATGGTATCACCACCAAAAGCACTCCACCAATCAACTGAAATAAAAAAAGATAAAATGAAAAAACTATTAAAATTCCACACATGTTATAAATTTATAAACACTTACGTGGGCTCTTTTTTCCCTACTCATGGTTGGCAATATCTTTCCAAATGAATTTCTTGAATTCTCGTACTGATCGGCTTGGTCACTTATCTTCATCACCAAATCTGTATCAACGATCATCTTTTCAAGAACATTATTAAACTTGATCCTCAACCGTGAAGAGTATGTATATTCATTTTCTTTGATCGTAAAGAATTTTCCTGGATTAAGGAATAAAGCAGCTCCATACAAATCAACTTCCATTTGAGATTTCCATCGCCTCTCAATAATATTTAAAACTTTGGTAGAAAGTCTTTGTTTTTTATCAAGTGCATCTTTGATCCTCTTTTTGGCAAAATCCATTGCCTGAACAATGAGGCTACCTGAACAACATGCTCTCTCCCAATAAAATTAATATGTTCCTCGAACATATTAGCCAACATATTCGCATCTTGTACCTTACTTGAAACATCAACTGAACACAGGAAAAAAGTCCCCTCCTGACTCTTAAAAAGAAAATTGATCAGATGTCTGCCCCTTCTATCAGTCCATCCATCAGACATTAGTGTACAACCATAAAGCTTCCAAGATTTTTCATGTTTTACTCTTAGCTTATCAGTCTCCAACTTTGCTTTCTCAAGTTATGGCACTCGTAACTCGTGATAGCTTGGCGGCTTCAACCCCGGTCCAAATTGTCCAATAGACTCTATCATAATCTCATAACTTCTAGAATGCGCGGCATTGAATGGTATTCCATTTTCATAGAAGAAATTTGATATGTGCATCTTTACCCTATCTTTCTCTTCTTCTGTCTTCGTCGTATATTCAAGAGTAGTTTGAGATGGACCTTTGCTATGTCTTTCCTCCACCACTTCCTCAGGAGTCTTTCGTAGCTTAGAAGCAATTGTTTGAGTTGGCTTCAATAATTGTGGTACTTTGAAATTCGTAGCCGTCCTCTTTCTTTTTGATGATCCTATCGAACTTGACACGGTGCGGGAAGCAGCCGTTGATGTTTCATTTGGTTCTGCATCATGATTTCCATCATCATCATCCTCATCATCTAGTGGCACATAAGTCTTTCTTTTACCCTTCTCAATAGCTTCCCTCATCTCTTTAATTATTGCAGTGGTAGTATTTTTGCACTTCGTTACTTCCGGATAACCACCGGCAAGATGCATCTTCACCCTTTTAATTCCTCTATGCACTTTCTTATTACATAGAGTGCATTCGATCAAGTCCTTTTTATTTAAATCTGGCCAAAATCCATATTTCCATCCAGGATCCGGTGATTTTGCCTTCCTCGTAGGATCCTTAGATGGATCATAAGCATCGTCCGAAGATTGTTCTGCCATCTACACACGAAAAAAAGAAACCAGAAAATATAGAATCAGATTTTAAAACAAACAAGCCACCTGATGTGGATTTCAAACCATCAACTTTTTAAAAACTTTTAAAACAAACATATTTCCCACTGATGAAAAACATTCACAATCACCATCAATCGCTGATGAAACAATGAAAAAGATGGGTTTTGAATTACCTGGTCAGATGGCGAGCTGCGGGCAGAGAAGGGTTTTGAATCTCTAAATTAGGACTATCGCGACCTAGCTTGTTTCTTCAATCGCCGCAGAGAAGAGAAGGGACGGATGAAAGAGACGATCATCGCGACCTTCTTCTCTGTTTTTTCAATCCAACCTAGCGTTTTTCCTTATTGGGCCTAATTTGAGCGACTAGGCGAGCCCATAACGTCTAAGTTGAGCGACTAGTCGTTACTTAACTCGTCAAGTCGGTCGACTTTCCCCCAAACACCAAGGCGAGCTTGCTAGGCGTTCGACCAAAAACGACTTGAACGATTAATCGCGATTAATCGAGCGCCGTGACAACCATGATTGAATGTTTGATTTTATGATTTTTTTTTAAATTGAAATTGGATTTGGGGGATTTGGTTGGTGGTGGTTTTGTGGAGGTCGGATTAAGGGATTTGGGGTCTCGGTTGGGTTGTGGTCGGTTGTGGATTATGGTGGCTGGGTGGTGTGAGTGTGACGTGATGGTTTTGTTGAGGGTGGTTTGGTTGTTTATTCGTGTTACGACTGGGGATTTGAATTCTAACAATTTGACTCTCCATAGTGTGTAAAGGAAGTGGGCTTTGATGGATTCTTGAGTTTGTAAAAATGACACACCTATTTTTTATAGTGTGAAAAGGCGCAAGGTGGAGAGCTCAGGGTATGTGTAGGAAATTCAAGAATCTGTGTAGTCTGTGACATCGGTCGGCCAAAGTTCAGGCATGTTTAGTATATTTTTAAAATAAAATGTTGTGTTTTTTTAGGGATGACAAATAGTACAAGAGTTGGACAATGCCTAAACACTAACTCAATCCAGTACCTTAAACCAAACTGAAGCACAGCCACTAACGGCGTCGCATCCCATACACTCAGAGCCATTGCAGCTAAAGCTGCACGAAAACACCACCAGATAGGTGGGAGGACACCGCCAATCAGGCGGGAGAACACCACCAACAAAGGTGGGAGGACACCACCACATGGTGGGAAGACACCGGACCGAATCGGCCGAAAAACCTAACGCTAAGATATAGACAACCTATACTACCCGGCAGCCCCAACCGGAGCCACCAACTACAAACCTAACTAAACAAAAACCGGCGACCCCAAAGCAGAGCCACCGCCAGCACCACACCAACTGGCGCAACCCACTCTCGCCCACCTCGCCAAGGTTGCTGCCCGGACCACCGCCAGCACCGCTCAGGCCTCCACCAGCACCACGACGGCCAACACAGCATCAACAGATAAGCAAGGAGGAAAGAAGCCCCAAAAAACACAAACAGCCCGCCGGAAGCCACCACCGCCATCGTCGAGCACCTCCCCCGACAGCAGCAACCCGTGGGAGGCAACGGACAACCGCGAAGCGGGAGGAAAACGAGACGGAGAGACTTACCGGCGGTAGGAAAGCACCAGAACTTCTTCGGTCTTCGACGGTCTTCTTCGCGGCTTCGGAGTGCTTCTGGGGAAAGGCTATTGTGGGCTTAAAACAAAATGTTGTGTTTGAATGGCGTAAATAATCACATCTGTGTTTTACCTTTGTAGAGTTAGTTGTTCATGCAGTTTTTGACATTATTTCTGCTGCTTATAAAATTAGAACTTGTTCTTGTGACATAAACATTGCGTGCGGAAATGAGACTATGAATACACATTGTAATCCAACTAATATAAGGACAGTTACTCTCTGCCTGTTATTTCTCCGTTGAATCCCTTTTATCGTAATAGGAGTATTATATATTTGTGTGACTGTCGTATTTTTTCGAAGAAAGTTTGTGAACCTGACTCATTATTACTACTGAATGGTTACCTTTGAGCAGAAAGTACTCTTTTACAATAGTTGAACTGCACTGCTTAAGCACTGTTTAATTGCGAAATATTTACAGGAATTAAGGCTTGGAAATGATGAACCCGTTTATCAAGCATCATTTGTGTGAACTCTGTATGCCAGTGCTAGTTTTTTTATGACTTCACTATATAAGTATAAGAATTGAACATTAGCTCCATCTTCACTAAGTATAAAATTAGGGAAAAGTACAGTTTGGTGCCCCGAACTATCATCCATTTCCAACTTACTGTCCGAACTATGAAATTTTCCACAAAGGGGGCGAACTATTAAACAAGTTTCCAAAACAGGTTTTCCATCCAACGGCGTTAACAATTTTACTAACACCGTTAGGGTCAATTACTTTCTACTTTCAATTAAACCGAACCAAAATAAATTGAGATTGAGATCATATTAACCGAACAATTATAATTAAAACAAATCTCAGATTTAAACAAATATAAATTAATCACATAACTGTTTTTATTTACCGAATTAACTTTTTCATTAATGAATATGTAACAATTTAACAAAAACATATCATCTTCCTCCTCACTCCTCACTCCCCGAAACCCTAATCTTCCAGATCTCCGCAGCCAAGTATTTGCATTCAAAAATTCAATCCTCTTCAAGCCGCAACCAAGTAATCAATCTGTTGAGAATCGATTTCGCCTTGTTCCTAATCGCTTCAATCATCGAATCATCATTCACGCAGTCCTCTTCCGCCTCTAAATTAGCAGCCTCTTCACCACCGGTCAAGACGCTTATGCTGATGGTCACTGACGTCGATTTCCGCTTTTACGCCAGAGGCTACTATTCCGTCTCAGCCGACCGCAGCACTCTCTCCATCAGCGCCTGCGCGACTCTTTCAGCTTCGTTGTCGCCTCCGGCTCCTGCTGCTCTATCTCCTCGGGCTGCGGATTCTTAATTTGCATGTTCAGGCTCCCGCAAGGGTGTCAACTGCCGGAGCATTTTTATTTGAATATTAGGAGGGTTTGATTATTTTTATTTCCTATCGTTACCGAATGCATTTTTATATGGCGATTGAGGTTATGGTTTATCGTTTGTGTTTATGTACTCAATTCGTAAAAATAAAAACCATGTGGTTTGAAAAATTGAAGCTGTCAATAAATTAGAGAATTTGTTATGTTAAATTGTTTTATATTCATTAATGATAATTTTAATTCAGTAAATAAAAACAATTATGTGATTAATTTATATTTGTTTAAATATGAAATTTGTTCCAATCAAAAAATTAATTAAAATTGTTCGGTCTGATATATATGATCTCAATCCCAATCATTTTGGTTCGGTTTGATTGAAAGTAGAAAGTAATTGACCCTAACGGTGTTAGTAAAATTGTTAACGCCGTTGGATGGAAAACCTGTTTTGGAAACTTGTTTAATAGTTCGCCCCCTTTGTGGAAAATTTCATAGTTCGGACAGTAATTTGGAAATGATTGATAGTTCAGGGCACCAAACTGTACTTTTCCCATAAAATTATGTTGTTTTTACTGATGTCATAGGATTCCGAAGGATACAAATAATGTTGAGGGTATGGTTTAAGATCTTGCTTGTGTAATCTCAACTCTCATGTGTACAGGTGACTTTTTGTTTCCTTTTAAATACATGCCTTACTATAAAACAAAGGTTTCACCCAGATGCACATGAGCATTTGCTGATGTCAAAGCATGTTGGTTTGTTCCATCAAAAAAAAAAGCATGTTGGTTTGTTCATGAGCATTTGTTTTGATTACCAGAAAATATGTAATTTTTCTGTTTGTTTCATGAGCATTTGCTTGTTTTTTCATTTCTGTTTATGACTCATATAGTTCTTTCTATTGTAGTTGTGAATTCTCCTAGAGATTTTGGAGGTGGCTCAGCGAAAGGTAAGACCCCTGCACGAGGTCATGAAGGGACGGTGGTTCGACTAGGGGTACAAGTTCACCTCCACACATGGAGGAAGGGGGGGCGATGTTTAAATATTTAAGTGTTTTATTTTGTTTAAACATTTTTAGTGTTTTATTTTAAATACTAAAACTAATACATTTTGAGTTAATATATGAATGATTTTCCATTTCATTTTGGTATTATTTTTTAAATTTTAATTTTCAGTGAATTTATTAATTTAATGAAATAAATATTTGTTTAAAAATAGATAAATCAATTTATTATCTTTCAATAAATCACAACAAAACCCGGGCATTATTTGAACAACTTTTCCAGTCGTAAAATCACCGCATAACCAACGATTCAGATGTATCGAAAAATCATTCAAAAACCACGCAAAGTTTTTGGTGGTAATGCATTGGGTTTTCCATCGTAATCCCGCGGTTTTTGGTATCACTAAAAAATCACTGCATAATACCGTAAGATCATTGTAAAACCGCTATAAAATTTTATGCTGTGATCTAAAATACGGTGATAAAAAAAAACCATTGCATTTCTGCTGAATGTTGTGTTATCAGTGGTTTTACAGCAGAATTCATATGAATTCCTACCACCACCGCATAATTTGCCTCATTTTGTAGGGCTATATACGATTGATTATGGACAGGGGCGGACGCACGCTTGTTTAATAGGGGGACGCGGCCCCCACACATTTTAAAATTTAGTTTAATTATATATATATAATAATCAAGTTTTACGCTTTGGCCCCCATTTATTTTATACTTTGGCCCCCAGTCTTTGTCCAATCTTTTTAACTAGTAATTTTTTATATAATATTTATTTACATTACTTATATTTCTTATTTTTGTTACCAAACAAAGTTGTTGAATTTAGAATTGAAGTAACCAAATAACAAATTAGGGTTTGAAAAGAATTAGGCTAAATTCGGGCTTTAGTTTGGGCCTAAATGGAGTCCCGTTTGCTTCATTCAAGTAATCAAAATAACAAATTACGGTTTGTTGATCAATCTTTCCTCTGCCGATCTGACCTAGAATCAATTTGGGTTTTCAATAGATTGATTTAGCTGGCTTGAAATTCAGCGACTTGTCCAAGATATGTTTGGATTCTGGTAAGCCGATTTCTATTTTGCTCTAATCCATTCCCAACTTTGATTGATTGTGTTGTCTACTCTAACTATGGAATTCTGAATTGTGCATCAAAAAAAGGAGTACATGTCATCTGAAAGAAGTCGTGCCACTTACATTTAGTGTTACATTGTTTTTTTTGTTTGAGGTTAAGTGGTTAACTGGACTGATCAATTTTTTTCTTTTTGCAGCATAAGTACATAAGCGAGAACATATTCCAGTAGGACTTGAGTTGAGTCTTGAACCTTATTTCTCTTTTATTCCTCAGGTTGAGCGCAAGAGTTACAAGTCAGCATGTCGCGTAGGTTTCTTTAACTTTTTGTTTGTGTATTATAACTTGCTGACACATAACAATTTTTATATATGAAGAATTAAATATTTTATTTATTGGCAGAACAAAAGATGGATTTTTTCTTGAAGCGAAAGAATCCGGAAAGCTCTGAACATGGTTCGAATAACAAAGCATCAAATTTTGTTGGTCAGCGCCCTTCTATTCATGAGTATGTTGATATAAATGATCTTCCTTATGACCCCGCTATGAGAAAAAAAATTAGTGATTATCATCCAAATCAACGTGATCAAATACGGAGAAAGTATTTGGTTAAAGGGCCTTGTCCACCTCATGGTCATGATTTTCCGCAAAGAATGATTGGGAACCGATTGAAGCGGTTTCAGCCTCAATGGTTTGCTCAATATGGTAATTGGTTAGAGTATAGCACCACGAAGGATAAAGCATTTTGCTTATGTTGTTACTTATTCAGAGATGCAGGTAATGATGCTTTTGTGATAGATGGTTTTTCTTGCTGGAATAAGACAGAGAGATTATCTGCTCACGTGGGAGATATTAACAGCTTTCATAATAAAGCTGTGAAAAAATGTGATGATTTGATGACTCAAGCTCAGTCTATTGTCGTAGCTCTTCATAAGCAAAGCGATATTACAAAAGCCGAACATCGTATCCGGTTAAATGCTTCTATTGATGCCTCAAGATTTTTGTTACATCAGGGATTGCCTTTTCGTGGTCACGATGAATCCGAGGAATCAAACAATCAGGGAAATTTCAAAGAACTGATCAAGTACACTGCTAGTCAGAATGAGGTTATTAGTAATGTTGTTTTGAAGAATGCTCCGGGGAATAATCAAATGGTCTCTCCAACAATTCAGAAGGACATTGCTCATTGCTTTTCTCAAGAAGTAATTCGTTCTATTCTTGAAGAAATTGGTGATGATGTATTTGCTTTATTAGTAGATGAATCCAGTGATGTTTCTTACAAAGAGCAAATGTCTGTGGTTTTACGATTTGTTGACAAATTTGGGATTATTAAAGAGAGATTTGTTGGGATTATTCACGTGAAGGATACATCGTCTTTGAGCCTCAAAGATGCTATTGACTCATTATTTAGTGAACTTGGATTAAGTTTGAAGAGTGTTAGAGGACAAGGTTATGATGGAGCAAGCAATATGAAAGGAGAGTTTAATGGATTGAGAGCTTTAATTTTACAAGAGAATAATTCGGCATATTATGTGCATTGCTTCGCTCATCAGTTACAACTAGTTGTTGTGGGAGTTTCAAAAAAACATTTTGAAGTTGGTGATTTTTTCGATAAATTATCTCTTTTACTGAATGTGGTGGGAGCATCATGCAAACGAACACATATGGTTCGGGAAGGATATCGAGAGAAAATTATAAAAGAATTGTGTAATCAAGAGATTAGAACTGGAAGTGGATTAAATCAAGAACTTGCTTTGCAGAGACCTGGAAACACGCGTTGGGGTTCTCATTATAAGACACTTTTGCGTTTGGTTGATTTATTTCCAATAGTTTTGAAAATGCTTGAATATATTGAAGAGGAGGGTACAGATACCGGGAAAAGGCGTCAAGCAAATGGTCTTCTAAAATATATGCAATCATTTGAGTTCGTATTTTATTTGCATTTGATGCTATAAATCTTAGGTCTTACTGAATCATTATAGATGGTTCTTCAGAGAAAAGATCAAGATATTTTGAATGCTATGTCTATGGTGGCATCAATAAAACGACAGTTACAAGTAATCCGAGATAGTGAGGGAAGTTCTCTTATGATAAAGGTGTCGTCATTTTGTGAAAAGTATGATGTTCAAAGTTTAATGATGGGGGAAGAGTTTATTGATACACGAAGACCTCGAAAGAAATCGAATATCACCAACTTGCAACATTTTCAAGTGGATTGTTTTTACCCTGTTCTGGATTTAGTGCTTCAAGAGTTCAATAATCGTTTTGATGAGGTTAACTCAGAATTGCTTATTTGTATGGTGTCTCTGAGTCCAACTGAGGCATTTCGTCACTTTGATATTTCGAAGTTGGTGAGACTTACCGAATTTTACTCAGATGATTTTGATTTTGGTGATCGAATGACACTTGAGCATCAACTACCACTCTATATTGACAATATTCGGGAGGATGGTAGATTTTCAAATTTGACAGATATTGGGACACTTGCAAAAATCATGGTGGATACAAAAAAACATCTGGCATATCCTCTAATATTTCGACTCCTAAAACTTGTCTTGACTTTACCAGTTGCTACAGCTACCGTTGAGAGATGTTTTTCTGCAATGAAGATCGTTAAGACTAATTTGCGCAACCGGATAGCGGACTCTTTTATGTCGGATTGTCTTATTTGCTATATTGAAAAAGATATATTCGGTACTATTAAAAATGAAGATGTTTTAGAGCGTTTTATGAAAATGAAAACTCGCAAAGAACAATTGTAATATATTTTTATTTTTATTATATACTCGGCCCCCGGTCAATATGACTTCTGGATCCGCCACTGATTATGGATGCCTCCAACCAATATCACCATCTCCTCAATTTTGGAAGTGTCTAAACTACTTATTGTAACTTTCTATAAGTTCATTCCAGACAATGATCTATCTTCACATTTATATTGTGTACTCCTCATTAAAACCACATTGATATTGTTAGATCTCACGCACAACATACTAGGTGTTATATATATATAAAGATCTATTTAAGTTGTTGAATTTGAATCGAAATTATGTTTTATGTGCATTGTTACAACTCTAAAAATGAAATAACCAAGGTTAATTCGTCTTTCTCGGATCTGGATTGTTCTCTATCAATTTTAGGTTTTTCGGAAATGGTATTAACATGTCTAAATATATGTACTTTTATTTTGCATAGATTGTTTTTCTCCATAAGTTCATTTGTATACATAAATTTTTCAACTAGAAATGTTATATTTAATTTTTTCAATAAAAATCATGAATCTACCTTTTGCAAAACTCTTGTGCCCTCTCATAGGAAAACCTGCTATCACTTTAAATCTTGGGATTTACGGTCAGCTATAAGGAACACACATGTTTGGTGACTTCGATTGAGGAAAGTAAGGTTGGGATGATTTCACTTTCACTACTAGCGTTATTGTTCTTTATTTTCTACTCTTAATATATTATTTTTTTTCGATAGGGTTCCTCCCTAAAATTGTCAGCCAAAATACTTCAGATTGCAAGCGATTCTCAAAAGCGGGCAAGTAAGGCAATCAGCCAAGGCATCGGAATTTTCGAGGACAATATATTACGAGTTATGACACAAATACATAATGTTTTTTAATGTATCTGAATTATGTTTCATTAATATCTTAGAGAAGACCGAATTTTTATTTTGGTTTAATTAGTCTGGTTCCAAACCCTAATGACATGACTTTTCATTTTTTCTTATTACATTTGAGGTTTACATGCAAGCGGAGTACGTGTTGTTAGGAGAATATTCGTATATGTGTCTCTTCATATTATCGCCTCTTCATATCTGAATACCGTATTGTATATATATGTTGCTTTGTCTCTTATCAATACAAGCTCTTTATTCCTCTTTTCCTAACACGTGTCTGCATCACAGTGACTTGGTGATACACTTTTAAAGATCCAAATAGTAGAGTTCTCAAACTAACATTGTCTCGAACATCCTCCCTTAGATATTAGAGAGAGCGAGAGAGGCAGAAAGAAAGAGAAGATATGCTTGTTTCAGTTATAAAAATTGGAGACTGCTGTAAATTACATTCTTATGGTCAACCGCAAATTAATGATTCCATTAAGAAACATCTAGCTATAAGCTACATATGTACCTTGGTGAATGATGATCTACATAAATATTCAACTCAGATTGCTAAACCTTAAACCCTATACATGAATGATGCAGTGCATCCATTGGGTGCATTGGCTGGGGTGGTTGAACTTGGTTTAACTCACTTTGTATCCTTCTGACTTGAGAGTGGCGCTTGTATTTTATTAGGTTAGTATTAATGTCAATTGTCAATATAGTTGTACTTAAATTAGTTATGGTGCTAATATACAGACTATGTTGCTCTTTCCAATCAGTTAGCAATAGATAGTGATGAAATTAACGAAATGAGAATGTCAACTTAATAAATATTTCAAATTCCCACACTCGATGGTAATTCCTTATGATGTTATTAGGACAGAATTCAGATTACTAGCAAAAAACCTAGCTCAATTCAATGTCAAATTAAAGCCTTAAATTGAGAACTTAATTGAAAGACAAAGAACACAAGGATTTTATCCTGGTTCACCTCTAGGTGAGAGGATAGTCCAGTCGGCTCACTGTTGGAGCCACGTGTATGCACTATGGGTGGCCGGAATCGCACAAAAATTGCCCGGAGAAGATACAGATGACCAGTCGCTCAGACTAGATCGATTAAAACTCAAATGAACACTGCCTCACTCAATTGAACGCCCAGACACTCGCTGACGTCCGCTGAGTCGAAGCCCTCTACCAATTGCCCAAGATGATCACACTTGAAGGTCGAACGAGAGAGAAAACGAGTTGCGCAAGATAGAACCCCTAGTTTCGTGTTTTCCATCTTACATACGCCCGCCTTTGTTTCCAGATTGAACCTCGTCCCTTGGATCAGACTAACGTCCCACTAATCTCGACCGCTTATCCACAACGAACATACCTACCACTTAAACGCGGATTCCCCCCTTGACGTGGCGCTCCGTGATTGGTCGATATTACTTTCCCTCGGCTACGAGCTTCAGGTATTCAGCAACGGACGACTGTCTTTAGCAACGACTCGAGACTTTCCTCTGGAAACAGCAACATCATCCTCTGGGCTTTAGCAACGACTTGCTGGACCTTTAGCGACGACTCCAGAACTTGCCCGGAATTGTCTGCTTTAAATCCAACAGTTTGATATAGATAATATGGAAAACTTTGTTAATGATGATAAGGAAAGCTACGTCGAAGTACCCATCGAGGTCAAGGAGTTAATAATTTCATATGGGATTTTCCTCCTTTCAATGATGTTTCCACTTGGATGAACGATCCAGTTATTCATGACCACAGATCTCATAATAGCCAGTTCAATAAGAAAGAGTAAAGGAGTTATGTTTACGCACTAGGAGACACTTATATATATTCTTGTGAGAAATATTCTATCAAAGACCGTTGGGAGTATCACACTAGAAACTCGGATACAAAATTGTTGATTCTTGAATATCACGGAGGTAAGGATAAATGCAAATGGGAACTACGAGTTTCGAAGAAGAGAAACGAAGGTATGTAGAGAATAACCAAATAAGTGGAAGAACGAACGTGCGAGGTTGATATTATACGTCATGACAACGTCCATTTCAACAAACACTTTATTGGAATGAACATATAAATATTTAATTCAAGAGAAATTGGGAGTTTCTTCTAACAAAGTGAGACAATTAATGCGATCAAAGTATGGATGTAAGATATCTTACACGAAAGATAAAAAAAAAAAACTCCACTGAGAACGTAAACCTTGTAATTACACAGAAATTAGTAGGTGTGGAAGTGAGGCATTTTTTCAACTTGTTTAAGGGTCTTTCATAACCTGTTTACTTCATTAATCGTGTATTGAAAAACTTACTTTCAAACTCATTCCGAAAAAGGAATAAGACTCCACTTACACTATAATTCTTCTTTTGTCACCATAAAATGAGTTCAGTGTGATTTTAGCCTTATTACAGTACTACAAACGGTTGGGGAGTAAAATAAAGATTACACTAAATTACTCGATTTCCGTAGGGGTACATTCGCGGATTTGTTTGTGTGGGGAAAAACTTAATTATCTGCGGTAAATTATTATATTTATGTAGACAACAGTATGAATGAAAATTTAGCATTTTTCGATATGTTTAAGGGTCTCTCACAGCCGATTTCTTCATAAATAGTGTATTGAAAAACTTAATTCCAAACTCGTTTCGAAAGAGGAATAAGAATCTACTTGCACTATAAATCTTCTGTTGTCGCCAAAAAAAGAAGAAGTTCAATGTGATGTGTACCCTATTAGTGAGTACTACATACGGTTGAGAAGTAAAATAAAAATTATAACAAAATCGCTCAATTTCCATAGGGGTACAATTATACACAAATTTGGTGGTGTGGGTCTAAAAATAAAAAAACCTAACTAATGATGGTAAATCATTATATTTGCGTAGAAAATAGTATGAGGGAATGTCTACCATGTTTTTCGACATTTTTAAGGATCTCTCACAACCGCCATACTTCATCAATCGTGTATCGAAAAACTAACTTTCAAACTCGTTGCGAAAGAGGAATAACACTTTGTTTACACAATAAACATTTTTCGTCACCATGAAACAAGTTCAATGAGATTGTAGCTATGTGATTGTAGCTTTATTAGAGAGTATTAAAGACGGTTGGTGAGTAAAATAAAAGTAGACAAAATTGCTTGATTTCCGTAACGGTACGCACATAGATTTGGTGGTGTGCGGCAAAAAATAAAAAAACTTAATTACCGACGGTAAATCATTATATTTACATAGAAAATAGAATGAGTGAAAGTCTACCATTTTTTTTTGACATTTGTAAGGGTTTTTTTTATAAGGGCCTCTCATAATAGATTTACTTCATTAATTCTCATACGTTAACATATAAATGGTAATATAAACTTGTCGCCTAACCAGTGCATTTAATTTAATTAACAGTTTCTTATCAAAGGAAAGTTGATATTAATATGACGTAGTCGGAATCTCAATGGAATAGCAACCGTTAAACGTAATTGTATGTTTAAGTCCTCAAGCGAAGAATTCAAACGGATAAGCTCTGGAATAATCCACCAGAAAAATAGCAAAGCTAAGGTATTTTTATTCAAATAAAAGATGTAAAAGTTCTACAACCCAAGCGAGATATAAATATAGAAAATGAAATAAAATAAGAAAATTGCCAAAATCTAAAATAAAAAATTGCTAAAAACTAAAATAAGAAAGTTGCTAAAATAATAGGGAAATTTTCTAAAAGATTTAGTTCCTAAATCTTTGTCAGCCTCCTACATCAGTCTCCTCCACCTCAAAAAAATTCGACCCCGAATTCTCTTCTAGATATAGGACCTCATCCACCTTGAATGGACCATGCTTTCGAGGCTACGATTTGCTGTAAGTACTAGCTGGAAACCTCTCCTTATGCAGAAACACCATCACATAATCACCTTCCTTGAAAACTTTGAGCCTCATGTGCTTGTCAACAGCAGTCTTGTTCTGCTTCTTTGTAGCCTTCAATCTAGCCTTGACAGTTATAACCTCCTTAGCCCCATTCTCAGTCGTTGTACTGATTCCAAAAGCCTTAGACAATTTAACCAGATCCACCACACAAGCTTCATTACTTTTTGCGTAACCTAGCATTTGTGATGGAACCTCAGAAGCTGGGCCTACCAAACTCACTGAATTTAATTGGATCTTTCCCCTTTGGCTTATCAAAAGTGTTGGACCCTTTGTGTTTCGATGATAACAAACACTTAACTAATAATCCACTTGAGTGTGCAGAAATCACTGTCTGACAGGTAAGCTTGCTGGACATCTCTGAGAGAGAGCAGAGCTGCGAGAGAGATGCGATCTGTCCGAGAGATACACCGACACTATGACCAGATCGGATCTGGGAAAATATATCGTAAATACTTATCAAAGAAGCACAGGTATATACGCACAATATATGACGAGAAACATTGATGGAAGTATATACACGGATACATGTCAAATATATACACGAGGAGATGTCTGTATATTCGACAGGAAGATTGAAGCCAGATTTGGTAAGCATATATGTGACAGGGTCAAGATATGGAAATATCTTGACTGTATCACATCTGCGAGATATCCATCGGATCTCTGATGGAGATAGACTTTGCCGACTCAAAGACACTATAAAAGGAAGAGAAGTCTTCAAAGAAAGGTTCGGCTTTTTTTGGAGAGAGTGATCGGAGATTGAAGAGTAATCAATTCCGGAGCTGACAAGGTGCTGCTGTGTGCGGACAGGACGATCGTGTTAGTTGATCCTTCGAATTGAGTAGTTTTGTTAGCTGTCACTGCGTGAGACAAGTGTAACAAACTGCAAGCATATTCCTTTATCAATAACACGGATCTTGAAGCCCTTCTGGAATTGTCAAGGAGGCAAAGTGGTTTTCAGCCTGCTGCAAAGGTTGCAGTAAGGTTTCCACTATAAATCTGTGAGTCTTTACTTTCCGTATAATTTTCTGTGTTAAAGATAATTTCCGCTGCCATCTGTCTGAGGGATACCACTCTGGGATCTCCCTCACATAGTTGGCTAACCTAACGATCCAACAATTGGTATCAGAGCCCGGCTCTAGATTGTGTGTTAGCCTTTGCAGGAAATCATGTCTGGCGGAAACGATTCATTCTGGAAACCTCCACTGCTCAGCTCGGGAGAGTACGATTGGTGGAAGGATCAGTTCGAAGCCCATGTCTGTTCCCTGGATGGGAAGCTGTGGCGTGTGTTTGAAAAGGGTAACTTCCCTATTCTGGATGTGACAGATCCCGCCAATCCGAAAGAAAAAGAGAAAGACGAGTATACCGAAGCTGATTACAAAGCTCTCCAACAGAATGCCAGGGCCAAGAAAGTTCTAAACATGGCCCTCTCACCGGGAGATCAAGTGAAAATGGCTGTTTACAAGACTGCCAAAGATCAGTGGGATGGGCTTGCTAGACTTTACGAGGGAAATGAGGACATAAAGAGGAACCGAATTCTAGCAGCCACAAAGGACTACGAAACTGTCGAGCAACGCAAGGATGAATCCCCGGAGGATTTCTACACCAGATTCCAAGTAATCATCGCACAGCTGAACTCCCTGGATGAGAAACTCCCACAGTGGAAGATAACCCATCAGTTCATGCAAGCTCTCAGTCCCAGGTGGGATACAGTGACTACAGCCCTTCAGGCTCAAAAGGGAATTAAAGACATCACCCTGGAAGAGCTGGTGGCGAACCTGCAAAGCCAAGCTGGGATATCAGATAGAAAGATGGCCAGGAGACAAGCTGGAAAATCTCATGCCATAGCATTAAAAGTGGAGAAGGCCTTAGATATAGCCCAAGTAAGCCTGCCATCCAAAGGTGAGGACGAGGAGATAGCTCTTCTCTCAAGAGCCTTCAAGATGGCAACCACAGGAAGAACACAAAACAGAGGTGCCTCTGGCGGGGGACGAAACAACCAAAGAGGTAACAAAGGAACTGCCTCAGAGGAAAGCAAGACAAAGGCAGGAACAAAGGAAGAAAGAACTTGTTATCACTGCCAGAAAAAGGGACATCTTGCTAAAGATTGCTACAGCAAGAAGAAGGGTGAACCACCTGCCCCGAAGGAAGCTCAAGCCATGTTCGCTGCCTGGGGTGACTCGGACGAGGAACACAGCGATAGGAAGCGAGCCAAGGAGCCATGTCTGATGGCAAGATCCACGAACGATGAGGTAAATGAATCTGATTCCTTTATCAATGAAGTCTTCAGTGAATCTGATTTTGCAGAAACTATTGCCGAACTGCTGAAGAAGAAGGTTCTAAACTATTTGACTACCATGAAATGTTTGAATATCGTGTATGTGATCATTGGGAATTTGCCAAGGAGGGGAGTAACTCCTCGAAACACCTCCTATCTATCTTTTATCTCTAATTACTCGCGACATAGGATTTAGATATATACTCACACCTTTATACATTTTGGGTTTAGAATAGCCGAATAGAGACACGATCTTACATAGTGTATGTGCTTGACTTGCTCCTTTGGGTTCGACCCGGTACTTTACCGGTTAATATAAATGTTTTGACTACATTCGATCCTCTCTTCATTGATATTATTTAGAGGTGAAAAAGAATATTTTGTCACCCAACCTGAAGCTCGCACCATCTGAGACATTGCACCCAATTTCCGTACCCCCTCCGCCACCTTGGACCATATCCTTCATTGCCTTCAGCCTCTCTTCAAATTCAGCATCTTTTTTGGCAGCTTCCTCTCGCGCCTTAATCAGTTCTTCTTTGAGTGTATGGTTTGATGCCTCACCTCTGTGGCGAGGAGGCCTCCTCAGGCTTCCACCCACTCCGGATACATGAGTGCCCTTCTTTTGGTCGACTACTTTGGTTATGATCTCTAGCTGAACATCAGTGGGTAGGGGGTCGACGATCATGCTGGGGTCATCAGATTGTTCAACTATTATCTGCTTCAATTAAGCATTCTTTTGTCATGTGTATAAGTCCAATTAAGATCATAAATCAAAACTAAATGCACAAATAAACTACACATAACTACACTCAGTTAAACTACACAATTAAACTGCACAACACTATAATCAGAATCACTTCATAGCATTCATGTAAAGTTTAAGACAAGAGTTACAGGTTATCTTAAACTGTATTAAAATGCATTCACTTCATCGACACTTAAGCAGCCCTAAGTTCAGCACAAAACAATATTCACCTTTTACGCAAGACATTAAACAGTTTGTACACAAGCACAAAACTAGGACTCATCAATTGGCCCAGGGCCCAAAATAGCCCTGTCCAAGCCCTACGACCTGACCCGACCCGAGTGTGGGGCCAAAATTTGTCTGACCCGAATTCCATAAATATGTACTAGGGCCCAACTGTCGAAACCCGAGCCTACCCGCAGACCCGACCCGAATTAAGCCCTATATAAATTACATATCTCACTGAAAATCTGTACCCTAGTTTTAAGTTCATATTCAGCAGTCGCACCTTTATCTCGCATCCGATGTCAGCGATTTCAGTTTCTTTAGATCTCAAACAAGAATAATTTCACCCTCAAAGTCTCACATCTCTACCGTTGTCGTCATCTAACTGTTGGTTTGTATCTTATGGATCTAGACTTGGTTGTAGACTGCGATGTTTTTTATATTTCGATTTTCCATTTTTTTCGATTTTTCTGCACTTACATGAAAGAAGATGTCCAGTCAGTCAATATCTCAGCAGATCCGTGTATATTATGTGTTGGTCGCTTGATTTTACTCATGCATGTTTTTTTGTTTAACCGCATGCTTACTTGTTTCAATCCGTTTGGAAATGTGTGTACTTGCTTAGATTAATTTGTGCATAAGATGGGTTCAGATCTATATGTTTTTATATTGATTCTAATTTTTTTTGTTTATTTTCCTGATTTAGCCGGTCGATTTGGTCAAGTTCCTATATTTTTGAAAAAACACTATTAAGTTCACTACAAATTTGGCTCTGATATGGGTGACATTATGCGTTGCATAAAGCGCATGGGCCGGGTAGAATTTGGCCCAATAATTTGGCCCGAGTAGGGATTTGGTGCAAAATATAAAAGTTCAATAGTACACATGACAACTCACACATTTCCTTAAGGAAAATTTACCAAACTAACCCAAATCCAAACTCAAATCACCCATATACACCAAACCAAACTCAAATCACCAATCTACCCCACTTTTTAATAATTGCGGTTTCAAAGGAACCGGAACTACGAATTCCGGTTTTTCCCACACCGGAATCCTTCGAAAAATGGAGACGTGGCTTGGATCGGGGCCTACGTGGACCGAATATGGGACGTGGCAAGCCAGGTATAGTTCCGGTGCGTCCTGCACCGGAATTCATGGAGTTCCAGTTTGGGCTACACCGGTATTAAGCCAACAGGCTTTTCAGATCTGGTCGGGGTATCACGGGCTTAGTCTGGATGTGACCAAACGAAAAGAATTCCGGTTTACTAGAAACCGGAACCCTCTGTACACAAAAAGATTCCAGAGGTCCCAGCTGGGAAGTGAGTAGACGAGCACATTCCGGTTTTACAGGAACCGGCATTGTTATAATACCGGTGTAGGAGGAACCAGTATTATGAGAATGCCGGTTCCTCGCAAACCGGAACTATATACCTATAAATTCAAGCTCGGTTTGTTCATTTTCAACACAGAATTCAATCATCTCTCTTCAATTCAATCATCTATCTCTCTTCTTATATTCTTACCATGTCAGACATGAGCGATGATTCTGGGGAGTATATGGCCACATTGGCAACATTAGATCATCCAATAAGAGACGAGTACGACCATGATGCGATGGAGAATTTGGATAATGTTGCCGATGAATATCCCGATGCGGAGGAAGTTCAAGATCGTATCGTCTGGGACCATCCGAGTTTTACTGATATCTCAGCATGGGAAATATATCAACCGTCAGATGAAAATGTGAGGGTCCACCATCCTAACTCCCCGGATCTTGGAGAGAACTCTCTTTTTGCGGATAAAGAGAATGTCATGCTTGCTGTGCAGAGATACTCAATTCTAAATCGGGTGGAGTTTAGGGTAAGAAAGTCTGACACTCGCAAACTGGTACTAGAATGTCGTAAGGGTGAAGAAATATGCCCGTGGCGCCTTCGAGTTGTGGTGTTGGCACGAACAACTTACTGGACGGTCCGCAAGTACGGAGGGGACCACGTGTGCCATAACAACAGCATCCTGCAAAGTAACATACACTTGAACGCGCAGTTCATAGCGAGGGAGATGCGGAATGCGATGGATGCAAACACGAAGTTCTCCGCCGGACAGATACGGAATATAATTCAGCGGGATTACGGGTATGAAATAAGCTACTGGAAGGCATGGAAAGCGCAACAGAAAGCGTTGGTATACTTGTTCGGTAAATGGGACGAATCATTTAACAAACTGCCACATCTGATGGAGGCTTTACAGGATTCCAGCAACAACAGACATTTTATCAAGTGGGACGTCACACCACTGGATGATGGAACTATGCAGGTGAATCGGATATTTTTGGCTTTTTCTGAATGCATCCAAGCATTTGAGCACTGTCGACCCATATTATCTATAGACGGCACCCACATGTACGGGAAGTACAATGCAAAATTATTGATTGCAATCGGGTTAGACGCGAACAACGGCATACTGCCATTAGGATTTGCGCTTGTGGAGAGCGAGAACACTTCAAGCTGGAAGTGGTTCATGTCTTGTATCCGGGAAGTAGTGACCCAGCGGGTGGGGCTGTGCGTTGTATCTGACAGGCACGCTGGAATATTGGCTGCCATGCGGGAACCTGAATGGAAGCAGCCTATGGCTTACCATCGAGTGTGCGTTCGGCACGTGCAGAGCAACTTCATGACGAAGGTGAAAGATGAGGTTCTGAAAGCTAAACTTGGCGATGTGGCGTTTGCGAAGAAGGAGTTGAAATTCAGGAAGAAGTTTGGAGAGCTCCTAGAACTCTTGCACGATAAGCCACTTGCTCGAAAATGGTTGGTTGATATGGATAAGGAAACCTGGACACATGCGTACGATAACGGTGGTCTTCGATGGGGCAATATGACTACGAATGCTTCAGAGTGTTTGAACAAAATTTTGAAGAATGGTCGTGATTTGCCAGTTTCTTCACTGGTTATGTACACGTATAAGCAGATAGCTTCTTATTTCGTCAAGCGCTCACAGAGACCGTACTACAACGATGGAGAACTGTTTCCTCCCAAAATTCGTAAAAGGTTGGCAGTACTACGGGCTAGGGCTGAGTTCCACATCGTGACGCTCTACAATCCAGTCGACTGTGTCTTTGATGTCCTGACCAGAAAGAATCACATCACGTACAGTGTAAACCAGCTGAAGCATATAAATCATCTTATTAACTTGCCATGGTTAGTTGTAAAAAAATAATTGAAGTTTATATATAAAGTATCCATACCCATATCTAACGTAATATCCTGTGGATCGACACCCACAATACGAGGATCTGTAACCTTCTGCAATTCCCCGTACAAATGGTGGAACAGTTGATGAAACCCAGTACGGGAATACTCATCTGTGCTGCTGAGGAAGTAATTACCGGCATCACGTGCAGCAATGACGTAACCACGTAGCTGTAAAATGCAAAACACTTATAAGCATGTAAAGCAATTACTGACTAAATAGGTAAATAATAATTAAAATTTCAAGCGAACTTACATGCTCGGGTATCATGTATGCATCTGGGCGATAAGAATGCCAAGTTTCCTGCACGTCCACATCCTCCGCTTCCACATCCTCGTCCATCTTCGGCTGGTATAAACGACGAGTGTGTCGCGAATACCAAGTATAATAATTTGCTGTGGGTTCGTCAATGTTCGCATACGGGACCGCCATTTCTCCGTCAATCAATCTCTCGTGACGACTATTCCACATTGCAATGTAACTAGCGTGGTAGACAGCCCAGTCCCTATTCTTCTTTCTATCCATCCCGTGGCAAGGGTCTGAACTTCCAATTGGGTTTGGCGGAACGCCTTGTGTAAACCCATACTGTCTCATGACACGCGCTGGATGGTGCCACTCAATGATGTTGAAACAGATCAATGGCACATCAGCCCTCCAGGTGGTTTGTTGACCCTGTGCACACAACGGGTTCAACAACTCCAACATGGCATAGTCGTATGGTCTCCAAACGAAATCGCCTGGTACCATCTTCTGTATAGAATCGCGGTACTGCAACAAACTACCTTTCGGCACTCCTACCCACCGCTTAGGCCCAATCCATTTCCTGTACATAAAAGTTAATTATTCGTTAAATATAATGAAGGTAAAATACTGTAACTAAAAAATTTCTAAACATAAATACTTACATGTACGACCACGAGCCACGCAAAGCTTGGTCGAACTCTGCATCTGCCGGAGGCAAAACGACAGGAACTGATACCTTCGGCACACCGATGCGGGATAGTCTATCCCAGCACCAAAACTGCATAATTAACGGCGCACCGGCAAGCTGACTGTGTCCGATCATACATACTGTACACATGTTACTGTAAAGACATGCCAGCACCGCACTGCCCCAGCTATAGTTCACAACCCTATCAAGGTCCTCTAACAATGGTAGAAAGTGAAGCGAAATCGCCTTACCGCTCTTATCACCGAATAATGTCGAACCTATAAGGTTGAGTAAATACGCCCTCGCGTATTTCTTCAGTGTCTCGTCATCTGCATCCACGGGGATCTGCGCCAAACGGTTTGTAAACCAACTCCTCTATGCCATACCGGGTGCTCTGTCGTAACACTCGGGGTATGCTCCCAGCAATCTAACACAAACTTCTTCGAAATTCATCCTCGTCAATCCCGTCACAGGCTCCCCCTCTACAGGGAGCCCGGTAAGTAATGACACGTCCTGCAACGTGATTGTGGCCTCCCCCTCATTGAAATGAAAGGTATGAGTCTCTGGCCTCCACCTCTCTATCACGGCTGTCAATAATGATGGATCAGTTTTCACATCGCAGATCTGAATCCATGGATAAAAACCAGCAGCAACCACATAATGCCGTATTCGATGATCAAGAGGCAGTGCACCCCCTTTGTGAATCTTAAGGGGTTCGTTTGCATTCCCTTTTATATCCAACTGTCAACCAAAAATGATGATCAATATTAGTAACATGTTAAATTATGAATGATAATTAACGTACGTAAATTAACAAACTAACCTCAGGTTTCCAAATCGCCTCTGTACGATGAGCAGTCTGCTGACGTAGGACTGAGTTGTCAATCGGACCAGGATGAACTATTTCGTCCGCATCCATATTCGGATACAAAATAGCTTGCGAAGATCTCTGTGACGAGGACGGTCTATATGAGTCCATATCTGCATCACGATAATAAAATTCACCAACAATTCAACAATTAACAGTCAACAATACATGCATCACGAATTTCATCAAACACCATATTCAAAATTAACAATTGACAATATCTGCATCACGAATTTCATTAAAAACCAAATTCTAAATTCACAATCAAATAACAATCGATAATTAACATTCAACATTAACATAATTCACCAAAAAATTCACCGAAAATTCAAATAATTAACAATCAACAATTCACTCTAATTCTTCGATTCAAATCCACAATTACACTCTTTATATCAACATTTAACTAATCAAATCAACAATAACAATACACTATTCACCAATTCCCCAATCAACAATATATTCTACTAAACCCTACCAAAATCATCTAATTATGTATAGACATTACCGGAATCAATGAGAGGCGGAGCAGCACCGTCGGAGGAATGGACCGGCGTATGGCAGAGGGAGGAGGAGGGAGGTGGGAGGAGGCGTCGGCAGGAATGGAGAAATGAGAAGAAACCCTTGTGATTTGCATTCACATAATACCGGTTTAGGAGGAACCGGAATTCTTATAATGCCGGTTTCCCTTGAACCGGAACCTACGTGGATGACAAGTCAGCACCACCTGGTCCACTCCGTCCCACAATCGTTCCACATCATCACTTTCGAAGGATTACGGTGTGGGAAAAACCGGAATTCGTAGTTCTGGTTCATTTGAAACCGGAATTATTAAAAAGTGGAATAGATTGGTGATTTGAGTTTGGTTTAGTTGAGTTTGGATTTGGGTTAGTTTAGTAAATTTTCCTTTCCTTAAACCCTAACAAATTCAAAATCCGAAATCGATTTCCGTCGCTCCAACTCTCTCCACCATGACCAGGTGGCATCGAGCAGCCACCGACCTCAGCCACGCTCTCACCAGACGCAGCCTCCTCCTCCGCCCGCTACCACTCTCCACCGCACTCTTTTCCACTTCATCTCCATCCAAAATCCCTAGAAAGCCCAGAACGACCAAACCACCACCATCAGCGCAGCAGCAATCACCCAAGTCACGGACCGCGTTCAACGTGTGAAATGAAGGCCCCCCCCGTCCGTGTGTAATGAAGGCGCCATCCAGGTTTGTAAATCGACATCTCCGGCGCTCAATTCGCATTTACAAACTCGGTTGATTACAGTCAGTGTTTCAAATTGGTTGGATTTATAAGGCTGTCGGTTTTGCAAATTAGGGTTTGGGGCTGAGTTGATGGGGACCGCGAATCAGACTTTGGTTATTAGTTGGTGAATGGTGAGACTGGCAGTCATGAAACCACGCAGGTGTTTTTTATTGCTTTGTTTGATTTTTTTTGTTTGCACATTCATTTTGTTATGTGTTGTTTGATGGTTTGGCTGAAGAGATTTTGTTCTGCACATTAATTTATCTTTCTACTTTTTGGCAGTTGGAAACTTTCAAGAGGCAGCTGACGCAGTCACTAAATGAGGACAACTTATCAGTATGATTCCTGCAATTCCATTCCTTTACCTCATAGCTACCTCCCTGTCACCAGAATTTTTACTCAGCTGCTGCTGTTTGGCAATTATTTGTCCCTTGCAGCCTGCTGCAACAGTGGACATACAGACGTGTGATCAACCAATGCCGAAAGCTTATCCTGTTCAAGGTAAAAAAATCCACTCGTCTAAGTTTTCCAACTGATTGATTTTGATTCAAGTAGTAACTAGTAACACAATTCCTATGTTACATGTTGGCTGTTGTGATTACAACTCATGTCTTGTAATCAAGCAGTTAACGAGTCATATGGTTAAGGGCCTCCAAAATCACAGTATAGTTTTGAAGATTCATGCCTTACATCCAATGACAGTATTTGAACACTATTAAGTTGTTTTACATTATAACTCAGAATACTTCTTACATTCGATGCAATGTGTAAAGGTCTCACATGATTGATAAGCTTTGTGTTTTGACTCAGCAGGTGGACGTACTACTCGAACTGATGGGAAGGAGTTCTTTCGTCAAGCTAGGTGAGTTGGTCGTCTTACTTTGGTAGTGTTTGGTATTCAGGCTGTGTTTCAAATCCTTAGTAAATTACTAAATTCTGTCATACCTATCAGATGTTTGTGTTCCAGTTCCAAAACCTATTTTGATTAATAATGTACTCTAAAGCAATAACACAAGTGATAAATAATACTAATCAGATGTTGGCTCAGATTGTTACTTACTGCTTATTGGGTGCTGCTGTTTTTGGTTATGGTGATTGCGTGAATGTGGATAGCGTTTTCTCTGGTGTGATGAATGTATTGGTTGTGCCGCTTCCCTTCATCTTCTATTGTTTTCGCTATACTTTTAGTTTGTTTCATGAGCAGTTGCTTGTTTTTTCATTTCGGTCTCTGACTCATATATTTCTTTCTATTGTAGTTGTGGATTCTCCTAGAGGTTGTGGAGGTGGCTCAGCGAGGTCATGAAGGCACAGTGGTTCGACTTGGGCTCTACAGAGGCACAAACTATCAATGAATTTTAAGTGTTTTATTTTGCTTAAACATTTTAAGTGTCTTATTGTAAATACTAAAACATTTTGAGTTTAAATATGAATGATTTTCCATTTCATTTTTGTATAATTTTTTTAAAATTAAATTTTGAATATATTTATTTTGATAAATTAAATATTTGTTTAAAAATTGATTAATGTATTAGAATATTGAATAAATATATGTAATTACAATTACATAAAAGTAATATCATGGCAAATCCACTGGAAAAACCGAAGTATTAAACCACTGCATATGTATGGTATGGTACCGCAAATGCGCTGCATATGCCCCATTTAATGCGGTGATTTTCCTTCGGATTTGCAGCGGTTATTGTACACCGCTGCAAAACCATCGTAATTGTTATCGCAAAATCGCTGAAAAATCACAGTAATTTTTTTTGCTGCGATCGAAAATGCGATGGTGAAATTACCATCGTGTAACCACGTTAAGTTGATTTTACTGGTGATTTTGCAACGGATTTGCGATGTTATTTGACTGCCGCAAAATATGCCCAAATTTGTAGTGATTCGTTTTGACAATTAATCTGACTTGCTGCACATATTTGAGTTTATGTGTTTATGTTGCTAGAACTGTTAAATATTTGAAGTGTTTAAAACTGCCTTTTAGTTAAGTTAAAGTTACTGGAACTATTTGAGTTTGGTGCACATATTCATGTGTTTATGTATTTGAAAACCAATCGTTTTGAAACTGTTTCCTTCAGATTAAGGGATATGAATGGTGCAACTGGAAACTTAATATGGGAAGTATATTAGGCTCAATGATCATTTTATCAGATTGAAATAGATTCATTACTTTGGAATCACTAGACAGCGCAAGGAATAAACAACGCTTCAAATAGGCGTTGTCTTTAAAAATTAGACTACTAGACAGCGTTTAAAACATAATCGCTATCTAATGTTGACTTTAGACAGCGCTTGTTGCCAAACGCTTATTTTAAACATGTTGTCTTATGTGCCACACTTTAAACATCACTCTTTATTAAACACTGTCTAATATATACATTAGACAGCGTTTAAATAATAAACGTTGTCACGAACAGGGGTGGTGGCCTGTTGGTTAAGGAGTCCTTAAAATGGTTGGATCGTTATGCCCTGGGTTCGAGTCCCAGGGCCACCAATTTTCTTCCTTCTTTTACTTTTCCTCGTCCCGCCTCGCGAGTGGATGATTCCTACATCTCTGGTGTATGCCTTCCTCTTCACACCTCGCGCGTGAATGCTTCCTACATACCTCGTGGATCTTCCTCTTCATGCCTCGCGTGTGATGTGTTCTTCCTCCCTCGTGGGTGGATGTATGCGAATTCATAGTAAAGGTGACGAACGTGGCCTGCGCTTCAGAAGTAGAGAGATGTACCAGATGCTTGCGGATCTGAGCAAGATGCCTTGCTAAGAGCTCCTGAAATTAATATATATGTACTAGATGATAAAAAGTTTATATGTATTGTAATGTTCCTAGTACCTAGTTGTTGTATCCACCCGCTATCAAAAATATAAAATAATAATAAACGCCGTCTATTATTAGAGAAGCCTATCTTTGAAGCCAAACGTTAACCAATCTCTCCGCAAACCCTAACAGTTTCAAAACCCACTCTTCGCCTTCGCCTATAAACTGGCAGAGGGAGGATCCGTACTGGAGGCATTTCGACAACTCGATCAGTGGTGTGTCGTTCGATTTCGTCGCTAAGTACAACCATTGTCATCTCCATGTTTCTCGTGATGGCGATGAGTGGTGAGTGATGCTCGTGGGAACCATCGTCGAGCAAACTTGGAGGCGCTAGGTGGTTTGGAATGGAAGCTTAGCGGTGCTCCGGCTTCGCCGTAAGTAGGTGCCGAGTCTGCTTTTTTTGTTAGTGAAATTAGGAAAGTGAAAAAACCCTAGAATGTATGCAGATCGTGAGATGCTGTTTCCTTACATCCACAGCTTCAATCAGGATATTCAGCAGCTTGAAGAGTCTTCCAATCCCAGAAACCAAATGCATCATCCACAGTAAGACCTCTGATTTAATATCTCTTTGGCCTTTTTTTAATGTGTTGCCAAAATTTGTATTTCGGTGGAAATTGAAATTTTCATTTTTTTGGGGCTTAATGGATTGCTAGTTTTCTTCTCAGAATTCAATATTTGGTGGCTGTGGAAATGTCACGATCCAAAATCTAGGCCGAAACCGGAACTTGACCCAATGCAAATCAAGCCTCTCACTTACTTCAAACTCGAATACTTACTCTCGCATACGTGCATTTTAAGTAAAATAACCAAAATGAGATAGATAACTGGAAATATATTGTAAGAAGTCTCACTACTAACATCCTACCCAAAGTACAACGGAAGGACATGTCTAACAGAAAACGGAATAACTAGATAAAATAAAATAACTCCAACGGGATGACTGGTTGTGTGGCACCATACACGAAAAGACAAGCTCTCTTGCAAAGATAATCGACAAATCCTAACTTGATGATTCACTTATCTGAAAAAGATGGGGGAAATGGGGTCTGACAAATAGGGTCTTATCTACTCCCCCTCGCACATAGCCATGGTCGACGAGAAATACCGTGAGTTGCTCATACCATGCTCTGGGCGCCTGTTTGAGGCCATACAAGGCCTTCTTATGTCGATACACATGAGTAGGGTGATGTGGATCCTCAAATCCCTTAGGTTGAGCAACATATACCTCCTCGTTCAGGAAGTCGTTCAAGAACGCACTCTTCACATCCATCTGGAACAGACGAAACTTCAGATGACAGGCCAGCAAGAAGCAGGAGAATAGCCTCAAGGCGTGCAACAGGAGCAAATGTTTCATCGAAGTCGATGCCCTCAATCTGAGTGTAGCCTTGTGCTACCAATCTGGCTTTGTTTCTGGTAATGTTTCCCGTCGCATCGGATTTGTTTTTGAAGATCCATTTTGTTTCGATGACATTGACCTTATCAGGTCGCGAAACTAAGTCCCACATCATTTCTGGTGAACTCCTCCAGTTCTTCCTGCATTGCCAGGACCCAGTGCTCATCAAGCAACGCTTCTTTGATATTCTTTGGCTCTATCATAGACAAAAAACATGAGCAAGCCGCAAGTTCTCGGTAGTTAATCTCCTTGCCCCGAGTCTTCATCCCTTCACTTGGTTCACCTATAACCTCAGAAATAGGATGGTTTTTTGGCAACTCGTCGGGATGGCTGTAAATCAGCTATATCCTTTTGTGTGCTGGAGGGTTCGCTGGGGTCCTCAGCGTCGTCAGATGAGGAGTCCGAGGTGTGATTGTCCTCCGCTGGCACTGCTCCAGGTCTACCTCCTCCAGCCGACTGAGATAGGGAGGGTGTATCACTTACTGTTCCACTGCCACAGTCATCATCGTCCGAGATAGATTTCTCAAACACTTCATCCTTCACCTTGATGTTGACTGATTCCATGACGGAGCCTGTATGCGCGACTGTTTGTGGAGTAGCCTAGAAAGAATCCTTCATCACTCTTCGGATCCAGCTTCTGTCTATACTCTCTATCATTCAGGATGTAGCACACACTCCCAAAGATGTGAAAGTATTTCACAGTTGACTTCTTCCCCTTCCACAGTTCATAACAGGTCATCTCTGTTCCAGTGCGAACTGTAACACGGTTGATGATGTGACACGACTCGTTCATTTCTTCTGACCAGAACTTGAGAGGAACCTTCTCGGCATGCAACATCACACGAGCCATCTCCTGGATCGTGCGATTCTTACGTTCCACAACACCATTTTGTTGTGGAGTGATAGGAGAGATGCAAACTGGTGTGCGACGCCATGTTCAGCACAGTAGGTAGCCATAATGTGGTTCTTGAAGTCTTTGCCATGATCACTTCGGACAGCCACCAGACGTTCTCCTTTGTCCTCCCTTTCTCTCTGAAGCAAGGTAGCTAGATCAATGAATTGATGTGTGGCTTCAGACTTGTCTAGAAGGAATCTGGTCCACGTGATTCTGGTGTAGTCATCCACACATACAAGAAAATACTTCTTGCCCCCGTAGCTCTCTACTTGCATGGGACCCATCAAATCTATATGCATGAGTTCCAGTGATCTGCTAGTATTGATCTGAGAGGTCTTTGGATGAGGGGTCTTCGTCTGCTTGCCAATCTGACATTCTCCACAGATTACTTCCAGATCCCCCTTAACCGCGGGCATTCCTCGGATGAGTCCAGCTGTGGAAATCTTCTTCAGGAACTTGAGATTCAGATGCCGCAGTCGTTTATGCCACAGTTCCATCTCATCAGTTTGGCTTGTCAAGCAAGGAGAAGCAGCTGCTGATCCATCAGATCCTAGGAGATAGCAGTTGTTGGCTGCCCTGCTTCCTTTCATTAGTGTACCACCTTTCTTATCCAGGACTTGACAAGAATTGTGAGTGAATTGTACATGGTATCCGCCATCACACAATTGACTAATACTAATCAGGATCACCTTTAATCCTTCAACAAGAAGGGTATCCTCGAGCACAAGTAGATCCGGAACCTTTAATGTCCCACAGCCGATCACCTGGCCCTTTCCTCGATCGCTAAAGGTGAAAAACTGGCGTTTCTTGGCAGGTCTAATATGTGTAAGATACTTATAGTTACCAGTCTTGTGAGCTGAACATCCACCGTCAAAGTACCAACGATCCTTCTCCATGTGGCTTGACGAATTGAAGGCGACCATGCACACCTTCTCGCTTGCTTTTGGTACCCAGACTTGTCGTATTCGAGGTTTAGCCCTGAACTCCATAGCCTTCCGTTCTGCAAGGAACAAACGACACTTTGGTTTGATGTGTCCAATCTGATAGCAGTACCAGCACGTGCGAGTGTCTCTCTTCTGTTCCGAGTGAGGTCTGGTGTTAGCATCACGAGTCTTTCTTTAATTTGATGGGGTCTTTCTCGGTTTTGTGTCACCTTCTGTCTAGGAGGCTGTACCACCACTGGTTTAGCCTTAACAAATGTTGTAACTTTCGAGCTGCCTGCTTCCGTGAAACCAAGACCTCTGTGCCCGACCTCTATTCTTTGAGACTTGAGAATGTCATTCAGATCTTTTGACCCAGAGTTCAGCATCTTCACTGATTTCTTAATTTGACTGAATTCCTTCAAGGTAGTTGCATGATCCATTTTCTCTGACTCTATCTGGAGTTCCAGTGACTCAACTTTGTTCAAGAGAAAAACTTCTTTGCGTTTCAGATCTGCTATTTTCCTCCTCAGCTCCATCATGCCGGTTGGATGTATATCATGATTTTTCTCCATCTCATTTTTTAGTGAGGACACGGTACCCAGAAGTTCAGTCTTCTGTGCAAGCAGTGATGACCTTTCCTGTTTCATTTCAGTAAGTTGGATTTTCAGAGACATAGTCTCATCTTGGAGTTCCACTTTCTGAGTAACCAGGATTTCTACTTCTTGCCATGTCTTGTCGTTTTCTTCAGTCAGACTGGAGACTGTTTCGATAAGCTTCTTGTTCAGATTGATCACCATCAGCCACTTCTCATATAGCTCTTTGTAAGTTGCGGCCAGAGTCTCCTGAGTGAGTTCTTCATCATCACTGTCTGAGGAGTCATCAGCTGGCTGTTCGGACAGAGGGCTAGACTACTTACTCTCACTGGATTCACTGCAGTCTTCAATCGTGGCAACAAATTTGACAAAGTTCGTAGTCTCATCATCTTCCTACTCATCATCAGACTCGCTGTCGCTCAGATTTGCAACCATCACCTTTTTATTCTTAAGGGTGTTGGCGCATTCTACCTGAATGTGACCGAAGCCTCTGCATTCCCTACACTGTATGTCTTTCCCTTTTTCGGAAGAGAACTCCTGCCTGTTTTCACTTGTCCTAGTCTTCCCTTTCTTCCAGTTACGGAAGTTGCTAGATGACGACTTACCTTGCTCAGGACCACGTCTGTTGATTCTCCTTACCATTCTGCCAAAGTTCTGAGCCATCATTGCTAATTGTTCAGTTGAACAACTAGATTCATATTTGTCATCCGACACTTCTGCCTTCGGGGCAATTCCTTTGCCTCTTGGGGTGATAGTCCTGTAACTAGTTGAGCTCGTAGGTTCTCAGTGATCCCATGAGGTCTTCCATCTTTAGAGTAGAAAGATCATGTACCTCTTCAATTGCAGTGACCTTCATGGCGAACCTTGGAGGCAGAGACCTTAGGACCTTGCTAGCCATTCTTTCCTCATCAATGGGTTTCCCCAGTGCCGCAGCTTCGTTGGACAGGTCTAGAACTCTAGCATTGTATTCAGGAACAGTTTCCTCTTCTTTCATTCTGAGGTCTTCGAACTTGGTAGTTACCATTTACATCCGCGAGTGTCTTACCTTGTCTGTTCCTTCATAAGCAGTTCTGAAAATGTCCCATGCTTCTTTGGCTACTTCACAGTTAGCAATCAGTTTGAACATGTTCTCATCCACTCCAGAGAAGATTGCATTCATGGCCTTAGCAATACCTACTTATACCTTCTCGTCTGCCTCTGACCATAGGGCTTCAGGTTTCACCACCACTGCTCCTTCTAAGTTGGTCATCATGGGTGGTGTCCAACCGATTAGAATGGCTCTCCATGCCTTCTCATCCAGGGATTTCAGAAACGCCTTCATCTTGGATTTCCAATATCCATAGTTCGGCCCTTCAAGTAACGAGGGTCGGTTGGTGCTCTGTCCTTCCTTCAAACTCATCTTGAACAGATCAGGATCACACTCTGTATGTCGAGTGTTTGCTCTGATACCAATTGAAATTCTGTTATCTGTTCAAGCCCAGATCCAGGTGGTGTTCAGACTGACCTTGAACACCTTAGCAGATAGTAACTGGGACAAAATATTAAGCGAACACGCAATGTAATTCCCAGTTCGGCAACAGCCTACTCTGGGGGGTTTCCCACGCCCTAAAGGGGTGCAAATCTTTATTGAATAGTATAGAGTTACAAGTGGACGTACTCTTACAATCTCCCTAATGTAAACGCCCAGCGTCTATCACTACTTCGCTTAGATTTGTGATCTCGGCTCCCCCTCGATCCCCTTGGTCCGAAACTCCCTTCCGAACGAACTCGATCTTCTCCCGAAGCTCGGATGCTTTCTCCCAAAAGCTTGTAAACACCTTCTGTGTGTGCAGCGGTCAGTTCAATACGAACAGTCTGATCAGCACACTGAACAGCCGGCCGTCGTCGCTCTTCTTCTCCAATCTCACGTATGCACTCGTCTGTATTTCTCTCAGAAAGCGATGATTGATATGGACGCCCTAGCCTTCTATTTATATGCATGGGCGGATCCAAATCATCCCTAGAAAATCTGTCAAATATTTAGGAAATATTCCTAAGTATTTGCTAGATATTTCCATTCCAATCTTTAAGAAGATTTCGATCTTTCTTCTTCCCCAAGTCATTCCAAATCTTCTTCTAGATGATGTGAGAATATTTATTTGAATATTTGATCTTCTATTTTGTCGCTGGCCGATTTCACCGGACAGATTTTTGATCTGTAGAAACTTCCAGTTTAGGTAACATCCTTGCGTCAGTTCCAGGCTGTACTTCTGTTCCAGGATTTGGTTGAACTCTCCTTGAACTCCTGCTTGACGTCTCTAAACTCGTTTTGCCAAAACCATGACATTCATAGGAACATCACAGACAATGCTAGTGTTAGTGAGCCCTAAGGGAGAAATGATTGGTACTCTACTAATGATTTTTCATGTTATGTGGAGTATCTTTTTGGTTGACTGATCAAATAAGAATAACATATTCTGTATGTGTGATGTGCGATCATTACAGTGGTTGTTATAGGTCCTCACCAGTCTAGTGTGTGGTTTTTTTTTCCTAAACAAAACTCGAGTATAATACTTGACTTGTGCAATCTTTGAAACTGATCTTTGAAGTGGTTTTAAAATACAGAAATCTTGTTTAATTTCACTATTATATTATTTAAGTACCTGGAGTGCACATCTTTGATTATTTTTTTAAGATAATTAATCCCATAAAACATGATAATGCAGGATATGCTATCACCGGGCCATTGGGAAGGAGTGTGCTGATTTGTGACCAAGAATCGCCAGCGCTGCGAATACCATTTTGTAACTTGCATCTCTATTGTAAGAAACATTTAAAGTTCGTACTTTGGTGGATGGGGTCAGGAAAAACAAGAGGATAGTTCAAAAGTCATGGCTACAGCTTCCGGAACTTGGGGGAAAGCAGCTGAAGCTCCAAATAATTCCTTAGGTGGATAGTTCAAAAGCTCCAAGATGTATGACTCGGCTATATCAAACATCCAAACTGTATGAACTTTTGTTGAGAAGTGGAAATAAAGATGTTTTATTTTGGATGTTGAAATTTTAAGTAAATGTGTCGTGGTAGCTGCTGCCACTACTACAGACAAGACATTATGCATCGGTTCCGTGTTCGACTTTTAGCATCGGTTGAGGATACAAATGATGCATAAGCTCGACCTTATGCATAGGTTGGCTAAACACCGATGCATAAGCTCGACCGTAAGCATCAATTGGAAAAAAACCGATGCATAATCTCGAGCTTATGCATAGTTTCAAAATAACCGATGAAAAAGCTCGAGATTATGCATCGGTTCTAAATAACTGATGCATAAGCTCGAGATTACGCTCGGTTTCGTTAAAACTGACGCATAATGGTGAGGCTTATGCATCGGTTTTATGTGAACCGATGCATAAAGTCGAATACTAATTTACCCTAATTTCATTTTTAACTTCTTCAATCTTCATCCTCCGATGCGAAATCGATTCTACCGGATATTCAAAGCTTCCCTGCGCGCCTTCTCTGTCGACCTTGCTACTCGCTCGTCTCGCTCGTGCAGGTGTATTGTATTATAGGTAATTAATAGGTGTAAAAATCTATCAAAAAGTATTGTTTAATGTCCAGACAATAAACAGCGCATTTTGGCAAGCAAGAGACAATAGGCAGCGGTGGAATAGACATCGCTTGTAGAAGCGTTGTCTATTGTCTCTATTGTACTAGTGAATAAGTTTGTATTATGATTACCTATTCAAATAAATGCATACCTGTATAGTTAAATTCAAACTTGAGATTTGTCATTTCCATTTACGAACTGAGATAACAATTCATTCCTAACCACAAATAGTATGTCCGCTAACCTTATATTGAATCAAGTATGTTCTTTGTTTTTTGTTTTATAAGTTTTTCTAGTTAATATTTTCTAACCAATTGTTTCAAAATGTTGCAGGTACCATGGTTGGCTCTTTTATGTTATAATATGTAATTCGTAATGTATTATATTACGTTGTAATTTCATATTTTGATTACTGTTCAAGTCAAATTTAGCATATATGAAAAATTGTGTCAAAAAAGATGTTATTAAATCTATTCCTATGTTTTATAAGGTATTCAGCCCGGCTGAGCTCGATGTGGCCTGAAATATTATAGGCCTTCAGTAAGCACTAAGGCTTTAAAATTTTAGTAAAGCCCAGCCCTACCTGGCCCTTTGTACAGTAATTGGCCATTTATTTTTTGATCAGGTCGGGCTTGGGCTTAGCAAACTCAGGGTAGGGCTGGCCCGACCCGACCCGACCCATTGCCGACCCCTACACAAAACTATAGACACATTGTTAATCTATAGTCCCAATTCCCACAGAAATAATACAACATCAAAGTACATTAAATTGTACAAAGATATAAACTACAAAAGTAAGTTTCGGAAAATTACCACAAATATATCACTTCCAGGCTCCTGAGAGTACAATTCTGCATATGTAGCAATGCGGGGTGCTTCGTGTCCTTTCTGAAGGTGCTTCACAGCTCGAATGCCGAACGTAGTTTTACCCGAATGGTGGTTCATTTTGTTGTTCGTTGCATCCTTCATCGTTTGAGAAAAGGCCTTCATTCACAAGCCAAATAATTATCTCTATATATAAAGAAGCGCTCAAATGAGGTCGGGTACTATTGGTGAGGTCGTGAGGCACCAATCTTAACCACACATCTAAACCTATTTCGACCCTCAATATTGAAACAAAGTCGCTTTAGGAAATAAACAAAACGAATTGAAAATTAAAATATACCCTCAATATTTTTATTTCTCCCGCCTATTTCGACCTCACGCCTACATATCTAATCATCTTATGTAACATGGAAACTGTTGGAGAGTCGCATAAGTGTGTTTGTACATAACAGATTCAAATTTATTTTTTCATTCCTCCAAATATGTCACTGAAACTTCAATACACATAAGATGATGGGGTTTGCAAGACAGAATGGAGCATCATCATACCAAGTGTTGAAAGTGTCAATCGAGACTAATCCACGGTCCCTCTTAATGTTTCCATCCATTGGATCGCTATTAAACCATTTGTATTTGAAGACAATAACTGACATTCCTTCGACATACTTGAGTTCAATAACACTATGAAGAACCCCATAATATTTAATGTCTCCTGCATTGACAAGTAGTGTAACATGAATCAATTGTAGGGTAAATTAAAAAAACATTACCTGGACTACAATAATGACTTTTGCACAAATTTGCACATAATTCATCCTTTTAATCATATCTCCAACCACAATAAAAATAATTCGACCGAATTAAGTTAGCCCTTTAATCAAATTCATAAGTTTATTTTTGTAATTTACCCTTACTTGTAATATATATACATGTATGTAACAAGATAATATGATGTAATTACCTGCTAGAACCATTACTCCACAGTTTTGGGTCTTCATATGTTGATCCTTCTCCCAAACAACAAATTTCAAGCCATTGATAACACAATGGGTGTAACAACTGTGACATTATGACTTACTTGCCAAAATGTGAACTTCTTTGCAATATGCTTCAGATCCTTCATTGTGTAAATTAATCATGTGTACACGATCAATAGGAAAACATAAACATTAGTACACTTGCGTGAAATAATAGGAGTTGAAACGAAGAAATATACAACATAATTTTAACAAGTTACCATATCAAGTAAATGCACATGAAAATCATCAATCCGTGAATCATTATCACCATAAGGATTTTCCTTGTAGTAGTTATCCTCGTGCTTGTTACTATAGTCTCTTGCCTCCTCGCAATTTTCAAGGACACACCAATGAGCCACATCGATTTGATCATAGGGAAGTTACATCCTTTTAAGGTATCCCATGGCCTTGATGCCACGGGACAGTACCGATATGTCCCAATATTCTTCCTTGTCTTGATCATTTGTTGTATCTTCATCGATCTTCCCCATGTACAACTTACATTACATAACACCTTCTCTGTTCCGTAATGCATCCTTCCGGATATCGTGTATTTCTGACATATCGCTTGTATTTCCCTAGTTGCCTGCAAACAAAATATATGAAGATGAAAATATTTTTAATCAATGTAATAACATAGACGAGTCCAACCGACTGGTTGGTTCAGGGTAGTTTTCTGAATCGGTATGCTGGGAACCATTTTACCCACTTTTTGCTCTAAAACTTTGGGGTTTCAAGCGATTTTGATATTGAGGTCTTGAATTCAATAAAGTATCATTTTGTACCAGAAATGTGAAAGGCAAGGGTCTAATGACATCGAATAACGTCAGAAACGAATCAAAGCTGTAATGAAAAACATCTATTAATAAGTCAAAAATTTGGCTTATCAACACTCCACACTTAAGCTTTGTTCGTCCCGAACAAAGTATATGAACATTTCAAGAGTACGCAAACGGCGAGAAGCTAGTGGCGCTATGTTTTGTTGCCCATTTGCTCTATGTGTTTATTTTAAGGCCTCAATCATTATTCCTAAACATATCAACAGAATAAAATTTAAATTATATACAACCTATCTAGCTCCTTTTCGTAGGCGGTACGAATGCATTTAGCGTATGCATTAAGCCTTTAAACTCCTAGGCTACCCTAGTGGACGAGTTATAGTCTCGTGAGAGTTTTCAGAAATGGGAATACTCACAAATCCCAAATGCACCTATCCCATGAGAATGACAAGTAATTAGAGATAGAAGATGGATAAAAGGGCGCTTCGAGGGGTTACTCCCCTCCTTGGCATTTCTCAATGATCACATACACAATATTCAAGCATTTCATGATGTCAAATAGTTTTGAACCTATTTTAGACTAAGGTAGACCAACTTTCGCGTGAATCTATTATTAGCCAAACCGTCCTAACTAGAATCCTCACTCCATCGAGATTATTGGTTCACTCTATTGCCTTTATCATCCTTGAAACTTATCCCAAGGTAATAAATGCAATAGGCATAAAGTACTAGTTCACTTTAATTCCGTAAAAATGATCATATTCACTACATCCAAACCTTCCCTAAGGTCCATCGATACCTAGGTCGAGTTTTTAGATCTACATGTTACTTAGGCATTTCATCAAACACTTAGTTACATGTAATACATGAAGAGCTTAGTGAACATGAATTTAACACCATTCGATGGGATTAATTGATGATTTGCTTAGGGACCAAATCCAATAATAAAACATTTAATCCTAATCAAGCATCCATATCCTAGGGTTCACCATCGTGACTAAGATATGTATCATTTTCTCCATCCTAGAACTATTCCCTAGCTCTTTCAAGTCGTAAGTTCTAGTTTTAGTCTAAGTTGTCACTTAGGCATTTTGTCAAACACCTTGCAACATAGCGTTTCAAGGCACAAGAGAAAAAGAAATCAACAATCATCCACATGAATATCAATGTATATTTGTGATCATAGAGTACCAAGGAGGGTTGTAAGACCCTCAAAACACAAGAACTACTCACACTTCATCATGATACAAGTTTTCAATACAAAAGAACAAGACGGAGAAAGATGAGTAGAGAAAACCCAAGTTGAAGATATTGAGCAAACTCTAGATTCCTTCCTTGATCTTTTATCTTCTCCCCCAAGCAATCCTTTGATGATGATGAACCTTCCTTAGCCTTTTTCTCACACTTTTTCTCTCTAAAAACCACCATCTTGGTATCAAAACCCTCTTCTTCTATTTATAGCCTCAGATGAAAAAAAAAACCCTATAGTAGCAGGTCCAGCCGGTCGGCTGGCGTAGTGTCTAAAACTACTCGGTCGGCTGGTGGCCTTTGGTCCTCATATGCTCTGTGTAATCATCCAGCCGACCGTTTCGATTGGCCAACCGACCGACTCAAAGTGAGCGGTTGCATTGCTTGGAATCCCATGTCTACAGCCGAACGGTTGGCTAGGTGAGCCAATCGGTTCATTGTGTTCGAGGGCAAGCCTTGGATAGCTCTCCTCCAGCCGACCGGTTGGATGCTTAGCCGACCGACTCAAAGTGAGCGGTTGTGAGCTTCCTGAAGTCCTTCATCGAGACGGTCGGCTGACGAGTCCAACCGACCGACTCAAAGTGAGCGAGCGCTCCCAAGTCTGAGTCTTCCACTCAACCGACCGATTGGTTCAGAGTAGATTCACTCAAATTTTTTAAATAAATCAATTTGTTTTTTTATAAATAAATCAGAGTAGATTCACTCAAATTGTTTAAATAAATCAATTTGTCTCCCGTAAAAGCACCCAGTGAATCTGATACTTGCTCCATGCGCCCCAACTTCATTGGAAGCTCTGCCGATGGGTCAATGTCAACCTCTATAACCACCTTCACCATCTCATCAGGCAGCTCTTGATACTGGACGAAGCGGCCTCGCATAACTCTGCCAAGTGCTACAAGTTTCCTGCTCTGATCCGAACCTCCTCCTTCCAAGTGCAGCATGCATTTCTTCCCAACCTGAAATGGAAAAATTCATTTGGTAACGAAGTAAATTGAAATTTCTCCGTATTTCAAAAAGACTGCATATTACCACGGGTATATCTCCAAATGGGTCAGGAGCGGAACCAATTTGATGGCTATGATGCGTAGGAGCGTGCGAAGTGACAGTCGACTGTGTGCTCGACGAAGAAGACTGCTTCCCAAATACCTTCTTCCAACCTACCAAACTCCCCACCCCCCGTGTCGACGGAAATGTTATATACGGAATAGGGACGGAACATCGACGGAAAATTTTTACCGTCGGGAAAATTTCCGTCTAGGTCATCGTTGAAAGAATATTGACGGAAATTGACTTTTTTCCGTCACATTTCCGCCAATATTCCGACGGTTTCCTGGCGTCGGAAATATTTCAAAAATTAGTAGTGACCTTCCTTTTATAGTCTAACCACAGTTGGCAAACTAAGATACTTAGTGTGCTTAGGTGCAGGGACGGACCCAGGAATTATGATAGGGGGTGGCAAACGAAAACCAACTCGTAAAAAAAACGTGTCACTATCAAAATACATATTGTAAAATACATCTTGCATTTTGGAAGGTAACGATTGGGGTCTCAAGTTCTCGAAAAAATAAGGGGTTTCTCATTTGAGGGATCCTCGTTGACTATGAGCACAAACAAAAAAGTTCTAATTCCCTCAATGTGCACCGATAAAGGTCAAAACAACATAAACCATGATTCTCAAAAGCCACCTCATGTGACTCCATAACACACTTTTAAATATTAAACTAATTTTAACATATAAATTTTAAACTAAATTGATTTCGTGATTTAAAAATCAAGGTTGTAAAAAATGCTAGGCGCTAGTCGGGCGGAAATGGTCTTTGAAGATTAATTGGGGATTAATCGGGGCCTAAGCGGGGATTAATCGATTTTGAATTTTATATATTAACATATTAAGAAATATTATGTTAATAAGTAAAATATTAAACAAGATGGGATGTAATTCTAAAGAAAATATGTCTGGTAAAATATCATAACTAAATTTATGGCTAGAAAAATATGAGTTCAAACATGTTGGGCCATAAGATAGTTGGGCTATTAGAAACTTAAACTTTAGAACGGTTGATAATTGTTTAGATAAAAAAATATTAAATATCAAAATCTATTGTTCATCATCTTTCCCAAAACCCTAAAGAGCTGCCGCTGCAAACTCCATGAACGTCGGCCATCAATTCGTCATCAAACACTTGATTTGTCCAGCAATTTGGCAGAAACGAACACTTGATTTGTCCAATGCTTTGTTCCATCTTCTTTGGCAAAGTCTTGAACAATGATTTAAATATATATATATATAGGGGCGCGTTCAAATGTTATGGGTTGTTAAAATGTTATGTGTTACTTTAATCTAAAGGTCCGGATTTCATTTTGTACTTTCGTCTTTTAGGTAAAAGACAAAAGTGCAAGGTAGAAGACAAAAAGTGCTAAATGACAAACAACTTTGTCTTTTTTTGACTTCTTGACTTTCATTTTGCACCTTTAGATCATTTGATCTAAAGGATGAGATTTGTGTAACACATAACACATTAAGAAGGCCATAACATTTGAGCGCTCCTCTATATATATATATATATAGGAGTGTTCAAATGAGGACACCCAAATTTGGTAAGGACGTAGGGACAAATCTCATCCATTAGATCATCATCCATCTAACCCCCGTGCTTTGTGGGTGCGCCACGTGTCCAAGTACCCAAAATCCAATAAAGCAAATAGTAAAATCTCACTACCAAAAAGCAAACAGTAAAATCCACTACCACATGTGACACGTGCCAGCTTGTGGATCATTGGATGAACCTCATCCAATGCCCCAGATTAGTCCCTACACCCTCACCATAAGACCCGTCCTCAATTGAACGCCCCCCTATATATATATAATACAAAATTTTTGAAAAATCATGGGGTGACAAGTGCTACCCCCGGCACAAGCTACATCCGTCCCTGCTTAAGTGCTTCTCTTTCACTCCAAGCACTACGCCATTTTGCACCTTATGTAACTTACCCAAATTAGTCGCATAAGTTCGTTTTCTGTCGTATAAGGGTTTATGTTACTACACTTAGTCACATAAGAGCCAGTCACATAAGTTGTGTCGCATTAGGTCTGGGGTGGCTGACCTAAATCACACCAGTCTCAATAAGTCCCATGCGACAGTGCACAAAATAGTCGTATAAGGATATTGCTCAGTCGTATAAGTGGTAAGGTGAGGTGACAGGGAAAAGTCAACGGTGCAGTTTTGTTAGTCGCGCAAACTAAATTTTACAATCTCTGTCATATAAGAAGTTAAGAGTGGCGATGAAACTCAGTCGCATAAGTTATATAAGAAGACCACATGATTTTGGCAAGAGAGACGAATTGAGATTTCCTGTCAGTGGTCTTTGAAATATGGTTTCGGAGAAAAGATATTTCCAATTAATCCCACTATCCCTAAAAAATAGCCCACTTCCCAACTTTGTCAACTGCCAATAACTCCTTTATATAATGGATGAATCGTATTTACACTACAAGAAAAACAACAATACCTTCGTCGATTTTTTCATCATTTACAACGAATATTTCTGTTGATTATATCAAATTAAAAGAGTGAAAAAAATCAAGAAAATCGACACTACGGAATTATTCCGTTGATTTTAAAGGTGGTAAGTAATAAATGTATTTACTATTATACCCTCACCGGTCGCCACCTCGCCGGACCTCCTCCCGCCAGACCTCCCCATGCAGCCTCGCCGTTCAGTCGCAAGACCTCCCCAACCGCCACGCCGGTCAGTAGGGGTGGCAAAACGGGGGGGGGGGGGTATCAGGCGGGTTGTAAACGGTTAGCGGGTTAAGCCGGTCAAACCCGTTTAACGTTAGCGGATTTAACGGGCGGGTTCTTAACAGGTAGCGGGTCAAACCCGGTTAACCCGTTTAACCTTTTTAGTCTAAAAAGATTATACTTGTTTTATTGTCAAATAATAAAATTATAATGTGAGAGATTCCACAAGGTATGACAATGATACATGCATCATCGTTGAACCAAGTCAATGTTGAATGATGCAAGCGAAGAAGCATGTCAACTTGCTCAGAGTTTGAATAGAAACCGTCAACAAGCAAATGGGAGGATATTATCCCGTTTAGCGGGTTAAGAGTGTTAGGTCGTTTAGCCCGTTTAACCCACCTATCCCGGTTAACGCGCCTAACCCGTTTAACCTTGTTAGTTTTAAATATGGCTAAATATGTTTCAAAATGAAATATTGAATTCAGATTAGAGCTTAACTCTCGTTTAATTTAAAACATGATTATATATGTTTCATGTTTCTCATCCTCGAGTTTAACCATAAGAAAAATCCGTAGATGTTTTTTATATTGGTTAATAAAATTGTAATGTATCACTATTTAATATTTCAAAAAATCAGTTATCAACATTATCTAAATAATTATTTAAAATATATTACTAATTTAAAATAATACAATAAATTTGATAATTTATATATTTTTTATATTTTTTTAATTTTTTAAATAAAAATATATAATAAGGTAAACGGGTTAAGCGGGTTTTACCCGGATAACCCGTTTAGTAAACAAGTTAAACGAGTTTCGAGTTTATTGAACCCGTTAAGTAAACGGGCGGTTATCGGGCGGGTTTTTCGCGGGCGGTTAACGGACGGGTAGCGGGTAATGGGTCAGTCCCCGGACCTTCCCCCTGTCGCATTGCCGGTCAGACGCCGAACCTCCCCCGCCAGATGTGTCACCTCGCCAGACCTACCCTGCCGAGATTTCAATAACTTATTGAAGTTTAATCAAAATAATAAAATTATATTCACACAATGCACAAAACTTTTTGAATTATATTTTTACTAAAATTATACGAGCTCAAATGCTACCAAATGCGTCCAATTCTTCTTTCATTTTTTGTCACAACTTTAATCAATCTACAAATCAGTTTATTGAATTATATATGTAGTGACAAATCTATTTGATTTTAAACATCATACTAACTGATAACATATGTCAATTGTAAATATGTTAATACATTTTTAAATTTGTGTGATTATTTGTTGTAAATGAACATAACTTTTTGTAGTAGACAGTCTTTTGTGAAGTAGTTTTGTTAAAAGCATTAACTTCATCATTACTAGAATATAAGAAATCAATCTCAGTGGATTTCTTTCTAACTCAGTTTTGACGATTTTATATAAATATTATCAACAAATTATTTTCCGTTGCTTATAATATCTGTAGTTTATTACACATATATCGAAACGGATTTATTCCAACAGAAGTTTGAAGGTTATATATATATATAATATCAACAAAATATTTTTTAATTTGTAGCTTATAACACGTATATCTCAACGGATTTATTTCCAGCCAAATTTCGAAGGTTTTATGTATGCATTGCCAACAACATGTTTTCCGTTGAATTTAATTTGTAGCTTATAACAAATAAATCTCTACGGATTTATTTTCAACCAAAGTTCGAAGGTTATATATATATATATTATCAACAACATAATTTCGTTGAATTTAATTTGTCGCTTATAATTCATAATTTTCCAACCGACTTAATTCCAACAAATGTTTTGAAGGTTTTATACATATATCAACAGAATATATTCCGTTGGATTTAAATCGTAGCTTATAACACATTTTCTTGTAGTGGTATACGACTCATCGAACTAACTAATCTCATTTATTTTTATACTTTTATATGTGAAAATTTACTTGTTAGTCTACAGACATGGGATTATGCATCGATTTTTGAATGGATTATGCATCGGTTCTGCTCCGATGCATAATCGAGCTATGCGTAATGTCCAGACAGTATGCATCGGTTTCGTTAAATAATAGATGCATAATGTCTGGGATTATGCATCGATTTTGACACAACCGATACATAATATCTGAGATTATGCACCGGTTTTGACACAACCGATACATAATATCTGAGATTATGCATCCGTTTCTTTGAACCGATGCATAATTTCTTATAAACATTTGGCAGATTTGGCTTCTAATAGCTCAAATCTACCTGAAATGTTTCAAAACATCAATAAACCTGATGGTTTATTACAAATACACAGTTGCTCAACATCGAGATACATTCATTTCAAAGATCAAAGATACAATCATTTGATACAAGTACATCTTCTTTCATACTATTAACAATGCCAACAAAGTTAATATTTGGAATACAATAGAACAACACTAAAGTAGATGTCCTATACCGGTTGGGTAACGATCGCTTATGTAGTTATATAAGTAGGCGATGCTTGTTTCCTTTACTTCCCCGATCTTCAAGTCTTCGTATGATTCTCTTCCATTAGGAAAACACTACAATGAAAACCAAGAGAAAAGTAAATCAATACAATAAAGTTCCAATGAGTTCAAAATCAACCAAAGTCAACTACAAATATTTTTTTTCCTTTTAAACAACTTAATGAATAATAAACCTCTAAAAGCTACTTGGCTAAGGTCTTCAATCTCCGCTCCGTTATTAGCTCGTGTAAACTGGATTATGTCCTGAATATAAATCTAAACATAATAACCGCATAAATGATCCGGCGGTTGTTTTGGACACTGCACGGTCAATAATCTCTTATCACACACTTTATGAATGGTAATGCTATTAAAAATGTTTTACCTATGACCTTGTACCTCAACTATCTTCCATTGCACACTTCCTGTACTTCTCGGTATATATCCTTGATAGTATCGGTACATTCTCCAAAAGTAAATAACATAACATAATTAGTGATTGTTAAAACAAGTTACAGGATAAAAGTGAGTCTAAAACTTACATGTCCACCAAATCCTCTGCATCGACGTTTATTGCTTTAGCATTTTTCGATGGATCAAGCAATGCACTACATGTTGTTTAGGGAAGATGACACATAACATCCAATGCTATCTAACAAAAACAAACTAAATTCAAAAAAAATAATTCAAAAAAAGCATATAAAACATTATCATTAAGTTATGCACTACACGTTGTGATCCACGTAAGGGAGGAAGTTGCAAAAATTGCGATATCGGTCCGGCATACTCAACCTTACTACAAACGTCATCAACATCTCATCTCTGTTGATGGACAGGGTCTTGATGGAAGGATTGAAGAAACCAAACTTAATATCCCAACCCATCATCTCATTGAATAAAGAACTACGAAGTAAAACATTTGTGTTAGTTAGACCATGCATTGGGACAAATGATCATCAGAAAATAATCGCGAGCATTACCATATAAATAATTCATAATCAAAGTTCCCCAACGCTTGTAGCTTGTATAATTCCTTCAGGTCATCTGTGCTCACAGCAATACCGTAGTCGTCACCGAACACATTCTGGTCGACGTCTACTACAATCATATGTTTGTTTAACTGTGTCTACATCTCATGTACAAGTCGACAATACATGGTCAAATTGTCTGTTTCATAATTGTCAGTATATGGAAAACTATCGTAAACCACTTTATCATATTCATGCATGTTGAATTTGATTAATGATATGAAATTAAATTTTAAGTATTACATAATAGAAAATGCAAATGAAATTGTATTATTCGATTATCTCACCCTATCACCGACAACGGCAAAGTCTTTCGGCCATGCTACATGGTGTCCCACTGCCTCAATAACATTCGTGAGCTTCGGATGGGGTACTGGCATTGTTGCTCCTCGAATGATTGCTTTTTCAACCTTCACCTATATAAAAAGAACACATGTTTAGGGTTAGAATGACATATGAATAAGAATGAGACATCTTTAGAGTGGCTATAAGTCTAGAAGATTATAAAATAAAGTTTAGGCAATGTAAGGACTGAGAGAAGACATCACCTTCATTGTATGTTCTGGTATTTGTCGATAATTAACAAAATGACCTTTCATGTTTCGACCAATGGACACAAGCTGTCTGTCACCCTCGAGTACCCCCTCGATGAATAATACGCTCTTCAAGCCACGCTGTTAGCACGAACATTTGATGTTACATACGTTCAGCAAAAATAAACCAATTAGTCAGAAAAAATACAGTGAAAAATTCAAATTGTACCTCGGGTATGCTCGTCCTCAGGTCTACATCGACATGATAGTGACGGCCGGGGCGATCTGGCATCTCTACGCGCGAAGTGCTAAAACTGGGTGTCGTTGTCCTAGAAGATGTGGATTTCGGGAACCCAATCTTCCATGGAACGTGTGTACCTACTCCTCTGGTACGTCCATTGATGAGTCGTATTTATACGACTTGTCGAATCAATTAATCCCATTTATTTCGACACTTTTATATGCGAACGTTTACTTTTTAGTATGGTTTTGCATTTCAGGAGTTTCGGAAGCTCTAGGACGAAACGCGGATAAAAGATGGCATTTCGTGCCAAAAACACCGCAATGGCAGATCGGACCTTTGGAGCAACGACGGAGTGCTGGGAATTGACCGTTAATCAGAGAAACACAAGCTATATTCCATTACGTAGCTGACTCAATTCCCTACAACTCTCTAGTTCACACTGAGAGCATCCGAGGTCATTTGGAGGGTCTAATCGAGAGCCGAAGTCAAAACAGATGCGCAGAATGGGTGAACAGTCTCCGAGAGGACCGCAGACACTGTGCATTTAATGGACACTGACCGCGGATGCTAAAGTGAACTGTATCCGCGGATTCTAAAGTGTACATGGTCCGTGACGATGACGTCAGCAACGCGTTTTGATGACGTCAGCAGGCCGAAACTTGGAAATCAAGCCCAAAAATGTGACTTGGAAACCCTACTTTTTGCTATAAATAAGATCTTTGGGTTAGGGTTTCCAACATCTCATATTCCCATCATTGAGGAGACGGCTCTAGAGGAGAAGACGCAAGCTTTCGACAAGAGAGAAGAGATTTTCCTACTTTTAATTATGTGTTTTTCCATGATTATGTGTAGCTAAACACATAATTCAGTTTAGGGTTTCACATATTGTGACGTTTGTTTTGAGACTTTGTTCTTAATGCTATTTCATGTTTTACTAGTTCTGGTGCTTATCTTATGAATTAACTTGTTAGATTAAGTGGAAGCTTTGTCGCAAAGCTTAATTGAGCAGTTAATTCTTACCGTTAATATCTACTGGAAACTTTGTCGTAAAGGTACGTCGTAACACCTAGGCTAAATAATATCTTGTCGGATTATTAAGTTTACGAAAGAACTAGAAGTCTAACACCTTTGTCGGGTTAGATTGTGGTGTATCACCTTTATCGGGATACTTAGGGTGTTACCTTTGTCGGAACAACCACACTTTGAAACATGAGATTAGATATTTAGCAGTCAATGATAAACTTGTCACAATAGAAACCCTAAGCTGAATGTTCTCTCTTATCGAATCTTTCTTGCTATTTTCATCTCTTGCACTCATAATCACTCACACCCCCTTTCCTTTAATTGTGTTTAGTTACAACTTCGACGCACCAGCTCTCTAGGGTTCGACCCCTGCTTACCGCTTGCTAGTAGTCGCAGGAGATTTATAAATTTAAGTAGGGTCAGACGACGCGCGTCAAATTTTGGCGCCGTTGCCGGGGAGCTGCGCTTCGGTGAAGTTGTTTTTTTTGGTGATTCACTATGTCTTCTTATTATAGTGGAGCAGCTTGTGATGACGAAGACGATGAGGAAGATGATGGCAGCGCGGTCAAGTGTTGGATGATTGATCGTCTCCCGAAATTTAGAGGTGTCGCTGGAGAAAACCCTGTGACACATATAAAGAAGTTTCACTACACATGGGGTGCCATGAAGCCCAAAGGAGAATCATTGGAGAGGTTTAAGCTAACGATTTTTTCTTTTCTTTAACTGACTCCGCTAGATGTTGGTATTATTCATCGTCTGCAGACTGTGAAAGTAATTGGACGGATCTACCAGCCCAATTTCTAAAAAAAATTTCTCCACCATCCTTTCGATTTGAAATCCGCGAGAAAATTTCTACCATTAAGCAATTCCAGGGCGAAACATTAAATGAGTACTATTTGCGCTTCGATGAGCTTGAGGGAAGTTGGCCACACCATGGGCTCACAGATTTATTTCTTCTTGAGAGATTTCTTGATGGGATGATTCCACTAGAGCGTTCTATGCTTGATGCTGTAGCAGGAGGTTCAGTAATGAATTTACACATTTATGATATCTGGGACCTGATAGATGATATGGCACAGAGATTGAGACGAGGTCAGATGCCCAAAAAAGATGATAAGTCACAGACGGTTGAAGCTGATTCAGTGCAGATCGTGCCCGACATCACTTGCAACACCTCCATCACAACCTTACCCGCAACATAGACTCAAGCTTCAGATGAAGAGGATAATTCCACCACTACCAGGGAGTTGCATACGGAGGAAGAAATAATCATGTCTGCGGTAATCTCTGAACCAGCTCAAAATTTTCAAAAATTTGATACACCTCTTCCACTTCTTGTGCAGGATAACATTATCCAAGATGATCATTAAGAGCCAGAAGAAGAAGAAGTAGGAGAAGAAGAAGATGAGAATAAATTCAGCCAAATAGTGCCAGCCACACACGAGGAGGAAATATGTTCAAGCGAAGAAAACTCCACTCCTTACCTTTGCACGGACTTGATTACTACAAATTCTGAGGTAAGCGCTGAATTTAATATGGAATTACATATGACTCATATGCCTCTTGTGTTGTACTTGCAGGATGGTGAACCTAAAAAATTACAAGAAAAGGCGTCTGGTTCACTTTATAATGTGGCTGCTAGCATCCCATTGTTCAAGACTAGAAACTGAATCACCAACTACAGACGGTCATTCAAAAACACATTCGTGAGTTGGAAGCATCATAAGGAGAAAAAACAAGCTAGGTCTTGCAAGCATGTCTCTACAGTAGTTTCATTCGACCTACCGAGACATGACACATGTGGATGGAAACCAGGATGGAAAGACTTGATAGCACCACTCGATGAGGGCGATGAGCATCACAAAGGAGTAGAGAAATTTGACCTCACACGCCTATGGGATCCTAACTTGTGATCCCTAATGAGGTATTGTCGAGCCAACGACGTAAAACAAAGGCGCTCGCAGGGAGGCAGCCCGGCAAAATTTTTGTTTTTTATTTATTATTTCGTTTATGTTTGTTTGAGTCTTTTGTCGTGTTTTCACATTGTCTTTTGGGAAAGGAGAACGTTTTTATGCAGGAAACAGGTGACATCCCGAGAGGATCGCGGACCATGCACACTTTAACTGCCGCGCCCGAAAGCCATTTTTAATGGCAAATGTGTTCTTCAGGCGCGGCGCTAATCTATTCTTCAGGCGCGCCTCTCTCGGTTGACCAGAGTTGACTGACTCGTTTGACCAAATTCTCATTTTCACACGACGAAACGAGGGGAGTGCCCGTTCACCTTTATTCTCTGTTTACTTTTTCCCTATGTTTGTGTGTCTTGCATTGTTTTGTCTTTGAACTTAAGTCGTACCGTGAGGACACGACTTTGTTCAAAAGTGTGGGGTGGGAGAGTCGGTCAGTCTGTTGTGTCAGCATATTTATTTTTCTTGCATATTGTGCTGTGTCAGCACGTTTCCGATTTAAAAAATATTGAAAAGTATGAATTTCTCTCTATTTCCGGGATATGCAGTATTGGATGTTGATGATGTGAAATAGATGATGCTGATTAGATGTATTTGTCCCGTGAAATCTGAATTGTGCTTTTATGTGTGAATTTAACCCAGTACGTGTCCTTTTGAGTTGAGATAAACAGGGATGTGGAGTTGATAGAAATGTCCTAGAGAGACTTGACGAAGCATTTAAAGGACCGAATTTCGAGTTATATGGTTATGTGGATTTCGTGGAGGCTAGCACTTCGAGACTTATTGGTTCGGAGTTTGCTCCGCCACTGCAGCGTTTATGTAGGTAGGCGGGACGGGAAAACAGATTGTCCTATCTCTAGTCCGAAGTAACCGGGAAAATAGGTGGAGGGCCCCATCTTGACTCGCGTCAAAAAGGTCAAGGATGAGAAAGAGCGGGGAGGTATTTCCATATGCTTGCGGGCGATGATTGGACCTCCTTCAAAAGAAAAAGGAAAAAGGACAAGCTATTCACAACAAAGGAGCAAAGCTCAAGAAAAATCAGGCATATTGTGAAAGTTCTACACGCAAAAAGTGAAGTACATCATTCATACACAAGAGCCAAAGGCCAAAAAAAGTCACTAAAAAAGCTGTCCAACAAAAGAAGAAAGAAAGCTCAAAGGCCTTGAAGCTCGAATGAATCACGTGCAAGAAGAAGTGATGAAGTATAACCATATAGCTAGAGTTCGGGACCGCTAGTGCAGATCATGGGTCTAAAAAGGACTATCTCCCATTCATCCGAATTGATATGACTTTCAGCTCAAAGGTAACACGTATCAAGTTATTTCTATGTGAAGCATGATGATTTGAGTAACGATTGAGTTATGCAAAGAAAAGCAAGTCCAGACTAGCAACTCATATTCATGTAGCATTATCCAGGACGTCGAAGAAATTGTGGTGTTATATTTATTTTCCTTCTATGACTTGTTCTTGTTCAGGACGAACAAGTTTAAGTGTGGGGTGGTTTGATGAGTCGTATAAATACGACTCGTCGAATAAATAAATCCCAATTATTTCGACACTTTTATATGCGAACGTTTACTTTTTAGTATGGTTTCGCATTTCAGGAGTTTCGGAAGCTCTAGGAGGAAATGCGCATAAAAGATGGCATTTCGTGCCAAAAACACCGCAATGGCAGATCAGACCTTTGGATCTTCGACGGAGTGCTGGGAATTGACTGTTGATCAGAAAAATACGAGCTACATGCCGTTGCGTAGCTGACTCAATTCCCTAAAACTCTCTAGTTCACACCGAGAGCATCCGAGGTAATTTGGAGGGTCTAATCGAGAGCCAAAGTCAAAACAGATGCACAAAATGGGCGAACAGTCTCCGAGAGGACCGCAGACACTGTTCATTTAATGAACAGTGACCGCGGATGCTAAAGTGAATAGTATTCGCGTTTTGATGACGTCAGCAGGACGAAACTTGGAAATCAAGCCCAAAAATCAGACTTGGAAACCCTACTTTTTGCTATAAATAAGATCTTGGGTTAGGGTTTCCAACATCTCATATTCCCATCATTGAGGAGACGGCTCTAGAGGAGAAGACGCAAGCTTTCGATTATTGTGACGTTTGTTTTTGAGACTTTGTTCTTAATGCTATTTCATGTTTTACTAGTTCTTGTGCTTATCTTATGAGTTAACTTGTTAGATTAAGTGGAAGCTTTGTCGCAAAGCTTAATTGAGCAGTTAATTCTTACCGTTAATATCTACTGGAAACTTTGTCGTAAAGGTAAGTCGTAACACCTAGGCTAAATAATACCTTTGTCGGATTATTAAGTTTACGAAAGAACTAGAAATCTAACACCTTTTTCGGGTTTGATTGTGGTGTATCACCTTTGTCGGGATAGTTAGGGTGTTACCTTTGTCGGAACAACCACACTTTGAAACATGAGATTAGATATTTAGCAGTCAATGATAAACATGTCACAATAGAAACCCTAAGCTGAATGTTCTCTCTTATCGAATCTTTCTTACTATTTTCGTCTCTTGCACTCATAATCACTCACACCCCCCTTTCTTTTAATTGTTTTTTGTTACAACTTCGACGCACCAGCTCTCTAGGGTTCGACCCCTGCTTACCGCTTGCTAGTAGTCGCAGGAGATTTCTAAATTTAAGTTTGACGCGTCAGACGACTCGCGTCATCCATGTTACTCAGGCGTCCCAATTACCTCAGTCACTATATCTGTCTACCATGTGGTGAAAAAGTTAACTCCTGAAAAAAAAAGTTAACGACTCACAATATTTTCAGCCACATGTCAGGGTGACGAACTCTTTATTCTTCTTGAGGCGGTCCCTCTTCCACACCTCATATCTCTCTACAATAATAGAAGGTGTTTCTCCCTCTTCAATTACGCCCTGCACAATTTAATCGGATATCTTCTCGTTTATTATCACCTCCTTCACTTTTCTATACCCTCCTCGGCCCATGGTGTGCCCATATTAATTCTTAGCAGCTAGAGCCTTATTTTGAGCAGATTGCTTCCTCGCATCTTCACTGAGTCTATGCTCTACAAATTTCTTCCAATGTACAGAATCAATTAATTTATACTCCTTCGTGGGATCTTCATTTTTCTGTTTAACGAATATGTAGTCTGTTGCGAGTCTCGTTTTGAAGTTCCTCCACGCACTGGATGCATACTTGATCTCCTGCTCTTTGTGTGAATCACATCCAAGAAACACTTCTCGAAAAAATATATAACAAGTTATAATTAGTACAATAAACAATTAATGTTGCTAACAATATGATGTTGGAATTATAGAATATGTTACCATTGCTTCGTTCCACATAACATCCTTGCACGTTTGAGGCACCTTCCTCCAATCAGTGTACTCGATGGGAACTCGAGTACAGACCACAACGCCAAGGTAACTCCTCCATGTGTCACCACGTCTTAATTTTCTTGGTGGTGCGCTGTTCCACATGAAAGTCTTCCTCGCCGCTGCTACTACTATGTCCCATGATCCCTGTAATATCACATAAATGTTATTTCAATAGATATGTAAATACATAAGTGTACACAACAATAAAAAATAAAATGACGTGTAATGAACATCAGTGATAAAGTAACATACAACATACACATAAGTTAAGTTTGTTTATCAATCCATATTCCTTCGTCGTGACATTCTCTTAATTGCATTTAGTCATCAATTTCAATGTCGACGCTTTCCACGGGAACGATCATACAAACAGGTATACAATCTTAAGCGAGTTCTTCAGATGTGCCACTTGTAGCATCATTGGTTACTTGTTGTTTGCCGTGGAGGACAACAAACAGATTTTTGTCCGAAGGGTCCTTCACGTAAAATACTTGTCTTGCTTGTTCGTCCATAATGAAAGGCTCATCTTTATAGCCCTCCCTTCAAAAATCCACAAACGTCATTCTGAATTCATCAATGCGAACCGCAGAATGGTTAACCCATTTACATTTAAAAACGGGTACTCGAAGTGTAACATAATCCAACTCTAATATTTCTTCAATAACCCCAAAATAATTGACAGGAGCAGATATTGGATTTCGATCTCTAGCGCTAGAAACGTGAGTGGTTTCAGCAACAAGTGTGACACCACTATTTTGCATAACGCCGCGTTCGTCATGATCTTTTTTGTGAAAACAAAATCCGTTAATGTCAAAACTTCTCCACATGTATACACTTGGTCTCCAACCTGCCATAAGCAACTTCACTAAGTCATCATCAGACTCTTCTTCCGGGTTCGCTTGATTACTTAAAACTTCATTAGTTCTCAGCCATTTACAAAATGACCGACGGTGTTCTCTTTGCACCTACTGCTCATTTTTCCCCTGGTGTGCACTCCTTACTATGTTTCAGTGCTGCTCGATGAAAGACGTCATCTCAGGTGTATGTTGCAATACATAGAAATGGGCTTTTGTTAACTCATCCACGGGTTTAACTATTTGTTTCAATCCACTTGTTCCTTTTTCTTGAAATTGATCAAAATGATGTGGCCTTGGAATCCCAATTGCAGTGGTATTTCCCAAAAAGTGAGTGCAAAATTCAACCGCCTCTTCAGCTATGTATCCTTCCACTATACATCCTTCAGGACGATGCTTATTTCTCACATAGCTCTTTAGAATCTTCATGTACCTCTCAAAAGGGTACATCCATCTCATATGAACTGGTCCAAGAATTCGAAGCTCGCGCACCAAATGAACAATTAGATGCACCATACTATCGAAAAAATATGGTGGGAACAACATCTCAAGTTGGCATAATGTAACCATTACCTTCTCTTGTAATCAATCAAGCTCTTTTGGATCAATAACCTTAGCACATAAAGAGCTGAAAATCACGCAAAGTCTTTGTACAGCGGCTCTCACTATTGGAGGCAATATACCTCCAATTGCAATAGGCAAGAGCTGTTGAATCAAAATGTGACAGTCGTGAGATTTTAATCCATTCAACCGCAGATCCTTCATCGAAACCAAATTGGCAATATTTACAGAGAACCAATACAAAACTTTAACTCCTTTAAGACATCCGCAAAATCTTGATTTCTCACTCTTAGAAAGAGTGGTGCATGATGGAGGTAGATATGTACATTGCCCTCGAGTTTCTGGTGCTAATTTAGTACGCATGTTCATCTCTAGCATATCCAGTCTCGCATTAACTCCATCATTTGTTTTCCCAGGAATGTTTAATGAAATACTGTAACCTGTTCGAGCTCTTGTTCAAGGGACTGTTTGAGACAGACCTTGAACACCTTTGGAACAGTGTAGCAAGCAGAACAAAGAAGGAGCACACACAGAATGATACCCAGTTCGGCTACGCCTACTCTGGGGGGTTTCCCACACCCTAAAGGGACACAAATTTTTATTACGTGTACAGAGCTACAAGTGGACTTACGCTTACACAACTCCTTGTTTGTAATTGCCTAGCCTCTCTTACACCGTCTCTCAGATTTGTAATCTCGGTTCACCGCAGTTCACCTCGATCCCCTACGCCCGAACCTCTTGTCCGAACGTGCTCGATCTTGTCCGAAGCTCGGTTGCTTTCTCTCGAAAGCCAGTAGTTGCGTCTGATGTGTGCAGCGGTAAGATCACTTTCAGAGAGCCTGAACAGCACACTGAACAGGCTTAGTCAGCGCCGATGTATTTCCAGTGGGGAAAGAACAGTCGGCTGTCGCTCTTCTTTTCAAATCTCACAGATGCATTCTCGTGTGTGTCTCTCTGAAAAGCGATCCCGGTTAGGTCACCCTAGCTCTTGTATTTTTAGTTGCGGTGACGACCAAATCTGCTTTTGATAATCATCCAAATATTTAGGAAATATTTCCTAAATATTTGTTGGATATTATCTCTTCCAATCTTTGGAAATATCGGGAGATACCTTCCACGACAAGTCAGCCATCCTTCTTCAAACGGAAGAGAAGATATTCGTTTGAATATCTGTAACTCGAGTTCTTCGCTGGCCGACTTCAGTTCGAAAAGATCTTCGATCTTTAGAACCTTCTGGAACACATCCTTGCATCTGCTCCACGATGTACTTGAGTGCCAGGATGCGATCGGACTCTCCTTGAACTCCTGCTCGAACTGTCTAAAGGCGTTTTGCCAAATAAATGCCACTCAAGGGAATATCAATCTCCCCCTTGGCATTTTGGCAAAACCAAATCTACTATATACTAGATCTAGCTATCTAACTATCTAGGCTTTAGACACACTTGAGGGAACGAAAAATGGTCACCTCAAAATACTCCCCCTTTTTGCCACAAACTGGCAAGGGGTCCAATCTGAGTCCAAACAGTACGAGAAATGTGCCAGAACAAGCACTGGGACAACACAACTTGAAAGGTAGCATGGTTCAAAGTTCAAAAGTTTTCAGCAATGGACCTTTAGGCGGACGACGTTTCATCCAAAACACCATTATATTCATCAGCCTCCTCTTCATCGTCGCTTTGGTAACGAAGAGCACAGGCCAGCCTGTTGATCCGCTTGCACTGTTCCTTGTCAGCTGCTATGATTGCATCCAGCTCCTTCATCAGCTTGGACCTCTCATCACAAGCCATGCGAGCTCCCCCTCGCTTTGACGACTCTGGGAAATCCTTGAATTTCCATCCAGGCTGTGTGAGGTCATTCACATGGTGGCCTTTGAAGAGCTTGTGGTCCTCAGTGAACTTCCGCGGGGTCTTGGAGAGAGTCATATTTGGAGTCTGCAACTCTGGAGCTTGACGAACGATCAGTTCAAAAATCAGAGAAGGAAAACAGATCTGGTGAAGAGATCGTTTCGATGTAGCGTGCTCAACAATCAGTTTGAACATTACTCTCCCCAGGTTAAACAGCATCTTGTTTCCTATCTGATAGATCAGCTGGGCCATCTCCCTGCTAACAGTAGATCGGTGAGAGGAAGGCTTCCAATTGAAGACAGCAATGAAGAATAGCATGGAGTAAAAAGTTGACAAGCGAGCTGTAGCAAGATAAGTCTCGGGCCAGCACGAGACTGAACCAGCAGTTAAAGTGTTCACAATCTTGTCAAAATCTTCTTCCTCCTCGTCCACCTCTGGATCATCTATCTGGAAGAATTTACAGATGAGGTCTGGATTGATTTCAATTCTCCTTCCCCGAATAAAAACAACTCCATAATTTTTGTCGCCAATCACCCCAAACTGTGAAGGGAGATTTGTAATAGCTTCACGCACCAGTTGCTCATTGAACGGTTTGCTCTTGGTCAATGTCCAAATCTGGCCTGTTTGTTGAAGGACATGAATAACCTCCTTCCCCATGTAGCGCTTCTCATCCAGATAACGCTCAGGAATAATCTTCCTTTTTAGCACGAACTTCCAATTTCTTGCAGCAGTTTTATTAACAAACAAAATTCCCTTCTTGACCAAGCCAGCTGGAGCAGCATCAGAGAGAGGAGATGGGACTTCACAACTCCTCGGATCTTCTGAAACTGGAGTCGGAACTCCACGTTTTCTCTTTTTGGAAGCAACAGCTCCCCCCTGCACCCTGGCGAGCATCAGCATCTACGACAGAATCCACAACAGGTCCTCCAACCTGAACCTTACCTTTTTCCTTTGAGCTTCTTTGGCTTCTTGATCTCAGCCAGTGAAATGAAATCTTGTTCATCCCCAGAGTGGGTAACTGATAGGAGGACAGGCTGAGAACCATCCTTCTTCTCGGCATTAGAGAGACCTGGGTGGTCCATCTCTACATGGGCATCCTCCACAGGATCATCACCCTCAACTCTGCCTTGCACATTAACTGGAACAGTTTTTTCAACTGACTCCCCCTCCGTACCAGAGTTCTCTTGAGATATGGCAGTCACAGCAGTGTGCTGACAGCCTGATGCACCATCTTCTCCTTCTGAACTGTTGGCAGGAGCGGGATCTTCAACCCCTACTTCCTGAGCATGAGCAGACTGAACTGGTATAGGCACAGTAGGAACAGGAACAACCTCCTTCTGTAAGTCCTCTATGACATCATCAATGTCCTTATACAGAACATCGAGCTCTTCATCCTTTTCGATTGATACAGATTCTTCAGATACATCACCAGTCTGTAGCTCACCATCTAAAACCTTATGCTTCTCAACTCGGACACCTTCAGTCTTATCAACACTAACCACCATCCTCGGGCTTGAGGGCTCAGGAAACAGTTCAGGCCCCAAGCCTGACAAGGCAACGAGTCGACCACTTACGTCACTTATCTTGGCTAGACACTTTCTTGGGGAAATTCTTCTGCGATTAACAATCTTCGATAAAACCCCGAGGGGCGCACATAACCAGAGGCAAGAATCTTCTCCTTCCAGACTTTAGAACCAGCAACTTTATACACATGCAAGTTGGGTTCCCCGCCTTTCACAGACTCAACAACCTTCATACAATCAACAGCCCTACAGGCTTCACCACCCTTCTCAATCACAGCTTCTACACTCTTTTCAACTACTTTAATACCAATAATAGCATCTTTCTTGGGAACTGAAGCAACAATCGGAGCTTTAAGGATTGAAGATACCTTAGACTGGGGCATGATCGGTGGAGGAACGACACTTGGAGGTGTTGAACTAGCACCGGTTTGTTTAGGAATTTTCCGCGCAGGTTGCGAAGGCACTTCCTTCTGCTTTGCAGCAACTGTAGGGTTTGTAGCAACTGCTTCGTCCTCAGAAATTTTGACACCAGGCAAGGCTGTAGTTCCAGCAACCAAAGGCGACGCCTTTTTCTTCATCGGCATCTTCGTCTTCGTAGATTTTGGAATTTGAGGCTTTGCCGCCAGAGCATCGGACGGTTTCTTGTCCGTCTTTTTTGATTCCGATGACAACTTGATATCTGACTTGGAGGATTTCCTTGTGTTAACCATTGTTGCCGGAAAGATGAAGCTTTGGAGGAAATCGCGAGGGACAGCTACGTTAGGGTTTCAGACGAGAGAGCAAGGGCAGTAGATGAAGTAATTCAATTTTTCAAATCACGTTAAGCCTTTTCAACTTCCCAAAACGAGCCTTCGAGAATATCTCCTTTTTCTTCATAACGGCACGGAAAAAAAGATCTCCAAAAATTTAAAAAAAATTCATCTTCTAAAAATGTACCTTCTGATCCGGCTTCCTTCCTTAAGTGGTCAGTCCAACTATTTTGCTGGAGTTGCGACTCTGACTGACCACTGCCTGGCAGGTTTAGTGTTTGACAATACATAGACCTAGGGCGGATCTAAGTGTCTCAACCTCTGCAGCATTCAATCGCTTAAGGATCACCATCTCCTGTTTCACTCCGTATTCAGAGAGCTTGAGGTGAGTAGCAACATGCGTTCTTTGGAGACTCGCTAGCTTCGCAGCATACTTGCTCTGGAAGAGGAGGATGCTAACATCCGTCTGTGTCACCCGGCGTAGAGGGTAGTCCATTTCTCCAACCATGCTCAGCCTGAACTGAGCCACTAGCTTCTGGGCGTTGGACCTGCACATTACATCGTCAACATGTGTGTGTGTGACGGAGCGCACTGCACTGTCGTTAGGGTGCGATGTCTCTGTGCAAAATAAATTTATATCTCCGCTACTCGTACTCTACTATTGGGTAGTAAAGGGTAAGTAGGGGTCGAACCCAAGGGAATTGGTGGATTAGTTGTTCTTTAATGAAGCTTATGCATAAATTTAATGCGATTGGGGTTGGGTTTGAGTGTGCTTTGAGAACTGAAAGTAAATTACAACAGTTGATAATGGACTGTAAGGAAAGGATTCGGTTTAGGGGTTTCATATCATATCATCGTTCATCATTGACCTCTAATGATCATACTAAGTGTTCAAAGATGAATCAAGGCTATTTCTAGCACATGACTTGCAACATCATTTAGAACACTTGTTCTATTTAGACTAATTCCTCCTTTCGAAGTATCTTAGCCTTATGTGCATCCATTTGATCTTCAGTTACGATCAACCAAATGGTTTTTGAAAGAGGTCGAACTCTTCAGATAAGCTTTGCCCGTTAAAGCATCCACTTACCCGAGTATGTTCACGAACCCCACGGAAGAGCTTTGCCCGTTAAAGAATCCATTCAACCTTGGAAGTTCTAACCTAATATGTGGCACATAGAACAAGTTTTGAAACACTAAGTAGCATTAAGCATAGAGTCTAGAACGGTTTATGATATAAATACACCCTCTACCGAATACAAGCTTTTAGCTACTTGTATTCATGTCAAGGAATACAAGTAAACCATGGCTTTGAACAAGGATACCGAAAAGGAGAATAACTTTAAAGTAAGAACAATATATACGGAAAGTAAAGGACAAGCCGTGGCTTTTGTACCTACAATAAGTGGAGGAGAGGAGCTCCTAAGCAAGATCCAAGCAAGGAAAAGTAGCTCCAAAATGAAGAACAAAATGTGTATTGAAAGTGAAGAGAAGAGGGTTAAGCCCTCTATCTCTCTAAAGACTTGTGGATTGTGGATGGGATACATTTACAAGGAGAGGGCATCTCTATTTATAGGCTAAGGGGAGGCAAGGGTGTGGATGAGAAGAGAGACACTTGTCACAAGGGAAGAGGGGATGTGGAGGAGATCACAACACATGGCAAGAGGAGAGCAAAAGCCATCGGGGTGAGTCACCACTCCAAAAGCCATCGGTTTGACCGGAATCTGACCGGAGCTTTGGCCGGAGCTTCTTGGATTTTGGAGAGTGTATTCTCAATGAAAATGTCATTCTAAGATGATCTCAAGAAGGAACCTAAGCCAAATTCTGCTTGGAACATGGTCGAAATCCCAAATCGGCTGAAATTGCCCTTGTTTGGCCTTTACCGGGCTTGGTGCCTTTGCATTGCGTTCTTGTCCAAACGCCGACTGTTCTAGCATATTTGAATGATTCCAAGTCGGTTCCATGAAAGTTGTACTGTCGGAATCTGATTGTGGCCTCGAGTGTCTTGTAATCCATTTTCAGCTTTAAAACTCCTCCTTAGCCTGTATTTTCTCTAGACTTCAGAATACCCTGTAGATAAATATCGGAACTAACAAGAAAAAGTTAAATAGACAAAGAGTCTAATTTGGTGGGGTTAACTTGTCTTAATGAATCATATAAATATGGTCCATCAGTGTGCGATTGTGACGACTATTGACGACTTGTCTACTCCCCCTCGCACATATACATGGCTGATGAGAACCAAGGGAGCAAGATGAACATCCTTGTGTCGAAGACAACTCGTCCATGTAGATCTGGGAAAGGCGTCCATGTATATTGGAATACTCATGCGCCTTCTTCGGATGAGTCCAGTTGAGGAGAGCTTCATCGAGGTCTTGAGAGTAAGAATACTCATGCGCCTGTGCCACAAGGCCATCTCATTCCCTTGACTTGATAGGCAGCCTGAAGCAGCAACAGGTCCAGCAGAACCAATGAGGTAACAATTGTTGGGTGTCCTGTCGCCTTTCATCAATGTGCTTCCTTCCTTATCCAACACGTGACATGAGTCATGAGTGAAGCTGACAAGATGTCCATCATCACATAGTTGACTAATGCTGATAAGATTCATCTTCAATCCTTCAACCCAGAGAATGTCCTTGAGTGCAGGAAGATTCGGAACCTTCAATGTCCCACAGCCGATCACCTGACCCTTTCCTCCATCGCCGAAGGTGACAACTTGCCCTTTTTCAATAGGTCTAATAAGCGTAAGGAATTTAGGATTAACTGTCATATGGGCGGAGCATCCACTATCGAAGAACCAGTGATTTTTCTTTATGTGACATGGTGAGTTGAACGCAGCCATACATACGGTCTTGCTTGCCTTTGGTACCCAGACCTGTCGCATTCGAGGTTTATTCTTGAGCTCCATGGCTCTTTGCTCAGCAAGAAACAGGCGACACCTCGGTCTGATGTGTCCAATCTGGTAGCAGTACCAGCATGTGCGGGAATCTTTCCTCTGTTCTGAGTAAGAGCTGGTGTGATCATTGCGAGTCCTTCTTTGACCAGCTGTGGTTTTTCTTGGGACAGATCCACTTTCTGTCTCGGGTGCTGTCTCACCTTCTCTCACTGGTGCTGATTCACCTTCTGTTCCGGGTTCCGTTCAGCGACTGGTTTCGCTTTAACAAACGTTGTACCTTTTGAGCATCCTTCTTCTGTGAAACCCAGTCCTCGGTGTCCAGACTCCATTCTTTGAGACCTGAGAATCTCATTTAGATTCTTAGACCCAGAGTTCAACATCTTCACCGACTGTTTGAGCTGGTTGAGCTCCTTCATGGTGGCTGAATGATCCACTTTTTCAGATTCAACCTGGAGTTCCAGAGACTCTACGTGCCTTAAGAGGTACACCTCCTTGCGCTTCAGATCAATAATCATTTTCCTTAGACCTGCCATTCCTGCTGGATGAGTTTCAAGATCTTTTTCCATGTCGACTTTCAGTGATGAGATGGTACCCAGGAGCTCCGTTTTCTGTGCAAGCAGACATGACCTTTCCTGTTTAATTTCTGTCAGTTGAGTAATCAACAAATCGACCTTACCTTGCAGTTCCACCTTCTCTGTAGCCAGAATCTCGACCTCCTGCCACACCTTGTCTTTTTCATCAGTCATGGTGGCAATTGTGTCGTTGAGTTTCTTGTTGAGATTAATTACCAACAGCCACTTCTCATGCAGGTCTTTGTAAGATTCAGCCAATGTCTCTTGCGTGAGTTCTTCATTATCGCTGTCTGAGGAGTCTTCAGTCAGGAGATCAGGTTGAGGAGACTTGTTATTGCTGGATTCACTGTATTCTTCTGTGATTGCAGCAAATGCTACAAAGTTGGTAGTTTTATCACATTCCTCCTCATCACTGTCGCTGAGGTTTGCAACCATTGCCTTCTTCTTCTTGAGGGTGTTAGCACATTGAGCCTTGATGTGCCCGAATCCCCTGCATTCGTGGCATTGAACCTCTTTCCCTTTTTCAGAAGAATCTTCCGTTTTCTCACTGAGCCTCATCTTGCCTGTTTTCCAATTACGAAAATTACTCGAGGATGACTGACCTTGCTTAGGGCCACGTCTGTTGAGTTTCCGAACCATTATGCCGAAGTTTTGAGCCATCATAGCCAGTTGTTCAGTGTTGCAGTCTGTTTCATCCAAGCCTTCAGACACTTCCGCTCTTAGAGGAATTCCTTTTCCCTCTTTGGATTCCGCTTCGTGATTCATCTCGTACGTTCTAAGTGAGCCCATGAGCTCATCTAGTTTTAGCTTGGAGATGTCGTGCATTTCCTGAATGGCAGTGACTTTCATAGCGAATCTTGGAGGGAGCGATCTTAGAACCTTGCTGGCTATTCTTTCACCGTCAATGGGCTTTCCTAGGGCAGCAGCTTCGTTGGACAGATCTAGTACTCTTGCATTGAACTCAGGGATAGTTTCACTGTCCTTCATCTTCATATCCTCGAACTTGGTTATCCCAATCTGCATACGAGAATTGCGAACCTTGTCTGTACCTTCATAAGCAGTTTGAAGGATATCCCATGCTTTCTTTGCGATTTCACAGTTGATGATCAGTTTCAGCACATTCTCGTCCACGTCAGGGAAGATAGCGTTCATGGCTTTTGAATTTCCAATAGACGCCTTTTCATCTGCTTCATCCCATAGAGCTTCTGGTTTAGGGACAACTTCTCCTGTGAGACTTTCCATCAAAGGTTGAGTCCATCCAACCAAGACAGCCTTCCAAGCTTTTTCATCGAGAGATTTCAGAAAAGATTTCGTCTTGGGCTTCCAGCAGGCATAGTTAGATCCTTCTAACAGTGGGGGTCGGGTAATGCTTTGTCCTTCCTTCAGAGTCATCATGAACAGTGCTAGGATCTCACTCAGTGTGTCGAGTATTTGCTCTGATACCAATTGAAATATTGTAACCTGTTCGAGCTACTATTCAAGGGACTGTTTGAGACAGACCTTGAACACCTTTGGAACAGTGTAGCAAGCAGAATGACGGAGCGCAATGCACTGTCGTTAAGGTGCAATGTCTCTGTGCAAAATAAATTTATATCTCCGCTACTCGTACTCTACTATTGGGTAGTAAAGGGTAAGTAGGGGTCGAACCCAAGGGAATTGGTGGATTAGTTGTTCTTTAATGAAGCTTATGCATAAATTTAATGCGATTGGGGTTGGGTTTGAGTGTGCCTTGAGAACTGAAAGTAAATTACAACAGTTGATAATGGACTGTAAGGAAAGGATTCGGTTTAGGGGTTTCATATCATATCATCGTTCATCATTGACCTCTAATGATCATACTAAGTGTTCAAAGATGAATCAAGGCTATTTCTAGCACATGACTTGCAACATCATTTAGAACACTTGTTCTATTTAGACTAATTCCTCCTTTCGAAGTATCTTAGCCTTATGTGCATCAATTTGATCTTCAGTTACGATCAACCAAATGGTTTTTGAAAGAGGTCGAACTCCTCAGATAAGCTTTGCCCGTTAAAGCATCCACTTACCCGAGTATGTTCACAAACCCCACGGAAGAGCTTTGCCCGTTAAAGCATCCACTCAACCTTGGAAGTTCTAACATAATATGTGGCACATAGAACAAGTTTTGAAACACTAAGTAGCATTAAGCATAGAGTCTAGAACGGTTTATGATATAAATACACCCTCTACCGAATACAAGCTTTTAGCTACTTGTATTCATGTCAAGGAATATAAGCAAACCATGGCTTTGAACAAGGATACCGAAAAGGAGAATAACTTTAAAGTAAGAACAATATATACGGAAAGTAAAGGACAAGCCGTGGCTTTTGTACCTACAATAAGTGGAGGAGAGGAGCTCCTAAGCAAGATCCAAGCAAGGAAAAGTAGCTCCAAAATGAAGAACAAAATGTGTATTGAAAGTGAAGAGAAGAGGGTTAAGCCCTCTATCTCTCTAAAGACTTGTGGATTGTGGATGGGATACATTTACAAGGAGAGGGCATCTCTATTTATAGGCTAAGGGCAAGGGATGGATGTGGATGAGAGCACACCACATGTCACAAAATGGGAGGAGATGTGGAGGAGATCACAACACATGGCAAGAGGAGAGGAGATGTGGAGGAGATCACAACACATGGCAAGAGGAGAGCAAAAGCCATCGGGGTGAGTCACCACTCCAAAAGCCATCGGAAGATATTTGTTTCTCAAAAGCCATCGGTTTGACCGGAATCTGACCGGAGCTTTGGCCGGAGCTTCTTGGATTTTGGAGAGTGTATTCTGAACGACAAAGTCATTCTAAGATGATCTCAAGAAGGAACCTAAGCCAAATTCTGCTTGGAACATGGTCGAAATCCCAAAACGGTCGAAATTGCCCTAGTTTGGCTTTTACCGGGCTTGGTGCCTTTGCAATGCGTTCTTGTCCAAACGCCGACTGTTCTAGCATATTTGAATGATTCCAAGTCGGTTCCATGAAAGTTGTACAGTCGGAATCTGATTGTGGCCTCGAGTGTCTTGTAATCCATTTTCAGCTTTAAAACTCCTCCTTAGCCTGTATTTTCTCTAAACTTCAGAATACCCTGTAGATAAATATCGGAACTAACAAGCAAAAGTTAAATAGACGAAGAGTCTAATTTGGTGGGTTTAACTGTGTTTATGATTCATACAATTATGGTCCATCAGATCACCCCACACTTTTAGTTGTTCGTCCCGAACAATGCTTTTTAAGGGTGTGCACACACAATCCAAGTAAAAACTTCAACTATAAAAGTGAGATTGTGGGACTAGATTTATCCTAATTCATGCATTACTTACTTATTACCAAACTAAACCGTGTAAATACTTAGAAGAAACTTGATACTTGTACCTTCGCGCCGAGATGCAAATTAATTCGGATGTTTCGGGAGATAGCCATTTTCAGGCTCCTGGACTGCATTCTCGGGATCGACTCGCACTATATGGTTTCCTTGTAGCTTTCTCTAGCACGTGATTCGGTTCAGGTTTCACTGAGTTGAGCACTTTGATTTCTTTTTGGCGAGGGACAGCTTCTGTAGTGAATCGGCCTTTGGCCTTTGATATTGAGTTGGAGTTTCTTCACTTTTGTTCGGTTAAAACCTTCACAATTTTGGCCTTTGGCCTTTGATTAGCTTCTTTGAGCTTTTACTTCTTTGTGACTTGCTAGTCCATTTTCTCAGCCTTTTTGGGAGGTCCAATCGTCGCCCGCAAGCATATGGAAATACCTCCCCGCTCTTTCTCATCCTCGCCGTTTCGCGCGGGTCAAAATGAGGGTCGTTCATTTATTTTCCCGGCTACTCTGACTAGAGATAGGACGGTTTGATTCCCGTCCCGCCTCTTTGCATAAACGCTGCGCGGCGGAGATGACTATTATCTTCTTTGAAACCCGAAGTGCAGCCTCCACTGACTTCGTAAACCATATAGTTAGATTCGATCCTTCGAGTGCTTGCCAAGCCTCTCTAGGGCAGTTTATATCAACTCCACATCCCCTGTATATCTCAGCACAAAGGGACAAATGAGAAGTTACATCCTAAGTTTTTATACAGTTGAGATTTCACAAGGTAAATGCATGAATTATGATCTATCTTTTTCACATTCTCAAGTTCATACTTTCAAAAAGATAATATTAAGGGAAAAGGAAAAAGAAAAACATGTTAATTGACTATGTACACATGTGGTTCTCACCCCACACTTTTGAACGAAGGCGTGCCTTTCAGCACGACTTAGTTCAAAAGACATGCAAGCAAATATTTACAGGTAAGGTGAGAATGACTTAAGGCAAAAACTAAATGACAGAAATTAAATGACTGAAAGTAAGATAGGTGTCGGGTTACCTCCCGACCAGTGCATTTGTTTAACGTCGTTAGCTCGACAGTACCTCATTCCTGGATCATAAGGTGGGATCCCATGGGTGGCTCAGGTCGAATTTCTGTGTTGTGCCAACCTTGATTCTTGCCTTGCCTTTTCCTGATTTCTTGTGAGATGATGTGCTTGGGTTGGAACTCCATGGTTTTGGTGGTTTTTCTTTCCATTGTTTCTGAGAAGGTGACGGATTTTTGACCATAGCTGCTGGTCTTGCTACTTTTACAGTCTCTCTTGGCCGGTTAGAAATTTGTGTATTGACATCCGAGATAGGCACAATGTTTGGCGGTTTCCTTGTACTTGGGCGGCCATCATAATCATCAATGTAGAAATCTGAAATTTTACCGCCAAATGTAAGTGATAACAAACCCTTGCCCATGTCGATCCATGCCTTGGTGGCGAAGAGAAAAGGCCGTCCTAATATAAGTGTTGGGGGGTCGCCTTCGCTGGTCTCTCCCGTTTGTATTACATAAAAGTCTGCAGCAACAACGAGCTCTCCCACATGGAGTATTAGATCTTTAAGCTCTCTAACCGGTCGGATACACGATTTATCTCCCAACTCGATATTTGACCTTGGTGGTTTTAATGGACCAAGCCCCAATAAGTAATATAAGGAGTAAGGCATGGCATTGACGGCAGCCCCAAGATCGATTAAGCACTTGTGAATTTGGGCTTCGCCAATACCACAGGTGACTGTGAAGGCCCCTGGGTCTTTATCCCTTTCCGGTTGTGACTCCTGATCTGAGGTGAGGGATTTTTCCATTATCGGGCCATTCTGCTCATCCTTTGGCTCTGGATTTGTATGATTGGGCCCTTTTAACTCCTGTTCTTCTAGGTAAATGTTTTGCTCTGATGCATAGATGTTAGTTGGGGAATCCCATCTGAGACCATAAGAGTCATTGTCATCCCAGCCAGATGTCGGTATGTCAAAGTGTGTAATCGGTGGAGGTGTCATGCTAACCGTAAATGCATAACGTCCATTGTCAGCATGTTTGACCCATGTTCTGCCATCATTGGGTCCGTCTTCTTCTTGATTCCAATCAGGACGGTGCCTACGGGTGAGGTACTTGACCGTAGGTTTGTGAGTTGTGGATCGTGCTGTTTCTTCCAGTGCTATCTTCATGTTTGACTTTCTTATCATGTTGACATTCGCCTTTGGGTTTTGGATGGTTTGTGAAGGTAGTCGGCCAGGTTCATTAGTGAGCGCGGACATTGAGGTGGCGAGCTGGGACATTTGTTTGGCCAAATCCGAAATTGCCCCGTCAGTTTTTGCCTGAAATTGGTTAAACGAATTACCCAATTGATTTACGCTTCCTGCGAGTTCCTTCATTGTGTCTTCAAGCGACTTGCTCGGTCCTTGTTGATTACTTGAGCTGGCTTGGTACTGATTTGGTCTCTTCTGTTGATATTGGCCTGCTGGTGGAGCGTTCTGGTTGTTTTGCCGGTGGGGCGGTTGGTAGAACGATTGAGCTAGCTGAGGTGCGGTTTGTTGTGTATCCCTCGAAGGATGGTTGTCGTTTCGCCAGGTCGGACCGGTTGCTTGGTTGTACTGTCGGTTTGGTCCGGCTCTGTCGTTACTGTTGTGGTATCCTGGGTATCCTACCACTGCATTCACTTCTGCCTGGTCCTCTACTATTAACGTCGGGCATGCGTCGGTCTTGTGGTCTGTAGAACTGCAGAATTCGCAAGGTTTTACTGGAGCTGGCTGCCTTCGTAGGATCTGAACCATCATTTCCTTCATTTGCTTCATCTCCTCTGGCATGGAGTTCCTTGGTGTTTCTTCAGCCCTTGCCACATTCTTTGTTCGGGAGAATTCTTCCTGCCGAGTTGTCTCTTCTCTGAATCGGGCATTTTCAGCAACGTCGGTGATGAGATTCCTTATGCCACTCAGTGATAGATTCATCATGGATCCTCCAGCTGAGGCATCCAGGAGCATTTTGTCTAAGGGTCTTAATCCATCAATGAGGTATTCGATGATGAGTTTTTCGGGCAGTCCAAGGGTGCAGCAGCTTCTCTCCAGGTGATTGAATTTCTCCAGGTAATCGTACATGGTTTCATTGGGCCCCTGTTTGATGTCCTGCAGTTGCCTCCTCACTTGCATTGCTCTTCCCGCTGGGTAGTATTTGTCCAGGAATTTCTTTTGCATCTGAGCCCATGTTCTGATGCTACCGGAAGGCAATGAAAGGAACCAGTCGTTCGCCGAGTCAACGAGGGAAAAGTAGAAAGCCTTCAACTTGAAGTCGTCTAAATTTACTCGATTGGGCTTTAGATTTTGGCAAATGCCATGTAGGCGTTGGAGATGAGTCATCGCAGATTCTCCATGAGCTCCTGAGAACTTGGGCAAGCTGTGGGCCACTGACGCGTTGATGGTAATGTTTTCCAGTTCAGGGCCCTCGTAAATGCACCACGGCTGATTTCTGAAATCTGGTGCTGACAGTTCTCCCATAGTAGGTTCGCGGGGGTTGCTGTTCCCATAGTACTCATCAAATACGGGCTCTCGTCTTGGCTCTTGTCGATACTGCGGGGGTGGTGGGTGTCTAAGGGGTTGTTGTACTGGACCAGCTCCATTTCGGTCCTCGGGCGGATCTTGGTTTCTTTGAATGGCCTCCCTATTACGAGCTCTTTGGTTTCTGATGAGTTGTTCCGGATCGTCAATGAATGGAGGTGGAGCCTCATTATTTCGATCGTACAGGTTTATCTCGTCGTCATCCTGATAGTCATGGTGGCTTCCTTCACGAGACATGGTTATGCAGAAACGGGTACAAAAGGAAAGAACAACTAATCTGAAGCTAACTCCCCGGAAACGGCGCCAATTTTGACGGAGCGCACTGCACTGTCGTTAAGGTGCAATGTCTCTGTGCAAAATAAATTTATATCTCCGCTACTCGTACTCTACTATTGGGTAGTAAAGGGTAAGTAGGGGTCGAACCCAAGGGAATTGGTGGATTAGTTGTTCTTTAATGAAGCTTATGCATAAATTTAATGCGATTGGGGTTGGGTTTGAGTGCGCCTTGAGAACTGAAAGTAAATTACAACAGTTGATAATGGATTGTAAGGAAAGGATTCGGTTTAGGGGTTTCATATCATATCATCGTTCATCATTGACCTCTAATGATCATACTAAGTGTTCAAAGATGAATCAAGGCTATTTCTAGCACATGACTTGCAACATCATTTAGAACACTTGTTCTATTTAGACTAATTCCTCCTTTCGAAGTATCTTAGCCTTATGTGCATCAATTTGATCTTCAGTTACGATCAACCAAATGGTTTTTGAAAGAGGTCAAACTCCTCAGATAAGCTTTGCCCGTTAAAGCATCCACTTACCCGAGTATGTTCACAAACCCCACGGAAGAGCTTTGCCCGTTAAAGCATCCACTCAACCTTGGAAGTTCTAACATAATATGTGGCACATAGAACAAGTTTTGAAACACTAAGTAGCATTAAGCATAGAGTCTAGAACGGTTTATGATATAAATACACCCTCTACCGAATACAAGCTTTTAGCTACTTGTATTCATGTCAAGGAATACAAGCAAACCATGGCTTTGAACAAGGATACCGAAAAGGAGAATAACTTTAAAGTAAGAACAATATATACGGAAAGTAAAGGACAAGCCGTGGCTTTTGTACCTACAATAAGTGGAGGAGAGGAGCTCCTAAGCAAGATCCAAGCAAGGAAAAGTAGCTCCAAAATGAAGAACAAAATGTGTATTGAAAGTGAAGAGAAGAGGGTTAAGCCCTCTATCTCTCTAAAGACTTGTGGATTGTGGATGGGATACATTTACAAGGAGAGGGCATCTCTATTTATAGGCTAAGGGCAAGGGATGGATGTGGATGAGAGCACACCACATGTCACAAAATGGGAGGAGATGTGGAGGAGATCACAACACATGGCAAGAGGAGAGGAGATGTGGAGGAGATCACAACACATGGCAAGAGGAGAGCAAAAGCCATCGGGGTGAGTCACCACTCCAAAAGCCATCGGAAGATATTTGTTTCTCAAAAGCCATCGGTTTGACCGAAATCTGACCGGAGCTTTGGCCGGAGCTTCTTGGATTTTGGAGAGTGTCTTCTGAACGACAAAGTCATTCTAAGATGATCTCAAGAAGGAACCTAAGCCAAATTCTGCTTGGAACGTGGTGGAAATCCCAAAACGGTCGAAATTGCCCTAGTTTGGCTTTTACCGGGCTTGGTGCCTTTGCAATGCGTTCTTGTCCAAACGCCGACTGTTCTAGCATATTTGAATGATTCCAAGTCGGTTCCATGAAAGTTATACAGTCGGAATCTGATTGTGGCCTCGAGTGTCTTGTAATCCATTTTCAGCTTTAAAACTCCTCCTTAGCCTGTATTTTCTCTAGACTTCAGAATACCCTGTAGATAAATATCGGAACTCACAAGCAAAAGTTAAATAGACGAAGAGTCTAATTTGGTGGGTTTAACTGTGTTTATGATTCATACAATTATGGTCCATCACAGAACAACGAAGGAGCACACACAGAGTGATACCCAGTTCGGCTACGCCTACTCTGGGGGGTTTCCCACACCCTAAAGGGACACACATCTTTATTACGTGTATAGAGCTACAAGTGGACTTACGCTTACACAACTCCTTGTTTGTAATTGCCTAGCCTCTATTACACCGTCTCTCAGATTTGTAATCTCGGTTCACCGCAGTTCACCTCGATCCCCTACGCTCGAACCTCTTGTCCGAATGTGCTCGATCTTCTCCGAAGCTCGGCTGCTTTCTCTCGAAAGCCAGTAGTTGCGTCTGGTGTGTGCAGCGGTAAGATCACTTTCAGAGAGCCTATTCAGTGTACTTTCAGAGAGCCTGAACAGCACACTGAACAGGCTTAGTCAGCGCCGATGTATTTCCAGTGGGGAAAGAACAGTCGGCCGTCGCTCTTCTTTTCAAATCTCACAGATGCACTCTCGTGTGTGTCTCTCTGAAAAGCGATCCCGGTTAGGTCGCCCTAGCTCTTCTATTTATAGGTGCGGTGACGACCAAATCTGCTTTTGATAATCAACCAATTATTTAGGAAATATTTCCTAAATATTTGTTGGATATTATCTCTTCTAATCTTTGGAAATATCCGGAGATACCTTCCACGACAAGTCAGCCATCCTTCTTCAAACGGAAGAGAAGATATTCGTTTGAATATCTGTAACTCGAGTTCTTCGCTGGCCGACTTCCGTTCGAAAAGATCTTCAATCTTTAGAACCTTCCGGCACACATCCTTGCGTCTGCTCCACGCTGTACTTGAGTGCCAGGATGCGATCGAACTCTCCTTGAACTCCTGCTCGAACTGTCTAAAGGCGTTTTGCCAAATACATGCCTGTCAAGGGAACATCATTTAATAATGTGCCAATTAGATTGTCACTTATATTCTTTCTACATGCATCACATCAACACAGTCTCTGATGTCAATTGTATGCCAATAAGGGAGATCAAAAAATATTGATCGCTTCTTCCACGGAGCCCTTTCGGTGTGTGCACTGGGTTTTCAAATGGATTTGTAATATTCTGAATTTTCTCAAGTATTTCATAACCTGAACATGGTTGAGGTTCTATTGCGTGTTTGGTCTCACTGTTGAATGTAGCTTTCTTTCGCTTGTAAGGATGATGCCTCGGTAAGAAATGTCGATGTCCCATATAAACCATTTTTCGACAAATCTTTAGATAACGTGAATGTGTCGCTTCCCCGCATATTGGACAAGCTTTGTACCCTTGAATACTGTACCCGGATAAGTTACCATAAGCAGGGAAGTCATTGATGGTACACATTAGCATGGCACGCATATTGAAATATTCTTGCCTAGATGCATCAAATGTCCGTACTCCTTCATTCCAAAAAAGCTTCAGATCATCTGTCAAGGGAGCCAAGTATACATCTATGTCATTTCTAGGTTGTCGAGGACCCGTATCAACAAAGAAAGCATCATATATCTGCGCTTCATGGTTAGTCTGGGAGGTAGGTTGTATATCACTAATATCACAGGCCATGTACTATGTTGACTACTGAGATTTCCATGCGGATTAACCCCATCAGTACACAAGCCAAGGCAAAAATTCCTAGACTCTGATCAAAACTCAGGGGATGTGTTGTTTACTTTGGCCCATTGCAGTGAATCGGCCGGATGACGATATTTTGTTTCAACGACACGTTTCTCAGCATGCCATCGCATATTATCAGAATCTTTCGCTTCAGAAAATAATCTTTGAAACCTAGGAATCGGTGGAAGATACCACAGTACTTTGGCCGGAGTACTTGCACACCGGACATTCAGTCAAATCTCTATGATCATTACGATACAATATACAATCATTGGGACAAGCATGTATCTTCTTGTACTCGATTCCATGGGACACATAACCTTTTTAGCTTCGTAAGTTGGGTTAGGTAAAGTGTTTCCCTCGAGAAGCATATCTTTCACCAACGTTAACACTTCAGTGAAACTCTTATCACTCCATCCATTTTTAGCTTTCAAATTGAATAACTCCAAAGTTGCAGATAACTTTCTTGTATATTTGGAGCAACCTTCTTACAATGGTGAATCAGAGTCATTCCTCAATGATTCCACAACTTGTGGTCTAGCAACAAACTCATCGGCAACATTGTTTACAATCTCAAGTAAATTGTCCTCCTCCCAATCATCATTATCTTCAGGCAAACTAACGTCTTGCGGTTCAGCCTCACCATGCATATTCCAAACCTTATACAGTGGATCAATTCCCTTTAAAAAAGGTGTTTATGCAAATCCTCCACTTTGACCTTTATCTTATTGAAACACGCCTTACACGGACATAAGACACGTTCAAGTGCATTTTTAATGCATACGACGATGCAAATTCACAGAAATCCATTATCCCATTTTCATACTCATCACTTAACATATTATAGGACATCCACTCTTGACTCATCATAAATCCACTACATAAAGCATGTAAATATTATCATTAGACTGCGAACAAGTTAGCTAACCATTCAATATATACACCATCTTGTTAAACAAAGAACAAATGGACATGAAAAACACAAGTATCAATTGAAATAAAAATTAAGTTTGAGAGGGTGTGAACCTTGTGTAAAATCGAGAGCGGAGAAATGTAGCAGAAGGTTAGGGAAGGCAATGAGCAAAGAGTCAACGACGCTGGATTTGAAAAACACAAGTTAAGAAAAATCATAAGGAATTGGACAAGAAAAATCATGATACATGAACAAAAGAACTAAACATATACATTCCTTATGAGATGGTGCTCGGAGAATCAGCAGAACTTTCACCGAGATGCAAGGGGACGAGAATGCAATACAAGATCTAAACAAAAAAATTAAATCAATAAATGAAAACTATATAGAGTACAAGGATTAATATACGATAGTTGATAATGGTGAAAGTATAATGAAAAATAGTAGTTGATCAGAAGCACTTAATCGACTGTACTCCTAAAAGACGGCGGTAAAACTGAACAATGCCAATGAAACCAAACATCAATAACTAATAGGCAAAATTATGGGACATCACTTTAACTAATGATAATGAACCCTAACTGATTTGAACAGATGAATAAACCTATAAACCCTAATATATCCATCATCATTACATACCTTTGAGTGTTGCTGGAGGACTGGCGAGTGAGCGAGGAGTGAAGTGTTGCTGGAGGACTGAAAAGGGAGCGAGGAGTGTTGCTAGAGGACTGGCGACGAGCAACCACAGGCGAGACGATGAACTCGGCGATGACGGGAAGGCGAGATGGAGCGAAGTCGATAGGAAGGTGCGGACGGAAAGTTTGAAAATCTAGTAAATCGATTTCGCTTTCGCATCCGAGGATGAAAATTGCATAAGTAAAAAACAATATAGGGTAAATTTGTATTCGACTTAATGCATCGGTTCTTCTAAAACAGATGCATAAGCCTCCCCATTACGCATCGGTTGGTCCAAAACCGATGCATAATGGTTAGGCTTATACATCGGTTTTCTGAACCGATGCACATTCTCGGCCTTATGCATCAGTTTTTTTGAACCGATGCATACGCCTCACCATTATGCATCAGTTTTGGACCATCCGATGCATAAGGTCGAGATTTTGCATCGGTTGGTCTAGAACCGATGCATAATTTCGAGGTTATGCATCGGTTATTCTAAAACATTTGGGCTGATATGTGTGGGGACAGATAGAGGCACTTCAGTCTTGGAGTCAAAGGGAAGTACTTAACCGTCTTCATCAGAACCCTGCTTTTACTTCCACGCTCTGCGTATCTTGCCTCTCCACATACGGGGAAACTAAGAAAATCCTTATTCTCTTTGTATTACAATATGCATCAATATTTGAAAGCATGTATGGTCTCATAATCCAACCCCATTATCTTCAAAAGTCTCTTTACATCTTTATAAGAACTTGGGTAATTGTTATCGCGAGGTAGAATTGCTTTAGTGATATGTAGATATATTTTGAAGCTCTTATCTGACTTTTGACTCTCGATTTTTAGTTGCATTGCCTTCAAAATAGTTTCAAGAATGGTGCTGTCACAACTATCGTGTAAAGGAGTTTGGGCTTCGCCTATAAGATTGTTGTACCTTTCATAAGCCATCCTACTCCCTAAATCATCATCATCTATATCTATATTCATCTGATTCTAATCATGATGCTTATGATGAAAAGGAAATGCATCTCGAAGAATATCTATTGTCGGGTGTGCTTGACGATTCCTGCACTGCTACTTGCTCCTTGCCTCTGCTCCGCAAGCCATTGTTGCCTCAAAATATATGCCGGGGGGTCATTACTCTCTTCACCATGTGAAGTCCATGTATAGTAACCATTCATCATGCCATTGTTAATCAAACGGACGAACATTTCCTTCGTCGTAATACTTCCCCTAATCTTCAAACACTTTCTACAAGGACAAACATGTGTGGTTTTCCATGTCCCTTTGCAAATTAAACGAAATCCATAATCCCTTGAATGTATCGTGAATCACCCCTCTCCAAACCCATCCAACTTTTATCCATGAAATTCACCTTCACAATGATCATAACACAAGATAAGAGCAACAAGTTAGTGTAGCAAAAACTTAGCAACCAGTTTGCGATGATGCAAATGTGTGTAAATATTTACATGCCAAACGTAGCTATATACACATGGGGGGGGGGGGGGAGCTGTTGCACATCGTTTGAATAAGCTCATTTTTTTCAAACAACTCAAAGTGTATATGGTGAGAAAATAATGGAAACTCATCAAAACCATTTCAAAGTTCTTACCGCCCTTGCTCTTCACGTTGGAGATGAAGAAAATCATATTTCAGCCGTGGGGAGAAACCAGGAGAAGTGGGGAAGCTGATATAGGTGGGTGAAGTCTTTATGTTTTTCATTTAATGATGAGTCCTTATTCGACTGACTTTGAGTATGCATATTTTGACGTTGTAGTTTTTAACAACCTTTTTAGTCAAACGAATTTATATTTTTGGTAAGACCAAGTCGAACCCAAGGGAGCAACTAGATTGTACGCTAAGAGGTATCAAATTTTCTCCTTGGCTATTACTATCATTCAAATATGAGGTGATTTCCGATTAAAAACTAACAATGCAACAATTTTTAGGGATTAAACTTCAATTAAAGTGGCGTTTCGAGGGGTAACTCCCCTCCTTGGCGTTTCCCATTGATCACATACACAAGAGTTAAGCCATTTCAAGGTGTCAAATGATTTAGAACCTAGCTTAGACGAAGATAGACCAATTCTCATGTGAATCTATTCCTAGTCAAGCCATCTTAATTAGATCATCACTTCATCAAGGTATTGGTTCACTCTATAGCCTTTATTATCATTGGAACATCTCCCAAGGTAATAAATGCTATAGGCATTAAACTCTAGTTAACCTCACATCCTTGCATTTACTCTCATAAATAGTAGATATGATAATTTTCACTACATCCAAACTATCACTAAGCTCGTTCAATACCAAGATCAAGTTTTAAGACTAACATGTTACTTAGGAGTTTCATCAAACACTTAGTAACATGTCATAAATGGAGCACTCAGTGAAAATGAATTTAACACCATGTGTTATGTAATCAAATGTGTGTACATGATCATACAGTACCAAGGAGGGTTGTAAGACCCTCAAAACACAAGGTGACTACTCACACATTATGTAAGACAACATGGTGTAAGTAGGGTCTATAGCAACAACAAAGATAATGGAAAAGGTGTAGAGGAAGTAGGATGGTTAATCCTAGAATCTCCCTTTTGATCTTCTCTTCTCCTTGGTTAAATCCTTGTTGATGACCTTGATTGAGCCTCTTTTTCTGGAAATTTCCCCCCAAGAACTCAGAACCCTAGGTCAAACCTTCCTTCATCTATTTATAGCCTCGGGTAAAAATCCTGAAGTAGCAGTTCCAGCCGAACGGCTGGTTGATAAAAATCCAGACTGCTTCTGTTGTGAAAGTCCATCGGACCAGTTGAACTCTCAGCCGACCGACTCAAAGTGAGCGGTTGTGAGAATTCTGAAGTCTTTTTCCAGCCGGTCAGCTGGTAAGTCCAACTGACCGACTCATTGTGGGCGATTGTGAGAACTCTGAGGTCTTTTGCCAGCCGGTCGGTTGGAAATGTGGGCGGTTCCTCTCAAGTCTTCCCTTTCATCTAGCCGACCGGCTGGTGTAGTAACTTCCGAACCGGTCAGTCGGGAGACCTTTTTATACACTTTTGCTCTTATCTTCGGTTTTTCCCGAGTTTTCGTATCTAGGCCTCGACATTGAGTAGGACTTGTTTTCTACCTGAAATGTAGGGTAAGAGGTCAAATGACATCAAAATATCGTCAAAACGAACCAAAGCGATAGTAAAAAATGACTATTAATAAGTCAAAATCTCGACTTATCAACACTCCACACTTAAGCTTTGTTCGTCCCGAACAAAGTATGCATATAGCTCAAGGTCATGCCAATGTCAAAATGACAGTGGTGCTATATTTTTCGTCTATTTGCCTCACTAGCTTTCACAGGGTCTCGATCATTATTCCTAAGCATATTATTCAAAGGAAAATGAAAGTATATACATCCTAACTAGCTCCTTTTCGTAGGCGTTACGAATGCATTTAGCGTATGCATTAAGCCTTTAAACCCCTAGGCTACCCTAGTGGACGAGTTATAGTCTCGTGAGAGTTTCAGAAATTTGAATAGTCACAAATCCCAAATGCACCTATCCCATGAGAAAGAATTCAAGAAGGCTCAACCAAGGCGGGGATTTCTCAAAACAAATCCCTCACCCCCAAACTAGGACTACCGTCACATTATCATCAAAAGAACTTTTGAACCATTTAAGTACCCATGAGGTTGTGCATTCAAGATCATCAATGCTTGGGCTATCAAATGTTTCATCCAATAATCCACTCAGCTTCAAGGCAATACAATAGAATCTTAAGATAATAGTTTGCACAAAAGGTGTCAATCGCTCACCTATGCTAGCTAGGGTTAGTCCATTGGTTTGCGACATGGAACTCATTCCCAAGTCTTAGGCGCTAAAGCCGTAATCCATAAGGAAAGAGGAGTTCGACACTATGAGTTCTTAGAAAACAAGCATAGGCCAATTGAGAGCTCCCGTGCAAGAAGATGGATCGTCTAAGAGTTCATCTAACTAGCACACAATACAAATGATGCTTCCGCACAAATGTAGAATGATGGAAGAACATAGAGTCAAGTTGTAAGTGCTTTTTATTTTCATATCAAATGGCCTTTGGCCAACAAATGCTTTCGAGGGGGAAATTTTCTTCCTAACCCCCGGCATTTGTATCATTTTTGAAACAAAATTTCTCTTGCCCTTGAGAAAGTTTTTAGTCAGGGCTTCGCCCTCTTTGACCATGAAAATGAAGCATTTTTTTGTTGAGGCCTATTTTTCGCCGTCTTTTGACTCCACACTTAAAACTTGACAATATGTTCAAAGAATGTATGGAATGCGCGGGAAACAATCAAGAGCAAGGCACTATTAGAAAAACTCAAGTCACCAAGGAGCAAACAAAAGGTCTAAGTTTTTCGTGAATTTTTTTAAAAGTGCTTGCTAAACCTTAATCTAAGGTATTCCAATGAAAATACTTAGAAAATTAGATAGACAAGAGATAACTATGATATTGATTCACAAGAATGCACATTATAGGAACTTGGTCGGTTCTAAGTTCAAGATCCAATAATTGTGAATTATAGTGATTTATAGGGATTTAGAATTGCTAACCACAAGCCTATGTGGTTAAAAACACTCTCATGTTAGGGATAGAGTACATGAATGCAAGTGTCCATTCAACAATGATGGGCATGGCATGATATGAGTGAACTATGCGACTACCCACTCCACACTTAAAATATAGCTTAGTCCCTAAACGCAAACAATGAAGAAAATGAGATAATGGCGCATAGGAACTCCCTTCATTTGTAGATGTGCCCCCCACCAATTGAAGAGACGCCATTGTGCTAAACTTGATCATACATGGTGCAAATAACTTCCTTGATGCCAAGAACACATGAGAGGTTTAAAGCAACAAGTGACACACAAGGTCAAGAGTATCAGCAAGAGAACAACACAAGTCACATGATAACATCATGGCATAAGTTTCATAGAATTCAAACAAGGAATTGTAAATCACATCCTCCAAAATGTGCATCAGATGTCTTAAGTGCCCCAAATGTGAAACTATAGTCATCACATGGTATAACAAGATCGTTCTCATCTAGCAAACTCAAATAGGGCACATGAACACTAAGAGGCAACATCATCATTCATAGATAAATCAAGGGAGAGGTGGACGGGCTTGATGATGTGAAGTGGGATTGGAGTGAGTCGAACTCACTCCACACTTAAAATTTGTCCAACTACTCACAATTTTCACACCCCATATTTAGAGCCTAAGCCACTCAAAGTCATGCCAAACACTTAAACATGAAAAGCGAGAATGAACAACTTACAAACCGGGTTACCTCTCGCGAGGGCCTAGTTTTTTGCGTCTTGGCAAAGACGTAGCAAAGCGCCCCATGGAATCACTTGTGAGAAGTCCTTTGCTCGGATCCCTTCTCACGGGGCCTTGGACATTTGAGGTGTCAATCCACCTTTAAATCCCATTTGAATTTCTTCCCATCAAGTCTACAATGGACTTTCCTTTGGGAGCTTGGCCCCTTCAAGAATGAAGATCTCTTAAGAACTAAGGGGTCATGGGAGGTTTTTTCAAATAATCTTTCGAAAAAGGGCAAGAAGATCCAAAACTTGTTTCGTGACGTCTTCAAAACTAGTCTCGAGTTTGATGGGCACACCTTCCTTTAGTTTTTCAATGATGTCCAAGGGTGCCCATTCCTCAATCTCCCTCTCTAAACATTTGTCTTCTTGTATGCGAGAATGCTCTTTTGTTTGGTCCATGTAAACCTCGACAAAGTTTTCATACTCTCGAAATCCTTTTTGCGCCATATGCTCTTCCTCAATCTTATCTTTAACAAGAAATTTGGGCGCACATTCAAGCTCATTTATATCGGGGAGGAGGAGTTCTTCTTCATCATCAAGAGGTATTTCCTCTATGTAAGAGGCATCATCATTGAATAATTCCTCATTGGAGAGCCGAGGCGTTGATGGAATGGTGAACTCTTGTGTGTTCTCATTCGAATGATCTTGAGATGTGCTTTCATGTTCCATCTCATCCATGTTGCAAGATTCACCATCCCATGCCTTGTAAAAAACTTCGGTGGTGACTCTCCAAAACTCATCCTCCGATTCTTGATCCCATTCTTGCTTTGAGACATTAGATTCAAGGACTTCTTCTTCACACACCTCTTCTTCCTCATCAAAGTTCCCAATTTTAATTGCTTGCATTTGAGCTTTCCATTACAAATGATCTCTCTCTCGCTTCTCTTGGGATGCAAGCATCTTCTCTTGGCTTGCTAGAAGTCTAGAAAGCATGGATTCAATATTGGAGGGCTCACTTGAAGGTTGAGGAGGTTGAGGGTATGGAGGGAAGGAGCCTTTAACTTCAAAGCATTGGCTATCATCTTAATTCGGAATGTAATATTTTGTCGGATAGCCATGTTCTTGATAATAAGAATTTAGTTGCTACTCTTCTTCATAGTGTTCTCCACTGTGCAAGACTTGTTAGTTGTAGAGATCCATTCTCACAAAACAAGATAAACATAAACTAGCAAGGGATATGAGTGTAAAAAGAATATTCAAGTATAAGAAAAAGAAAAATATCTACAAGAATAGTCGGAACTTCCACACAATCTAATCTGGGGATGTGCTAATTTATTGCTCCCCGGCAACGGCGCCATTTGACAGGCTATTCTTTTGAGCTTCTAAATAGTATCAATTAAGAGAGGATTGAATGTAGTCAATAAATTTATAATACCGGTAAAATATCGGGTCGAACCCAAAGGAGCAAGCCAAGCACATACACTATATAAGATTGTGTTTCCGTTCGTCTATTCAAAACCAAAATATATAAAGGTTGTGTATCTAAATCCTAAATGGCAAGTTGTTAGAGATGGAAGATAGATAGAAGGGTGTTTCGAGGGGTTACTCCCCTCCTTGGCTTTTCTGAATGATCACATACACAATATTCAAGCAATTCATGGTGTCAAATAGTTTCAATCCAGTAGAAATGATCATATTCACTACATCCAAACCTTTCCTAAGTTCCATCGATACTTAGGTCGAGTTTTAAGATCAACATGTTACTTAGGCATTTCATCAAACACCTAGTAGCATGTCATGCATGAAGAGCATAGTGAACATGAATTTAACACAATTCGTTGGGATTAATTGATGATTTGCTTAGTGAACAAAGCCAATAAATTAAACATTTAATCTTAGTCAAGCATTCATATCTTTAACTTTCATGGTTAAGATATAAATCATTTTCTCCATACTAGAACTATTCCCTAGCTCTTTCAAGTCATAGGTTCAAATTTTAGTCTAATTTATCACTTAGGCATTTTATCAAACACCTTGTAGCATAACATTTCATAACACAAGAGAAAATGAAATCAACAATCATCCATATGAATATCAATGTATATTTGTGATCATAGAGTACCAAAAAGGGTCATAAGACCCTCAAAACACAAGGTGACTACTCACACATCATGTAAGACAACATGGTGTAAGTAGGGTTCATAGAAAGCAACAAGGGGAATGGAAAAGGTGTAGAGGAAGTGGGATGGTTAATCCTAGAATCTCCTTTGATCTTCTCTTCTTCTCCTTGGTTGGATCCTTGATGAAGACCTTGATTAAGCCTCTTTTTCTGATCTTCTTTTCCCCAAAAACTGTCCACCCTAGGTCAAGAACCCCTCTTTCTATTTATATCCTCGTGTAGAAAACCATGATGCAGCAGGTCCAGCCGGCCGGCTGGCCTGATGGCCGAAATCCAGTCGGTCGGCTGATAGCTAAAAATCCAGACTGCTCCTGTTGTGAACGTCCAGCCGACCGGTTCACGAGGTGAGCTGACCGGTTGAATACGTGCTTGGGCAAGCATTCTGATATCTCTTCTCCAGCCGACCGGTCGAACTCTCAGCCGACCGACTCAAAGTCAGCGGTAGTGAGCATTCTGAAGTCTTTTTCCAGCCGGTCGACTAGTGAGTCCAACCGACCAACTCAATGTATCCAGCCAACCGGCTGGTTTAGGGTAATTTCTGAATCAGTCGACTGGGAGTACTCTTTGCCCACATTTTGCTCTAATATTCACTTTTTCCTCGAGTTTTCTTATCTAGACCTCGTCTTTGACTAGGAATTGTTTTTTACTTGAAATGTAGGGTAAGAGGTCAAATGACACCAAAATATCGTTAGAAACGAACCAGAGCTATAGTGAAAAATGGCTATCGATAAGTCGAGTTGACTCAATGTGGGCGATTGTGAGCACTCTGAGGTCTTTTATCAGCCAGTCGGCTGGTGAGTCCAACCGACCGACTTAATGTGGGCGGTTGCTTTCAAGTCTGCCCTTTCATCAAGCCGACCGGCTGGTGCCGGGTAACTTCCGAACCGGTCGGCTGGGAGTCTTTTTTGTACACGTTTGCTCTAATCTTCAGTTTTTCCCCGAGTTTTTGTATCTAGGCCTCGACTTTGAGTAGGACTTGTTTTCTACTCGAAATGTAGGGTAAGAGGTCAAATGACATCAAAATATCATCGGAAATGAACCAAAGCTATAGTGAAAAATGACTATTAATAAGTCGAATTCTAAACTTATCACATTGTCACGTAAGTAAGATTTTTTCTACCTGCCAACTGCAATGCAACAAAAAGTTGGTCAACCGGTAAATAGTCAATATTTTTCGAATATCGCATGATGACCTCACTTCTCCAATGATTACTTACGCGACTAGCTAACCGGGTCATACCAACAATTGTCACATGAGGAAAAGTCTCATAAGGGAACTTATATAACAGATTTTGGTCAGTCATATAAGATACAATCATATAAGTGTACCTATATGACCGATTTTGGTCAGTCACATAAAGTACAGTCACATAAGGTCACTTATGTCTCTCACGTCGGTCAGACACATAAGGATCAGTCGCATAAATATCCTTACCCGGCTCACGTTCGTTTCTCAGTCGTCTAAGGTCACTTATGTGACTGACTCAAACTCAATCACCCTAGAAGCAAAATGGTGTAGTGACTGTCACACACTAATAGTTTCAGCCTAATAATGCAACAGAGATTGTGCGACATAGTTAGTTTCACATAATCTCCCTACGCTTTCTCATCTTTCTTCCCGATCGTATTTATCCATCTTTCTTCTGTCGACGTTCTGACCTGCTCTGTTGCTCCTCCTTCGCTCCCTTCCGCCGGCCAAACGACTCCACCATCTAAGGCATTATCGATTTCAATTGTTAATTTCCAAATTTAGGGTTTTGGTTGTGAATTGGTCGAGGGTTGATTTGGTCACGATGAAGGATATTGTGGGTAATTATTACCAGGTGAAGGGTTTACAGAGGCAAAATGGCCACAAGTTCAATGAAATTTGTATGATTGATGGTGAAGATGGATTGAAATTTTAAAACGGAGTCCAGATGTTACTCAGTTGCAAGCGATTAGGTCGATGCGCGCAAGTTGTTTCAAGAAATGCATGTGAGAAAGGAAGCTAGTAATATTAGTTATAAAAAAAATTAAATTAATAATAATAATAAAAATTGTTATGGAAAACCATTCATATTTCTTTGATTGAGTAATTTAAATCGCATGTACTTTTAATAACTATGAAATAACTATATGTATACAAAGATGACCAACCAGCTAGTGTGCGAACAGCTGGTTGAACTAATTACTCAGAACACTTACAAAGTAATTGGAATAATAACTACGAAACAAAACACACGGGAATTGTTTGCCCAGTTCGATGTTAACACGCCAACTTCCGGGGACTTCTCCCTAGTCCGGTGGAAAGCAATTTACTATAATCACATGTAGAGTACTACGGACTTACGTTTGCAGACTCCCTCTCAAACCGCCTACTCTCTAAGACTCCAGTAACATGCGATCTATACTCCCCTTAGATTAGATACTTCCTCTCTGTGTATAGCTGGTCTTCTCCCAAAGATATAAGTTTTACCTGAAGACTATGTAGCAGTGTGCGTGCAGCAGTCACTCAGTATCAAGTCCGTCTCGCACAGTACTTCGAACATCCTTGTGTGAGCTCACCGGAATAATGAGCTCTTGGTCGTCCATTTTCCTTCCTATCTCTCGGTGTATGCGTGAGTTTGTTTCTGAAAATTGATACTTAATCCGTGATCTCTAGCCTTGTATTTATACTCGGCTAGAGGATCTTAACTAACAGATTAAGATAAGATATTTTTCAAAAGATCCTCTTTGAATCTTAGGAACTCCTTCCTATGATTTAGGTCGCCTCTTATCAAGATTTTGCTTGGCGCTAAATCTTCTCTAGTAGGATCTTCGTGCATTATCTTCTGAACATCCTTGATGCACCGCCTCAACAAAGATGATAACTCTATAATCTCGATCTGCTTCATACTTGTCCAACGCTGTGATCACCTTGGTCTTGAACAACTCATTGTCTTTATGCTTGAACACCTTGAAGTCGTTTTGCCAAACTCTATGCCACATATGAATTAACATCTCCCCTTGGCATTTTTAACCAAATCCCTCACCTCTATCTACCAAACTATTTAGACTTCAACAATATCTAGACGGTAAGATTGAGAGAAAATTGACTCCCTATATTACTCCCCCTTTTTGCCATAAAGTGACAAGGAGGGTTTAAAATGTAGTGCAACATGAAATGTAGCCGCAGTCAGTGTTCTAAAAATCCCTGCATAGAACCGCCAAGGCCCCGCCTAGAAGGTGAAATTTACGAATCCGCCCGATTAATCGATCATTTGAAGGTTTGGAAGGCCACACAATTTATAGGCGTTGAGCCACCGTCTAGATCCGCCTAGTCGCCGCCTAGAGCCACCTAATCGCCTTCTTAATCTGTCTAAGCGTTAACCAGATGACCAACTTCTTGATAAAACTGAAAAAATTCCTTTATTTTTACATAGTTTACATATGTCTATATATCATTTTAATTTTTGATAAACTATTAAAATATGTTTATGATCAGATTAGTTTTTATATATATTAAAATAAAATAAAATATATATCATAATAATATTAATATGATTATTAATTATTAAAAATATTAAAAATTACAAAATTATAAAACCGATTAATCCCCGCCTAGGCCCCGATTAATCCCCAATTAATTTTCAAGGACCCTTTCCGCCCGACTACCGCCTAGCATTTTTTACAACTTTGGCCGCAGTTCAACAGATAAGAATTCCAAAAAAATAGTGTTCAACAAACAATATACTGTCTAAATAGCACTACTTTAGGCGTTGCACTCCTCTTCTTTATGACCATCCTCTGGCCCGCCCATCTCGTCTTCCATGGGATACCTCAAGTCACGCACCAGATTCGTGACCACTATCCTCTGCTCATTGATCTTTCCTTATTGATGTTTTGTAGCATGTCTTCCAGCTTGGCAATCATCCTCGCTCTCTCACCAACCGAGATCCAAGATGGTGTTCAAGGTCAACGGACAAGCGACTCTGGAACATCCTTGCAACGCCCACCTGGAACGCGAGGCTCCCCCGAAGGTCGTTCACATGCTTCCCCTTGAAAACCTTATGGTCCGCCAAGAATATTCCAAGAGCACAAGAGATCTTCTCTAGGCTTGACTTCAGGTATGGGTGTTGGGCGATGATCATCTCTTAGATTAGCAAAGGAAACACTCACACTTAAAATATAGCTTAGTCCCTAAGCGAAAGCAATGAAAAGCAATGAGATAAAGGCGCATACGAATTCCCCTCGTTTGAAGATGCGCCCCGCCAATAGAAAAGATGTCAATGTGCTAAGCTTGATCGTACACGATGCAAATAACTTCCTTGATGACAAGAACACATGAGAGGTTAAAAGCAACAAGTGATATACAAGGTAGTACAAAACTCAAGTATGAGCAAGAAAGCAACACAAGTCACACAAAAAACATCATGGCATAAGATTAATAGAGTTTAAACAAGGAAGATTAATGACATCGTCCAAAATGTGCACAAGATGTCTTAAGTGTCAAAAATTTGAAACTAAATTCATTGCATGGTATAACAAAATAGATTCAATCTATCAAACTCAAATAAGGCACATGAACACTAAGGGGCGACATCATTATTCATAGATAAATCAAGGGAATTGTTGAGGGGCTTGGCGATGTGAAGTAGGATTGGAGTGACTAGAACTCGCTCCACACTTAAAATTGGTCCCATTACTCACAACTTTTCACACCCCATACTTAGAGCCTAAGCCACTCAAAGTCATGCCAAACACTTAAACATGAAAAGCGAGAATGAACAACTTACAAACCGGGTTACCTCCCGCGAGAGCCTAGTTTTTCCCGTTTTGGCAAGGACGTAGCAAATTGCCCCATAGAATCACTCGTTGAGAAGTCCTTTGCTAGGGTCCCTTCTCACGGGGCCTTGGAAATTTGGGGTGTCAATCCACCTTCAAATCCCATTTGAATATCTCCCCATCAAGTTTTCAATGGACTTTCCTTTAGGAACTTGACCCCCTCAAGAATGAAGATCCCATAAGAGCTAAGGGGTTATGGGAGCTTTGTCCAAATAATCTTTCAAAATAAGGCAAGAAGCTCCAAAACTTGTCTCGAGACATCGTAGTGAAGAAAGGGTTTTCAAAACTTGTCTCGAGCTTGATGGCCATTCCCTCCTCAAGTTTTTTAATTGACGTCCATGGATGCCCAATCCTCAATATCCCTTTATAAACCTTTGTCTTCTTGCGTCCAAGGTTGTTCTTTAATTTCTTCCATGTAGACCTCAACACAGTCTTTGGACCCTCGAAATCCTTTTGTCTCTATATGCTCTTCCTCTATTTTATCCTCAACAAGACATTTGGGCTCACATTGAAGCTCATTTATATCGGGAGGGAGGAGTTCTTCTTCATCAATGAAAGGTGTCTCCTCTATGTAAGAGGCATCATCATTGAAGAATTCCTCATTGGAGAGCCAAGGCGTTGATGGAATGGTGGGTTCTTGTGTGTTCTCCTTTGAACAATCTTGAGATGCATTTACGCATTCCATCTAATCCCATGCCTTGTAAAAACTTCGGTGGTGGCTCTCCAAAATTCATCCTCCGATTCTTGATCTCATTCTTGCTTTGAGACATTAGATTCAAGGACTTCTTCTTCGGAGACCTCCTCGTCCTCATCCAAGTTCTCATTTTCGATTGTTCTTCGCTCCAATTGAGCTTCAAACATCACGTGAGCTTCCATCCTTTTACACTTGGCAAGGAGTGTAGCAAACATATTGGAGGGCCTACTTGAAGGTTGAGGAGGTTGAGGGTATGGAGGGTAGGAGTGTTCAACTTCAAAGCTTTGGGTATCATCCCAATTTGGAGTGTATTAACATGTTTGATAGCCAAGTTCTTGAAAATAAAAATATGGTTGCTCCTCCTCATGGTAGTATTCTCCGTTAGACAAGACTTGTTGATTGCAGGGATCCATCCTGGCAAGACAAGATAAACGTAAGCCAGCAAGGGATCTGAGTGAAAAAGGAATATATAAGTATAAGAAAAAGAAAAATATTTACAAGAATAGTCGAAACATCCACACAATCTAATCTATGGATGTGCTAACTAGTTACTCCCCGGTAACGGCGCAATTTTGAACGCTGTAGATTTTCACACGCAAATGAATGCGATAGAATCTCTTTTTGGTCAAAAACAATTTATAAAACCAGGTCGAACCCAAAGGAGTAAGCCAAGCACATGCACTATATGAGATCGTGTTTACGTTCGGCTATTCTAAATCAAAAATGTGTAAGTGTGTGTATCTAAATCCGAGGTGGCGAATAATTACAGATAAAAAGAGTTTCGAGGGGTTACTCCCCTCCTTGGCAATTTCTCATTGATTACGTATACAAGAATTATGCAAATCAAGGTGTCAAATAGTTTTGAACCTAGTTTAGACTAGGGTAGACCAACACTCACGTGGATCTATTCCTAGCCAAACCTTCTTAACTCAAACCTCACTCTATCGAGGTTGTTGGTTCATTCCATTGCCTTTGTCATCCTATGGATGGGAGATAAATGCAATAGACATAGGGAGTAGTTCACATCCTATCCATGCATTTACCATCGTAAACACTAGATAAGATCATATTCTCTACATCTAAACCTTTCCTAAAGTCCATCGATACTTAGGTCAAGTTTTAAGATCAACATGTCACTTAGGCATTTTATCAAACACTTAGTAGCATGTCATACATGAAGAGCATAGAGAATATGAATTTAACACCATAGATTATTGAATAAAATGTATATACATGACCATAGAGTACCAAGGAGGGTTACAACACCCTCAAAACATAAGATCACTACTCACACATCATGTAAGGCAACATGGTGTGAGTACGGTTTATATCAAACAACAAATGGAATGGAAAAGTGTAAAAGAAGGAGGATTGTTAATTCTTGAATCTCCCTTTTGAGCTTTTCTTCTTCTCCTTAAAATATAGCTTAGTCCCTAAGCGCAAACAATGAAGGGCAATGAGATAAAGGCGCATAGGAATTCCCCTCGTTTGTAGATGCGCCCCACCAGTAGAAAAGATGTCATTGTGCTAAGCTTGATCGTACATGATGCAAATAACTTCCGTGATGACAAGAACACATGAGAGGTTAAAAGAAACACTTGATATACAATGTAGTACAAAACTCAAGTATGAGCAAGGAAGCATCACAAGTCACACGAAAAACATCACGGCATGAGATTAATAGAGTTCAAACAAGGAAGGTTAATCACATCGTCCAAAATGTCCACAAGATGTCTTCAGTGCCAAAAGTGTGAAACTAAAGTCATAGCATAGTATAACAAAATAGTTTCAATCTATCAAACTCAAATAAGGCATATGAACACTAAGGGGCGAGATCATTATTCATAGTTAAATCAAGGGAAATGTGGAAGGGCTTGGCGATGTGAAGTGGGATTGGAGTGAGTAGAACTCACTCCACACTTAAAATTTGTCCCATTACTCACAATTTTTCACACCCCATACTTAGAGCCTAAGCCACTCAAAGTCACGCCAAACACTTAAACATGAAAAGCGAGAATGAACAACTTACAAACCGGGTTACCTCCCGCGAGAGCCTAGTTTTTCTCGTCTTGGCAAAGAAGTAGCAAAAGGGCCCCACAGAATCACTCGTTGAGAAGTCCTTTGCTAGGATCCCTTCTCATGGGGCCTTGGAAATTTGGGGTGTCAATCCACCTTCAAACCCCATTTGTATTTCTTCCCATCAAGTTTACAATGGACTTTCCTTTGGGAACTTGACCCCTTCAAGAATGAAGATCCCTTAAGAGCTAAGCGGTCATGGGAGCTTTTTCCAAATAACCTTTCCAAATAGGGCAAGAAGCTCCAAAACTTGTCTCAAGACGTCATAGTGAAGAAAGGGTCTTGAAAAATTGTCTCGAACTTGATGGGTGCCCAATCCTCAAGAAGCTCCCCTCCTTGAGTTTTTAAATAAAGCCCATGGGTGCCCAATCCTCAATATCCCTTTCTAAACCTTCGTCTTCTTGCGTCCGAGGTTGTTCTTAAATTTCTTCCATGTAGACCTCAACAAAGTCATTGTACCCTCGAAATCCTTTTGTCTCTATATGCTCTTCCTCTATTTTATCCTCAACAAGACATTTAGGCTCACATTCAAGCTCATTTATATCGAGAGGGAGGAGTTCTTCTTCATCAACAAAAGGTGTCTCCTCCATGTAAGAGGCATCATCATTGAAGAATTCCTCATTGGAGAGCCATGGCCTTGATGTAATGGTGGGTTCTTGTGTGTTCAGATTTGAACAATCTTGAGATGCATTTTTGCGTTCCATCTCATCCCATGCCTTGTAAAAAGCTTCGGCGGTGGCTCTCCAAAATTCATCCTCCGATTCTTGATCCCATTCTTGCTTTGAGGCATTAGATTCAAGGACTTCTTCTTCAGAGACCTCCTCGTCCTCATCCAAGTTCTCATTTTCAATTGTTCTTCGCTCCAATTGAGCTTCAAACTTCTCGTTGTGAGCGTTCATCGCTATCAATTCATCCAATCGAGCTTCAATCCTTTACACTTGGCAAGGAGAGTAGCAAACATATTGGAGGGCCTACTTGAAGGTTGAGGGTATGTAGGGTAGGAGTGTTCAACTTCAAAGCTTTGGCTATCATCCCAATTTGGAGTGTAATAACTTGTTTGATAGCCAAGTTCTTGAAAATAAGATTATGGTTGCTCCTCCTTTTGGTAGTTTTCTCCATTAGACAAGACTTATTGATTGTAGGGATTCATCCTCACAAGACAAGATAAACGTAAGCTAGCAAAGGATGTGAGTGAAAAAGGAATATACAAATATAAGAAAAATATTTACAAGAATAGTTGGAACATCCACACAATCTAATCTAGGGATGTGCTAACTAGTTGCTCTCCGGCAACGGCGCCATTTTGAACGGTGTAGATTTTCACACGCAAATGAATTCGATAGAATCTCTTTTTGTTCAAAAATAATTTATAAGACCGGTAAGACCGGGTCGAACCCAAAGGAGCAAGCCAATCTCATGCACTATATGAGATCGTGTTTCCGTTCGGCTATTCTAAATCAAAAAATGTATAAGTGTGTGTATCTAAATCTCCAACTAAGGAGAAGAAAAGAAGCTCAAAAGGGAGATTCAGGAATTGTTAATCCTTGAATCTCCCTTTGAGCTTCTCTTCTTCTGCTTAGTTGGATCTTTGATAATTGATGACCTTGGTTGAGCCTCTTTTCTGATCTTCTTCTGCCCAAAAACATAGCAAACTTAGGTCAAAACCCCTCTTTCTATTTATAGCATCAGGTAGAAAATTCCTGAAGTAGTAGGTCCAGCCGGTCGACTGGCCTGATTCCAAATTTCCCAGCCGATCGGTTGGTGGCTGAACTCCAGAGTTCTGCTGTTGTAATAATCCGACCGGTTGGGCAGGTGAGCCGACCGGTTGAATGTGTGCTTGGCAAGCCCTCTGAAATCTTATTCCAGCCGGTCAGCTGGTGAGTCCAACCGACCGACTCCATGTGAGCACTTGTTGAGGATTTTGAAATCTTATTCCTGCTGGTTGGCTGGTGAGTCCAACCGACCGACTGGATGTGGCATGTTGCTCTTATGTCTGCTCCTACATTCCAGCGGATCGGCTGGTTAAGGGTAGATTCCGAACCGGTCGGCTGTGAGTCCTTTTTTGCCCACTTTTTGCTCTAAATCTTCCGATTTTCCCTGAGTTTTTATATTTAGCCTTTGACCTTGAGGAAGACTCATTTTCTACCTGTAACATAGAGATAGAGGTCAAATGACATCGAAATGACGTCGGAAACGACCCAAAGCTATATTGAAAAAATGGCCATTAATGAGTCGAAACTCGACTCATCACAAGGAGGGTTGTAAGACCCTTAAAACATAAGGGTACTACTCACATATCATGTAAGACAACATAATATGACTAGAGTTCATCTAAAACAACAACTAGAATGAAGAGATTGTAGAGAAAGTAGGATGATTAGTCCTAGAATCTCCCTTTCATGTTATTTTCTTCTCCTTGGTTGAATCCTTTATGGTGACCCTGAATGAGCCTCCTTTTTTTGGTGTTTTCCCCCCAAAAACGCAACACCCTTGGTCAAAACCCTCTTTTTCTATTTATAGCCTCAAGTCAAAATTCTTGAAGTAGCAGGTCCAGTCAGTCGGCTGGTATAATGTCTGAAAGCCAGTCGATCGGTTGGTGGCCTTGGGTCCTTATATGTTCTGTGTAAACATCCAGTCGACCAGTTGGATTGGTCAACCGACCGACTCAAAGTGAGCGGTTGCAAGCTTGGACAGTGCATGGGCAAGTCGACCGGTTGGATTGGCCAAGTGACCGACTCAAAGTGAGCGATTGCAAGCATGGACAGGGCATGGGCCAGTCGACCGGTTGGATTGGCCAACCGACCGACTCAAATTAAGCGATTGCAAGCTTAGAATTCCCTTGAGTTCATCCGACCGGTTGGCCATGTGAGTGGACTGGTTCATTATGTGCGAGGGCAAGCCTTTGGATAGCTCTTCTCCAGCCAACCGGTTGGATGCCAAGCCGATCGACTCAAACTGGGCGATTGTGAGCTTTTTGAAGTTCTTCATCCCGCCGGTCGGCTAGCGTGTCCAACCGACCAAATCAAAGTGAGCGAGAGCTCCCAAGTCCGATTCTTCCATCCAGCCGACCGGCTGGTTCAGGTTAGTTTTCGGAACTATTCGGCTGGGAATCTTTTTTCCCACTTTTTGCTCTAAAACTTTGGTTTTTCTTCGTGTGCTCGTTTCTAGGCTTTGACCTTGAGGGAGAGTTGTTTTCTACCTGAAATTTAGAGATAGGTCAAATGACATCAAAATAAAGTCTAGAAACGACTCAAAGCTATATTGAAAAACAACTATTAATAAGTCGAAAACTCGACTTATCAACACTCCACACTTAAGCTTTGTTCGTCGCGAACAATGTATGCAAATATGTCAAGGTCATGCACATAGGAAAATACTAATGGTGCTATGTTTTTCGTGTATTTGCCTCACTAGCTTTCACAAGGTCTCGATCATTATTTCTAAACATGTCAATGAAAGACAAATGAAAGTATATACATCCTATCAAGCTCCTTTTTGCAGGCTTTACGAATGCAATTCGCATATGCATTAAGCCTTTAAACCCCTAGGTTACCCTAGTGGACGAGTTATAGTCTCGTGAGAGTTTTCAGAAAAGGGAATACTCACAAATCTCAAATGCACCTATCCCATGAGAATGAATGTAAGAGTGCTCAACCAAGGCGGGGATTTGTCAAAACAAATTCCTCATCCCAAACTAGGACTACCATCATATTATCATCAAAAGGACTTCCGAACCATTTAAGTACCCATGAGATTGTGCATTCAAGATCAACAATACTAGAGCAATCAAATGTCTTATCCAATAATCTACTCATTTTCAAGGCAATACAATAGAATCAAAGTTGGTAGTTTGCGACACGGAACTCATTCCCAAGTCTAGGCGCTTAAGCCATAGTCCATAAGGAAAGAGGAGTTCGACACTAAGATTTCTTAGAAAATGAGCATAGACCAATTTAGAGCTCCCGTGCAGGCACAAGGACCATCCAAGAATTAATCTAACTAGCACACAATACAAATGATGCACCCGCGCAAATGGAGAATGATAGAAGAACATAGAGTCGAGTTTTAAGTGCTTTTTATTTTCTTTTCAAATGACATTTGGCCTACAAATGCTTTCGTGGGTGAACTTTTCTTCCTAACCCCCAGCATTTGTATATTTGTTTGAGGGAAAATTTCTCTTGGCCTTCGAGAAAGTTTTTAGTCGGAGCTTTGCCCTCTTTGACCATGAAAGTAAAGCATTTTTTGTTGGGGCCTATTTTTCACCCTCTTTTGACTCCACACTTAAAATTTGACAATATGTTCAAGGAATGTATGGAAAGCGTGGGGAACAATCACAAGCTAGGCACTAAATTAAAAAAACTCAAGTCACCAAGGAGCATTCAAAAGGTCTAAGTTTTTCGTGAAAAGTTTTAAAAGTGCTTGCTAAAACTTAGTCCAAGGTATTTCAATGAAAACACTTAGAGAATTAGATAGACAAGGGATATCAATGATATTCAAAAGAATGCACATTCAAAGGACTAAGTCGGTTCTACGTTGATGATCAAATAATTGTGACAAGTAGGCTAGATGTGATTTATAGGTATTTAGAAATGGTAATCACAAGCCTATGTTGTTAAAAACACTCTCATGTTAGGGATATGGTGCAAAAGATGCAAGTGTCCATCTAAGAATGAGATGCATGGCATGAAGACATGTGAAAATAATCACAAGCCTATGTGGTTAAAAACACTCTCATGTTAGGGATATGTTGCAAAAGCTGCAAGTGTCCATCTAAGAATGAGATGCATGGTATGAAAACATATGAACTATGCACATTAACCCACTCCACACTTAATTCGAGCTTAGTCCCTAAGTGCAAAGAATGATAAAACAAGGTAAAGGCGCATAGGAACTCCCCTCGTTTGTCAGATGGATTGAAATCCAATGATTTAACTCTTGGGAATGAGGAATAGTCTTTTGATTGCAATTGTAGATAAGGAAGGTGAACATGTCATGAGAATAATAGTCTTTTGTGACCATTGCCTTTCAAATTTCAGGTACAAAATGATTCCCCATTGAGTTAAAGACCTCAATATCAAAGTTTTGGCGCAAAATACGGAGTTTCGGGGCAAAACAGGGTAGACTGACCTTTTTGACGCGAGTCAAGATGAGGGTCACTCACCTCTTCCCGGTTACTTTGGACTAGAGATAGGACGATCTGTTTTCCTGTCCCGCCAACTTACATAAACGCTGCGGTGGTGGAGCACACTCTGAATCATATCATCTCGAAGTGTTAGCTTCCACGAAATCCACATAACCATACAACTCGAAATTCGGTCATTTGAATGCTTCGTCAAGTCTCTCTAGGATATTTCTATCAACTCCACGTCCTTGTTTATCTCAACTCAAAAGACACGTAGTGGGTTAAATTCACATGTAAAAGCACAATTTAGATTTCATGAGAGAAATACAATATAGTCAGCTCATCTATTTCACATCAACATTTAATACCGCATATCCAGGAATTAGAGAGAAATTTCATACGGTTCATTCAAAAAAAAATTTCAAAAGGAAACATGCTGACACAGTGCAATATGCAAGAAAAATAAACGTGCTGACACAAATGACTGACTGACAGACTCTCCCACCCCACACTTTTGAACCAAGCCGTGTCCTCATGGCACGACTTAAGGTCAAAGACACAAACAATGCAAGACACACATGTATAGGGAAAAAGATAGAAATAAAAGTGAACAGGAACTCCCCTCGTCTCGTTGCGTGATGGTGAAAATTTTCGTTGAACTAGTCGGTCAACGCTAGTCCATGGTCTACGCTAGTCAACCGAGTGAGCCACGCTGGACGAAGAGGTTACGCCCGCACCCAAAGAACAGATTAGCCATTTAAAATGGCTGTTGGGCGCGACGGCTAATAAGTGCGCTGGGCGCAGTCCTCACGGACTTGCACCGGTTCCCTGCATGAAAAACGTTCTCCTTTCCCAAAAGACAATGTGAAAACACGCCTCAAGACTCAAACAAACATAAAACGACGTCAAGAAGCGAAAAAACAAAAATTTTGCCGGGCTGCCTCCCTATGAGCGCGTTTGTTTTATGTCATTGACTCAACGATAGCTCATTAGGGATCACAAGTTAGGATCCCATGGGCGTTTGAGGTCAAACTTCATCTCAACTACTCCTTCACTCTACTCATAGCCCTCGTGGAATGGTGTGCTTGTGTCTATTCTCCATTGATCAAGCGGGTTCGCCTTCATAACTTCCCGAGTTTTCGAGGACATTCCGCTCATAGCCACCTCTCCAGCTGCACAACTGATCTCATACGGTAGGTCAGAGGATAGGGCACCAAGATATGGTGTGTGCACGATGTCCTGTGGCTTCTTCATGCATGGGCGGTCGGCATCCTCATAAGTATGGAAGTTCGATGTCTTGCCAGCAAATGCAAGTGAGAACAAGCATGTTCCCATGTCAATCTTGGTCTGTGGCAAAGAGGAATGGCCGTCCCAAAATAAGTGTTGGAGGATCGTCATCTCTAGCATCTCCCATCTGCAAAACATAAAAGTCTGCAAGAACAACAAGGTCTCCTACATGGAGTGTTAGATCTTCATGTAAACCAACGGGACGAATACGTAACTTATCTCCTAACTCTACTAATAGTTTAGGAGGTTTTAATGGTCCTAGTCTCGGAGAACAGTATAAAGAGTACGCCATGGCGTTAATAGCAGCACCGAAATCGATTAAGCAATGATGTATTAGAGTCTCACCAACACCACAGGTGACTGTGAAGGCACCTGGGTCCTTACACTTTCCAGGCGGTGCTTCTTGACTCGTAGCAAGTGGGTGTTCCACCGTTGGCTTTTCTAGCTCAAGCCTTGCCTCCAACTCGTCTCCTAGTTTATCCTTGTCAACCTGATAAGTCGTAGTTGTACGACTATTTTCTGTGTTAAAACCCCGTCTCTTAGTGGTTGCATGTATATTATTTCACTACCTGTGAGTAATATTCATTCTCAGGAGCATTCGGAGACCATGGAAGGAATATAGGCTAGAGGGAGCCCATTAGAAGATGTTTTGCATCGAAGAAATGAAGTCCGAAGTGCTGAAGTTTGAGTCAGTGCACTTCGCTTACGTCTGAAGAAATACAGTCACTTACGTCTACTGAATTTCGGTAATTGTTACGACCGCCGCGGACGTTAAATCAAGAGACGTCCGCGGAGACAGCTGGCAGTCGAATTTCATTATTTCGAAGTTGCAATCTCGGGAGAAGAACAGACAGAACTCGAGGGGACAGAGGGAGGCGGATGGCTCTGGACTTTACGAAGAGAAATCAGATTCATTTAGGGTTAGTTCGTACGTTTGAGGATTAGAGAAGAGGCGTGAGAGAAGAAAGCTTGGTAGAGGACGAAATTGTTGGAGTAGAGCTACAGCTTGGTGGAGGATTCGTCAACAGTATTTTCATTTCATTCCCATTCAAATACTTGATGATGTATTCCATTACGATGAGTAGCTAAACTCATATGTGTAGGCTAGAACTTCAAATTGTGATGTATTGACTTGAGACTTCTATTGATTTCTATGTTTTGCGTCATATTACTATACAATGTTCATGGAATTGATGTGCTAGCATGAGTGGAACCCTAGCGGGGGAGCTTGTGTTTGTTTGTTGATTTCGATTGTCAAGTTTACTAGCAACCTAGCGGGGATAGCAAACTAGGACAAGAGTAATAACCCACTAGGATTAAACACCCTAGGACAACTTGTTTGTATGTTCATGCAACTCTAGCGAGTTAGGGTTTTGGTTATCGCTAGCGCGAGATTAAGTACTAGAACAAGAACGGGGAGTGTAACCCTAGCGGGGAAGCTCTAAGTTGTAGATCATTAGGAATCAAAACGGATCTGTCAATGATTAGTCTTGCATCACAGTCAAAAGTTCTAGCTTGCACTTCTCTTTGATATTACAGACCTGAATTCGTGTGACGATTGCTCTCTTGATAAGTGATAATTGTTGCTTGTGTTTTTGTTTTCCATTTACTTGTTTGAATACTTAGTGAACAGATTCTCATATCAATCTCTGTGGATACGACCCGACTTACCACTTGCTAGTCGGAAATAAAGAAACAATTATTTTTGACGGGTACAACAACGACGCCCGTCACAACCACATGCTCTTTAGGAGCTTCTACCTTCACATGAAACGATAAAGCAGGGTCAAATTTTAAATTTAACTCTGACCAGATCGCGGGTGACGAACACTTTAAGTGTTCCTCCAGCGTGTCATTAATATAGTCTTCGTCCACGGTGATTAACTTCTCCATGACTGCGGTCAATGGGTTGACCGCCTGTTCTTTGCATGTTACTTCCGCGGGTTGTGTGCAGTTTAGCGACCCGCGGGTGCCAACAATATGGTCATCGCGGTCCTCTCCGTTTCAGCCACTTTTTCTCTTCTGTCTACTCGTTCTTCACCTGTAACTGCCAATGCACTGACATTTCCTCTCGGATTAGGTATGGTCTGCGACGTTAGCTTTCCTGGACCTCTCTTCAGCTAAAAAACTGTCTGGGCTAAGTTGGACATCTTCTTAGCGAGCTCCGCTAATGATACATCGGTCTTCGCCTGATTTTGCAACATTGTTGTGGCTAACTCCTTCACCGCATCTTCCAGAGACTTGATTGAAATCTTGGTTGCTAGGGCTTGCTTGGTTATAATTTTGCCCTCGCAGCTAATACTGACCCTGATACTGTAGTCTCCCAGCTGCTGACAGTATGGTGGACGGTAGTACTACTGCTGCTGAGTCTGCTGGGGTGCATGGTTATTGTAGTTTTTGAATCCAACCACTGCGTTGACATCAACTTGTGCATCGTCCTGTAAACTAGGGCAGGCATCGATCTTATGATAAGTTGCACCGTAGAACTCACAAGGCTTCACCCGTTCCATCTGGTTCATCATGAGCTTCTGCATCATCTCTCCCATCTGCTTCAGCTCCTCAGTCATCGGATTTGACGGGGTCTCAGCTTTTGCAACGCTTCTGGTTCTGCTGAATTCCTCATGACGGCTGGCCTCCTCTCTGAACCTAGCATTCTCGGCCACCTCAACGACCAAATTTCGAACTCCAGCTGGGGACAGATTCTTGATGGTCCCTCCAGCTGAGGCGTCTAGCAACATCCTGCCGAGAGGCCTCATAGGCCTCAGACCATCAAGCATGTACTCAATTATCAGCTTTTCTTGCACTCCCAAGTTACAGTAGCTCTGCACTAGTTAGTTGAATTAGTAGTCGTACATCGACTCGTTCGGCCCCTACCTCATATGCTGCAGCTTTCTACGAACTTGTCCGGTCTTAGCTGCTTGGTAGTATTTATCGAGAAACTTTTTCTGCATCTGGTCCCATGTTCTGATGATATCTGAAGGAAAAGACAGAAACCAAGATCTAGCCATGTCAGTTAAAGAGAAGTCAAAAGCTTTGAGTTTAAAGTTCTCCCCTGTGACTCCGTAAGGTCGTAGAGTCTGGCAGATGACATGGAAATCCTGCAGATGCCTGGTGGCTGATTCCGCTTGCCGACATGAAAACTTCAGTAGATGGTGCACTACCGCAGTCTTGATCTCGATATCTTGCGTGTCTGGCCCCTCGTAGACGCACCAAGGTATATTCTGAAAATTAGGGGCAGACAGCTCCTTCATCATTAGGCTGATAAGGCTCCATCTGATCATCACCTTCGTCATTCTCACTACTTGCGCGAGACATACCGAAGCAAGTAGAAAAATAAAAAATTGAAATAAAAAATAAAAACAAAAAAGAAATAGCTTCACCGAAGCGCAGCTCCCCGACAACGGCGCCAAATTTTGACGCGCGATAAGCAGGGTCGAACCCAAGGGAACTGGTTGTTGTAGCTGTATCTGAAAACAATTAAAAAGAAAAGGGGTTTAGGCAGTTGTGAGTGCAAAAGAGAAAAATAGCAAGAAAGGATTCAATCAGAGAGAACATTCAGCTTAGGGTTTCTATTGTGACATATTTATCATCGACTGCTAAATATCAAATCTCAAGTTTCTAAGTGTTGAATTCCGGCAAAGGTAATATCCTAAAGCCTCCATGCAAAGGTGATACACCACAATCTAACCCGGCAAAGGTGTTAGACTTCTAGTTCTCCTAAACCCAATAATCCAGCAAAGGTATTATTAAATCTAGGTGTTACGAATCTACCTTTACGACAAAGTTTCTAGTAGACATTAACAATAAGAATGAGTTATCAAATTAAGCTTTACGATAAAGTTTCCACTTAACCTTACAATTCAATTCATGGGATGAAGCACAAGAACTAGAGAAACAAGAAATTGCATTAAGAAAAGAGTCTCAAAACATAAGTCACGACGAACGAAACCCTAAACTGAATTAAGAATTTAGCTACTCATAGCCATAACAAAAATACAAATATTTTTTCTTCGTCGAAATCCACGTGTTCTCCTCAAGAGTCGTCTTCAAACTTTGTAGAATGATTGATGATGGAAACCATAACCCAAATCTTTTATTTATAGCAAAAAACTGGTTTCCAAGTCTAATTTTGGCTGAACTTCACAATCTCGATTTTTCTAACGTCAGCCAGGAACATTGTGCATATTACCATCCGCGGACGCACAGATAATATGGCCTGCGTCCGCGGTCCTCTCTGGGTCTGCCTTCCCTTTCTGCGCGCCAGTTCCGACTTCGACTCCACATTTTACAATCTAAATAACCTCAGCTGCTCTCGGTGTTAACTAGAGTATTGTATGGAATCGAGTCAGCTACGCATCAGCATATAGCTCATATTTTTATGATGATTCGTCAATTCCCACCACTGCGCCGAACCTCCAAAGGTCTGATCTGCCACTGTGATGTTTTTTTGGCATGAAATCCCGTCTTTTATACGCGTTTCCTCCTAGAGCTTCCGAAACACCTGAAATGCAAAATAACACTAAAAAGTAATTGTTCGCATAATAAAGTGTCGAAATAAATGGGATTAACTGATTCGACGAGTCGTGTAAATACGACTCATCAATAACCCTCTAATGTGACAACATTAGCACGATCAACATATCCAAGAATCCAATCCAGCATTCCAGAACAAAGCACCTCGATTTCACAAGGCTGCGCAACGTCGCCCAGAAAATTGTCATTATTTAATGTCTTTTCTTGAGCATTTCAGGTTAAAAGCAGCTATCCATCAAAACCATAGGTAAGACCAAGAGTCGAAGTAAAACCAAGCTTTTCGGGCAAAAACACACGCAAGGGAAGTCCAGCCTACCTGCTGGAGAATAAACCAGAAGAGAGGAAATGGCTGAGGTCTTGAACTGGCCGGTTCAAACAACTATACAAAACTCAACCGCCCGGTTCCAGGGGTCAGAGAGTTCGAGTGAAACGAGTCTTGGCCGAAACGGCCGACTGGGCAGCGGAACCCCTCGGTTGAGTTACTCAGTTTGAAGCAGCCTCGTGAAGACCAAAACCAGCCGACCGGCAAGAATTTCTTCACTCAACCAGCCGACCGGCTGGCCGTTAAAGGCAGGATTTTTGGACTTATTTCCAAAACTAGTTTTTTGGGCTTTTGGCCTTTTTTGGTGAGCTATAAGAGAGGATCGGCTAACTTACACTGTGCAGAAGAAACGAGAGTTTTAGAGATTGATTTTGGAGAAGAGAAAACCTAACTTGGAGAAGAAGACAGAGCACCACATCGCGAGAGATTGAGGATTAAACGAGCTACATCGTCTACACGGTTTCCTCGTCCTTAATTTTTTTTTCTACACTATTTTTGGTTAACTTCCCATGAATAGTGAGTAGTCTTCTTTATTCTGGGATCCTACGGATCACGTGCCATGTACCAAACTCCTCGTGTGATCAATTGAACGTTTTTCATTAATGCAATTCGAATATTCAATGTCATTGTGGTTAATTTTATTGTTCTTGCAAGTTTTACATTGAATGGGTTGTTTGCATGCTAGAACGTATTTAGGTTAATTACCAAAAGATGAATGGGTCCTAGGTATTAACCAGATCATATGAAATTGATATTAGGTCATGGTAGCTACAATGGTAGTACATGAATTAATAGGAAAGTTGACATTTGTCTGAAAACCCCTAAGCTTAACTAATCTAAATCGTTGATAATGATATTGTTGCATGATTTGTGGGTTGGCACGGGTGAAGTTTGATCCTGAGATTCTTTCTCTGATCAAATCAAACCTTCTTTATTTTCTGCATTTAATTTCTGCTATTTCTTTCACACCAAAACCTTTAATTGTTTGGAATAGCTGAATAGGTCACTTGTTAGCTAGTATTCACACACGTTGTTCCTTGTATCGACCCTTGGCTTACCAAGGTTTATAAACTGTTTTTGACTACAATTTGACCCCTAAAACATATAACTTGACAACTATAATGGGTTAACAATACGCTTGTCAAAATGATATCACTTGTTGCTTTTAACCTCTCAAGTGTTCTGAAGTTATTTCCATCATGCATACATGATCAAGCTTAGCACAACGTCGTCTTGTTTTTTGGTAGGGCACATCTACAAATGAGGGGAGTTCCTATGCGCCTTTATCACATTCTCTTCACTTTTTGCGCTTAGGGACTAAGCTAGATTTTAAGTGTGGAGTGGGTAGTCGGATAGCTCACTACTTCCTGTTATGCCTATCATTTTGAATGGATACTGGCATTTATGTACTCTATCCCAATCTCATGAGTGTTTTCACCAATTAAGGCGTGTGATCATCAACTCTAAATTACATATAAATCACATCTAGCCTACTTTTCGTTTTTACTTGATCTTGAATCTAGAACCGACTTAGTCTTTGAATGTGCATTCTTGTGAATCAATATCATTGATATCCATTGTCTATCTAATTCTCTAAGTGTTTTCATTGCAGGCCTTGGACTTAGTTTTAGCAAGCACTTTCAAAAACTTACATGAAAAACTTAGACCTTTAAATGCTCCTTGGTGACTTGACTTTTCTAATTTAGTGCCTTGCTAGTGATTGTTTCCCACGCATTCCATACATTCTTTGAATATATCAGGTTTTAAGTGTGGAGTCAAAATATGGTGAAAAATAGGCCCCAACAAAAATGCTTTACTCGAAGGCCAAGAGAAGTTTTGCTTCAAAAATGATACAAATGCCGGGGGTTAGGAAGAAAAGTTCCTTCCGAAAGCATTTGTAGGCCAAAGGCCATTTGAAAAGAAAATAAAAAGCACTTAAAACTTGACTTTATGTTCTTCCATCATTCTACATTTGCGTGGGTGCATCATTTGTATTGTGTGCAAGTCAGATTAAATCTTGGATGATCCTTGTGCTTGCATGGGAGCTCTCATGTTGCGAACCAATGGACCAGCCCTAGCTAGCATAGGTGAGCGATTGACACCATTTTGTGCCAAATGAGTAGATTATTGGATTAGATATTTGATTGCTCTAGTATTGATGATCTTGGATGCACTACCTCATAGGCACTTAAATGGTTCGAAAGTCATTTTGATGACAATATGATGGTGGTCCTAGTTTGGGATGAGGGATTTGTTTTGAGAAATCCTCGCCTTGGTTGAGCACTCTTGCATCCCATCTCATGGGATAGGTGCATTTAGGATTTGTATGTATTCCCTTATCTGAAAACTCTCACGAGGCTATAATTCATCCACTAGGGTAGCCTAGGGGTTTAAAGTCTTAGTGCATGCGCTAAATGCACTCGTAACGCCTACGAAATTGAGCTAGATAGTTTGTATATATTTTTATTTGGCTTTCATTGACATGTTTAGGAATAAGGATCAAGACCTTGTGAAAGCTAGTGAGGAAAATAGTTGAAAGACATAGCACCGATAGCATTTCGCTAGTTGCATGACCTTGACATATTTGCATACTTTGTTCGGGACGAACAAAGCTTAAGTGTGGGTGTTGATAAGTCGAACTTTCGCCTTATTCTTTGCCATATTTTACCAGAGCTTTGGTTCATTTCCGACATTTTTCGATGTCATTTGATCCTTGCCTTTCAAATTTCAGGTACAAAATGATTCCTCATTGAATTCATGACCTCAATATCAAGATCGCATGAAAATTCGAAGTTTCGGCGCAAAATAGGGAGTTTCGGGGCAATATAGGGTAGATTGACCTTTACGACTTATATTGCATGCGCAAGGCGCATACTACGTCAACATTGGTTGATCTATAGCTTGTTGGAAGGCTAACGCAAAGGGATACAACTCCGTAGTTTACGCCAAGACCAAATTCGGAATATAAGAAAGTGAAAAAGCCCCCGTAATTCAGACCGATTGAGATTCCAGCCGACCGGTTGGGCACCTCCATTGTCAAGCATTGCTCTCGCATGCTTTCAACCGATCGGTTGAGATTCCAACCGACAGGTTGGGAATCTCTCATTGCTAAAGGTCCCACTTGGCTACTCCCAACCCACCGGTTGGGATTTGGGGTCACTCCCAGCTGAACGATTGGACCCGAAACCCAGGAATTTTCGCTTTTTGCTATAAATAGAAAGAGATGGTTTTGACCTAAGGCGGTGATTTTTAGAGATAAAAAGTGTGAGAAAAAGGCCAAGGAAAACTCAACATCATCAAAGGATTTCTTGGGGGAGAAGAGAGAAGATCAAGGAAGGAATCTAAAGCTTGGATCATCTACCACTTGGGTTTTCTCTACTCATCTATCCTCCCCTTTTGTTGTTTTGCATTGAAAACATATTACCATGATGATGTATGAGTAGTTCTTATATTTTGAGGGTTTAGGACGGTAAATGCATGGAATTAAAGGGAACTAGCACTTTATTCCTTTTGGCATATCTTACGTTTGGAGATGTTCCAAGGATAATAAAGGCTATAGAGTGAATCAACATCTCGATGGAGTGAGGTTCTAATTAAGATGGCTTGACTAAGAATAGATTCACATGAATTGGTCTTCCTTAGTCTACGCTAGGTTCTTGATCATTGGGAAATCTCGAGGAGGGGAGTAACCCCTCGAAACTCTCTTTTAAATGAAGTTTAAACCCTTGAAACTCTTGCATTGTTAGTTTTGAATTGAAAATCACCACATACTCGAATTGTAGAAGTAGCCAAGTAATATATACAAAAATATCCTAGCGCATAATCGCATTTTGCTCCCTTGGGTTCGACTCGGTCTTAGCGAAAGTTATAAATTGTTTTTGACTAAAAAGGTTTGTGTTAATAATCTACAACGTCAAAACTGACTTACAAACCCGATCAACATATAAAATAGGGGTTGGGAAAGATTTCTAATCATTCATCAGAAGTTCCAAGAATCAGAAGACGTCTCTGGAAAAAAACAAATCTAGAAGCTTTCGACGAGAGAAGAGATTTTTAATAATTGTGTTTTTATTTCCATGGATATGATAAGCTAGATTTTTGTTTCAGTTTAGAGTTTTTATCTTGTGAAAATATGTTCCAAGACTTTTTTTTTGATGCTTAATTCTTTACCGTAAAGCTTAGTTTAACAACCAATTCTTACCTTTAATATCTACTGAAAACTTTGCCGTAAAGGTAGATCGTAACAACTAGGTTTAATATTACATTTGCCGGCATATTGTGCTTAGGAGAACTAGAAGCCTCTTACTTTTGTCGGAGTAGGTTGTGGTGTATCACCTTTGCCGAGATACTTTAGGTTATTACCTTTGCCAGAATAAGCACGCTTATAAAAAGAATTATGAGTATTAGCTCCTATGATAAATGTGTCACAAGTGAAAACCCTAAGCTGAATGTTCTCTCTGATTGAAACTTTTCTTCGTATTTTTCTCTTGGGCACTCACAAACACTCACTCACAACCCCCCTTTTATAATTATTTACAAATACAATTTCGAAAAGCAAGGTTCGACCCTGATTACCGATGCACTAATATTTTATAAGAAAATAAAATAAATTTAAAGTTGATGTGTCAAACGACGCTCCTCAAATTTTGGCGCCGTGGCCGGGGTGCTGCGCTTCGTGAAGTTGTTTATTTTTTCGTTTCGTTTGTTATTTTTATTGAGTTGCTACTCGCTTTGCGTTGTCTCGCGCAGGTTGTGAGAATGGAAAAGATGCTGATCAGATGGAGCCGTATGAACCCACGATTAAGGAGTTGTCTGGTCCTAATTTTCTGGCTCCACCGTGGTGCATCTACGAGGGGCTAGAGTTGGAAGAAATTGAAATCAAGATGGGAGTAGTGCACTACCTACCGAAATTCTCAGGACGGCCGGGAGAATCAGCCACCAGGCATCTACGGTATTTCCATGGGATTTGACAGACTCTCAAGCCCTATGGGATCACTGTGGAGAACTTCAAACTCAAATCTTTTCAGTTATCCTTAATTAAATTGGATAAATCTTGGTTTGTATCTCTTCCTTCAGGTAGCATTAGAATATGTGATCAAATGCAGAAAAAGTTTCTCGCTAAATACTACCCACCAGCTAAAGCCGGGCAGGTTCGTATATAGCTGCAAGATATCAGACAAGGAGCCAATGAGTCGATGTATGAATATCTGGAGAAATTGAATGCACTGGAGCAGAGCTTTTGCAACTTGGGAGTACCAGAGAAGTTGGTGATCGAGTATTGCTGGATGGGTTGAGGCCACTTGACATGATGTTGCTTAATACTTCAGTTGGAGGAACAATCATGAATTTACCTCCAGCTGGAGTGTTGAATTTGATCGATGAAGTGGCTGAGAATGCAAGTTTCAGAGAGGAAGTTAGTCGCTAGGAGAAATTCAGTAGGACAAGGAATATTACACAGGCTGAAACTCCATCAAATCCGATGGCCGAGGAGCTGAAAGAGATGAAGCAACTGATGAAGAAGATGTTGGTAAATCAGGTAGCCCGGGTAAGGCCGTGTGAATTTTCCAGTGCTACTAACCATGGAATGGATTCTTGCCCTACTTTGCAGGAAGAAGCACAGATTGATGTCAATGCAGTGGGGGGATTCCAAAATTACAATAATAATGCACCTCAATAGCCTCAACAACAGTAGCAGTACTGCCATCCGACATACCGTCAACAACACGGTTACCAATGGCGGACTCAGGAAATTTATTCACTGGGGGCAAAAACATATTAAGAACATCATCCGCACATAACATTCAATCGACTAAGATTAGTAAACCCAAAAGCTCAATTCTCATTCGATAACAAAGTGCATCTTTTTACTTAAGGATACAAATTTGTGAGATTCATCACACTTTAAATCACCGTAAAGAATAATTTACAAGAAGCACACTCTAGAACTACAATTCTATTCAATGACAGCCTTTAATTTGGTCATTTGAACGGATGAGATTAAATCTCGTTGTATGATTGATTTCTCACTACCAAACTATCAGTCACTTTTGACGAAATGTAGTACTTTTGGTTTCTTAACGATGAATTATAACTCATTTTAGATGAATTTTGCAATTTGTACCAGAAATATGGTTTGCATTTGATCTTTAAGAAACCAACTGTATTTCTGCATTTCTGAATTTTGCAATTGCAACTGTATTTCCGAATTACAAAATTTATCTTATCTCAACTGTATTTGTCTTAATGGTGTTTGATAAAAAAAATTAATACAATAAATATTTCTAATAATAGTAAGTAATTAAGTAAAATTTTAGAACTAAACTAAATCTTTTTCTTAATGACTAGGACTAAACTAAATCAGTTAGATAAAACTTATCAAAAACATTTGAATTCAAAATTTTCCTTTTGGGTTTATCAGAGTTTGATATTAAAATAAATGGGGGCAATAAATTATTCTTAATGACGGCAGTCATTAATTTAATGAGTATTAATCAAAATTTTCTACATTCAATTGGGTGCATCTGCCCTATTGTTTATAGGGTGCGTCCGCCCATGACGGTTACAACAATAATCAGGGTCAGTACCAGCAGCGACGGCAGAACTACAATCAAGTAGGCCCTGGCAATCACAATTCCAGCAAATCTTCGGAAGATGTGGTGAAGGACCATGCAGCGAGTACACAGCAACTGGCTGCAACGGTGCTGCAAAATTAGGCAAAGAACGATGGAGCTATTGCGGAGCTGGCAAAGCAGATGATTCAGATAGCCAATGACGTTTTTGAGCAGAGGAATGATCCGTAAAAGCTATCGTCGCATGTAGTGCCTAACCTGAGAGGAAACATCACCGCATTAGAAGTGAAAGATGAACTAGAGGTGAACAACGCTGAAAACGAGCCGGAAACCGTGAGGATCGCGCCTAAAGGCAACATTAATCCTCAGTGCGCCGAGCTAAAGTCTTCATAGGTCACGGTGCTAAAATTGGATGTGGACGCGGTCAACGCATTGACCGCGCCCTATGAGTAGATTATAGCCACGCCCTATGAACGCAATAAGGCTGAGTGCGAAAACTTAAAGTCCATTTTGGGCACGCCTGTCACTGCTGGGCAAAAAATAATTTCGCATTCAAACCCTCCGCTTCGGTTTCCTGTGCAGGTAAGAGCTTCTGTATGGCATGTGATCAACAAGGATGAACTACAAGACGAGTTGGAAATGATGCATGAGCTAGAAAAGCCGGCGATGGAGTATGCACTTGCCAAGAATCAAGGGGAACCACCGGGAAAGTGTAAGAACCCAAGTGCCTTCACAGTCACATGTGGTGTTGGTAAGACACTCATTCATCTTTGTTTAATAAACTTAGGTGCTTGATGAGTCATATTTGTATGACTTGTCGAACTAACTAATCCCATTTATTTCTAAACTTTTATAAGTGAACATTTACTTTTTAGTATGTTTTTACATTTCAGGAGTCTCTAAGAAAAAAACGCATAAAAGACGGCATTTCAGTGTCAAAACACCACAACGGCAGATTAGACCTTTGGAAGGAGGAACAATCATGAATTTACCTCCAACTGGAGTGTTGAATTTGATCGATGAAGTGCTGAGAACGCAAGGTATTTACCTCCAAGTACAAAGGACTCGTTGGAGAAGTCGAGCATTTTGGTGTTGAACTCAACTATTAATTCATCATCTTTCATCTTTTGGCTTAATATGTCCACTTTTGTTCCAGTAGTAGTTAATTCTTTCATCTCTTCTCCATACTGCATTCTATCCTGGTTTTGCTGTTTGAGGTTTGTTGGGTGGTCCTTTGTGCACTTGAGTTCCAGCCTTGACAAAGTTTGTCTTTCCGCATGATCATGTTCCAGTAAATTTGAGCCTTTGACAGCCTCCACCAGTCCTCTGGACATAAGAATGGAATCCAGGTTTGTTGACCAGAATTCACCATCTTCAAAGATCTCTTGAAGTGTTTTCGTTCATCCACTACGATAGCATGAGCCTCCTTGTGCGTCTCAATCTTTATCTTTAAGGCTTCTACAACTTCAAGTAGATGTACCTCTTTTCACCTCAGAACAACAATTCTTCTCTTCATTTCTTCCTTCTCCAGATATTTTACGGTCAGACTGAGCCTTCTGTTTAGGTCTATTTCATTCAACCACTTCTCATAGAGGACTTTAAAGTTTTTGCCAACACATTCGTTTGCGAGTTCTTCCTCATCACTGCTGCTGCCAGACTCAGCCAAATGTTCAGACATTGCTCTTGCACGAGTGTTGTCAGTCTATTCGCTTCCTTGATCCGTTATGCATGTGAGAGCATGGAAGTTGCTCGACTCCTCTTCCAACTTGTCATAGTTCGAGTCACTGTCGCTCCATTTAACAGTGTAGGACTTCTTGTTCCTCTTAAGAGTGTTTGCACACTCTGCTTGAATGTGTCCAAATATATCACACTCTACTTGAATGTGTAAAGTTAGCAGCGTATGACTTCTTGAATGTGTCTTCTTCGGAGCCAGATCATCAGCAGCTTCAGTTGTCAAGCAAACACATTTGACCTTTTTCTCTATAACATCATTCTGGAACTTCATCTTGACATCCTCAAAGATCCTTGCAGCTCATCAAGTCTCATTTGAGTTACATCATATGCTTCCTCAGTGGCAGTCACCTTCATTGCAAATCATTGGCATTCCCAGTGCAAAGGACTCGTTGGAGAAGTCGAGCATTTTGGCGTTGAACTCAAATATTAATTCATCATCTTTCATCTTTAGACTCTGAAATCTGGAAGTAATCATCTGCAGTCGTGATGTCTTTCCTTTATCTGTTCCTTCATGTGCAGTGCGAAGAATATCACATGCATCCTTGGCCACTTCACATATGGAGATGACCTTAAACATGTTTTCATCCACGATTGAAAATATGACATTCATTGCCTTTTAGTTACCAGTAGCTACCTTCTCCTCATCTTCAATCCACTTGTCTTTCGTATTCCGCTCAACGTTTCCTTCAGCATTCATTGTGGTGGGATGTGTACATCCGACTAGCACTGCTTTACATGCCTTCTCATCAACTGATTTGACATAGGCCTTCATCGTAGCTTTCCTATAGCCATAGTTTGGCCCTTCTAGCAGTGGTGGTCGACTGATGTTCTATCCTTTTTTCAGATTCATCTCGAACGAAAGTTGGACCACACTCCGTGTGTCGAGTGTCCTGCTCTGATACCAATTGAAATAGTATATGTATACCGAGATGACCAACCAGCTAGTGTTCAAACCCCTAGTTGAACTAGTTACGCAGAACAGTTGTAAAGTAACAAGAATAATAATAGCGAAAATGAACACACGTGAATTGTTTATCCAGTTCGGCATTAACGTGCCTATGTCTGGGGGACTTCTCCCAAGCCCAGTGGAAAGAAATTTATGATGATCACGTGTAGAGCACAATGAACTTACGTTTGCAGACTCCCTCTCAAACCGCCTACTCTCAAAACACTCTAGTAACTTGCGATCTAAGCGCCCCTTATATCAAAGACTCCCTCTCTATGTCCATATGATCTTCTCTCGAACATCTAAGTCTTCTCTAAAGACTATGCATCAATGTACGTGCAGAAGTCACTCCATATCACCTCAATCTTGAACAGTACCTCGAAAAAACTAACACAACAACGTGAGCTCTCCGGAATAATGAGCTCTTGGCCACCGATTTTCCTTCCTCTCTCTTTGTGTATGCGCGAGTTTGCTTCTGAAAATCAAAACATAATTCATGATCCATAGTATTTATACTCAGCTAGAGGATGTTAACTAACGGAAGAAGATAAGAACTCCTTCCTAAGATTTAGGCCGCCTCTTATCAAGATAATTCTTGGCGCTAAATCTTATCTAGCAGGATCTTCGTGCATTATCTTCTTAACATCCTTCATGCACCATATCAGCAAAGATGATAACTATATTATCTCTATCTACATCATACTTGTGCAACGCCTATAATCACCTTGGTCTTGAACAGCTCCTTGTCTTTATGCTTGAACACCTTGAAGTCGTTTGGCTAAACTTCATGCCACATAGGAATTAACAAACTACATATGATATAAAGACGAAGTATTCATATTATTAAAAGAAGGGAAAAGTACAAAAATGGGTCTCAAACTATCATTGTTTTCCAAGTTAGGTTGCGAACTACAAATTTATCCAATTAGGGGGCAAAATCTGAAATTCCGTTTAAGTTAACGGATATAGTTAACTCTGTTAGTCTTTGTTATTTGACTATCATGATACTAAAATAAAATACTTTTTTTTTAATATAGTTTATATATTTTCAATTTTAATACTAAAATTTCAAATTTTAATTTTGTTGTAATTTTGTAAGTTTATTTCAATTTCAAAAGGAGTGAGTGTTAATTTTAAGATAATCATTCGAGGTGTCGAAGTTTACAATGACATCTATTAATAAAAATTAAATTATTACTTTTTTGATCCATGTTCATCACAGTTTAATTTTTTATTACTTTGGATGAAGTAAGAAATATAATTTTTTTAACTTTAATTCATATATATTTGACACCTTGAATACTAAATTTCAAAATAATATGCACTCATAATATGAGATTTAAACTTTATCAAAAAATAATATGAGATTTCAAGAAATTCAATTTGTTTTAATATAATTAATAGTTAATAATCAAACAAAGATAACTAATAGAGTTAAATCTATCCTTAACAGAATTTCTTATTTGCCCCATAATTGAAAAAATTTATAGTTCGCGATCATTTTGAAAACCGTTGTAGTTCGGACCCCTTTTATACTTTTCTCTTTCTTCAATTGAACCAAAAGACACACGCTGATACACATTTATCGAATCATCATCGAATCCAATTCTTTACAATGCTTTGCTGCTCTACTGATAGAAAGTATTAGAAGATGTGCAGTACAACTCACCAATGGCTTTAATCGTATTTAGAACTTCATTGCGTATCCAAAGCAACTAAAAGCTTGAAACACTAGTGATAGGATGGTTAATTAGAAATACCTAGCGGGTAACGTTCCTCGCTAGGTCTGTTAGCAGCGGAAATTCAAGTGATAAGTAAGGTAAGAAAGACGCAGCGATGTATAGTGGAAACTCAGATAATGGTAACAGTATCTAAGAAAAACCACTACCTTCTGGTGGACCTAGAAGGATTTTGGAACGGTTACTTCTATTAAAGTGTTGTCTCTTACAACGATTTATATCACTCACCCAACCACACACAAAGGTGTACCGTCGTACTTCCATACGAATATTATTGGTCATCTAACTCGCTTGTCACCGGACATCAAGTAACCCCTCCCTTTAGGCTCAGATCGCAGTATAGCTCCCTTTGAAGTACGATATTGAATGCACTGATCCAAAGCTTCCTATAACTCATGATCTCCGGTCGTTCCTACTTCACTAAGTACGTAGGCAAGGACTTCCAGCAAGAACCAAGCTTTGAAAGCCAGCCTTAGTATCCTTTATGTAGTGGTATCTTTACCGGGGTAGCCCCGGATATTCGTACTCGAAAATTTCTCATCTTGATCACCAAGTTTGTGCAAAATAACCAAGCTGATATAGTCTTCTCATAAAACTCGACCAACCTTCCAATTAGATTGTCCAATACCAATCTAATTGGATATGCGCTTGAGATATAATTTTCTAAAATATCTCGCGCAATCTTCCCAAAATTTTGATTATCTTCTTAATCTTGCATTGTAATATTTGATCTAATCTTGAGAAATCACCCAGCATATATTCCAGCTAGATCCTGGATCCTGGAGCCAAAGATCCTCCGAGAATATCTCTCCAGATATTATCGCCCTCAAGCAACATGTTGAGGTATCGTTACCTCCAGAGTACTTATGCATCAATCTGCACACTCAAGTAACCGTTACTTCCCTAGTACATTTACATCAACCTGCACACTCAAGTAATATATCAGTAGGATGGTTGTCACATCAAAACTCATTGGAGTATAGGGGATGTGTACTCCAACAATTTCCCTTTCTTGATGATGACAAACATCCTTATCACATTCACAAGAGATGATAGTATGGAAATCTACCGACTTATCAACATCTTGACGTGTTTCAGACACACAGTGTTATGTTCACGATTTAAAAAAAATTACCCCTCACGTCATGCATCCTACCCTATGTACAATAGTGTCACGCCACACCAACCATTCATTCAGCACCTTACTGTTCCCCCATAGATAAGCAAGTTCATGGTTGTAAGTATCGTTCCCCCTCAGAGTATGCGTCCCATATCTTTCCCCTTTTGGCATCATCAAAAACTCAGCAAGTGTGTGCACAAGTATGCAAAGTAGTGAATCGGCAAATTCATTAAACAATCAGAGATTATACTGAAAGAAAACATTGAATTCACTAAATCAAAAGCATGACAAACGCACAAAGCACTGGAATAAAAAAGCACCATGGGATTGATGAGCTAGGAAGTCAAAAAGGGGCTGACCATGGAAACATTACTCAGTGCGTTAACAGCAGAGGTAGGGGATTTGGGAGCGACGCTTTAGGAAATAGATTCCAGTCGCTGTAACCTACCCTTACTTACCGAGGGTACAGTACTTATCAGGAGCATGTATTTGAGTTGGAGCATCTCCTTCTGAATATCAGCCAACTTGTGACCCCTTCGAGGTACATCCTCCTAGTGAGCAACTTCATACACTTTATCGATGCCCTCCTGAACTTCTACCACTGAGAATCTAGTCCATCCTTCCTCATTGACATGAATAAACTTCATTTTCCTCAGGTTGCTTTTGTCCATCCTTCAGAAGCATACAATTACATCTGTATTCTCTTCGAGTATACACTTTATTTTTGTCTTCGTACACCGAAACAGTTTTTACAGTACTTGGGTACAGGTGAGAGCATACCTCAATGGGCAGGTTAAGCTGCTCTCTCTTGATAAACATGTTTAGCAGGATGCAGTCCCTGATGATTTTGCACATTTGGTCCCTCAGGGTAACAATCCTTACTAGATGAGGATGGAACAATCAAATCTAACGTTTGAGATTTCCCTCGTTGAAACACCGTATTTGGTGTATATCTTTAATGCTTCAATATGATTTCTTTGCTGCTACCATTCCCATCCTTCGAGTAATGCAACTATCTCGATACATAGTGACATCATTACCTGTTGTAGCTTGTCACATCTGTATATCATCATTGACCTCCTCTATACAATTACCCAAGCGCGTAATCCCGCATCCCTTTCCCACAATACAGATTTCCTTTGCAAATTCACGTGGTCTTTCAAGGGGGTGGTGTGATCAGGTAGCGTTACCCGTATGGTAGTAGAGAATGCATCACACACAGAAGCAGATAACACTATATGTGATAATCAAAGGGATGGTACCTCGTGGGGATCTCCTCCAATAGATTGGAAATAACAAAGGGCTCATAAGAGCGTTCCATCACTGGTAGGCTAGGCACGGCTGTAGCTACCTTCCTACATATGGGCTTGTAATGTGGGATCAAAACATTAGGAAGGTTCTTTTTGGCAAAAAAATAAAAGCTTTTTCATCCGTATGTTAATATCATAAGTCACACAGTCAATCAACATACACAGTACATGTTCACAAGTATATTCCTGGGTGAGAATGAATAAGACCAAGCCAACAACTTCACATAATCATGCACTTAATTACATGTCAAATATTTGTCACCAATCATCAGGGTCCTCATAGGGGATGCAGTGTCCTTCGAGGGAGGTGATTCCCAGCTCCATGCGTAGCTTCTCAAAGGGTTCCCTGTTAAGTGCCTTGGTGAATATGTCAGCAATTTGATCCTTTGTTATGCAGAATTCCATGCTCACCATCCCCTTTTCATAATCACGTAGAAAGTGGTGTTTTATCTCTATGTGCTTAGTTCTTGAATGCTGCATATGATTTTAGAGCTATTTATAGCACTAGTGTTTTCATATAGTATGGGGAAATAATCAAATAAGATACCGTAGTCACTTAGCTGCTGTTTAAGCCATATGAGCTGTGCGCAGCATGCCGTAGCTGCAATGTACCCCGCCTCTATAGTCGAAAGGGCCACCGAGTTTTGCTTCTTAGATGCCCATGACACTAGACATGATCCTGGGAACATCTATAAAGTGGACATTCTATCCACTATGTTCCCTGCAAAATCAGCATCTTTGTATCCCATCAATCGGAGGTCTCCATACCTGGGGTACCATAGGCACAAGGTATCGGTACCCTTGATGTATTGTAGAATTTGCTTTACTACCTTGAGATGTGCCTCTTTTGGATCTGCCTGAAAACGAGCAAACAAGCATACGTTGTACATAATGTAAGGTCTACTAGGAGCGTGATAGAGAAGTGAACCTATCATTCCTCGATAGAGTGTCTAGTCCACTTGCTGCGAGGACTCATCCCTTCCGAGGGACTCGTTGGGAGATATGGGAGTGGACATGGTACTTGAGTCCTTTATACCGAACTTTGATACCATCTCTCCGAGGTACTTCTGCTGATGGATTCTTGTGCCATCCTCCTCTTGAGCAACTCGAATTCCTAGGAAGAACTTAAGCTCTCCCACCGTACTCATCTCAAATTCACTCTCCATCATCTACATATACCTGTACCACGGGCGTATGGTTCCCTTCCCATAGAAGGAGCAGTGTCTTGTCCATGTCTCCGTGTATGTACCATGTGATGGAAGGGACTGAGATAGTGTTTCGTACCAAGCTTGAGGAGCCTTCTTCAGACCATACAGTGTCTTGTCAAGGATGATACATGGTCAGGATGGGTAGCGTCCTTGAATCCTGGCGTCTGTGCTACGTACTCCTCTTTCATTAAGTACTTGATTCTGAAATGCTTGCTACAGGAGTGAATGGCTCATCGTAGTCGATGCCTTCCAGTTGACTGCATCCCTTGACTACCAGCGTGCCATTTTCCTCACCACCTTGTTTCTCTCTCGAATTGATGAAGTTTTTCATGCATCACCTTCACCCAGTCAGGGTCCTTCAGAGCTTCCTTTTTGTTCCTGGGTTCAAAAATGCAAACAATAGCAGTAGATGCATTACTATTAATTGACATACATGGTGAAGAGGGGACCTGACTTTTAAGTTCAGGTTCAGTACATTTCTAGCACTAATAATCCCGAGGTGGTGCAGCTTTGAGAAGTTAATGACTAGCATGGCCACGTCATCTATACCATACTGTAGTGTCGTCTGTCCTATAGCGCAGACATAGTTCCTCCTTAGGGAACAAAGGACGGATTCACTTTAAATTTTATTTTCTCATCCTCGCGGGTACCATCCCTATATTCATACACTCCAAATGGCATTTATTAGATGTGAATGTAACTTTGTACCTACAACGATGACATGCTAAGGAGATTAGATTTCAGACCGTGCATCAAGTCCAATATGACTATTTGCAATAAAATTTATTTTACCCAAATAAAAAAATTTACCCGTGTGAAGGTTATTGAACCTTCAAAATGTTGGCGAAGAGAGACAAAATGTTCTTTAGAAATCATGTGACTTGAGCAAGCACTATGTACGTACTGAGGACAAATCCTCTCTCCATCCCGCAACAACAGACATTAGTTCTTACGCACCCAGATAAACTTAGCTTACCTGGCTTGCGTGCAATATAATTATTTTCGAGTCCACTTATTTTTCTAGGTTATGTTCCTAGCGTGCGTTCCTTGGTGCAGATGTTTGTTTCTGTTTCTGTGCTCTTGTTCCACGTTCACTTCTTTGGGGACAGTTCTTCTGTGGTGTCCTTCCTGTCTGCATTACCAACACACTTGAGCTTATTTACCATACCGGGTCAGTGTCCTTTGCTCAAGATCCCTATGGAGGGAACACTACCTTCTAGAGTGACCTTCCTCCTTGCAGTGCCACCATACTTGTGATGGGGTTCCATACCTATCTTGAGTCTTTTTCTCCTCATTTTATGATGTATTGACTCCCTATGGAGGTGTGCAGTTTGACCACAATGCCAGCACACTCGATGGTGCTTGAGGGCCACATAATTACTGTGTCCAGGACGTGGGATGGACTTCCTTTCTAACCTCGGGGCAAAGTCTATGTGGGAGGGTTTCGCGCTCTTCGCTTCCTTGAGCCACAAGGTGTACGCCTTCTTTCCATCGAAGGGAACAGTACACTCATCCACCTTGCCAAGCTTATTACTGTCTTGACACCTGCATTTAGGTGGCTCACTGGCGTATTTCAAGAGTGTCTTTTCAACAATTATTTAATTATCGTTCCCTGGTTCGTATCCTAGTCCCGGTCGATACAAATCTCTTTGAGAAAGATTCTTTGATTTCCATGAGTTTGGATTCAGCAAGCTCTTTTAACCATGCCTCCTTATCATTTTCCTTGATGACTTTAGCGACCTCCACTTCTATCAACAGTTTGGCATTTTCGGATTCTAACTCAGATATCTTATCCTCAAGGTCTCTAATTTTCTCGATTTCTGCTAGGACTTCGTCATTGTCTATCCTTAGCTGGGATAGTTTCCCTTCCAAGGAGCGGATCTTTTTCTCCATCTTGGCTGCAGTTATGCATAGCTCCTCCTTAAGTCTCATTGCCTTGGCTGTCTTGTGGTTGTCGTGGTCGTCCAGTTCTGCAATCATTTGATCCTGTTCCTCTAGGATTGCATTGACTTCTTCATTTCTTTCAGTCACTTTCCTCTGAAGTGCCAGTATCTAAATTGATTACCTCATCATTTGCCATTTTGCATAAGGTGTCCCTGGGGTCTTCTCCCTCGCTTATTTTTCAGATTCCCCCCAAGCAGCTAGCATAGCTTTTGTGTCTTTTGGGCTGGACGCTCCCCTACCTTCTTGCTGTGGCAATCTTCTACCATGTGTCCCTTCTTCTGGCAGTGGTAGCAGATCATATCCTTTGGGCACTATTCCCATGGAAGGAGGGCATCCATCCAGCGCCAGCCATTCTGAGGGCTCTTGTCATGAATGCATTATCCAAATCCTCACACTAATCAATATCATCGGTCTGGGCTAGTTCAAAGGCCCTTTCAATTTTTTGTGCTATGTACTGTTACTTGACAGGGGTTCGTCGGGCGACTTTCCTTTGTTGTATGCCATCATTACTCTGGATCCTTGCTACGAGTTCGTCAAGGGTCACTTCCTTGATGTCCTTTTGACCCCGAAGAGCCAAAAGGACAGCTTCCCACTGAGAGTTTAAAGCTTGGGGGGAGTTGTGCGTGACTTTCCATTCAGGGATGCTCTTCTAGAGGAACTCCATCTGTCCAACATATCCCTAAAAGCGAGAGTGAAATTCTTCTAGCTTCTCATTCTGAGTGTAGAACTTTTTTGGCTCTGCTGTTCTTCTCACGAATTTTGTAGTCATTATCATCGTAGTCATCCTTGCTCTTTTCTTTGGCATGGTCTTTGGCGTCCTTGATGAGTACTGGTCCTTTCTCTATTATTTTCCACAACTGTCCATCCATGGAGCATGTTTGTGACTCGAACTATTCCGCCCACCAATCGTACTCACTGGGTTTCAACTGCGGTGCCTTCTAGGATGAATCGTTGATTGATGAGATCTTACCTGCAAAGCTAACCAAGAATCCAGCGACCAAGCCCTGATACCAATTGTTAGGATCGTTAATTATCAATACCTAGCGGGTAACGTTCCTCACTAGGTATGTCAGCAACGAAAATTCAAGTAATAAGTAAGGTAAGAAAGATGCAGCGATGTATAGTGTAAACTCAGATACTTGTAACAATATCTTAGAAAAACCTACTCTCTAGTAGACCTAGAAGGACTTTGGAACGGTTACTTGTATTAAAGTGTTATTGGTTACAACGATTTATATCCCTCACCCGACCACACACAGTGGTGTACCGTCATTTTTCGAGACGAATCTTAGTGGTGATCTAACTCGCTTGTCACCGCAGAGCAAAAAACCCTCCCTTCTGGCTCATATCGCAGTATAGCTTCCTCCAAAGTACGATGTTGAATGCACCGATCCAAACCTTCCTTGAACTAACGAACTCCAGTCGTTCCTACTTTAGTAAGTACGCAGCCAAGGATTTCTAGCAAGAACCACGCTTTGAAAGGCATCTTAGCTTCCTTTATACAATAGTCTCCTTACCGGGCCCTAGATTTTCTTGCTCGAAAATCTCTCATCTTGATCACCAAGTCGAGGCAAGATATCCAAGCTGGTATACTCTTCCCATAAAAACTCGACAAGCCTTTCAATTAGATCGTCCCATGCCAATATAATTGAACATGCGCTTCAGATATAATATCCTAAAATATCTCGCGCAATCTTCCCAAATCTTTTCTTCTCTTCTTAATTTTGCATTGCAATATTTTGTCTGATCTTGGGGAATCATCAAACATATATTCTAGCTAGATCCCGGATCTTGGAGCCGAAGATCCTTCGAGAATATCTCTCCAGATATTTTCGCTCTCAAGCAGTCTGCTGAGGCATCGTTATCTCCAGAGTACCAGTTCATCAATCTGCACACTCAAGTAACCGTTACTTCAAGAATACGTATACATCAACATGCACACTCAAGTTACATATTAGTAGGATGGTTGTCACATAAAAACTCATTGGATTATAGGGGATACGTATTCCAACAACTAGAGAACCTAGAAAAAAAGAAAAGGATAGAAGTTAGCAATTGACTTTGACATTTTGATGACTTCATATTTCCATGATAGTGACCCAATACCTGTACAAATTGAGAACCTCGTATGCACATAACGCACATAACTACCCGCCAAAGATTCAAACATTATTTCCAACCATGAACCTAATTGTAAAGAAGCAATTCAACCTACTTTGCTCCCCTATAGGTAATTAATACAGCTAAATGTATTATTTTGTTTTTTTTTCAAATGAATTTGACTTTAGTTCACATTACTGCATATATGAACTTCAATTGTATGTTAATTAAACTATGCACTAGTTAATGCAAGGGTGAGAAACATGACTTGTACATTTGGGGCCGCCGGGCATGAGCCTAATTGCAGTGAACCAAAAACTGTTTTAGAAACGAGACCACTTCATCTGATGATTCAAGGATTAATCTAGCATTTGTACGAGTTCAGCCAACATCACAAGAAAAGTAATTTTCCTTTTTTAGATTCAACACAACGTTCCATGAAACATCAAGAGACCGATGTAGGACTCTTACAACTTGTTCAACTAAGATGTAACATAATCAGCGAATTGTATTTTACGAATGCTGGACTCAAAAGTTTTCTCAACAAGAGTCTATGAAACAAGGGAAAAACATGACAGTAATGGATCCTACATCACTGAGAATTAGCACTCCTTTCTTTACACCCTAACATGCTACAAACTCATAGCTGACAAGCTTCACTTAAGGATGTAACAAGTGCTATATTACTAGCAACATGTAATACACAAAGAGCATGAAAGTCAAGAGATCGGTCCAGATGATGAATTGGAACAGTTGTCAAAGTCCCAAATCGACCATCAATGGCCAATGCGTCCAACTATCTCATGAACATGGCTAGTTAGATTTTGATACTCAGGGACGTCTGTTCTTGGTGGGACACCAACTTGTAGTAGAAGAACTTTGTCATGCCAACTTGGATTTTCCTTAAGAAATTTGTCAAATGCTAGTATATTTTGAGGAATCCCCTTGATCATATAAAGGCCATCAACACCCAACATCACCTTTCTACCTGCAAATCTTTCTTTCAATGCTTCAATGTGTTATTTCACATGAGGAACTTCAAGTGCCCGAATGAAACGGTCCCAATCAATGCCAACGGGGAATTCAGAAACTTGAGTTAGCCGCCATTGATCTTCAATTCCCTCCGGAGTACCCTCAAGTCCAAGAATATGGGTACATGCACTGAAAAAATGCCTTGCATAATCATATATATGGAACCGAACGAGGTCAGCGGCCAAAATAGAATTTAAGAGCTCGAATCGAGGAGGAAGTGTCCTATGGATTTCTGATGATGAAAAGGGAGTGTTTAGAAACAAACCAAATTTCATGTTGCTGTTGCACAAATGGCATATGAATTCATATGCAATTTATATGCATATGAATACATATGCATTTCACATGCATTATAAATGTGTCATATATTCATCCGTCATGAACTCATTGCTTCCGTTGACACCGCTACCTCCTTAAGAGTGTTAATATCACTGCCTCCATAGGTACGACAAACACAAATTTCACAAGGTCTTTTCATCACCCGAGTGGAAAACTTTGAAACATATTTTGCCACACATTTTATGGAATTCCTGATTGGAAATCAGTTGTCCGCTTTTTGAATAGTAAAAAGACACAATTATGTGTCCAATGAGATCTAGGAGGAGCTGTGAAATTCACGTATCACATATTTAGACTTGTCCAAAGATACATCGTCTTTGGTATGTCCTTCAGTAGTGTGGTGGACATTCAGTGGCGTGGAGAGCTTTCAACGACAAGTTATACGAGGGTCCAAGGTGGTCTAAGACTTAGATCACGTTCTACAATAGAAGTTATCCGCTATATATCGTTGCCGGGCTCGAAGGATGGACGTCGGAATCTTGAGTTATCCTTCCGCGACCTACATGTCAGTCCAAACTTCGTGATGTTGCACATTCTGTCTATGGACGTCTTTGTGACAGTTCTTGCACGCTAAACATCGAAATTACTTCAGACAATCGAATTGTATTATCTGTATATGCCGTGTCCAGAGTCACACTGGAGTTGAAAGTGACGATATTAGAGTCGTGTTAAATTATCAAACGATATTCGGAAATTGAGCTGAAAAGATATGTATTTTATTTTTGAATAAAAGTACCAAGTGTTATGAACGCATATAGTTTCATAGTATTTTTTTTTGACACGCATAAGCAGTGTTATTAAAACCGGAACGGACCAGTTCGGTTCTGTAATTGGACCATTTGACAATCGACCCGGTCAAGACCCGATTGACCCAGTTGGTTGACCCGGTTTTTCATTAAAAAAATGATTTGATCGGTTCAATCGGTTCGATTTGGTCTGAAAAATTATTTATTTAATTTTGACTTGGACAAGACTCGAACCCAACCCCCACTTAATAGTTAGTGTCTTTCCTTCCACTAGGCTAATTAAAGATGATTGTTGCATTATTATTTGTTTCAATAATGTATATTCATTTATCAAATCCATAAAATTTATTACTTATTATCAATTAACTAGAAATTCAATTAGTCTTAGAAATCCCTTATTATTGTGACTTGCAAATTAAGACTAAAATTGTTAATGTTGTTCTATTATTGTTGTCTTATTGATTTGTACTTTATCAAATTCTAAATTTATTATGATATGTTGTTGTAATCAGATCATAAATATGTAATATTTATTCAAGTCATAAATATGTTAAATTATAATATCATATATAAATATAAGTATTTTATTTTTATTTTTAAATAGGTGCGGGTCAAACCGGTTCAACCCAGTTGAAACATTGACTCATTGACCCAGTAACTTGACCGGTTCGATCTACGGGTCGGTTTTAATAACACTGCGCATAAGGATATGATTATATGAAGATGCCGTGATGTTCGCTGGGGATCTTATTATATTGAATTAAGGTAATAATCCTGTCCATCAACTATGATCTGTTTTGTCCCATCAAAAAAAAAACTATGATCTGTTTTGTCATATTATTTCTGAATACCAAATTAAAATGGACACTTCTAACAGGTAAAATATTTTTTAAAAACCAAGGGATGTCCAACGAGTTGAAAATGATTCTATCGAACGAGAATTTTTTTTTATACTTGCCATTTTGAAATGACTGATTCGAACTCAGTCTAGTACATACAGGTCTAATAAAATGTTGTCGCCCGGTATTGATGTACCAAATGGTTTAGTTGAATTTATAATTTTTTGTATGTAAGAAATAAGTACAAAAAGAGGTCCCGAACTATAACTTGTAAGTAAGTTAGGGCGCGAACTATCAATGTTTCCAATTCGGGAGCAAATCAAAAATTTCGTTAAAGTGCACGAATGAAGTTAATTGCGTTATTTATTTTGTTTGATTATTATTAAAATAATAATTAAATAATTGTTTAATTTTATTCCATTATATATACCGCATTTTAATATGATATTTTCAACAATTAATTTTATCATAATTTTTATAATTCCTTAAATCTCGTATTATGATTGAATATTATTTTTTATATTTATTATTCACAATGTCATAACTTAACATTTAATATGTATGAAAAGGAATTAAAAAAAATTTCTTACTTCATCCAAAAGTTTGTATTCTTTAGGTGTCATTATCTAATGAACATAGATCAAAAAATCAATAATTTAGTTTTTATCATTGAACTTATATGGTAAATAATGACACCGCATATAATTAGTTTAAATATAATACTCACTCCTAATATGGTATTGAAAGAAACTTAGAGAATTATAACAAAACTAAAAGTCATAAATTTAGTATTAAAATAGAAAATAAGTAGAGAAAGATAAACAACAAAGTATTTGATTGTCATTTTAATCATAGTCAAAGAAAGTTGACTAACGGAGTTAACTCCATCCGCTAACTTTTACGGAATTCCTGATTTTGCTGTTTAATTGGTGAGATTAGTAGTCGCGCCTTAACTTCAAAAATAATGATAGTTCGGGCCACTTTTTTGTAATGTTTCTTCAAAAAAAAAATTAAATAGACAAGGTTAATCATGATTTACTATAAATATATAACATTAGTCATTTGGGTTTTATTGATGGAATCGGATCGGGTGATGCGCAGCTAAATGCTGTCAGCCCTCGAAACGACGTAGTTTAGCTTAAATTCTCTTAATTAAAGTTTATTATGTCCAAAACGACGATGTTTACATTATGCCCTAAATTTCAGTCACGTGACCATTCGTTATCTAATTTAGTTTTTTTTCTCCATCTCTGTGTGCGCAGCTCAGACACTTCCACCGAGCGGAGCTTCTTCCAGCAGGCGTTTTCTGCGCCATTGTCATCCTCTTTCGCATTCTCTTCGTGATGTGATCGTAAATAAGTCAGTCCACCATCAACACCTGCTTCTCGATGTGAGACACACCTCTTTGTGAGGAGAAAACTCTTTTAAAACCATTTGGGTTGACATTAGGCTGCTGGCTATACTCCATCTTGGAGTCTAGGTTTGTCTCTGCATTCCTCACTCCATTGAATGAATTTCCGTTTGAAGCAGTGCAAGACAATGTCCTGGAATTGGTCGCCACCGCTTTAAAATGTATCATTATATGCGAAATAGATCCAACACAAAGTTATGCAGCTACACTACAAGTACAAATTTGAAATACTTCAGTGTATGTTAAGATGTTGTTCTGGACGTGTATGGAACAATAACTAGAACAACTCGTATAGAATATTAAGGTCCTGCCCACTTGAACTTATATTTTTGACGGTTAATTTAAGTTAAGTTACTTTAAGTTAATTTCAGTTAATCTAAGTTAATAAAATTTCAGTTAAGTTTCAGTTATGTTAAGTCAAGTTCGATTTATATAAATTATTTCATCAATTCCATCAACATCATATCATCATACATCATCATCATTGTTATCATCATCATCATCATATCATCATCATCGTCATCATATCATCATTGTTACCATCATCAATATCATCATCATCATATCATCATCATTATCACCATCATCATCATCATCATCATCATATCGTCATCATAATCATCATCATATCATCATCATCATCATTATCATCAACATATCATCATCATTATCATTATCATCATCATCATATCATCATCATCATATTATATCATATCATATCATCATATCATCATCATCAACATCATCATATCATGATGATGATGATGATATGATTATGCTGATGATGATAAATAATGATAATGATAATGATGATGTAATGATGACGATGATGATATGATGATGATGATATGATGATGTTGATAATGATATGATGATGATAATGATGATGATGATGATATGATGATGATAATATGATGATGGTATGATCATTATGATATGATGATGATGATGATATGATGATGATGATATGATGATCATGATCATGATATGATGATGATGACATGATGATGATGATGATATGATGATGTTAATATGATCATGATGATGATCTGATGATGATGATGATCTGATGATGATTTGATGATGATATGTTGATGTTGAAGATATGATGATGTTGATGAATATAAGGTGATGATGATATGAAAATTATATTTCTGGCTAATGTCAAAGTTAAGTTAAGTTTCAGTTAAGTTAATATCAGTTAATATAAGTTAATTTCAGTTAAGTTACAGTTAAGTTCAGTTAAGTTTAGTTCAAGTGGACAAGCCCTAATAACTTAAGTGCAGTACGGAATGTAAATACACACGATATGGTTACCTAGTTCTGCGTTAATGAGCCTTTGTCTGGGGGGCTTTATCCTCAGCCCGGTAGAAAGCAATTCACTATGATGAGTATAGAGTACAAGGAGCTTACGTTTACAGAATCCCTCTTAAACAATCGGTACCTCTAACACTCCAGTAATTGCTATCTAGACTCCCCCTAGATCAGAGACTCCCCTCTGTATCCACTAGATGATCCTCCACAAAGATCAATGCCTTCCTTCGAATGCGCAGTAACCAATCAGCCGTGCATATGTCGTTGAGTTGTTCTACGATCAGTCTGTACAGCACCAGTACAACCTGATTCCGAGCGCCGTGATCTTATCAGAATAATAAGCTCACCGACCGTTTGCCTCCACCTCCCGATCTGTGTATATAAGTGTATATTATCTCCGTGAATGCTGAGAAAAATGAATGCCTCAACCCTCATTATATAGGGGCGGAGAAAACGTAAAGTATCTAGGTTTCCTATCGTCAATCGCCAAAGATCCTTTAGGAAATATTTCCTTAGAACTTTTAGGAAATCTTTCCTAAAACCATGCGCATTCCACATCTTGATAATCTTCAATATACATCTTCAAATCTTTCAATTAGATCTTCGATTATCTCTTTCCAAACATCTTCATGCGCTAATATTTCGTAAGATCTCTCAACCGATTTCTAGATATGCAACATATATTTGCGTCCACCGCCTTCAATATCTGCATCATATCTTCAATGTATAGCAGCGCCGACTTGCCTAATATGAATAAGGAAACATCTGCTGCGACGTACTTGTTCAACGTCGGTTGTCCTTCTCTGGCCTTGAACTCGTCCTTGAACAACAGCTTGAACAACTTTAGAGAGTTTTGCCAAACTACATGCCATTAAAACTAACAATCTCCCCCTTGACATTTTCGGCAAAACATCTACCTGTACTACTTTTATAGTTGAATCTTTGAAGGAGGTTTCAAACTCCCAAGATGTGCTAACAAATGCTACCGAATGAATATTTGAGGAGGTTTCAAACTCCAAAAATTTTAAGCACAACGAATCTTTTAAGGAGCTTTCAAACTCCAAAAATATGTCTAGCATCTAGCACATATGAATCTTTTAAGGAGATGTCAAACTCCAAAATACTCCCCCTTTTTGCCACAAAGTGACAAGGAGGGTACAACCAGTAGAAAATGTTTGAAAATAATACCAGGGTTCAACAAACTGAATAGCACCGGGGTTTAACCAACTCAATAGCAAAATGACCAGAATTGTTTGTAGTAGAGAGCAGAGATCATCACCGTGGAATTAATAGTCTGAGTCCTTATCATCAGAGTCCACATCTTCCTCCTTCTCGGGATAGCGTAGTTCCACCAAAAGCTTTGTGATCTTCTTCTTTGTAGCCATGAGCAAGGTAATCCTCTCGTTGACATCAGCCAGTTCTTCTTCTAAATGAGCAATCACTTTCTTTCGAGTAGCAACCGGAACTTGAGCACTTAATTCTTCGAGGGATTGCTCAGACAGCGTCTTCTTAGTCTTGGCAGGGGCATCTTGTTCCAGATTCATAGTGTGTTTTCCATAAAAATGTTTGTGATCTGCTAAGAACCCCTTAGGAGCACCTGTCAACTTGTCTTGGCTCATCACGACATCTGGATGTTATCCTCGAACAAGTTGGAAGATCAGCGATGGGAACCCAATAGGATGATTAATCCTCATCTAGGTAGCATGTGCAGCAATTTGATCAAAGATGAGCTGGCCCAGATCAATATTTTCTTTGCTTCTGAGAGTCTTCAGAAGAGCACCCATTGCATGTCCCAGTGTCGTGCGATGATGATTGGGCAACCAGTTATGCACTGCAATGTTGTATAGTAATGAATGCTTTGCCGAAAGTTCAGTCTTGGGAATGGTTAACTTGTTCCATCTCGTGCGAACTCCAGTAGTTATAACTTCAGCAACTTTGTGCTAGTTTGGCTCATTGATGTTCACCTCTCTACTCTCCACTCCATATTAAGCATTGATTGCTTTGGGGGTATTGATCACTTCCTTTCCTCTAACTCTCACCTTGACATAGTCCTCCTTCTCAAAATCAGCAAAATCCACTAGTAAATTCACGATTACCTCACTCACAATGTTCGCCGCAAACAATTTGGCTATTGATACAAATGTCCACAGGTCTAGCTCCTTGAATAAGCTCACTATCTCCTTGACAGCATACTTTACAGCCTCCAGAACCTGTTCAGCTACAAACTTTCTCCTTTGCACAGCTTCCCAGTTTCATCATGTTTGTCTAAGACAAACCAAACTCCTCCAACAACAACTCCTGTTTCAAACTGGACTTTCTTCCCCTTTCTAAAAGCTTTAGCCTCTCCTGCACCATAATTTGTTTTGGGTTTCTTTGCTGCCAGTGTAGCAGCTTTCTTTTGACTAGTAAGCTTAATCTCATAACCTTTTCTGCAAGAGCAGAGGCAGGAGCCTTTCTCTTTTTCGACATATTCTTTTTTGCATCTGTTGGAGCTTTCTGATCGGCAACTTGTTTGAGCACACTTTTCTTTGACATAGCAGATGACTTTGTCTTGCCCACATGTTCCTTACCGATTGGAACCTCCTTCCGCACATCGTGCACTTTCTCAGATGATTTTTCGGCTTCTTCTACTGGGGCATAAGCTTGCTCGTCCATCTCTACATCTTCATGTGTTTGGTCCGCTTGACGAGATTCACTTTCTTTAGTAGCAGCTTTAGAATTCCTCTCTTCTTCTACACACTCTTCAATAACATAAAAGAGTTCTTGTAGTGAGTCAACTTGCTTGCTAGACTTGTTCTGTGAATGCTCTTCTTCCTCATTGGTTTGCACCCCTACTTCTTCTTATATTCCTTCTATTTGCTCAGCAACACTCTCCTCAGGAGCCACAACCTGCTCCCCTATACCAGCTTCCTCCTCTTCTCCAGGTTCAATCTCAGCCTCATTATTTGATTCCACTACATCTTCATCTGGTTCAGGATTTGATTCCTCCGAAATGTTAGTATCCTCCTGACCATCATCATCTCTCTGTGCACTAACTTCACCAGACAATTCATTCTCATCCACAGCCATATCATCAACCTCTTCTTCTGATTCAAACACAATCACCTTATGTCTGACTATTCTAAACTTCTCTTTTACAGGCGTTTTCATTTGAGCAACCACCTTTACTCTTGTTCCCTTCTCCTTAGGTGTACTCTCCCCTGCCCCGATGCCACTATCTTTTGCTTTTCTACCACAATCTTCGCACCCTCCACCGATACACTAGGCACAATAGGACTACGTACAGTAACAGTCTTAGAGATTTTGGAAATTACCTCTTGTGCCGTCTTCTTGGTAGGTTCCTTGTCCGATGTTAGTTTTGAAGCAGTCGGCTTCTTAGGGTTTTGAACTAGACCAGATTTGGGCATTGGGTTCTCTTTGACCAAATTGTCAGTCGCTGTCTCCTTAACAGGTTTTTCTGCCATGGTTTTCTCCTGAACTGACGCCTTTTTCACCGCAGTTAGTTTTGATTTCTCAGGAATAGACACCTTCACTGTCTCAGTTGATTTTGGTTTTACTGCTGCTGCTTTGTCTCATGTCGATTTAGGGTTTGCTTGAGCAGCTTGAGTTTCACCAACAGCCTTTGAGGATGCTTCAGTAGTGGTCGCCTTAGCAATCTTATTCTTCCTTGTGTCCACCATGACTGATCTGCTTCAACAAGGTTTGCCTAGGGTTTCGACAGGAGAGAAAGAACAAGACAGAGAAAGTTAATTTGAATTTAAGAAATTCAATCTCTTTTGGCAAGCCTTATATTTGCTCATATCTTCTCGAGTCGCCACGTCACTTCGAGTCGTTTAATATATTTGCATATCTTGGTCAGACCAATCGTTACTTATCGCACCAGTATTTGAATTCTTCTACTTCCTTCCCTGTCAGCCCTTAAAAATATCTCGTTTAACTCCGACTGACCAACTTGTGCAGAAACAACTTAGTTCTCAATGACACACAGACCCAATGAGGATCTAAGTGTCTCGAACTGCTGATTGTTCACGGGTTTGGTGAAGATGTCTGCTAGCTGCTTCTCAGTAGATACGTGATTCAGTGTAATTACTTTTTTCTCAACTAGCTCTCGAATGAAGTGATGCCTGATATCGATATGCTTTGTTCTGGAATGCTGAACAGGATTCTTGGATATGTTGATTGCGCTCATGTTGTCACAGTAGAGTGGCATCACATCTTGTTCCACTCCATATTCCTCCAGCATCTGTTTCATCCATAACTTCTGGGTACAACAACTTCTAGCGGCGATGTATTCTACCTCAGCCGAAGACAATGAAATGTTGTTCTGCTTCTTATTGAACCCTGACACCAGATTGTTACCTAGAAAAAAGAATCCTCTAGATGTACTTTTACGATCCTCAGCATTCCCAGCCCAATCTACATCGCAGTAGCCTACCAAACACGAGTTCGTGTCTTTAGTGTACCAAAGACCGTAATCAGATGTTTAATAGACATATTTAATGATCCTTTTCACGTTTAGTAAGTGGCTCTCCTTGGGATTAGCTTGATATCTAGCACAGACTCCTACAGCATGAGCAATGTCCGGTCGATTGGCTGTAAGGTATAGTAAGCTCCCAATCATACTCATGTATAAGGTTTGGTCCACACTTGTACCAGCTTCGTCCTTGGTGATCTTCACATGAGTTTTTGCGGGGGTTCTCTTGTGCGCTGCTTTCTCCAGATCAAACTTCTTGATCATGTTCCTAGCATATTTGCTTTGGGATATAAAGATACCATCCATCTTCGGCTTCACTTGCAATCCTAGGAAGTAAGACAATTCTCCTACCGTGCTCATCTTGAATTCACTCTGCATTTGTTCTACGAACTTGTCCACCATCTTTTTTTTTGCTAGAGCCGAACACAATGTCATCCACATAAATTTGAACAATGATAAAGTTTGACCTTGTGTGTTTGACGAAAAGCGTCTTGTCTACTCCCCTTTGAACATACCCATGGTTGATTAAGAACTCCGTAAGTCTCTCATAGCACGCTCAGGATGCCTGCTTGAGTCCATATATAGCTTTCTTTAGCCGATACATAAGGTCAGGATGATGAGGATCTTTAAAGCCCTTTGGTTGCGCCATATATACTTCTTCACTTAGCAACCCATTCAGAAAGGTACTTTTGACGTCCATCTGGAACCACTTAAACTTTAGGTGACAGACAAGTGCCAGCAGCAGGCATATGACCTCTAATCGAGCAACTGGGGCAAATGTCTCATCAAAGTCCACCTCTTCAATCTGAGTATAACCTTGAGCAACAAGCCTCGCCTTGTTTCTAGTGATGTTCCCTTGTTCTTCTGACTTGTTCTCGGAGATCCACTTTGTTCCAATGACATTCACACCATCAGGTTATTAAACAAAATCCTAGGGATCGTTTCGCTGAAAGTCACCAAGTTCTTCTTGCATAGCCACCGCCCAGTATTCGTCATTGACCGCCTCTTTAATGTTCTTGGGCTCCACAGTTGACAAAAAACAAGTAAAACCAACCAACTCTCGAAAGTTTACGTGTTTGCCTCGAGTCTTCATACCTTCAATTGGTTCACCAATCACCTCGGTAATTGGATGATTCTTCTCAATAGTCCTAGAAGGTTGAAGGACCCGAGAAGAAGCAGGTGGTGTCTCGGATTCAGCTTCCTCGTCAGTTAAGTCATCTTTCTTGTTCAGCACAACACACTCATCCTGTGTGAACTAAACATGATGCTCTCCGTTGCACAACTGACTTATGCTAATTAGGTTTGTTGCAGGTCTTTGACAAGAAGAACTTCCTTTAGTCGAGGTGGTTCTTGAACATTTAGAGTTCCCTTTCCAAGTACCTTGCCTTGTACTCTTCACCAAACGTCACGAACTTACCTTTGAATTCTTCTATATCAGTCAGAAAATCTTGGTTACCAGTTATGTGTCTCGAGCAGCCACTGTCGAAGTACCATCTTTCCTTCTTCAGGTGACTGGTATAGCTGAAAGCAACGTGACAAACCTCATCTCTCTGTTTAACTCTCCAAACTTGTCGCACACGAGGTTTTGGCACTTGGTCCATCTTTCTGAGAAACTTGTGGAATTCCTGACACCTTGGTTTGATGTGTCCCACATGGTTGCAGTAGTATCACCTTCGACTGTCTTGCCTCCTTCGAGGATACCTTCTTGTTCTTCTTTGAAAGTGATGGTCAGTTGGTTCCCTGTAGGTCCGCGGCTCAGCTTTCACAAACGTGGTTTTCCCGGAGCCAGATGCGCCAGTGAAACCAAGACCTTTGTAGCCACCACCCATCCTTTGAGATCCCATAATAGTATCTAGATTCTTGGATGAGTTAAGCATCTTGACTGGCTTCTTGAGGTTGTTCAGCTCTCCCCATGTTTCCTCATGAATAAGCCTGTTTGTCTCAATCTGGCATCTCAATGCATCTTACATAGTCAACTAAATATAGCTCTTTTCGGCTCAGTGCAGCATTCTTCTTCTTCTTCTTAAAGTCATTGATGATTCCAGGGTGGTCAATGTTGGACCTCTCTATCTGAATCTTCAGTGAAGATACAACTACCAGCAGCTCGGCTTTTTGTGTGACAAGTTCAGCTCGTTCATCTCTAGCATCCTTCATCTGTAATTTAAGGTCTGCAATCACCTGCTGATGGTCCACCTTTTAAGCAACTAGGACAGCATCTTCTTCCCATAGCTTATCTTTTTCTTCCTTCAGATTCGCCAAGTTACAGTAGAGCTTCTTGATGTGCTCTACTCCTTCCAGCCACTGCTTGAATAATTCCGTGTACTTCTCTGCGATACATTCTTCAGTGATCTCTTCATCATCACTGGAGCTGGAGTACTCATGATCAGCGATATCCTCAGTAGATGTCTTGGACTGCACTCCTTTGTCCCTTTCTCCAGTTTGGCTGATAGCACTTGCAAGGGCTACAAAATTATTTGACTCACTTTCCTGATTCTCTTCATCAGATTCACTGTCACTCTAGTTGACTACTTATGCTTTCTTCTTTTTGCGTGTGTTAACACACTCCGCCTGAATGTGTCCGTAGCCTTCGCATTCTCTGCATTGAATTCCATTGCCTTTGTTGTCCTGGCCATAATCTCCAGATTTGTTCCTTCCCTGAAACTTCCCTTCCTTCTGGAATCTTGAGATGCCAATCGTATTACACACAGTCACATATGTTATTCACATGTGCTAAAATCAAAATACTTATCAAGGGTTGTTGATTCCACTAGAATTAAGTTAAACTTTACATGTGGGGTCACGTGATATTGATGTATACTTGGTTCCTCGGAAGTATATGGTGAGTCCAGAAAAACTGATCTGGCCTGTTGAGGTGCACGGTGATGGCATGCGTGTGCACGAAGTACGATGTCATCAAGAAGGCTGGGTGAATGATCCTTTGGGAGCTTAGAACGGGCTGGTCGTGTAGACAACGTAGCATGTAAGTGATAGGTCATTGCAAACCATACGCCCCCAGATGGGTGCTTCCTGACATTGTAGATTTTCACATGCAAATAAATGCAATAGAAACTCTAGCCAAAAACAATTTATAAAACCGGTAAGACCGAGTCGAACCCAAAGGAGCAAGCCAAGCACATGCACTATATAAGATTGTATTTCGGCTATTCTAAATCAAATGTATAAGGGTGTGTGAATCTAAACTAAATGGCAAGTAGTTAAAGATAAAAAATGAATGAAAGGCGTTTCGAGGGGTTACTCCCCTCCTTGCCATTCCCTAATGATCACATACACAATATTTAAGTGTCTCCTGGTGTCAAATATTCTATAACCTAGCTTAGACTAAGTAGACCAATTTTCATGTGAATTTATTCTCAGTCAAACCTTCTTAATTAGAACCTCACTCAATCGAGATTGTTGGTTCACTATATAGCCTTTATTACCCTTGGAATATCTCCCAAGGTAATAAATGCCATAGGCATAAAGCACTAGTTCACTTCAATCCCATGCATTTACTATCGTAAGCACTAGAAATGATCATTTTCACTACATCCAAACCTTCCCTAAGGTCCATCAATACTTAGGTCGAGTTTTGAGATCAACATGTTACTTAGGCATTTCATCAAACACTTGGTAGCATGTCAAAATAAAGTACTTAGTGAAAATGAATGTAACACCATTCAAATGTGAAGCATAGGATATGAATCATTTTCTCCATACCAAAACCATTCCCTAGCTCTTTGAAGTCTTAGGTTCAAGTTTGAGTTCATATTTTCACTTAGGTATTTTATCAAACACCTAGAGTGCATATCAATTTCATAGCACCAGAGAAAATGAAAACAATCATCCACATGAATCTCAATGTATATACAATGATCATAGAATGCCTAGGAGGGTTGTAAGACCCTCAAAACACAAGAACTACACACACATCATCATGCTACATGTTTTCAATACAAAACAACAAGAGGGAGAAAAGATGAGTAGAGAAAACCCAAGTTGGAGATGTAGAGCAAGCTCTAGATTTCTTCATTGATCTTCTCCCTTCTCCCCTAAGCAATCCTTTGATGATGGTGAGCCTTCCTTAGCCTTGTTCTCACACTTTTTCTCTCTAAAAACCACCACCCATAGGTCAAAAACCTCTCTTTCTATTTATAGGTTCAAAACTAAAATTTCTGTATTTTTGGCCCAACTGGTCGGCTGGGACTTCAGCCGGTCAGTTGGGAGTGGCCGAGTGCAGTGCTTGACAATGGAGGTGCCCAGCCGGTCGGCTGGAATTTCAACCGGTATGACTTACGAGGGCTTTTTCGCTATCTTCCATTTCGCATGTGGTCTTGGCGTAAACTAGAGAGTTGTAGCCCTTAGAGTTAGCTTCCAACAAGCTATAGATCAACGAATTGGAACACCGTATGCGTTCTAGGCATGTAAAATAAGTTGGAAAGGTCAATCTGCCCTATTTTGCCCCGAAACTCCTTGTTTTGCGCCGAAACTTCAATTTTTCATGCAATCTTGATAATGAGGTCTTGAATTAAATGGGGTATCATTTTGTACCTAAAATGTGAAAGGAAAGGGTCAAATGACATAAAATAAAGTCGGAAACGACTCAAAGCTATAGTGAAAAATGGCTATTAATGAGTCGAAAACTTGACTCATCACTTGACCCAAAACTTGCAGAGCAAGTGTCCATAGTCAACTACGCGCCCGTGCTGAATGGCCTCGAGTGTAATAAAATCCATTCAAGTAACCTTGTCAATACAGTTGTCGCGAGAAAAAATGGCGCCACCAAGATCCATCTGTAAATAAAATAGCAACGGATCAACTATAAACTGAGCCCTGCTAACATTCGATTGCTTACCACCCTCAGAACTGTCTGTGATCAGGATCCAGGTCTCTATCTGAAGGAAGGGACAAATTACCCAGTTAAACTCCACATCCACAAGCCAGCCAAAAAGCTCTCTTAGCTGAGCCAAGTGTGTCAAGCAGTCGACTCCTCGGTGGGAGTACCTTAATCCCTCGTGTTCTGCTCTTCCAACGTAGCCAAAGAATGCCAAGAACTCACAGACATCCTCAACACCAGTCTCGCTCCTCAAGGTTAGGAGTCCTATCCATCTACTATTCGTCGGCATCCTGTAGACACGACTATATAGACCACTGGCTTTAAGGAAGGCCTCATCAGCAAATCTGCCCGGGACGTGCCGTCTGGTTGACAAGCTCTCATAAATCTCCTCTAAATTAGGTTGTGGTCAGGGAGGTATGATTAATCATAGCAAAAAACCGTCCGGGACCGAATAAGTAACCCTGAAGAATCACGGTTTAACACTGGTCAACGGTCAACATTAGTCAAAGAGGGTATTACACCCGCGTGAAAAGATGACTTCAGCTGGCTAAAATTATCCTCGTGTGCGGCCTTAAAACGGCCTTTTGGCACGCACAGTTTGCAAATAGAAATCAAAGGATTCCTTCAATCAATTTCCAATTCAACGACAAATCCAAGCAAAAAAATACCAACACACTTAAAATCTCTGTTCGTTACGGTGGTGGTATTGTTGGCGGGTGATGCCGGTGAAAGGTAGTTGTACGGTAATAGGGATGGGTTTTTGAGTAGCTTAGCGTCAGCGATTGATTTTAGTGCCAAGGGTCGGAGACCATGAGGGTACGAGTTTTTTTCAAAAATGACCCATTTGGGTTTCCAAATATCTAAAATGACCCATTTGAGTTTGCCAATTCAGTTTTAACGTATTTTGAATAAGATCTGATTTTTGGCGTTTTGTTAAAAACCAGATGGCGGGGAACCGTTTTTTGCAAAAAAATGAAAGGTGGACGATACATGAACTTTCAAGTGTACGTGAATGCCGGTGAAAAAGAATAATTTTTTTTCTCAAACACCGGTTCCTGGAGAACCAATTTTCTAAAAAAATAACTATAGAAGAGAAGGAGGATTTTTTGAAAAATTAAATTTTTAAAGGAAAACCGGTTCCCCGGAACCGGTTTTTTTTATTAAAAAAATTGCCATCCGACATCAACGTACACTTAAAATTCACGTTTAGTCCACCTATCATTTTTTTAAAAAAACCGCATCTCGAGGATGCGGTTTTATAATTTTCACATAAAATCGGTTCCTGGCCATCCGGTTTTTAACAAAAACGCAAAAAAACTGGATCCTTGGGATCCGATTTTGTTAAAAATAGGTCAAAACTAAAATGACAAACTCAAATGGATCATTTTAGATATTTGGAAACCCAAATGGATCATTTTTCAAAAAACTCTGAGGATAAGGGTACTCTTTAGGATTGGAATGTTTTGTTTAGGCTGAGAGAGAATCAGGTGGGTCGGGATTGTGGACTGAAGAAACGTGGTCAATGCGTGTCCACCCTCTTGACAGATTTAACGAGGCCCGGTCAACATGTAATGTTGCCCATGGGTGCGGGTCCTAATAAAGCCCTTGAGCTAGTTTCTCTCTAATCTTGGCCTGTTTTCTTGCAAAAATACATCTTTCCCAAAAAAATCTAAGTAAAAACCAACTCAAATATCAAGACATACATGACCAGAATTACAAAGACGAAAAAGATAAAAGAATTAAACAAAAAGAAAAACATCGAGACATCTCCTTTATTTTACATAATTGGGTCGACGGTACCTCATTTATGTTTCAGTTGAAGGCTCGGTGAGCTTGAACTCGGGAACATGCGGTTCTACTTCGCTCTGATAGTACTTTATCTGCTATCAATTGAACATGATACGGTCACCACTCCACTGGGTTTCCACCTCAAGTGCTCCGTGGTTTAAAACCTTTGTCACCGTGTAAGGACATGTCAATTTAGAACGCAATTTACCAGGCATTAGTTTAAATCGTAATGAAAATAAAAGTAAGTGCAGGCCAATATCAAACGTGCTTCGTAGAATGAAGTTGTCGTTGTAGAGCTTGGTGCGCGCCTTGTAGTCTGATTGGCTCTCATAAGCTTCTAGGTGCAACTACTCAAGCTCATTGAGCTGCAGCTTTCTCTCTAACCCAGCTTTCATAATGTCAAGATTGCACATTTTCAGCGCCCAAAAGGCATTGTGCTCAAGCTCCAATGGAAGGTGACATGCCTTCCCATACACCAAGCCAAAAGGCAACGTGCCTATCGGTGTTTTGTAGGCCGTTCTGTAAGCCCACAATGCATCATCTAATCGCTAGGTCCAATCTTTTCTTGTAGGTTTCACCATCTTCTCCCTAATCCCCTTGATTTATCGAATAGAAATTTCAGTTTTTACATTCATCTCGGGGTGATAAGTTGTAGAAGTACTGTGGTGAACATGATACTATTTCAAGCTAGCTGTAATAATCCTGTTGTAAAAATGTGTTCCATAATCACTGATTATGGCTTTTAGCTCTCAGACATCTATCACATCTCTTACAGTGATCATAGCATCTCTAAAAACATGTGGCCAATAAATAAAACTATTTAAAAATTTGTTTGCTAGTCCACTCCGAGCCAAAGTGACCACCACATGCATGCTCATGACAAAAACTAAGCATAGAAGCAATTTCATCGTCATGAATACACTGCCTATGTATTTGGTCTACGCCAATTTTCCACTAATAAGGGGCATCCCATATATAGTATTTCGAATCATGCTTCAGTTTCAAACATTCAGCTTTCAAGAAAGAGGGTGGAAAATTACCTTTAAATAGGTAGTGCACAATGGGAGCATACCATGGTACTTTACATATAACAACATATAAATGCTCATTCGGAAAGGTCTCTGTGATTTGTCCCGCATCATCTTCTCTCAGTAGTCGACTCAGGTCATCAGCTACTGTATTTTCTATGTCTTCTTATCTTTAATATACAGGTCGAATTCTTGTAGCAGCAAAATTAATCTGATCAATCGTGGGTTGGCCTCCTTCTTGGTCATTAGGTACCTGATAGCTACATGATAAGAAAACAACAACTACTTTAAACCAAGTAAATAATGGCAAAATTTCTCTAAAGCAAAACCTACTACTAATAAATTGTTTTCTATTGTCGAGTAGTTTTGCAGAGTTGCATCTTGAGTCCTCGAAGCGTAGTGAATAATTACGGGCTTTTTGTTCACCCTCTGACCTTATACAGCTACCACAACATAGTCACTAGCATCACACATAATTTCAAATGGCTGGTCCCAATCTGGTGGTTGTATAATAGACATGCCGGTGAGGACCTTTTTCAGCTCAACGAAAGCCTCCCTGCATGAACTTATAAACTCAAAAGGAACATCTTTTTGTAAGAAATAAGATAAAGGTAGAGCCTTCTTAGAAAAATCATTCATGAATCTACGACAAAAACCTATATGTCCAACAAAAGATTTAATATCACGCATCGTAGAAGGATAGGGAAGAATAAGGACCACACCATGAGTAACCATAAAGTGATACTTTTCAAATCTGAGAGCCAAATTCATAGAAACACATCATTCTAGTTGATGTTCCCTTGAATGGCATGTCTTTGGCAAAACGGCTTTAGACAGTTCGAGTAGAGTTCAAACACATCCTAACACTCAAGTACAGCGTGGAGCAGACGCTAGGATGTTTTCCGGAAAGTTCTAAAGATCTTCTCGATCTGATTGGAGTCGGCCAGCGAAGTATTCGAAGATTCAGATATTCAAACGAATATCTCCTAAATATATTGAAGATTGGGCTGGCTGACTTGGCAAGGAAGAAATCCGAATCTTCCCTAAGATTGGATCAAAGATACACATCAAATATTTTAGGAATATTTCCTAAAATATTGATGGTGTTATCTACAACAGATTTGGTCACTCGCCCATGCATATAAATACGAGGTTAGGGCAACCAGATCTCTAATCGCTTACTGAGAGAAAGAAAACACGAGTGCATCCATAAGATCGGAGAAAAAGCGACGGCCGGCTGAGTATTCCACACCAGAATATCAACGGCGAAGAAGCAGTCTGTTCAGGGTGCTGTTCAGACTGTTCTTGGAAAACTACCAAGCGCACACACACAGTGATCTAGACACGTCTTCGAGAGAAGGCGACTGGGCTTCTGGGAGGTCCAAGACTAGGTCGAGAGGGAAGTCTCGTCCTACCCATAGGGGATCGAGGTGAGCTGCGGTGAACCGAGATTGCAAATCCGAGAGACGTGTGTTAGAGGCTAGGCTATTACAAACAAGGCGTTGTGTAAGTGTAAGTCCACGAATAGCTCTAAAACTCGTAATAAGATTTGTGTCCCTTTTAGGGTGTGGGAAACCCCCCAGAGTAGGCATAGCCGAACTGGGTATCATAGTGTGTGTGCTCCTATTTGTCCTGCTTGCTGCACTGTCACAGAGGAGTTCAAGATCTATCTCAAACAGCCCCCTGGAACAGTAACATGAACATGTCACTATATTTCAATTGGTATTGGAGCAAACACTCGAAACACTGAGTGGGATCCTAATACTGTTCAAGATGACTCTGAAGGAAGGACAAAGCATTTCCCGACCCCCGCTATTAGAAGGATCTAACTATGCCTGCTGGAAGCCCAAGATGAAATCTTTTTTGAAATCTCTAGATAAGAAAGCTTGGAAGGCTGTCTTGGTTGGATGGACTCAACCCATGATGGAAAGTCTTACTGGAGAAGTTGTTCCTAAACCAGAAGCACTATGGGATGAAGCAGATGAAAAAGCATGTATCGGAAATTCAAAAGCTATGAACGCCATCTTTTCTGGCGTGGACGAGAATGTACTGAAGCTGATCATCAACTGTGAAATCGCAAAGGAAGCATGGGATATCCTTCAAACAGCGTATGAAGGTACCGACAAAGTTCGCAATTCTCGAATGCAGATTGTGACAGCCAAGTTCGAGGATATGAAAATGAAGGACAATGAAACCATCCCTGAGTTTAATGCGAGAGTTTTAGATCTATCCAACGAGGCTGCTGCACTGGGAAAACTAATAGACGGAGAACGAATGGCCAGCAAAGTTCTAAGATCACTTCCTCCAAGATTTGCCATGAAAGTCACTGCCATTGAGGAGATGCATGATATCTCCAAACTGAAATTGGACGAGCTCATGGGTTCTCTCAGAACATACGAGATGAATCACGAAGGTCAACCCAAAGAAACAAAAGGAATCGCCCTGAGGGCAAAAGTGTCTGAAGGCATGACTGAGACTGACTGCTCGACTGAGCAACTGGCCATGATGGCTCAAAACTTCTGAAGGATGGTCAGGAAACTTAACAGACGTGGTAGTGAGCCAGGACAGTCGTCCTCGAGTAATTCTCGCAACATGAAAACAGATAAGACAAAGACCAGTGAGAAAACTCGGGACTCTTCTGAAAACAGGACAGAGATTCAATGTCATGAATGCAGGGGATTCGGTCACTTCCAGGTCGAATGTGCCAACACCCTCAAGAAGAAGAAGGCGATGGTTGCGACTCTCAGTGACGATGAGTCAGCTGATGAGGATGATGGCGATGAAACTACCAACTTTGTCGCATTTATTGCAGCCACCGTATGCTTGGTTGCCTTCAGCTCTTCAAGTCACATGGAAAAAGATCGCTGGTACTTCGATAGTGGATGCTCCGCTCATATGACAGGTAACTCTAAGTTTCTTACTCTTATTCGACCTGTTATGAAGAAGCAGTTTGTCACTTTTGGAGATGGAGGAAAGGGTCAGGTGATCGGCTGTGGGACATTGAAGGTTCCGGATCTCCCTGTACTTGAATATACTCTCCTTGTTGAAGGATTAAAGGTGAACTTAATCAGTATCAGTCAGCTATGTGATGGGGGATAACATGTCAAATTCACTCATGACTCTTGCCAAGTATTGGATAAGGAAGGAGGGACATTGATGAAAGGCAGTAGAGCAGCCAACAACTGTTACCTCATAGGATCTGCTGGAACAACTGCCGCTTCAGCGTGCCTTCAAGTCAAGCGGATGAGATGGCTCTATGGCACAAGCGCTTGGGTCATCTGAATCTCAAGACCTTGAAGAAGCTCTGCTCAACTGGTCTCATCCGTGGAATGCCCAATGTGAAAGGTGATATTGATGCTATATGTGGAGAATGCCAAATCGGAAAACAGACGAAGGCTTCACATCCCAACAACACGCAAATCAACACCAGCAGACCGCTGGAACTGATCCATATGGATCTGATGGGCCCGATGCAGGTTGAGAGCTATGGCGGGAAGAAATATGTTCTGGTCTGTGTGGACGACTTCACCAGGTTCACATGGACTCGATTCCTCCGAGACAAGACAGAAGCCGCACAACAGTTCATTGAACTTGCTACCTTGCTCCAGAGAGAGAAGGAAGTCAAAGGAGAACACCTGGTGAGTATCTGGAGTGACAACAGCACAGAGTTCAAGAATGCCACTATGGCCACGTACTGTGCAGAACACGGACTTGCTCATCAGTTTGCTTCCGCCATCACACCCCAGCAGAATGGCGTTGTGGAACGAGAAAATCGTACAATTCAAGAGATGGCTCGCGTAATGATTCATGCCAAGAAGATTCCCTTGAAGTTCTGGTCAGAAGCAATGAACACAGCATGCCACATTATAAACCACGTAACAATACGCACATGTACTGAGATGACCTGCTACGAACTGTGGAAAGGGAAGAAGCCCACTGTCAAGTACTTCCACATTTTTGGAAGTGAGTGCTACATTCTGAATGACCGTGAGTACAGGCAGAAGCTTGATCCGAAGAGTGATGAGGGTTTCTTTCTAGGATATTCCTCTAACAATCGAGCATACCGAGTTTTCAACAAACGCACAGGATCCGTCATGGAGTCCATCAATGTCAAAATCAAGGATGAATTGTTTGTACAATCTGCCCCAGATGATGTTGACGAATCAGTTGGGATAAGTCCTGAAACTCTTTCGTCGTCTCATCCGACTGAGACTGTCTCGACAGGTGGAGTCCAGAGAGCTGGTGATCTCTCTGGAATCCCTTCTTCTGAGGAGACTGAAGGCATCAGTGCTCAAGAGGATCGTGCTGCTTTACACCCCTCTCGACGAATTGCCAGAGACCACCCAATCTCTGCGGTCATTGGAACACCTAGTAATGGCATACAAACTCGTGGGAAGCAGATCAACTTCAGAGAACTTGCTGCTTGCTCGTGCTTCATGTCCACAATCGAGCCAAAGAACGTAAAGGAAGCACTCATTGATGAGTATTGGGTCCTAGCCATGTAGGAAGAACTAGAAGAAATTGCCCGCAACGATGTATGGGACTTAGTTCCCAGACCTGATGGGGTGAACGTCATCGGCACAAAATGGATCTTTAAGAACAAGTCAGACGCCTCAAGGAATATCACCAGAAACAAGGCTCGCTTAGTGGCACAAGGATATACCCAGATAGAGGGGATCGACTTTGATGAGACATTTGCCCCCGTTGCTCGCCTTGAAGCCATTCGCCTACTTCTTGCTCTGGCATGCCACTTAAAATTTCGACTATTCCAGATGGATGTCAAAAGTGCGTTCCTGAACGGTTTTTTGAATGAGGAAGTATACGTTGCTCAACCAAAGGGGTTTGAGGACCCACGTCACCCATCGTACGTCTATCGCCTGAAGAAGGCCCTGTATGGTCTCAAGCAGGCGCCCAGAGCTTGGTATGAGCGCCTGACGGGCTGTCGTTGTGACCCGCAAATTTACATTTATATTTTCCACTACTTGTGGCTCACTATTTGACTAGCAAGTGGTAAGTAGGGGTCGAACCCAAGGGAGTATGGTTTCAAACAGTTGTTCTATGAAAAAGAAAGAAAATAAAGTAAAGACAATTGGGGTTTTTTTTTGTTGTTTTTTAGTGCTGGAAAGTAAAGAGCGTAAAATAAATGACTGAAAAGTAAAGGTGCTTGAAGGTCCAAGTCTTTGACAATAAGTAAATGTGCGAGAAAGTAAAGTGCATGAAAATAAAGGTGCTTGAAGGTCCAAGTCTTGACGATAAGTAAATGTGCAAGAAAAGTAAATTGCTTGAAAATAAAGACAATAAGTAAATGAGTGAGGTGTTTTCAAGAGAAGGAATTCGGTCTTAGGAATCTTATAATATGTCCCCGTTCATCATCGACCTCCAAGGATTTTACTAAGTGTTGCAGCGAGTGAGTTACTCCATTTCAAGCTATAACTCCAAACAATGCCATTTCAAGCACTTGTTCTCTAGCCGGTCCATTTCAAGACAAGCCTACTAGTTCTAGCTAGGCTAACACCCCATTTCAAGGTATGCTAGCCCAAGTGCAATCGCTTGATCCCTCATTTCCGAACAAACCAAGCGACTATAGAGGGCATGAACTACTTGGAAGAGCTTTGCCATTTCAAGCATCCACTCAACCTTGTTGTGTTCACCCCGAAGGCACAAGAACTAGTGAAACACTATAGTAACATAAAAAAAACAATGGTCTAGAACGGTTTCATAGTATAAGAGTTCCCTTGACCGAATGAACGGTTTAGCTACGAATACTCATGGAAGTGAATATCATAGCCATTGCAAGGAAAAGTAACGTAAGAAAGAGTAGGAAGTAGTCGAAGCTTTTGATATCAAGTGATGTTACAAGCATGGGATTCGAACTAACAAGTGGTTTCTCTACAAGCCTCTCTCTACCTACTCTAACACAAGCACTAGTACTTCCACCACCAAAAACTTACATTCTCAAGGTTTGATCTTCTATAAATAGGCAAGAATGGCGGTTGCTTCATGGAGAAGGAAGGCCTCTCATTGTTTAGCCGTCTTTAAGCTAGTTGGTGCGTGTCATCTCCCTATGGGTTTCCTTCATCCTTAAGCTAGCCGTCATAGAAGCAAGTTGATGCCAAGTGGTGAGTTCTTTGAGCTTTCCTTCCTCAATGGGTTAGCCGCAATGTAGCAAGTTGCACCCAAGGCTAGCTGCTCATCGAGCAAGGTGCTTCCAAGGGCCAGCTGCTCCTTGAGCAGTGTGCCTCCAAAGGGTATCGGATTTAGAGTAGCAAGGAGCTGGAATTTGATTGGAGTCTCGGCCGGAATGCCCCTAGTTGGTCTTGATCGGGCTTGAGCAAATTCCACTCGAGCGTTTTGTCTGGGCAGTGATATTTGCCAAGTTATTAGGCATTTAAAACACTTCGGTCGAGCCAGAATTTCCATATTCGCTGTTCTATTCGAGCGACTTGGATTTGGTGCCTAGCGTGTGGGTCCATTGCTATGGAGTAGGGCCAAATGCCAATCGGTATGGGCGTTCGCCTTGGTGCTTCGACATTGTCCACCTTATTTTGCATTTGTAACATATTGGTCGAGCCAGTTTTGCTAGATTCGTCGGTTTGCTCGAGCAATTCGGTCATGGTGCCTAGTGCGCGCGGAGCCTTTGCTTGGCATTGGGTCAACTTCCAATTGGCTCGGGCATCCTTCTTGAGTCTCCGACAAAGTCCATCTTATTTGTCATTTTGAATAGTTTGCTCGAGGTAGATTCATCAGACTTGGTGTTTTGCTCGAGAAACTTGAATTTGGACTTGCATAGCTCGGCAGGCGCGCTGAGACGCTGGGCGCTGGCGCTGGGGCTCGGCGCTGGGCTCGGGCGCGACCTGGGTTTCTCGGGCGCTTTTGAGACTTGCGATCTTTTTAGCATAAAAATCCCTTTTTAAGCTTGTTTCCACTTTACTTCTCAACGTTACCTGAAACACAAAACAACCTCAACAAGTACATGTTCAAGGGACTAAGTGTTTAATTTGGTGGGTTTAACTGATATAATGAGTCATACAAATACACCCCATCAGCGCCTCACTGTGTTTCTCGTCAACCATGGATATGTGCGAGGGGGAGTAGACAAGACACTGTTCGTAAAACACACAAGGTTAGATTTTATTATCGCGCAAATCTATGTTGACGACATTGTGTTCGGATCCAACACACAGAAACTGGTGGATCAGTTTGTGGAACAGATGCAGAAAGAGTTCAAGATGAGTATGGTTGGAGAGATGAACTACTTCCTGGGACTCCAGGTGATACAGATGAATGACGGCATATTCATCTCTCAGAGCAAGTATGCCAAGAATCTAATAAAGAAGTTCGATCTTGAGAAGGCTAGTCACAAAAGAACACCAGCTGCCACTCACTTAAAGATCACCAAAGACGATGCCGGAACAAAGGTCGACCAGACAATGTACAGGAGCATGATTGGAAGTCTCCTATATCTGACAGCTAGCAAACCAGATATTGCGTATGCAGTAGGAGTATGCGCGAGATACCAGGCAGATCCGAAAGAAAGTCACCTTCTACAAGTAAAGAGGATAATAAAATATGTATGCGGCACTGTCGACTTTGGAATCTGGTACACCGAGGACACCAACCCACATCTGGTTGGTTACTGCGACGCTGACTGGGCAGGAAACGCTGAAGATCGGAAAAGCACGTCAGGAGGTTGCTTCTTCTTGGGAAATAACTTGGTCTCCTGGTTCAGCAAGAAGCAAAACAGCATCTCGCTCTCTACGGCCGAAGCGGAATATATCGCTGCAGGAGCTGTTGCACTCAACTGCTATGGATGAAGCAAATGCTGTCTGAATACGGAGTAGAACAGAAGGAGATGACCTTGTACTGTGACAATACGAGCGCAATCAGCATATCCAAAAATCCAGTACAGCACTCCAGGACAAAGCACATAGACATCATACATCACTTCATCAGAGAACTGGTTGAACAGAAGGTGTTGACTCTGAAACATGTAACAACGGACAAGCAATTCGCCGATATCTTCACCAAACCACTTGATGCTACTCAGTTCGAAACTCTCAGATCCTCATTGGGTCTGTGTGTTGTCAAGGAGTAAGTGTTCCAGGAAGTGGTCAATCATAGGAAGAACTCCAGCAAAGCAATTGGACTGATCACTTATAGAAGAAAGCTGGAACTGAAGGTACTTTCTAAAAGGGGGTGAATATTTGCCTAAATATTTTTGAAGATTTCTTTTTGCACCATTATGAGGAATAAGTGAATATTCTCGCAAGCACGATTGGGAAGTTGAAAATACCGACCTTGATTTGAAAATCAAAACTGCTTCGCCTCGCTCTCCTCCCAAGCCCTAGACCGACCAACTGTTGCATATTCTCTCGATTATCATTCTTGCGGCGTCAATGGTGAACACCAAAAAATCCTCCAAGACCACTGTCGCGTCCGCCTCAGACACCAAGAAGGCGAAAATGAAGCCTCCCAAAGCTATGGCGGCAAAGACCCTAATTTCGAAATCAAAGAAGCCAAAGATCCCGAAGGAGAAAAAGGCGTCGCCTTTACTCACCGACACTGCCACGGCAACAAACATCCCAGCAAACCCTAAAGTCGGAACGGTGGCGAAGAAAGGACCACAACCTGCTGCAAAGCAGAAGATGGTGCCCCCGCTAACCGCGGAGGTTTCTTCTAAGCAAACAGATGCTAGTTCGTCATCAACAAGTCTAATTCCTCCACCTGCTGTGCCCCCGTCTGAGGTAATTCAAATCTCTAAGGCTCCGGTTGTTTCTTTCATGCTTGTGAACGATGATGTTACTGCAAATACAAAGGGTGTGAAAGGAGTGGTTGATAAACGTGGTAAAGCCAGTAGTGCTGTTGTCAATAAGGATGTTGCTGATGGTGTGAAGGATGGGGTGTCTCGTAAACCGGTCGCTAAGAGTACCTCTGGTTCATCTGTTTGGAGAAACAGAATCCATGCTACTGGGTATGTAAGGCCATCTGGTCCTCGCAAAAAAGTGGTCAGTCGCCGTATCGGTTCGCCAAAAAGATACATTGCTAAGATCACGGCGATAAGAGGTCGCCTCATTGCCATGACTGACTCAGAGACTGAACGGTTCTTTGATTCATCAATCTCACGAAAGCTGGTGATGGACAATGAGTCCGGAGAAACTGAAGCAGAAAAAGATAGGGACTCTGGGAGTAATTTTCTAGCAAAACAAGGTGTTGCCCTGACGGTAGAGTCTGATCCGTCCGAGGAGGATGCAGAGCTAGATGTCTTGTTCAAAGATATCGATGATGTTGTGAAAGATTTGCAAGAGGAAGAGATCTCGGTTCCTGTTGAGTCTCAACCCGATCAGTTCTCAGTTGCCCAGGGTGTAGAAGTGGAAGTCGTTCCTCCATTCACCTCTCACGCTACAGAGGAGACAATTGTGCACGCAAAAGTTGTCTCAGACAGTCAACCAGGAGTAGAAACAGTCGTTCCTCATATGTCCCCTGGCTCAGAAGCAGTTTCTGTGGGAGACTCTGATGGTGCTCCACCTCGTTGTGAAACGGAGAACGTCCATATGGAGGAGGTTACCCCAGCTCTCTCTAATGACGAGATGGAGATTGTTGATCAGACTGCTCTCTTATCTGACTCCGTCTCAAAAGATGCTCAAGATGCCGTCCCTCTGGCTGATTTCAGGAAGGACAAGAAAGACAAAGGGAAGAAGAAGGTTTTAGTTGAAAGCCCTTCCAAGAAGTCCACTGTCAAGGATTCAGAAGGGAATAAAGCTGCAGGGGGAGCCCATGGTGACAAGAAGAGAAAACGCAAGACTTCTGCTTCTGATACAAAGGATTCCCTCGTCGGTATCATAAAGAAAGGAATTTGGTTCGTAACCAAGGACGCTGCTCGAAAATGGAAATCGGTTCAAAAGCGAAAGATTATTCCCGAAAAAGCAGTGATCCATCTTCTGAAGGGATCCAGTCTCATCTGGACGTTAACAAGGTGCAAGCCTTTCAATGAACTATTGGTTCGCGAAGTTATTGCCAATTTGCCCCAACAGTTTGGTGTGGCTGGAGATAAAGGCTACGGTGTTGTCTTCGTTAGGGGAACCAGAGTGGAAATTAATCCTGAGCTCATTAACGTCTTCTATGCTATGGATGATCCAGCTATGGACGTGGAAGAACTTGACTATGACAAGATTGCCAACTGTCTCACTGCAGGGTCGTATCCTGTCTGGACAGATGCTTCCATCCCAGTTGCGGACTTGACAACATTTTACTCAATGCTCTTTTTCATAGCCGTTGTCAACTGGAGGCCGACGTCGCATCGCTCCACTGTCTGCAAAGAGACTGCTCAGCTTATTTATCAAGTTGGGAACAGGATGCCTTTCAATCTGGGCAAGCTTATGTTCAATCAAATTGCTGAGCATGCCACCTCGTGCTGGTCTCTACATCAGATATGCTTCCCCTCTCTTATCTATGAACTGACCACCTACAAGAATACTCATTTGAAGACCCCGCATGATCGTCTTTCCAAAACCCCGCAAAAGTTCTTAGTGGATCATAAGCTCTTCAAAGGACGCCATGTGAATGACCTCAAGGAACCAGGACAGCAAAGGCAGGACATTGCAGAGTCTTCAAGGCGAGGGGGAGCTGGATTGGCTCGTGGTGTAAGGACCAAGCTTCTCAAAGAACTAGACATCATCATCGAAGCAGACAAGGAGCAGCGCATGCGCATCAACAAGCTAGCCCGTGCGCTCCGCTACCCGAGCGACGATGAAGATAATGCTGCTGAGTCTGATGATGCTTCTGCTGATGGGTCATCTAATTAAAGGTCTCTGTCTCTGACTCTATGAACTCCGACTATTTTTTTTCTTTCCGTCCGTACTGTTTGTGCTTGTTCTTGCACATCTCTCGTACTGTTTGATCTTAGATTGGACCCCTTGCCAGTTTATGGCAAAAAGGGGGAGTATTTTGGGTTACTGTTTATGTTCCCTCAATTGTGTCTAAAGTCTAGATAGTTAGATAGATTAAGCTAGTATCTAGTAAATTTGGTTTTGCCAAAATGCCAAGGGGGAGATTGATGTTCCCTTGAATGGCATGTCTTTGGCAAAACGGCTTTAGACAGTTCGAGTAGAATTCAAACACATCCTAACACTCAAGTACAGCATGGAGCAGACGCTAGGACGTTTTCCGGAAAGTTCTAAAGATCTTCTCGATCTGATTGGAATCGGCCAGCGAAGTATTCGAAGATTCAGATATTCAAACGAATATCTCCTAAATAGATTGAAGATTGGGCTGGCTGACTTGGCAAGGAAGAAATCCGAATCTTCCCTAAGATTGGATCAAAGATACACATCAATAATTTTAGGAATATTTCCTAAAATATTGATGGTGTTATCTACAACAGATTTGGTCACTCACCCATGCATATAAATAAGAGGTTAGGGCGACCAGATCTCTAATCGCTTACTGAGAGAAAGAAAACGCGAGTGCATCCATAAGATCGGAGAAGAAGCGACGGCCGGCTGAGTATTCCACACCAGAATATCAACGGCGAAGAAGCAGTCTGTTCAGGGTGCTGTTCAGACTGTTCTTGGAAAACTACAAGCGCACACACATAGTGATCTTGACACGTCTTCGAGAGAAGGCGACTGGGCTTCTGGGAGGTCCAAGACTAGGTCGAGAGGGAAGTCTCGTCCTACCCATAGGGGATCGAGGTGAGCTGCGGTGAACCGAGATTGCAAATCCGAGAGACGTGTGTTAGAGGCTAGGCTATTACAAATAAGGCGTTGTGTAAGTGTAAGTCCACGAATAGCTCTAAAACTCTTAATAAGATTTGTGTCCCTTTTAGGGTGTGGGAAACTGACGGGCGTCGTTGTACCCGTCAAAAATAAATTATTTCTTTATTTCCGACTAGCAAGTGGTAAGTCGGGTCGTATCCACAGAGATTGATATGAGAACTTGTTCACTAAGTATTCAAACACGTAAATGGAGAACAAAAACACAAGCAACAATGATCACTATTCAAGAGAGCAATCGTCACACGAATTCAAGTATGTAATATCAAAGAGAAGCGCAAGCTAGAATTTTCGACTGTGATGCAAGACTAAATCATTGACAAATCCGTTTTGATTCCTAATGTTCCACAACTTAGAGCTCCCCCGCTAGGGTTATACTCCCTGTTCTAGTTCTAGTACTTAATCTCGCGCAAGCGATAATCAAGACCCTAACTCGCTTGAGTTGCATGAAGATTTGAACAAGTTGTCCTAGGGTGTTTAATCCTAGTGGTATATTACTCGTGTCCTAGTTTGCTATCCCCGCTAGGTTACTAGTAAACTTGACAATTGGAATCAACAAACAAACGAAAGTTCCCCCGCTAGGGTTCCACTCATGCTAGCACATCAATTCCGTAAATATTGCATAGTAATACGCCACAAAACACAGAAATCAATATAGGTCTCAAGTCAAAACATCACAATGTCGAGTTCTAGCCTACACATATGAGTTTAGCTACTCATCGTAATGGAATACATCATCAAGTATTTTGAATGGAATGAAATGAGAATACTGTCGATGAATCCTCCACCAAGCTGCAGCTCTACTCCAACACTCGAATCCAGCAACGAATCCTCAATCAGAATCCTACTCCAAGAACTCTTCTCTCCAAACCGAACTTCGAACGAACTAACCCTAATCTGATTTTCCTTCCTTTCTCCAGAGCCAGCCGCCTCTCCTTCTCTGTCCCCTCGAGTTCTATGTCACTCATTTCGAGATTGCAAACGAGAAATAATGAATTTCGAGTGCCAGGTGGCATCCGCGGACGTCTCCTTCATTTAGTCCCGCGGAGGTCTCAACAATTACCGTAAATCAGTAGACGTCCGCGCCTTAATTCTTCAGACGTCCGCCTACTAAACTGAGTTGAACTTCAAGCACTTTGGACTTCATTCCTTCGATGCAAATCATCTTCTAACAGGCTCTCTTTAGCCGATATTCATTCCATGGTCTCCGAATGCACCTGAGAACGAAAACTACACACAGGTAGTGAAATAACATACATGCAACACTAAAAGACGGGGTTTTAACACATAAAAGAGTCGTACAACTACGACTCATCAGAAACCCCCCAGAGTAGGCATAGCCGAACTGGGTATCATACTGTGTGTGCTCCTATTTGTCCTGCTTGCTGCACTGTCACAGAGGAGTTCAAGATCTATCTCAAACAGCCCCCTGGAACAGTAACTTGAACAGGTCACTATATTTCACTAGTACTATATAAAAATTATCAAAGCATGCATCAAAAGTGTCTCCATAAACAATGAAATCATCCATAAACTCCTTAATGAAACTGCCTATCATGTCAGATAATATACTCGTAACCGCTTGCTGAAAAGTGCAAGTCGCATTACATAATTCCAAATGGGAATGTGAATGTAGTTTTCTTATGATCCTTTCAGGTGCAATATGAATTTGATTATAGCTAGAAAATCTATCAAGAAAATAGAAAGAAGGCTTACATGCTAGCATATCAAGCATCTGATGAATAAATAAAAGAGGAAAGTGATCCTTACTCGTCACGACATTCAGCTTCCTATAATCGATGCATATGCGCCATCCACTCTTGACCTTAGTAGTCACCATCTCACCCACATCGTTTTCTATACAGTAATACCTATTTTATTCGGCACGACATGTACCGAACTTGCCCACTAACTGTCTGAAATTAGATAAAGCACATTAGCATCTAGCAACTTATGAATTTCCTTCTACACTGCCTCCATGATAACCGGATTCAATCTCCTTCATGGCTCTCACGAAGGCTTAGCTCCGTCCTCCAATAAAATTTTGTGCATGCACACAGCGGGGCTGATTCCCTTAATATCTATAAATGTCCATCTGATAGCCAGCTTGTTACTTCTTAGCACATCGATCAACCGTATTTCTTGTTCAACATGCAATCCACTCTTGATGATGACGGGTAGTGTGTCATTCTCTCCCAGAAATGCATACTTCAAGTGTTCAGGTGGAGGTTTCAGCTCTAATTTAGGTGTTGCACAATATAAGACAGCAACATATTAGATTTAAATCGTCGAACCTCATTAACTTCATGCCTGGTTGTCAATGGATTTGAACGTCTAGCTGGGCTAGGGTATCAAGTATATCATCGATAAATTCATATGAATACTCGTGCAAAAAAATGACACTCTCTTGTGCAAGCTTGTTCCCCCCTTCGGTTGCATCTCCTAGATTAGATCATCCAGTGTGTTTAACGCATGCATCGATGCAAATTCTGGTGGGTGTTTCATGGCCTAAAACTGTTGAAGCAAGTTACTTCGCCCTCGACCTCCATAGAGAGTGTGCCACTGTCACAGTCGATCTTCATTTTAGATGTCTTCAAAAATCTGTATGGATTACTAGTTCCCTTACCTGCACCAGTACATCCGAAATCTTGCCCTTTGGTTGCTTTCACGATCTGTCTGCCAAATGTATGGTGAGTTCTGCAGGTTCTAGTGGACCAGTAATACAAAGACAAGAATATATAGAATATGGCATGACATTAATCAACACACCAAGATCAAGCATACATTTGTCAATACGAATGTTACTAATGGTGCAAGGAATAGTAAATGTTCGGGGTTCACCACATTTGGGGGGTACCTTTCTTTGAATACCAGCTGAGGTGTTCTTACTCAGCAATACATGTTCGGTGCAAGTGGAACGTCTCTTATTAATGCACAACTCCTTAAGAAACTTCGCGTAGCGCAGAATTTGCTTAATCAACTAGAGCAGCGGAATATGAATTTCCAACTTACCGAATAGTTCCCACATCTCCTTATCGATCATATGGTGCTTAGGAGCCTTTACCTGCACATGAAACAGAAGCGAAGTGGTCAAATTTGAGAAATTATGTTGTTCATAAGTGTTAGTCACGCCTAAAAGAGATTTTAAGTCGTTCCGCTGGCTCTTAATATGCTCATTGGGTGTTGCTGCAACCTCTTCCTGGGGCGCGGTGACCAATTTGGTCACGGGCTCAGGCGATTTTAGCTCCGCGTCCTCAAGCTATTTTATATGGGCACAACGAGCGTGGTTAAAATTCACATGGGGCGCGATACTCACCGCCACTAACTTGTTTTCAGTGTGCTTCAATGCCTTTCCACTCTTGAGCATTTTTGCGCTCACATTTCCTATCGTGTTAGGTATGGTCTGCAACGATAACTTACTTGAATCATTTCTCTGCTCAAAAACGACCATAGCAAGCAGGGACATCCGCTTGGACAATTCTTCTATGGCTTAATCAGACATTGCCTAATTCTTCTGCACTGTCGTAGCTAGCTGCTGGGTACTCACTGCTAGATCTTTTACCATATCTTCCAGAGACTCGTTGGAATTCTAGTTGCTTGGGCCCGTTTGATTAGTGTTGTGTCCCAGCTGCTAGTACTGACCTTCGTTATTGTAATTGCTTTGCTGCTGACGATATGGGGGTCGGTAATACTGGTGTTGTTGTTGTTGGTGGTGAGGTGAAGCCTAGCAGGCTCTTTACAATAATTATTATCATTCCTCCAGCTAACGCTTTGGCTGCAAACCTAAACTCTCTTAGAGGTGCTCGATTGTTGTAATTCTTGAATCCACCGACAGCATTGACATCAACCTGTACTTCCTCCTGAAAGATGGGACAAGAATCCATTCTATGGTCACACTACTAAAGGCAAGACATTTTGCATCGGGTCTAGGAACCAAGTATACATCAATTTCATTTACAGGCTGTCGAGAAAGCATCATATACCTACGCTTCATTGTTAATCTGGGAGTAAGATTGTAGATAACCAATATCACATGTCATGTAATATGATGACTACTAATATTTCCATGTAGATTCACCCGTACAGAGACCAAGACGTAAATTTCTAGACACTGCTCCAAAAATTTGGAATGTGTTGTCTACTTTGACACATTGCAGTGAATCTGCATGATGGCGCAGTTTTGTATCAACAACACGTTTCTCAGTATGCTAACGCATACTATTAAAATTTTCCGAGTCAGCAATATACAATCATTAGGACTAACATGCATCTTCTTGTACTGGATGCTCATGGGGCACATAACATTTTTAGCCTCGTAAATGCGATTACGTAAGGCGTTTCCCAGGGGATGTTTTTCACCAGATTTCACAATTCAGTGAAACTCTTATAAATCCATCCATTTTTTGCTTTCAAATTGAATAGATATATGTTGCAGATAGCCTTGTATATTTAAAACATACTACATCCAATGGTAATTCAGAGTCATTCCTTAATGACTTCAAAACTTGTGGTCTAGCAACAAATTCGTAGGCAACGTTGCTAAACATCTCAATTAAATTGTCCTCCACCCAATCATCATTATCCTCAGGCAAACTTTATACCAGCTGAGGTTCAACATTCTGCGGTTCAACCTTGCCATGCATATATGATAAGTCGAGATATCAACTTATTCCTCTCCTCATATTTCATAAGTTTAGATTCGTTCTCACCCATTATTGATGCCATTTCACTCTCTTCTGCCCTCTCAGGTACAATATTCACACATCACCGTCCAAACCCCGGAAATGCGGAACTAGCCGAAATAAGGTAAAAAGGAGCTAAAAAGATCCGAAGTGTAGCGATTCACAACAAGGTCGTCCTGACTGCCCTGAGCGGAAGAACTACGAGCTCGAGGGAAAGGCACTCCAAACCGCCAACGACTCTGATCACACGACCCTAAAGTGTAATTTCTTCACACCTGAGCATAAACGTTGCCGTTTCGACCAGGACGCAGAGTCCGAAGATTTCTACGAAAGCCCGACCAGGCTAAACCAATTAGTTTCGACCGACACAAGAACTTGGAGCAAGGTGGGTCCCCCTGTCTTCTCCTATGAATACAATCGCCCGACTTTCTCAGAAAGGGGAGCAACTGCGCGACAAAGTTTCTGCAATAGGGTTTCCATACAAGGAGAGGGTTTTCACCCAAACAGATTTCTGGTCCTGGGAGTCGCCAGAGGGGATGATAGTCCAGTACATCCTTCCCTCTAGAACCTCTTTATTGTTGTATCTGCTATCTGAATATGGATTCCATGGAAATGATCCATGAGTAGTCTCTTTGTTTTCTGGGTCTTATGGAACCCTTCTTGTACATAACTCCATTTGAAGCTTAATACAACTTGTTAGTGTTGAGTTTTAGCTCTGGGAAGTATTCCACTTACTGTTATTATTGTATTATGTTCATAGGCGTCCGAGAAGATCTCTAGGAGCATAGGGTAAGGATCATCAGCTATGAACTCGAGAGGGTGATGCTGATGGTCCCTGAAAACCAAGTGTTATACTTCGGTACAACGGTGCTCACGAGGGGACCCTGGGGACTCCGCGACATGACTTATTCTCACCTTTACAGAGTGAGCGGGTGCGCAACGAGAGCTGGTGATGAGTCGAGTTTTCGACTCATTAATAGCCATTTTCACTATAGCTTTGAGTCGTTTCCCACATTATTTGATGTCATTTGACCCTTACCTTTCACATTTCAGGTACAAAATGATACCTTAAGAAATTCAAGACGTCAATATCAAGATTGCGTGAAAACTGAGGAATAGAGCAAAATTGGGCAGAAAATAGACTCCCAACCGACCGGTTAGGAATTCACCCTTCACCAGCCGACCGGCTGGAATTCGAGGGCCAAAGGCCACCAGCCGACCTGCTTCAATTCGAGCATCAGGACCAGCCGACCGGCTGGACTTGCTACAGTAGGGTTTGTATTGAATACATGTAACATGATGATGTGTATTGAATACATGTAACATGATGATGTGCGAGTAGTTCTTGTGTTTTTAAGGTGTTACAACCCTCCTTGGTACTCTTTGATCACAAATATACATTGATATTCATATGATTGATAGTTGATTTTATTTTCTCTTGTGTTATGAAATGGTATTCATACATTGATATCCGTCGATTCTCTCGTTTGGCGCAACCTCCCACACATAATTAAAGTTTTGAACTCTCTGGTACCTATCATGACCGCAACGAAATAGTACTGGGCCGTCATGCTCAGAGCGATCTCGACGAAAACTATCTGTGTTATATCTATATGGGTGACCGAAAGGAAGAAACCCTCTGTGCCAATCGAAATATGAAACCTTTCGGCCATACTATAATTAAAATGTCTTCGTATCCTCCATACAATAAGGGCAACCCAATTTTCCTTGCGTCGATGATCACTCGTAAATATAGCGAAAATATTCAAATAAGAATTCAAACACTTATGCTAGCCACGATTAATCAAAACATTTGTAATGACTCGGGGAAATCCGAGGTCGAACTCAAAGGATAGGCGATTAAACTAATAATACTAAAGATATAACTAGATTGTCTATGGTTTGGGGGAGGTTTGTTCCTTTTAAAAGGACGATAGCAAGGTTTACTATCCAAAAGAGAGGTTTGATCAACTTAAAGAGGTTAACAATCAATTAAAGGATGACTAGGGATCTATTTCTCCACCTAGACAATTATTGTGACGGTAAAATTGGACACCATTGATGAAATCACATGCACACACTTTGAATCTAGCCATGCAACATTAGTGCTAAGTTCAACTCGCGCTACAACTTAATACTAAGAGGTTACATCTCGCATAGTACCTCACACTCGCGCTCTATTGGTACTATAGAATATGAATGTCTAGCCTCACACTCGCGCTCTATTGGCTAGATAATCATGCTCTTGTTAAGTTCAAGTCATTCTCATTGGGTTAAAAGTGTTATCTAACTAACACAAAACTCTAATGCTTCTTCATTTAGTTCATTGAAGTCATGATGATTAACGTGAGCTACATCAAACATGAGATCAAGCAAAGTTCCTATCGGGGACATTTTACAAACACCTTATAGGCAACTTGAAGAGTTAAATTCAAATGAAGAAGAAACATGTGCAAATCATTCATCAATGGCATCCATAGTATTTATAATGTCACAAACATGTCTAGGGGGTCCATAGATCCCCAACCAAGGTCACTACTCACTCATGGTGAGCTCACAAGCAAAAACATCCATGAAAGTGCAAAAACCCATATGGAAAAGAGAGTTTAGAAATCTAGAACCAATATGGAGATCCAATAACACTAGATGATCCGATCTTAGTTGTTGATGACTCTTAAATCTCTATCTCCTTTCCCAAGAAAACTGCTCCAAATCCCAAGGAAATCTGCCTTGAAAATCCCCCAAAAAGTCTCCCTTGTTCAGAAACCCTAAGTTTCTATTTATAGCCCAGCAGTAAAAATCCTGTCTTGACGACTCAACCGGCCGGTTCAGTGGTGTGAAGGAATTTCAGCCGGCCGGCTCGCGCAGGGGTAGCTGATGTGGGAACTCTCTGAGCTGTTAAACCGGGCGGTTCAAATTGTGAACAAAGCTCAGCCGGCCGGTTGGATACCTCAGAGAGTTCGTTCCTTCTTGTCTCGACTTCAACCGGGCGTCTCGATGCAAGGCCAATGTTCAGCCGGCCGGTTGGATCTCCTCCTTGGGCACTTTTTGCTCCAAAAGCTCGGTTTTTGCTCCAAAATCACTGCTAACTTGTGCTCTTAGCTTAAACTCTGTAATTTTCCTGAAATGAACCACAAGGCATCAAATAGCAAGTGAAATCGTGATAAAATGATCGAAACACTAAGCGTAGAGATTGCCTAAAGTGCATATATTTTAGCGCTATCAAATCACTCCACACTTGATGTTTGATCGTCCCGAGCAAACTAATCATAGAGATCAACAACACGAGTGCATTTCATTCCCTTAGGATTGGTCCAAGGAATACTCCATATGGTCACGAAAACTAACTAAAAATACTAAGAAACAAATCAACTTCTAACTAACCACTTTCGTAGGCAACACGAGTGCATTTAGCGAATGCACCAAGCCTTTAAACCCCTAGACTACCCTAGTGGACGAGTTATAGTCTCGTGAGAGTTTTCAGATCCGGGAATACTCACAAATCCCACATGCATTTATCCCATAAGAGTGCAAGGCAAGAGTGTTTAACAATTAAGGCATGAATTTCTCAAAACTTACTTCACATCCCAAACTAGCATTGCAATCACCATACATCTCAAGAGGGTTTTCAAACCGTTTAAGTTCACATAAGGGTGCACATTCAAGGAAGTCAATACTAGAGCTATCAAGCGCCTCACTTAGAAGTCTATTCATTTTCATTGCAAGGCTTTTGAAACACGGTTAAGGCTTTTGCACAAAAATGTCAATCGATCACCTATGCTAGCTAGGGCTAGTCCACGGGCTCACGATATAAACTCATTTTCAAGTTTTAGACGCTAAGGTCGTAATCCATAAGGAAAGAGGCGTTTGACAACAAGAGTTCTTAAAACAAGCATAAACCAATCAATAGCTTACGTGAAATCACAAGGGTCGTCCTAAAGCTCAACTTGCTAGCACACAATGCACGTGGTGAATTCACACATATAAGAGACGATGGAAAGGCATAAAGTCAAGTTTGAATGTTCTTCTATTTTCTTTTTGAAATGGCCTTTGGCCTACAAATGCTTTCGAGGGGGAACTTTTCTTCCTAAACCCCGGCATTTGTATCTTTTTGCAACAAACTTCTCTAGTACTCGAGAAAGTTTTTAGTCGGGGCTTTGCCCTCTTTGACCATGTAAAATATTTTTGATGGGGCCTATTTTTCGCCCTCTTTTGACTCCACACTTAAAACTTGACAATATGCCCAATGTAAATATGAAATGTGTGAGAAACAACCACGAACACGGCACGAGGCAAGAGAACTAAAGTCACCTAAAAGCAACCAAGAGGTTTAAGTTTTTCGTGAAGTTTTCAAAGCGTGCTTGCTAAAACTTTTCAAATCATGCGTGAAAAATACTTAGATTGCTAGATTGGTTTTAGACTCTAAATCATGTAAAAGGGAATTGCAAACTAGAGGTGACTTATAGAAGTTGGGAGTTGATAGCTACATGCCTTTGGTAGTATAACACTCAAGAAAAGTTGGACTAAAGCATGATGCAAGTGTTCATTTTCAAAGGATACGCATGGTATAAACATGTGAATTATGCGCCTAACCCAATCAATCAATCAATCACTCCACACTTAAACGAAGCTTAGTCCCTAAGCGCAACAAATGGTGAAAATAAAAGCAAAGGCGCAAAGGAAACTCCCCTCGTTTGAAGAATGAAGTCCATTTAAAACAGCTCGCCCCCTTTTTAGTAGAAACTCCCCCTTGATGGCAATATAAAACAAGGAGAGGCAATATGCACTAGCATGAGTATTTTAGCAAAAGTATGACAAAGATACAAGTGAAAATCAACCTCCTCATATCATAACACAAAATATCCAACAAGGGTACAGATAGAGGTCATACAACCAAAATGCGCACCACGGCGACTTTAATATCCAAACCTCAAAATATAACAATCCAACTAATATCACAAGGCTCATAGGAATGGGAGTGGAAATAGTCATAGAATGGAAACAATAACACAAGCTAACCATCAAAATGGAGCATCATCATCATCGTCATCCGGGCTTGCGAAATGATCCTCCTCTGCTAGAAAACTGGCTGCTGGGGCAAGAGGGGAAGCACGGGATGGAGCAGGGGCAAACCCAATTGGTTGCGGAGGTTGAGCATGGCGCGAAGGAGGGGCGAAGGGAGGTGGGAAGCCAAATGGCTGAGATGGGTCAGCACTAGGAGGAGGTGCGTGCTCAAATGGTGAAAGTGGAGGAGCACTAGCACTGCTGGATGGAGCACCCATGCTCTGGACGATGGAAGTAAGAGTGGAGCGCACCCATTGAGCCTCTTGACGATGAAACTGGGACTCCCTATGAGTAAACTCCTCTAAGCGGCCAAATCCCACTCTCAAATCAGCCATTTCCGCCGAAATCCTATCAAACTGTGAAGACCAATCCGCACTAGAAGGCGGCGTGCTCTCGGATGGAGGAGCGGATGGACTGGGGGATGATGGTGGTGAAGGAGTGAGGTGGCGGTGCGGGTGCCTTGATATGAAGGCGGCTTTGCTCCTTCTAGCTTGCTTCTGGACCTCCTCGATGTGTGGCCTGGCATTATGATCCCAAAGCATTGTGTCGGGCTTAAGGAAACGGCTGCGCCTCATAATGTCGAGGTCAAGAATCCTCCTCGATGGCTCAGGGCGCCCCGGGTAATCAAAACTGAAGTTACAGTTCTTAGCAATCCATGTGATCAACGATCCTCCTCCAAGTGCGGAATTCCTTGAACCTTCCCTCACAAAGTCTTCAAATCTCTCGGCAAGGATGGTAGCCCAATCACGCCTATCCCTATTGTTGACGATCATCATTAAGCTCATATCCGGAGTAGTCACTGCGCGAGCTAGGTCCCCTCGAGTGTTTATGCCAATAGCAATGAGATGATGAATTACTTTCCAAATCGGTGCTTCAATCTCCGTGGCGCTATATGATGACACGAACCATTCGTTCCTCTTCGAGATTATCTTCCAGAATCTAGTTCGATCATGAGCATTGTAGAATGGTTGCCCACTTAGCGAAGGTTGAAATTGCAGCCACCGCAACAACTCGGCATCGGTCACCTCAAATTCCTTGCCTCCAAGAGTGAACCTCCATTTCATCACAAGTTTTCCCTTTCTCTCCACTTCAAATGTGCAAAGAAATTCTTCTACTACCCTTTGGTAAGTTCCCGGGTCATCCATAAGAAAGAAACCTAAACCGCCATTAAATAACTTACGTCGTACCTCATCCCCTATTTCAAGGTTGTCGAGAAAAATCCAATCGGGGAATGGGGTCGGGATAGCTATCTTCTTGGCCCTTGTAATGCGCTCGAGCCTAGCTTGATGCTCCTCCTTCTGAAAATGCAACGGTTCCGAGAATGGATATGGCGTTGGGAGCAAAGCCAATGCCAATTCCTCATTGGATTGAGCTACCGGAGGCTGGCTTTCAATCAAGAGGGCAGGCGGAGGGGTTTGAACTTGAATTGGATCCGCATGCGCTGGTTCCTTGCCCTTGGAGGCTCTTGACGACGATTCTCCGGTTGAAGACTTGTGTTTCTTTGGTGGAGGTGGTGTAGGAGATTTCCGGGGCGGAGAAGGGGTGTCGTCCCTAATAAGAGCTCGCCTGGTAGCCTTGCGCGCAGGGTTGCTCCTCCTTGGAGCTTCCTCATCGCCGGTTGCATCATCAAATGGAATGGGGGCTTTTGAAGGAGCAATTGGTCTTCGGGTCGTGCGGTCTTTGTCTCTAGCCATGGTTGATGAGGGGAGAGTGGATTGAAGCTTGGAGATGTGAGAACACCGGAGGAGCTGAGAAGTTGAAGACGAAATTCGGATTTGATCGAGAGGGAGGTGGCGGACGGATGGGCTGAGCTGAGCGGCGGAGGAGAGGGTTGCTGAGGGTGAGACGGCGGGCGGATGGACGAGGCGAGGCGACTGAGCGGCGGAGGAGTGGTGAGCGGCTGGCTGGGCGAACTGGTTGGAGTGTGAGAGGCGGCGGTCAAGAGGGAAGTGCGAGTGAAATGAGATTTCAAAATTGAAATTAGGGATTGGATAAGCAGATTCGAGCCGGCCGGCTGGGTTTCGAGGAGGAAGTTCAACCGGGCGGTTGGATCTCTCAGAGACTTCGAGTGTATGGAAACAAGGCTGACCCGGCCGGTTGGGGTCGAAGGCAAATTTTTGAGCCGGCCGATTGAAACACTCAGAAGGTTCGAGGAGATGAAGACTCCGTTTGAGCTGGCCGGTTGGAAGATATAGGCAAAATTGAACCGGCCGGTTCGAAGGCTCAGAAACTTTGCGTGATTGAGGGTCGAACTACTAAACCGGAGTTTAGCCGGGCGGTTGACAATAGAGGGGAGTATTGAGCCGGGCGGCTCAAACACTCAGAGGGTTAAGGAGGTTTATTGCAAATGTGAACCGGCCGGTTGAATGGTATAAAGGGAAATTGACCCGGCCGGCTCAAATGCTCAGAGAAGGCTGGCTCTCAAAATACACCAAGCAAGCAAAACATTGGCACGGAAATGAACACTTACAACGGGTTACCTCCCGAGAGGGCCTAGTTTAACGTCTTGGCAAAGACCGAACCGAATCTTTATATATCGAGAAGCACACTAGGAGAAGTCCCGAGCGGGATCCCTTCTCTAGCGGTATTGCGTATAGCATTCACGAGGGTGCTTCCAACATGTATTGATCTCCATCAGCAGCATGATAGATTTTAACTCTCTGCCCATTCGCTATGAAGACATTCTTTTGGTTGTCAACTAGCTCTAGGTGGCCATCGTTGAAAACTCTATGAATTCTATATGGTCCAAACCACCTAGACTTGAACTTCTCGGGAAATAACTTGAATTTTGAGTTGAATAGCAAGACTTTGTCTCCTACCGAGAACTGTTTCTTCAGAATGAGCTTGTCATGCCATCTCCGAGTTTTCTCCTTATAGATTCTTGAACTTTCGTAGGAGTCCAGTCTGATTTCATCTAACTCATTCAGTTGAAGTAGTCTCTTTTCTCCCGAAGTTCTCAAATCGAAATTCAATTCCTTGATAGCCCACATGGCTTTGTATTCAAGTTCTACCGGCAGATGGCAAGGTTTTCCATAAACTAACCGGTATGGAGACATTCCGATCGGTGTCTTACAAGCGGTTCTATAAGCCCATAAGGCATCATCAAGCTTCAACGCCCAATCCTTCCCGGATTTCCCGACTATTTTTGTCAAAATATTCTTTATTTCTCGGTTTGACACTTCGACTTGCCCATTCGCTTGGGGGTGATAAGGAGTAGAACATCTATGGAATATCCCGTTCTTCTTAAGCATAGACTCGAATCTTTTTTCCTTGAAATGGGAACCATTGTCACTTATCACCACTCTTGGCACTCCAAATCTTGGGAAGATAATTTTGTTAAACATCTTGATTACCACTTTAGCATCACAAGAAGGGGAAGCTATGGCCTCAACCCATTTAGAAACGTAGTCTACCGCTACTAGAATAAAGCTATTCCCTTGCGAAGATGGTAGAGGTCCCACAAAATCTACGCCCCATACATCGAATATTTCAACTTCTAAGATGCCTTTCTGGGGCATTTCATCCCTTCTAGCAATATTCCCCGTTCTTTGACACTCGTTACAAGACTTAACGAATTCATATGTATCCTTGAACATACTAGGCCAATAAAATGCCGATTGAAGAATCTTAGCCGTGGTCTTTGAAGCGGAACCATGACCACCATAAGAAGAGGAATGACAACAAGCTATAATTCCTTTTGTATCTACCTCGGGCACACACGTTCTATAAATCCCATCTTTGCATAGCTTGTACAAGAATGGGTCATCCCAAAAATACCTCGAAACATCGTGCAAGAACTTCCTCTTTTGATTATGATCAAGGTTATTCGGAAGGATGTGGCAAGTCACGTAGTTCACGTAATCCGCGTGGGCATCATCTTGGACACTCAGCAAATATTCTCCGATAAAGGAGTCTTCGATAGGCGTTGAGAGCCTATTTGAATCATTAAGCTCTAGCTCAAGTCTCGAAAGATGGTCCGCCACTACATTTTCGACCCCTTTCTTATCCTTGATGTCAATATCGAACTCTTGCAAGAGAAGAATCCAACGAATGAGTCTCGACTTTGCATCTTTCTTTGCCATCAAATATTTAATAGCGGCGTGATCCGTGTAGACAATTGTCTTTGACCCAACGAGGTATGGTCGGAATTTTTCAAAAGCATACACCACGGCTAGCAACTCTTTCTCGGTGGTAGTGTAGTTCAATTGAGCATTATCAAGCACCTTGCTCACATAGTAGACTACATGGAGTCTCTTATCCACTCTTTGTCCCAAGACGGCTCCAATAGCAAAGTCGCTTGCATCGCACATAAGCTCGAATGGAAGATCCCAATTCGGTGGTTGCACTATGGGTGCCGATACAAGAGCCTTCTTAAGCTTTTCAAATGCATCTAAGCATCCTTCATCAAAGTTGAATTCCACATCATTGCATAGGAGGTGAGTTAATGGCTTGGCAATTTTGGAGAAGTCTTTAATAAATCTCCTGTAGAAACCGGCATGCCCTAGAAAACTTCTAACTCCTTTTTGATTTAGTGGTGGCGGTAGTTGCTCAATGACTTGAACCTTTGCTTTATCAACTTCGACTCCCCTTTTAGACACCAAATGTCCTAGCACGATTCCTTCTTGAACCATGAAATGGCATTTCTCCCAATTAAGCACCAAATTTGTTTCAATGCACCTAGCAAGAACATGAGAAAGGTTAGTTAGACAATCATCGAATGACGTTCCATGGATAGAGAAGTCATCCATGAAAACTTCCATGCATTTCTCAATGTAATCACTAAAGATAGACATCATGCATCTTTGAAAAGTTCCCGGCACATTGAATAGCCCAAAGGGCATGCGTCTAAATGCAAAAGTTCCATATGGACATATAAATGTAGTTTTTCCTTGGTCGTCCGGCAAAATGGGAATTTGATGAAATCCGCTATAACTATCTAGGAAACAAAAATATTCATGTCCGTCAAGTCTCTCAAGCATTTGATCAATAAAAGGGATGGGGAAATGATCTTTCTTAGTCGCTTTGTTCAATTTTCTATAATCGATGCAAATCCTCCATCCATTTACGGTTCTTGTAGGGACTAGCTCTCCCTTATCGTTTTGCACAACCGTAAGTCCTCCCTTTTTGGGGATGACATGGATGGGGCTTACCCATTCCGAATCCGGGACCGAATAGATGATTCCCGCATCTCTTAGCCTAGTAATTTCTTTAAAGACAACTTCACTAAGGTTAGGGTTCAATCTCCTTAGAAACTCCCTAGAAGGTTTTGCATTTTCGTCAACATTAATCCTATGCATGCATAATGAAGAGCTAATTCCCTTAAGATCATCAATAGAGTACCCCAAAGCTTTTCTATTATTTTTCAAGACATGCAAAAGTTTGGACGTTTCATGCTCATTCAAGGTTGCACCAACTATAACCGGATGCGTAGAATTAGACCCAAGAAACTCATACCTGAGATTCGAAGGTAGAGGTTTTAACTCTCCTTCGAATTCCTTACCTCTTGGCATTTGGTCTCCTTCACCTTCGTGAGCATCCAATAATTGTTCTCATTCGGCCAAAGTCAAGTCACACATTTCCTCATCTTCTATGTCCATTAGTGAAGTAAAGAGCATACTAGAATCATCTAACTTCATGACTTCGCTTTCAAAAGATGTTAGCTCAAGGTTTTCACAAGTTACATCAAGCACATTGCATTCAAAAGATGAAATGGGAGCTTTCATGGCATTTTTCAGAAAAAATTTCAACTTTTCATCCCCTATCTTCAACTCAATAGACCCTTCCCCACATCTAATGACCGCTTCAACGGTGTTAAGAAAAGGTCTACCAAGAATAACGGGCATTTCTTGCTCAACATCCATTTCTAGCACATAGAAGTCTACGGGAATAAAGAATTTACCAACTTTAATGGGCACATCCCTAAGAATTCCCCTAGGGATTCTAGAGCTTCTATCGGCTAGTTTCAATGAAATAGTGGTGGGAAGGAGTTCACCCACATCAATTTGCTCAAACAAAGAATAGGGAATTAAAGAAATGCTAGCTCCCAAGTCACACAATGCCCTATCAATTTCGACCTTTCCTAAAGAGATAGGAATAGAAAATGACCCATTATCTTGCATCTTTTTAGGCATTCGACTTTGAACAATAGCACTACACTCAATATTCAAGGCTACCATGCTAGATTCCTCAATAACCCTGCGATTAGACACAATATCTTTTAAGAACTTTGCATAAGTAGGATTTTGGGTGATTACCTCATGGAAGGGGAGAGTGACATACAACTTCTTCAACATCTCCACAAATCTTTGGAAATGAGCATCTAACTTGCTTTTGTTTAGCCTTTGAGGAAAAGGTATCTTTGGCACATAATGCCTTGTCAAAACCGGTTCTTCCTCTTTTCTCTCTTCCTCCATGGGAGCTTGAAGCTCAACTTCAGAATTCTCGTTGGCAACTTCCGCTTCTATCTCCTTAGAATTAGGGTTCGGTTTTCCTTGAGGAGGAGGTAAGACTTTTCCACTTTTCAATGTGATGGCATCTATATGTTCTAGGGAATTCACATCCGGTTGAGAAGGGAGCTTCCCTATTTGCTTTATATGAGCAATTTCCTTAGCAAGCCTTTTATTTTCCGCCACTACTTCCTCCATTTTCTTGTCGGTCACTTTTTGGTTTTCAAGCATTTGTGCCATTATAGCCATCATAGGATTATCTTGAGCATTGGAAGAAGCTTGCCCTTGTTGATGAGAATTTCCTTAATCATTCATAGGAGATTTGGTTTGATAAGACCTTTGAAAGTTCCCTTGAGAATACTGAGAATTTTGGGTGGAACCTTGACCTTGAGTAGAATAAGAGTTTTGCCCTTGATTTTGGTTGGAGCCATAACCTTGTCTTTGGTAATTTCCTTGATAATGGTTTTGCCCTTGAAGCTTAGGAGTAAAATTGGAGTCATTGGCCATTCTTCTTTGAGGGGGCTCATAATTCCTAGTAATAGGATTAGCATTTTGAGCATAATTTCTTTGTTGATTCACGTAGTGGGCTTCCTCATACCCATCATTATCATCTTCATATCGTCCATCGGGACAATTTTTCGTAGAATGCCTCGTGCTCCCACATAGGAAATAAGATTGTTGAGCCGAGGTTTTCTCTTTATCGGTCTTTGGCTTAGTGGCCTCCACAGAATTAACCATACTTATCATGGTCTCCATTCTTTTTGACAACTCATTAATTTGATCTTTCGTTGCATAATTCGAGGAGTCTTCTCTCGTTTGATCTTTAGTTGCATAATTCGAGGAGTCTTCTCTTGACTTGGCCATTTTCTTGTGATCAACTCCTTGATATCTATCCGAATTTATAGCAATCTTATCAACGACCTTGAACCCTTGGGCCGCCGGTAAATCCATAATAGCACCGCCACTAGCCGTGTCCATTTGGTTCTTGGCTTCTTTGCTCATACCAAGATAGAAATATCTCATAAGATCGGCTTTTCTGAAGTTGTGGTGAGGGCATTCCCTCAAATAATGCTTGAACCGATCATATGCTTGATGGAATAGCTCATTGTCTCTTTGGGAGAAAGTCAATATATAATCAGTGAATTTCTTGGTTCTTGACGGTGGGAAGAATTTGTTCAGAAAGGAATTTGCTAGATGATCCCATGTTCTGAAAGTTCCCGGCTCTTGGTTTTGCAACCATTCCTTAGCCTCCCCGTACAATGAAGAGGGAAAGAGCTTCAAATAGACATATTCCGCGGGAATGTTCCTTGGCTTATAAGTGCGACAATATTCTTGAAAGTTAGCCAAATGTGTGGAAGGGTTCCCGACTCCTTGATATTGATCATGGGTTATCATATGCACTAGAGAAGATTTCACGTCGAAATCAAAGGCGTCCTCATCCGGGGGCATAATAGCCGAGCCATTCCCTTCAAGAGTGGGAGTCATGTAATCCCCAACGGGTCTCTCATCATCTTCCTCGTCATAATATCTATAATTTCTGTTTTCCCTTTGAGGAACGGGAGGATTCCTTATAGGACGTTGTTCATCACCGTTGTTTTGTCTAGCCGGAGGATCATCTATCTCATCTTCCTCATTTCTACGATCTCGAACATTCCTTTGAAGAGCGGCGCGGTTCTCTACCTCGTCTTCCATTCTAAATCCCGGTGGCAAATAAGGTAGCGGGTTCAAAAGCGGAGGTGGGCGAGGTCTAGGACCTTGGAAAGCCGGTGGAATAATAGGAGCAAGAGGTGGAATGGGAGGTAGAGGATTCTTGCGAGGTCTACCTCTTCCTCTCTTAGCGGTTGGGTGAGGAGGGTGAGCAATACTTGACGTTGAACCTAGTTCTACGTGTTTTTGCCCTCTAAACCTCGTGATCATTCAAAAGCCTGCAAGAACGAAGGAGGTTCTTAGCAATGAAAGGCAAGAGAAATAAACACAATTTAAGCACAAAACAAGCAATAACTATCAAGTGAGGGAAGAGTAGACAAGCTAAACAATCTATTAGCACCTAGTTAATTAACATATCCCCGGCAACGGCGCCATTTGATCACTCGTAAATATAGCGAAAATATTCAAATAAGAATTCAAACACTTATTCTAGCCACGATTAATCAAAACATTTGTAATGACTCGGGGAAATCCGATGTCGAACCCAAAGGATACGTGATTAAACTAATAATGCTAAAGATATAGCTAGATTGTCTATGGTTTGGGGAGGTTTGTTCCTTTTAAAAGGACGATAGCAAGGTTTACTATCCAAAAGAGAGGTTTGATCAACTTAAAGAGGTTAACAATCAATTAAAGGATGACTAGGGATCTATTTCTCCACTTAGACAATTATTGTGACGGTAAGATTGGACACCATTGATGAAATCACATGCACACACTTAGAATCTAGCCATGCAACATTAGTGCTAAGTTCAACTCGCGCTACAACTTAATACTAAGAGGTTACATCTTGCATAGTACCTCACACTCGCGCTCTATTGGTACTATAGAATATGAATGTCTAGCCTCACACTCGCGCTCTATTGGCTAGATAATCATGCTCTTGTTAAGTTCAAGCCATTCTCATTGGGATAAAAGTGTTATCTAACTAACACAAAACTCTAATGCTTCTTCATTTAGTTCATTGAAGTCATGATGATCAACGTGAGCTACATCAAACATGAGATCAAGCAAAGTTCCTATTGGGGACATTTTACAAACACCCTATTGGCAACTTGAAGAGTTAAATTCAAATGAAGAAGAAACATGTGCAAATCATTCATCAATGGCATCCATAGTATTTATAATGTCACAAACATGTCTAGGGGGTCCATAGATCCCCAACCAAGGTCACTACTCACTCATGGTGAGTTCACAAGCAAAAACATCCATGAAAGTGCAAAAACCCATATGGAAAAGAGAGTTTAGAAATCTAGAACCAATATGGAGATCCAATAACACTAGATGATCCGATCTTAGTTGTTGATGACTCTTAAATCTCTATCTGCTTTCCCAAGAAAACTGCTCTAAATCCCAAGGAAATCTGCCTTGAAAATCCCCCAAAAAGTCTCCCTTGTTCAGAAACCCTAAGTTTCTATTTATAGCCCAGCAGTAAAAATCCTGTCTTGACGACTCAACCGGCCGGTTCAGTGGTGTGAAGGAATTTCAACCGGCCGGCTCGCGCAGGGGTAGCTGATGTGGGAACTCTCTGAGCTGTTGAACCGGGCGGTTCAAATTGTGAACAAAGCTCAGCCGGCCGGTTGGATACCTCAGAGAGTTCGTTCCTTCTTGTCTCGACTTCAACCGGGCGGCTCGATGCAAGGCCAATGTTCAGCCGGCCGGTTGGATCTCCTCCTTGGGCACTTTTTGCTCCAAAAGCTCGATTTTTGCTCCAAAATCACTGCTACCTTGTGCTCTTAGCTTAAACTCTGTAATTTTCTTGAAATGAACCACAAGGCATCAAATAGCAAGTGAAATCATGATAAAATGATCGAAACACTAAGCGTAGAGATTGCTTAAAGTGCATATATTTTAGCGCTATCAGTCGACCATCCTGAAAGCATTCCGTAAGTTGGGAAATCTAAAATTGTCCACATCAATGCCGCCCTTAACCTGAAGTTTTGCTTCCTACTGACATCATACATATCAACTCCCACGTTCCACAGTAATTTCAAGTCGTCGGTAAGTGGCCGCAAGTACATGTCAATTCTTTTCTTAGGATTCGTAGGACCAGGTATCATGATTGTCAACCACATAAATCTAGTCTTCATGCACATCCAGGGTGGCAAGTTATACGGGGTAACCACGACAGGCTAACACGAGTACGACTTTGTGTTATTTCTGAATGGATTAAAACCATCTGAACATAAACCTAATCTCACATTTTGTGTCTCAGCTGCAAAATCTGGATAGCATGAGTCAAAATGTTTCCATGACTCACCGATGGTATTAGAATCGCGACCTCCTAAAGCGTGCCACGACATATTCTGAGCTGTGCTCTGCATCATGAATAACCTCTGTAACCTTGGTATAATTTCCAAGTAGAACATAGATGAACGGGCAACTCTTAAATAATGAATGTTACTTCCTGAAAAGGCGGACGACTGAAATCTTTCTTTCGCGCAAAATCTGCAATTCTTCAAACTTTCATCTTCACCGTAGTAAATCATATAGCCATTTACGCACAAATCAATCCTTTTATAACCCCTTCCCAAGTCGTGCAGGAGTGTTTTCGAGTGGCTAAACGATGTGGGGATTCGGTTTTCATAGTTAGCCAGGCTCTGAATAATGTCACATATAGAATCGTAAGTTGCCGTCAACATACCATAGTCAGATTTTGTTTGAAGGAGTTTCATATGCATCGACAGCTCAGTCTTGGTTGTGCATCCTTTGTATGCTGGATTACAACTCGCATTGAACAACTGGTAGAAACGTTGTGCGACTACATTTGGCTCTGCTGGAACTGCATCTGGATTCACTGGAATCTCCCAACTAGTACCGGCAACATCATTGACCATGTCCGCACATGTAGTGTCTAGAAAATTTGTAGTCAAGCCATAATTGGGGAAATCTTCAATGTACTCGTGTTGTACCAAAATGTGTTGCGGGTACTGATGATCTTCGGATAATGGCACTGAAGGAGCATATGTGACATCAACCCGAGTTTCCGTATGGTGAGTCCAATTATAGTAATTAAGCATGAAACCGCTTTTGTATAAGTGGTCTTTAATTGTTCCAGCTTGATGATACTTTCGATTCTTGCAATGCTTACATGGACAATGCATTTCTGTGGGACGTTCGCCCCTTGCGATTGCCAATTCTATGAAATTTCGAACACCCCACATGAATGTTTCATTGTTGTACGATTTACCAGGATCACGCCGATTGCACATCCATGATCGTTGTTCAATTAATGATTCCATGATAAAAAAAACTGTAAGGAAACACATAACATTGTAAGGAACACACATATACGGTCATATAAGCACAATCAAAATAATTTATTTTCTAAACAGAAAAAGTGACAAATACTGGTGAATCTAATGTTTCATAAAAATGAAAAACAACCCTCATATGGCACTTCAATTATTAAACTTACCAAATACAACGAAAATATCCACAAATGATCGGCTTATGAAGAGTGCAGGGAGATGTGAACGAAGGTGTTGTGATATGTGGAAATGGGAAGGGACATTTATAGACAATTTTTCTAGTATTTTTCTAGTAAAGGATGCCATTACCGAAATGATGTTTGATGCTCGGGGGTGTTGATGGGAGTGGAGATGGAACGTATTGAAGTGTGGAGGGATGAATGTGATGATATAAGGCTGCAACAAGGTACAACATTGGGCAAAAATGCATGGCAAAGAATGGATTTGTCAGTACCGAAATGTACGACAAATATACGATGGTTATACGACAACTTTTTGTTGTCGTACATTTATCGTATATGATTTTTATTGTCGTAGCTTATGTCGTATAGTTGTCGTATGTTTTGTACGACAACTCATTTGTGGCCTTCTTCCGGCATTAGCACTTCTAGGACTATGTTGCTCCACCGTCCACTCAGTTATCAGCCCCTGCTCCCTTCGAGGCCGAGTTTACCATGGCAGTTGATCCGAGTCCTCCATGGAATGACCACGAGGCCGACCCCTCATACACTGTTGATGACATGGGCACAAAGATGGCTGGTGCCGATGATGATGAGTCATATGAGGATTGTGCTGATGATGATGACGATGGTGATGTCTAGTCCCTGCTGCCCTTTTCCACATGCTTTTGCTATCTTTGTCATTGCTGGATATTCTGCTTTTCCATATGATGGATACTATCGGTATGTTGACTTTTTGCCATGATTTTGTTTTCTACATGTTATTTGATGCTTGAGATATGTTATTTTCCTTGTTTTCTGCTCGCATCACTTATCACTCTTTTATCTCTAGCAAGTCTCATTTATACATTCTCATCTCTTTATGATTATCGATGCTAACCTATTACTTGTGAAGATACGTGTTTCATCTCTATATGTCAGCTCGCAAGTCACATTTCATTCCTCGGGCATCTCTTAATCACTGCAGATATCGAGTTATCGACACACGAGGGAAGTTCCTATGCGCTAGTCTCATATTTTATTTCTTCGCTTAGGAACTAAGCTCTTTTTTAAGTGTGGAGTGGGTAGCGCATTGTCACACACATCGCATGTCACGCATTCATTTATGCATATGTTCAATTGTCTAAGTATCGAGACTAAAATCCACGTTTTCTACGGACCACCTCTATTGATAATCATTTTTTTTGGATTCGGAGTCTAGGACTTGAAATAGTTTTCTTCGTGTGTGTATTCTCTCGTGCCAATATCATTGCTAGCTTTTGCCTATCGCATGTTCTACATATTTCTTAAAGCATGTTTGAGAATTGATATTAGTAGGCACCGGTACCAAATGTTAAAAACTTAAATTGCATCTATTTTTCGAAGTGCCCTTACTACTTGTATATGCTTCTTTTTACTTTTTGTGATTCGCACGCACCCGCCTCTATTTGCAACTATGGCAATTTTTAAGTGTGGAGTTAGAAAAAGTCAAAAGAGGGCGAAAAATAGGCCTCAATCAAGAACAAAGTTCGGAAATTTCAAAAGAGGGTGAAAAATTGACCCCAAGCAAAGTTTTTTTTTTGAAAAAATCATAAGTTCAAAAATTAGTACCAAGGGCAAAGTGAGAAAAGTCACCCCTTATGTATGAAAAATCAAAAAAAGTGAAATGTATGCCCTCATTTGCTTGATTTAGTGTATTTTCACATTTTCATTGCGTGCAGTCATGACTTATTTTTAGAATTTGTGTACTAAAAGGTAAGGGACGATCCTCGTGCCTTGCACTAAAATTTTGATGTGATTTTCGCAGACAAAAAGTCAAGCTCCTCTTCTCTTACGGGTCATTGCGTAGCCTTTGGCACTTGAGAATGAGCTTTGCGCTAGGAGCACGTGGATTACCCCTAGATAGCATAGGTCAATGGCGATCATGTTTTGTGTAACTAGCTTCTTATTCTTGATACATTGCCGTAGAACTATTTAGGACATGTGATTAGACATCTGCTAGTCGTATGTACTGACTATTTTAATTCATACCTCGTTTGAATTATGATTGTCCAAAAATTCTAAAGAAGATGTTTGATCTGAAGTTGAGGTAACACGATGAAATCGAGGTATGACATGACTCTACTATGACTTGTTGAGCACCATCCCACGCATACATGTTAGTCAAATGCATAAGGGATCGATAGGTAGTCCCTTTTATGAAAACCATCACAAGACTATACTCGTTCTACTTGGCACCCTAGAGGTTTTAAAGCTTGATGCATACGCTAAATGCATTTATGTACTCTATGACAGTGAGTTAGGATTTACATGTTAGTGTAGTTAGGATTGATCACATGACGCTTGAGTGGGTAGCTTAGAAATAGATGGTTGTTGAGCTTTATATTGCCTCGTGCATTTATTCTGCCATTTGTTTGACATTTGTTATGGACGACCAATCCTAAGTGTGGAGTGTTTTGATCAGTCAATATTTTGAATAGTTATTTACCCTATTCGATGAAGGGTAACACTAGTCTCCTGGAAATTTGTCATTATTTGATGTCTTCCTTGAGCCTTGCAGGTACAAAGATGAATCATTGCTCCATGAACCCAAAATATCGAAAGAAAGGAAAAGATCAACGAAAAAGGACCAAATAGCACTATTTAGTCTGAATGCCGTGACTACCCTGACATTCTGGATATGTCACGGTGTCACGGCTACGTATTTCGGCAGAGGAAAATAGCAATATCATGACTACCGCGACATACTGCACTTGTCACGGGTGTCACGTCACCCAAATATCTCAGAGAGTTCAGGCAGTGTCATAACTACCGTGCCACCCGATGAACGTCACGGGTGTCACGGCACCATAAAAGCTCAGAGAGTTCAGCACGTTTTTGGTCTCTGACGTAACTACCGTGACACCCAAGGAATGTTACAGGTGTCACGACACAATCGTTTGTTTCCTAAAATAAATACGAAATTCGGGAATTATTTATGAGACCTTTGTCACGACCCAAAAACGTAGGCCGAGACCGGCGCTTGACACTTACGTCAAATGCCAAGCAAGCCTCTATACCTTTCTTAAAAACTATTAATAAGTAATTCACAAATGGTAACATATAACTGAATAATGAAATAGTTTGCGGAACAAAATGACAGTATCTAAGTCCTGCTCAAGTACCACGGAGCAATACTTTAAAGTGGAAGAAAAATAACTGCAAGGACTCCAATGAGGGAACTAGCTGGATGGCACCATACGTGATCGTGTAGACTCTTGCTCGAAGAAGGATATCAGCTCTCGAACTAGCAGTTCACTTATCTGAAAATTTGGGAAGATAAGGGGGGTGAGTCGGGGGAGACTCAGTAAGTGTATAATATATAATATTACCGTGAGTTTGGTTTTCTTTACGTGTCTTTTCCCTTTAACATATATTATGTTAATAAGTTGTTTTATTTAGAGCACACATAAACGTATGATGCATGAATGCGTGAATGCACGATGATGCACATGTTGATCGATCAATTAACTGTGGGCAGTCGTCACTGCCGGTCCAGACCATCATATCGGTGGGCGGCCTGAGGCTGCAAGTCAAATCTCATCTGTAACATATTAAACTGGGGCAGTCGTCACTGCCGGCCTGGAGCATCTGTGGGCGGGCTGAACCACGCCAAATCTCATATCATGTCTGTGGCATGCATGTCGTGAATGCAGCAATGCGTGGGTAAGATCATGTTAGTGATCATACATATCAAATACCAGTAACGTCTATCTTCTTCGGTACTATCCGAGCATAACTTTTAATATATAATTAATCGATACGATAATAAAATATATTATAAACTTACCTGTGCAACAGTCGATCAAAGACTCGAATGCACCTTTATGATATACATCCTCGGCTAGCTTCACCCTTATTCCTTTTACTCATATTTTAATCTCATTCGTTGCTCTCAGTGAGACCTAAATTTAGCTGTCACCAAGATAATTCCAACTCTTATAATTCTCAATTTATCTAGTTAGGACATAATCAAATGATGGGACTTGGTTACTCACCTGCAAAACCCACTTTGAACGAACAGCCACTTATTAATACGAATTACTTGACTACTGCTTACCCGTGATTAACATAACTCCAAATCAACTCTCATCTGAATCATTTTATATGATGCTTATCATTACTGCTCTCAAGAAGCCTTACACGGCCGCTTCTACTCTCTTTTTTTATGCGTGAACCACCAAATCATCTCCCGGAAACAAAAGCATCTATGGCTAACCCTCAGCATGTCAAAAATCATGTTAATCCACTTTGATATTCACTGATGCATCTGCCCTTTTTTTCAGCAACTTAGCCAATTAAAACTCAACAAACAACCTATGTGATTTCATAAGCAAATCATCCGACAGTACACAAATCATCCTCAGCTAGAATCTACATACAAACCAACTCATGCTTGCTTTAACACTACCGATGAATCACAAATCAGGATATTTAACTCACCTTTAATTAACCACCAAAACACCAATTTGCCTGCAACCTTCATTGAAGATTCAATTAATCACTCACGTCCAAAATGCATCCATCTCCAATTTGTCAGCCTCACATTCATTGTCACACTGTAACCTTCATCACCGCCCTTTGAAGACTAAGCTATCGACGTTCCACCATCTATGCAAAGCTCTGCTCCGGTTAGATATATACCACCTGCCGTCTCTAAAATCTCCATGGAAATGAGCGAGTCTTCTCCTCAAACCCTAGATGTTAAACGAGCCATTTATTTGCTTATAACTCTTGGGCTTTCCATCCCCTAACCCATAACAAAATCAGCCCATCATCATATTTCCATTTCATTTTACTTTGAGTCAAAAAAAAATAGAAACTATAATTTAAACTGGGGCATAACATTCTACCCTCCTTCAAAAAAAATTGGTCCCCAAATTTAACTGATCATACTTTTAGATTCAAAAAGATGAGAATATCTTGCTTTCGTGACTTTCTCGGATTCCCAAATTGCTTCAGCTTCAATATGATTTTTCCATAGGACTTTGACCGAAATTATGTCCTTGTTTCGTAATCTCTTTACTTGTCGATCCAGAATATCCAAAGGTCGCTCATCGTATGATAGAGTATCATCCATTTGTTGTCACTCGTATTTCAATACATGACTAGGATCTGATATATACTTCTGCATCATCGGGGTGTGAAATACTGAATATACACTTTAGATAACGTCGAAGGTAAGGCCAATTTATAAACATCGCCACTCGCTCTAAAATCCCAAAAGGGCCAATGTAACGCAAACTGAACTGCCTTTCTTGTCAAATCTCATAACGCCTTTCATCGGTGGTACTCGTAAACAGACATGGTCATCAACCTGGAACTCCAACTCTCTTCGTATGGGATCAACATTTGACTTTTGTCAAGCTGCTAATAGTTTATCCTTGATCAAACGAACCTTGTTAGTAACGTCTCGTATCAAATCGGGTTTAAGTCGAATCACCCATTATGAAACCTGCACTTCCTGTCGTAAAGCACCTCGAAAGGAGCCATCCGAATGCTTGAGTGATAACTATTATTATAAGCAAACTTCATCACTGACATATATCGATACCAACTACCCCTGAAGTCTATAATGCTTTAATGTTTAACTAGAGCTCTTATTCAACATGTCTATTGAAGAATGAAAACGCAGCCCCAAATATCACTCTTATTATGTCGTCTCTTGAAACAAAATCTCTCAAACTGAGATGTAGATTATAAACTAAAAACCAAGTAACAAACAATGGAAACTGATACACCATGAAGATGCGCAATCCGATCCATACACATATAAATATTGCTTCGTAGTAAGATCAATCTTCACTGTAGTAAAGTGGACACTCTTAGCAAATCTATCACTTATAGTCCAAATCTGATAATGTCCCTTACTAGTAGTAGAAATTCCATAACAGGTGTCATAATACTGGTTTTCACTCTGAGAGCTCAACGGTCTGAAGCAAACAAGCAAGTCTCTGACGTTCAACTTTCTCTGCTTGATAAATTATACATCTGGAACCAATATAAGTCAGACACGCTTCTCACCATTTTTATTGATACGCCTCTCGAAGATCATGAAGCCGTCTTAGAAGAGATATAATGCATATTCCATGTGTACGACTGAGTCTCATTTTTGTATGAACCACCGATCACATCAATTAATTTGTAATCAAAATACACGATCATTACCATTTGTAAGGTCTGCAATGCTTTCCCTTCCAAGACTTCCTAAAATTAACTTATTCAACTTGTGAGTCTCTTTCCAAATACCAACGTAGGCACGTCAACAAACACGCCAAACAATTTCTTTCTCAGTCACACCAAACGAATTTGACTTTTCTTCAACTTTGTGGGTTATGGGCCCACTATGCTTCCGCTACGCCACTCTGATGACCCTTTGAGGTTGCTCGTAACTCAACTAATGCAATCGCCAACGGTAACTCTGAACGTATTGAAATCCATCAACATCAATTGAAAAGTATTCACCTTAACTTCACGAAGTCGAACAATGCATACTAATCTAACTTGATTCACCAAATGCTGGTAAGTCGACTTTCCTCCACAACATTTTTCCCCATTAAAATACTCTTTATGTAATAAAGATTCTCATACTTGTGTGGTTGCTATCGTCACTCTGATACTCGATCAAAGTACAACATCAAAATAAGAAAATACAGTAAGCGGTCAATTCAGAAGTTCAACTCATCCGAACTTATCAAATCTTGACTTGTCGAGTTTGTCAAATCACTTACACCATACCATTCTTTTGGTACACCCATCCTTTGGGTCCTTTTTCAATGTCATGAAATCCTTCAGCCACAACGATTCTTTGCTTAAAACTCCTTATCAAAATATGCATATCTGAACCACAGAGCTGTTTCCAATTCAATTAAGTTTCTCTAAATACTTAAGACCACACTAATGAAGAGTTCACCTTTCTTCACCATGACAAATAATATAAATACTCTCATTCGATCGACCATCAACTATCTCCAACTAGAAAATGGTAGGCTGTTATCTCAAATGCAAATAACTTCGATATTCAAAACATCTCAAACGATTCTTCACAGATAACCTCGGGACTACTCCTTATCACATGTCAAACATAAATGCTTATTTTCTTTCATCAACAACAAGCCTAAGCAATAATTTAACCAAATCTCCAATTAACTTTTAAAGCACAATGTCCTCTAGGTCCACATATTCAAAGTTGGGACGATAACTTGTTATTACTCTTCTATCTCCAACAACAGATACTTATTATTCATCATGTCCCTACTCAACTTTTGATAGTCCCTGAATTAGCTATCTTAATCCATCCATCTTCCCAAATAAGTCAACGAGTATATTGATGAAGCACACTGGAGTGAAAAGTCTTGACAAAGCCATTCTTGCAACATTGAAATCACCTAAACTATGCATCTTCGTCAAGAGTAATCCAACTTTGACAATTGCAAATATCTTATCTGTCATGTGCATCTTAATTCTTGTGTCCTATGTCACCATCAACCACTTCAAATATTTTCATGCTACGAACTGTCAATATCTCATATTAGAGGATGATAAAAAAATTTCTCATAATTAATTGACTTGATATCCAAAGCTTGTCGTATATTTGTTTCATCACATAAATCCAGGGCTAATACTTTATAACAGTCCTAATATATTTGTTTCTTAAGGTACATCCTTGATATCCTGAGTATAAACATATCATTTCAATGAGAAGCCTCCATACTCGTCATTTTTTTTTCTTATTCAGACATCACTATCGAACCAGCCATAACGATATAACTAATTTGTTTTACCAGGTATAGCAACATTTAACGTTGGAATCTTCAGTTCTCGTACACCTCTATCTTCTTCCCCCTTTTTTTTCATGTGAACTCCATAGCAATTTTTAACACAGTTCAATCCTTTTGGCATAAGTATCACAATAAATATCTACTTTCGTACTTTATCCTTCCCATGTGATTATTATCACATCTCCAACGAGTCATGATATTTACAAAGATTTTGATTACTACTATATAACAGAAGCATGTAACGGTGCACTCATCACCCTTTTCTAATCACTCTCATTTTACAATCATATAGTAATTAACGTTCATATATCATTCGTATGACCTTGATCTTTCACTATACATATTAAGTAGGGTCTCCCTTAAACTGTCAATAATTTGACTAATAGTCGAACAACAAGAAAATAACACGTTACTCGATATACTTAATGATGCCATCGCAACTAAGAAGGAAACATTATATTAATAGGAGTCAAAGAGATACGAGGATCAAAGAATTGACTTGAGAGGAAAAACGAGAGAGGGATTCCTAAAGGTCCTAGCAGAACGTCGTTTATGGCGGCGGGACCCTTCACTACCATAATCAAAATTCTACTAGTCCTAGCTCCGTGTACTACGAGGACCTAAGGGCTCTGATACCAACTTTGTCACGACCCAAAAACGGCGCTTGACACTTACGTCAAATGCCAAGCAAGCCTCTATACCTTTCTTAAAAACTATTAATAAGTAATTCACAAATGGTGACATATAACTGAATAATGAAATAGTTTGCGGAACAAAATGACAGTATCTAAGTCCTGCTCAAGTACCACGGAGCAATACTCTAAAGTGGAAGAAAAATAACTGCAAGGACTCCAATGAGGGAACTAGCTGGATGGCACCATACGTGATCGTGTAGACTCTTGCTCGAAGAAGGATATCAGCTCTCGAACTAGCAGTTCACTTATCTGAAAATTTGGGAAGATAAGGGGGGTGAGTCGGGGGAGACTCAGTAAGTGTATAATATATAATATTACCGTGAGTTTGGTTTTCTTTACGTGTCTTTTCCCTTTAACATATATTATGTTAATAAGTTGTTTTATTTAGAGCACACATAAACGTATGATGCATGAATGCGTGAATGCACGATGATGCACATGTTGATCGATCAATTAACTGTGGGCAGTCGTCACTGCCGGTCCAGACCATCATATCGGTGGGCGGCCTGAGGCTGCAAGTCAAATCTCATCTGTAACATATTAAACTGTGGGCAGTCGTCACTGCCGGCCTGGACCATCTGTGGGCGGGCTGAACCACGCCAAATCTCATATCATGTCTGTGGCATGCATGTCGTGAATGCAGCAATGCGTGGGTAAGATCATGTTAGTGATCATACATATCAAATACCAGTAACGTCTATCTTCTTCGGTACTATCCGAGCATAACTTTTAATATATAATTAATCGATACGATAATAAAATATATTATAAACTTACCTGTGCAACAGTCGATCAAAGACTCGAATGCACCTTTATGATATACATCCTCGGCTAGCTTCACCCTTATTCCTTTTACTCATATTTTAATCTCATTCGTTGCTCTCAGTGAGACCTAAATTTAGCTGTCACCAAGATAATTCCAACTCTTATAATTCTCAATTTATCTAGTTAGGACCTAATCAAATGATGGGACTTGGTTACTCACCTGCAAAACCCACTTTGAACGAACAGCCACTTATTAATACGAATTACTTGACTACTGCTACCCGTGATTAACATAACTCCAAATCAACTCTCATCTGAATCATTTTATATGATGCTTATCATTACTGCTCTCAATAAGCCTTACACGTCCGCTTCTACTCTCTTTTTTTATGCGTGAACCACCAAATCATCTCCCGGAAACAAAAGCATCTATGGCTAACCCTCAGCATGTCAAAAATCATGTTAATCCACTTTGATATTCACTGATGCATCTGCCCTTTTTTTCAGCAACTTAGCCAATTAAAACTCAACAAACAACCTATGTGATTTCATAAGCAAATCATCCGACAGTACACAAATCATCCTCAGCTAGAATCTACATACAAACCAACTCATGCTTGCTTTAACACTACCGATGAATCACAAATCAGGATATTTAACTCACCTTTAATTAACCACCAAAACACCAATTTGCCTGCAACCTTCATTGAAAATTCAATTAATCACTCACGTCCAAAATGCATCCATCTCCAATTTGTCAGCCTCACATTCATTGTCACACTGTAACCTTCATCACCGCCCTTTGAAGACTAAGCTATCGACGTTCCACCATCTATGCAAAGCTCTGCTCCGGTTAGATATATACCACCTGCCGTCTCTAAAATCTCCATGGAAATGAGTGAGTCTTCTCCTCAAACCCTAGATGTTAAACGAGCCATTTATTTGCTTATAACTCTTGGGCTTTCCATCCCCTAACCCATAACAAAATCAGCCCATCATCATATTTCCATTTCATTTTACTTTGAGTCAAAAAAAAATAGAAACTATAATTTAAACTGGGGCATAACAACCTTGATCTTGGAGATTTAGAGACCTAACTGAGAGAAGAAGAAAGAGAATATTACAGAAAGAGATTGAAGATTCAACGAGTCAACTCGTCGACACGGTTTCCTCGTCCTTGATCTCTAATTATACACTATTTTTTGTTGTCTTACCATGAATACTCAGTAGTCTTCTTTACTATGGGATCCTACGGATCCCCTGCCTTGTACTCTCTTCATGCGATCAATAGAACGTTTTTCATTAATGCAATTAGAGTATTCAATTTCATTGTGCTTCTTTTTATCGTTCTTGTAAGATTTACATTGAATGGGATGATTGCATGATAGAACGTATTTAGGTTAATCACCAAAAGATGGATGGGTCTTAGGTATTAACTGGATCGTATGAAATTGATATTAGGTCAGGGTAGCTACGATGGCAGTACATGAATTAATAGGAAAGTTAACTTAATCTTCTGAAAAACCATATGCTTAATAATCAAAATCGTTGATAATCCATGGATGGGCGGCGTTTAACGATTGAGATTAATCTAGACAATGATCCAGGGATGGGCGGCTTGTCTAGTGTTATTTTAGTTTATTTCTATACTCGATAGCATGATTATTGCGTGATATTGTTGTATGATGTGTTGGGTTGGCACGGGTGAAGTTTGATCCTGGGATTCTTTCTCTGATCAAATCAACCTTTTTCTTGTCAGCATTTAAGTTTAGGAAATTTCGTTACACCAAACTTTCTCTTATTATTTGGAATAGCTAAATAGGTCGCTTGTTAGCTACTACTCACACACATTGTTCCTATGATCGACCCTTGGCTTAGCAAGGTTTACAAATTGTTTTGACTGCAACTTGACCCCTAAAACTTATACCTTGACAACTATAAATAGTTAAAAATACGCTTGTCAAATTTTCGGTGGGAGACTTCGTTTTATTGAAAGTGAATCCTAAGAAAGGTATTTTAAGATTTTATACTAAAGGAAAGCTTGCTCCTAGCTAAATTGGACCTTTTAAAATTCTCTAAAGAATTGGTGAGGTTGTGTATCGACTATCCTTACCGCAAGAGCTATCCGGAGGTCATAATGTTTTTCACGTGTCAATGTTTAAAAAATGTGCGTCGGATGATTCTCAACGTATCGAATGGAAAGGATTACAACTAGGCGAGGATGCCTCTTATGAAGAAAGGCCTATTTTGATACTTCACCAAAAAGATCGAGTATTACCCAATAAGGTGATCCCTCAAGTCAAAGTGTTATGGGAATACTATGGAAACGAAGAAGCGACTTGGGAATTACAAACTTAAATGCAAGAGAAGTATCCGTATCTATTCGCGTGACAAGGTAAACTAAGTTTCGAGGACAAAATTTCTATTAAGGGGGGTAGAATGTAAGAACCTGTTTGTTTTTAATACTAAGTAAGTAGATAATGTGTTAAATAAACAAGTATCAGCTAATGAAGACAAGTGGCAGGCTAGCAGCCACTTTGCTTCACCTTAACCCACCTTAGATGACTCATCTTTGCATTCATTCTATATAAGCACATGTTAGGATGCATTTTTCATTCCTTTGACAAGAAAAAGAGAGAGAAACACCAACAAGAGCCTTGTTAAGAATTCTTGACATCAAGTTTGTATGGGAAAAGAGGTAGGAAATTCTTAAACTCTTCCTTTAGTCTTTGAGTTTTATGTTCATGCATGTTATGCTTAATGTACGAGTTACTTCCTTGGGTGTATTTTGATGATTTAAAGCTTCCTTTTGAACTTTATTCAGTGTTCTATGTGTCGTCCACGTGCTGGAATTGTATTAGAACATGGAAAATATGATTTGATGATTGAAAGAGTCATGGACCTATTTAGATTGCTGAAATATGTTGTGCATGTCTCTTTTTCTCTGGCTAAAGAAATAGAAATACATCAAAAGTAACATGCATGTACTAAAATTACATACACAAGCTCTAGAATGACAAAATAAGTCAAAAGTGGTGTTGTATGCATTTATGTCTTAATTAAGCAGTACATTAGAAATGCATCAAAAGTGACATGCATGTACTAACACCATGTAGTCTTGTCATAGAATAAAAACCAAGTGCAAATGAGGTTATCTAGACTTACTTTCCATTGTTAATGACTAAAAATACAATATAGTGGACATGCATTTATTATAATCACCTAATCTCTAGGATGCAAAGGTACGCTAGAAATGAATTTATATACAGTCTGAATTTTACCATAGTTGCTGAAAATGTCTTACCTTAAATCTGAAATTATAGTGTTACATGATACGAAGACACGCACTACAAATTTTTGGATTTTTTCCGTCCAAAAATTCCGTCTCAAAAAAGTCACCAGTCACGGCGCCGGAAAATATTTCGTTCTCTTTCAGGCAAAATTCCGTCGTAAAAATTTGTAATATATAAATTCAATTTAAACTTAACGGAGATACGACAGAATTTTGACGAAAAATAACTTGTTGACGGACTTATGACGGAATATAGATGGAAATTATTGTCGACGGAACATAGCGGGACTTTTGACGGAAAATTGTTGGAATACCGACGGAAAACAATGATGACGGGAGAGTGAATAAATTTTGACAGACATTGTCATCCAGACCATTAGACTGCGCTTTTTGATTAAGCACAGTCTATTAATAGTTAAAGTTACCGTTATTTATTGATCGTTGCTTCTTTCCGTCGCATATCAGTCATTATTCCTTATGTTTATTTACAGTTATTTATTGACTGTTGCTTTTTCCGTCTTAATTCCGTAGGTTTTCCGTCGACGGAAACGTGAGGGAATATCGACGGAAAAATGCTCCACACATTTTCAGACAAATGCCCTATATATATGAGAACTCTTTTACATTATTCCACCTGCAACATTTATTTACAACATACTTCCTTCCAATTGAATATCGTCAACATGTCTCCTTCATTTGACCTTGTTGGTTTCGCTGTCAATAGACGTGACGTCGATCGTAGACAGCAAGTTTATCCTATTGGAAGAAACTTGTAAGAACTCATTGTACCCTTCAGATTGAGTTTTTTGAAAATTCCAACAATTATGTGATCCCGAATTTTGTAACAGTTTCTACCCATTCGATGTTCATCGAATGATTGCATGAGAATATATATCAAAATGCTGGGATACAACCTGGACATCATGGAACATGGTCCTAGAAAGCGCTAAGGAAATTTGGTATGACGAATTTCGGGTACAAAGCGGTAACTCAAGAAAAACCTAATTAATTCAATTTGTTGACAAACGTGTTAATGGGTCTAAAAATGATTTGCTTATAGAGTATAGCTACTTGGGATGCACGGTATGACAGTCGCATTCGTCGTAATCTTATGAAGAGATGCAATATGATCGTTAATGATGAAATGAGTATGCTAAGGCGTGAAAGGATTTCACGTTTCTCATGGTCAACAAACCCGTAAAATAGCAGAATTTATAACGGCGCACGATGTTTTCAGCAAATTAGTGACAACTTTATATTCCATTAATCAAATAAATTAATGATTTACAACGCCTTACGATGTATGTCATAAATTTTATATTACACTCACATATATTTCCAATTGAATTTGTAACGCAAATTGACAACGAACCTCCTGAAACAGTTTCGGTTTAAGTCGGGACTTGTTGAATAAAAAGCATTTGAAATAGCACTTCAGTTTATGTTAAAAAAAATCTATATTACCCGAAATCGAACTTGTAAAATGACTACATGTCTGAAAAATAAGTTTGTCTAATATAGTGGTGGATGGACTTAAGACAGCGCTTAATAATTAAACCATGTTTTAGATTTAATTAAAACAACACTTCAATATGGAAGCGCTGTAGCAGGTTAATTAAAACAACGCTTCAGTTAAAGGCGTTGTTTAATGTTTGATATAAACAACGCCTGACACAATAAGCGTTGTATTAAGTCCGAAAAAAATTGACAACATTTGAATAATTCAAACAATCCCCCGCTTGCACGATACCTTTCAATTGAAACACCTTTTGGAAAAATACGAATATGTTGAACATCAAATTACATTTGCTCAATAATACAGTATATGACTTGTTCACACCGGATTATATGATTGCCGCAAATAATCCATCAAAGCACTAGCAAAGTCGTCCCTCATATCATCTAGGACATTGTTACCATAAGATTCCTCTCCTGTAGGGAAACACTGGGGAAAAAATTGCATAGTTACCAAATTATTGAAACGTAGATTAATTGGTAATGATCTATTACTTATCGGTATATAGTTACTTGTGTGATGTCGTCCTCAAGCGATCCATTGTTATGATGAACGAACTTGATTATGTCGCGAATATATTGCAACACATAGTAGCCACACACTTGACTATTGAAGGGCTGTTTGGGGCACTGAAATAAGAAATGAGTTATAAACATATGAAACATATCAAGTAATGGAATAAAACCTTGTATCGCATGCTGTTATTTGTTAAGTCATACCGTTACAGTCCTCCACTCTATATTTGAATCTGAAGGGATATTGAAGTACATACCCATGCTCCTGCAACATTAATGTAATTAATATAAGTAAGTTGTAGCACATGTAGTACTGGTAAGTAATAGTGGGGTAGCATAGTCGTTACGTGTTAACAAAATTTGTGGTTTTCCAGATCAAAATTTGTGGGGTGGCATCAGGCAACGGTGGTTTTCCAGTTGGATCAAGTCAAAGGACCAATCGCTTCGCAGGGAATAGGACAACTAACATCCAATGCCACCTAATAAACAGTTAGTGAACTGTTATATTAGTATACAATGCATTTCATCGAAAATATAGAAAAATACGAAACATGTCAACTTACTTTTTCACGTGGACGTAGGGAAGGAAATAGAAGAAATTATGAACGTAGTCTGCCATTTGCAATCTCTTCTTGAAGAAGTCCACCCTCGTTTCGAATTTCTCGGTTGGGGTCATAAAACTCAGTCTGAAGAATCCAAACCTAATGCCCGGTGGGATCTTATCGTGAATAAATCTGTTGGCATTTGAATAAGGGAGTCAACAAATTTCATCTTATTGGTGACAACAATTTACAATAATAAATAAATAAATACCTTATGTAAACTTCAGCTACTGTTGTTCCCAAAGCTTGCAAGCTGGTGAACTGCACAACGTCTCCTTTTTCCAGCTGGATATAACAATCTTCACCAAAAACTTCTCTACTAATGTACACCGAATAGATTGTTGACGGGGCCATCCTTTTCGCGTGGTCGTATAAAAAACGGCAATGCATTGACATTCCTACAATATCATTATCGCAAAAACTGCTGCATTGAAGTTTTAAAAATCTGACCTCGTCATATCCCTGTGCGAAAATAAAAAATATCGATGAACCGATTCATATGGATATACTTATAGGTGTTTCTTGTCATATAAATGAATGTACTCAGCTACCTTTTCATCAATGTCTACCAGACATTTCGGCCATCCCACAAAACCACCCATTGCATCTGAAACTTTCTCCATCCCCCCCAACTTCATTGGAAGCTCTGGTGATGGTTCAATCACATCCTCTATAATCACCTTCACCATCTCATCATGCAGCTCTTGATACTGGACGAAATGTCCTCGCATAACTCTGTTAAATGTCCTCGCATAACTCGCCAAGTGCTACAAGTTGCCTGCGCTGATCCGAACCTCCTCCTTCCACGTGCAACATGCATTTCTTCCCAAGCTGAAATGGAAAATTATATTGGTAACGAAGTAAATTGAACTTTCTTCGTAATTTCAAAATACTGCATATTACCTCGGGTATGTCTCCAAATGGGTCAGGATTGAAACCACTTTGATGGCTATGAAGCGTAGGAACGTGCGAAGTGACAGTGGACTGTGTGCTTGACGAAGAAGCTTGCTTCCCAAATACCTTCGTCCAACCTACCAAACTCCCCACCGCCCGTGTTCGTCCAGGGTACTCGTCCTTTCCTATGGCCTCTGTTAATATGTCTCGTCGACCATGACATATAAATGTCCCTTGACTCACTTGTTGTTCCAATTCATCCTGTTTGAAAATAAATGCACGTTCAACATAGTCAAAGAGAGTTATGATAATGTTTAATTATTTAATGTAAACATACAACTTACAATTCTGTCGGCCACCTCCCTCATGTAGTCACTCACGTAATCTTTATTAGTCCTTTGGTGCCCCCTCTTCCATACCTCATGCCTCCAAACATCGATGACAGGGTCATCCCCTGGGGATATTAAACCCTGTGCCTCCATCTCAATTTTTTTTGTTGCGACAACATCGGCCTTCGCCTTCTTGTACCCGCTCCGAGACATTGTATGCTGGTACCGGTTTGATTTTACACGCGCAATGTTCGTCTCCCTAAGTTGTAGTGCCTCGGGAGTCAACTGTTGTTCCAAAAACCTCTTCCATTGATCCGTATTAATGTACGAATACATCTGTCTTGGGTCCTCTCCTTGTTTAGGCCCAAAAATATACTTATTTGCGAGCTTACTCTTAAAGTTTCTCCACATAATAGCCGCAGCTCGCATCTCCGTTTTCTTTAACTCCCTAGCTAATTCATTCTGGGGCACATCAAATAATTTCTTCCGAAAAAACAAAGGCCGCTTAATATTTGAACGAAATAGAAACTTTACAATACATCAATTAATATACACCCCAGCGTCTCCTCCCACACCAGCTCTCTATGCTCCTTAGGTACTGACTTCCAGTTATCATATGTAATCGGCACCAGCTTTTTGGCAAGAAGACCTGCAAGTACAGAACATACAACTTAACTATAACTTACACATTTGTCATTCATTGTGTAACCAAACAGTAGGACATTACCAATGTAGTTTCTTAATGATGTCCCTATATCACCGTCAACAGTTCCATTCGGCTCTATCGTCACCGGCTCCTTTGTGCCATCCTTATGCTTCTCGATTAATTTTCTCAGAAGGGTTGCCCCCCCCTTTTCTTACGTGTCTTTGGACAGCCTACGTTGTTACTACTTGTTGGGTGAACCATCGTCCTGGGATTAAACAACATATGCATAAGATGTCATATTCAAATGTATACGTAAACAAGTTCATAATATACACAACTGAAACAAATTCGAGAATAATATGTGTTTCTATATCCCAAAGCGAATATGAAACCGATATTCCCCTGAGTTGAATACCCTAACTAATTGAATACACACCGAAGCTGGAATCAATCGTCTTTTGAATACAATACGAACCCTAACTACGAACTCGACGACAATCGGTAAACTAAATTCAAACAGGGACGAATATCGACGAACACAGTGGAATACAAAATACTGATATACTACCTGTGCGAATAATTTGCACCACGCTGCGAGTGAGATGCCTAGGCGGTCAAAGACGTCAGTTTATTTTTGTTGGGAACGTCACAATCTGTAAGCCAAATGTGGACAAAACATACTTTTACCATAAGATATACGATAGATAGAACAACGCTTTATAAAATAAGCGCTGTTTTATATTGTAAAAGACAGCGCCTCAACGTACGCGCTGTCTTACTAATATTAACACAGCGCTTATATTGAAAGCGCTATTTCTATAGCATCTTTGAAACAGCGCTTTGGCGGAACGCTTTGTCAAGAATGACGGAGGTTTCACTGAAATAAGACAGAATAAGTCATCATCGACCTAAATAAGTACTAGTAGGTGCTTGTCTTGAAAATTTCATCACCATAAATTGTTATAATGAGTTCCAATTCATTAGTTGAACGTTTTTTTGCTGAGATGTCTGAAGAAGAATCCAGCGGATCTGAAGGATATGTTTGTTCCGCTCAAGATTTTATATACCCTTGTGATAATGACGCGGATTGTTTGGGAGAACATAGCTTCAGTGGGGGAAAATACAGACATGATGAAGCAAATAGTAGACAAGGTCCATCTTGAACGCAACATCCAATGTACATGTAAAGCTTGTACCGGTGGGATCCGATCCACACCGACCAAATTGAGGCTAACTTTAGGAAGAAGGCGGCTAAGATTCTACAAGATACCTGGAGAGGGTTGCGATCCGGGAAGTCTAAAGGCCCGAAATGGTTGACCGAAGATCACAAAGCTGCGGGAAAAGCTCGATTTAACACGGACCCAGTGTTCATAGCCCGCAGTGAAAAGAACAAGCAAACTTATTCTGTTCAGCATGCCAGAAATTGGCCCAGCCTTGCACGCATTTGGGTCTAGACCAGCACACTATCACTTGGCGAAGTTGGTAATACATGCTATTTAAAAATAATTCAATTTTCAAAATCATTAATTATAACACATTTATCATTAAATTTGCAGTAAAGGGATAATCAAAGACAAGTGTTGCCAACTGATATGTTTGACAAGAAATACAAGCGGAAGGATGCGACGTATTTGATACCCGACGGGGAGAACAAAAGGGTATTACACTTACCAATTATAATTGCTTATTACATTTGTTTATCTTATTATACTTTATTATCAGTGTTGCCAACTAATATGTTTCTTATTGTATTTTCTTTTTACATTTGTTTCCTATATTCAAAATATTTTGTTTCATTTGTAAAAATGTGCAGAAACAGCTTGCTGATGCTGAAGCTGTGGTCCTGAAGGATCGCGTCGGAGATAAAAGGGTACCTGAGGAAAAGCTGGTTGAGGCCGCTGCAATTGTCATGGGGGTTCACCCGATGTCGGGGATACCGTATCTGTATGGCCCTGCAGCGACATTGGTGTCTGACAAGTTCTCTTCAACGGGCAGCCAGTCGTGTGCGAGCTCGCAGAGATCGAGGGCCCAATCATCGAACGAGAACACTCAGGAGCTGATGCCGCGTTTAGAGCGCATGGAATCCCGACAGGAGGCTGAGATGAGAAGTATGAAGGAAAGCATAGATCAAATGATGCAAATGCATGCTGCTATGATGAGGATGCTCACTAATCCTGGATACCAACCGCCCTCCAATCAAAGCCCGAATGGAAACAACCGTGGTCCGCCTAATCAGGGATCGGATGAAGACAACCGCATAGATTAAGCATTTTAATTTTATTTGACTCGACTTTTGTGTTATTTGACTCGTCATTTTTAATTAAATATGGAAATTTTGAATTTAATATTTGAAAATAATCTAAAATTAAATATAATTCAAAAATAGGAAATTCAAAAAATATGAAAGTTGTGCCGGACAAATGACGGGATGTAGACGGAAAAATAGATGACGGAATTTCGAAGGAATATCGCCGATAATATTTTGAGGCGGAATTGTGCCGGACATATGACGTAAAGCTGAGTAGCGTAAGAATGACGGAAAGTTGACGGTTTCTTTATAGACGGCATATAGATGGAATATTGCCGATAATTTCTTTTGCCGGAACTTTGCCGAAAAGTTAACGGATTATTTGAATAGCGTAACATTGACGGAATTTCGACCGAAACTATTAATAGGGAATTAAGATGGACTAATGACAGAATATATTATTGATGGAACATGGACGGAATTTAGACGGACTATAGACGCAAAATATTGAAAACGGAAATTTGTTTGAATATAGACGGAAAATACTATTGACGAAATTCAGACGGTATTTTCACGGAGAATCTCAATGGATATATGTCGGATTGACGACGGAATTTTAATTAATGGAACCTTGACGGAATGACAACGGAACCTTGATGGAAATAAACGACGGAATGGTGACGGAAAATTTTTACCGTCGAGAAAATTTCCGTCACCTTCATCGTTGAAGGAAAATTGACGGAAATTTGGCTTTTTCCGTCATTATTCCGGCGGTTTCCTGACGTCGGAAATTTATCAAAAATTAGTAGTGATGCATGTATTTATGTTCAAGCTCTAGGATGGAAAAGTAAGCTAGAAATGAGTTTATATGCAATCCGAAGTATTTCATAGCTGATGAAACATATGACTTTAATTCTGAAATTATAGCTTCAGATCAAATTTCATATAGAGTTTGCTAATGTCATCCACAATTGATAACCATGTTTTATAATGACTTAATCACGTATAGAGGTAAGAACTAAGGTAAAAAGACTTGTGTAGTAATCTAAAACGTTGTAAAATAAAAGAAAACATATGATTAACTAATCTCAAAATTCTGAATTTAAATTCTAAAGTGATTTATAAGTTAAAGTTAGTTTATCGGTGGGGATTTGTAAGTTAGTTTAGAAAGTAGTCAATCTTTTATTTAACTAAAGAGTGTAGTATAGAAATCTTTCTAGTATTTATATTGGTTCTTATCTGTCAAGTTAATTTTGAGTGATTTTCTTATCATTTATTTTATGATGCTAGCCATTTCATATTTTGTAATTACATTATTCATGATTTGTGTTTCTATTTCATATTCCATGTTCTATTGTGATACATATGCATATCATGACAATTGACATGACATAAGCATTACCGCATGACATTCATGCACTAGAAAGGAAGATGTTAGGAACGAAATGACGTGAATCGGGATACGAGATATCCTTGGGTTAAAGTCCCTAAACCTGCAAGAAGATCCCGCGAATGGGTGATGGTTGGTGCCAGACCGATGTGAAACATGGCCGGTAGCTTTCCGAGTTGGAAAGTCTACCAGTAGTGAACAATGACTCATGGTTAAACATCAATCATTTACATATCACATGCATCACATTCATTTGTCAATGTGACACTACAAATTTTTGGTTTTTTTCCGACGACAGTAAAATGCTGGAATAGTGACGAAAAAGTGACGGAGAAATCCGAATTTCCGTCACTTTTCCTTCACAATGACGGTGACGGAAATTTTCCCGACGGTAAAAAGTTTCCGTCAACATTCCGTCATTGTTTCGTCGACATTCCGTCGCATTTCCGGTAAATAAAATTCTGTCGTCATTCCGAATGTATCCGGCGAGATTATCCGTCAAAATATCGTCTGAATTCCGTCAATAATGTTTTCCGTCTATATTCAAACAAATTTCCGTTTTCAATATTTTCCGTCTATCTTCCGTCTACATTCCGTCATCATAGTTTCCGTCTACATTCCGTCCATGTTCCATCGATAATATATTCCATCATTAATCCGTCTTAATTCCGTATTAATATTTCCGTCAATATTCCGTCATTATTATTTTCTATTTTTTAATATTTTAATTTTCGATATTAATGTTTATAAAATTTTAATTTTAATTTTAATACTAATTATAAAATATTTAAAACATATTTTTATTTAATAATAAATGTATTGATAATAAAATACAGGTTCATATGTTCCTCAGTGTGAACAAGATAATTCTAATGGCTGGTCTGCTGAGCAAATTTTTGACGGTGAGAGGATTGTAGACTGGACTGGAGAGTCTGGTCATCAAGAGGTATTTTCTTCTTATATAAGCTCATCCTACTGAATCTCAGTCTCTGCATATAACATCTTCTTACTCCTAGCAGCAACCTCAAAAACATGTCTGGTTGTGCTGAGCAGATTTGATCCTATGCTCGAAAACATGTCTGTTAGCAGCAACCTTGAAATCAACTCTCCAAGTTCAACGTCTTTCAGCTGCAGTGAACCAAAAGCTAATGAGAAGTCCTTTGAACATGAACCACTGCTTGAACCAATAGCCTATGTTTGTTACTTGATGTCGATGATATTGATCGCTTCTTGCAGTTAAATCAACTCCAATCTCACTAAAAGTAGAGAAGGTAGAACATACTTAAAGGAGTGGCAGTCGCGCACTTCAATTAATATTTTTCAAAACGTCCGAAATCCCGCGTTAAGGAAAAAATTTGTCCAAATGTCTGAAATCCCGCTCAAATTAAATAACATTTTTCCATCAATATTCCGTCATTTTTCCATCAATCCCGCTCACCATTTTTAATCATTTTTAAAACTAGACGCAACCATTTTTAATCATTTTTAAAAACAGACCATTAGACAGCGTTTGGTTACAAGCGCTGTCTAAAATAGATAATAAGACAGCGTTTGGTTACAAGCGCTGTTTTAAATAGAACATAAGACAGCGTTTGGGTACAAGCGCTGTCTTAAATAGAACATAAGACAACGTTTGGTTACAAGCGCTGTCTTATGTCCACTTAAGACAGCGTTTGGCAACAAGCGCTGTATAAAGTCCACATTAGACAGCGCTTATCCACAAAAGCGCTGTCTAATGGTCTGTTTTTAAAAATGATTAAAATGGTTGCGTCAGGTTTTAAAAATGATTAAAAATGGGTAGAAATTAAAAATGTTTTTTGGAAGATGGAATAGCGACGGAAATGAGACGGAAAAAATGAAAAATATTTCTACCATTTACATGTGACGGAATGGTGATGGAATGCGGAGGGAATTGGGCTACAGTATACACCGACTTAAATTCGACGGAATGTGGGCGCTGTTAAAAGTTCAAATAAGACAATTTTTTTATTTTTTTATCAGATAGAATCATTGTCAATTAGGTTCCGTCAATATTCCATCATTTTCGGATGACGGAATGAAAGGGGGAAAATAACGGAAATGCTTGGATGACGGAATCGAAGGGGAAATATAACGGTAAAAGAAATGACGGAATATAGGGGGAAATGTCACGAAAATATTTCTGCCAATATTTCCGCTCATTGTCTGTCAACTTTCCGTCAATAAAAGTCCGTCGATTTTCCGCGTCAAATTTTGAGACGGAATATTGTTGATGGAATGTTGACGGAAATACAACGATATTTTTTTGTTGACGGAATTTTACCGGAAAAATAACGGATTATGGTCCGTCGGCATTTCTGGTGACGTTTCAGTGACGGAATTTTGAGACGGAAAAAAACCAAAAATTTGTAGTGTGAACATATAATTTGCGGACTAACAGTTGAAATTACGTTTTCCTATAGAGTTGGAAAAACTCACTCCGAAGTATTTTACAGGGAATTCCGAGAAGTAAGTTGAAGTTTCAAAGACATGGGAATTTTTGTATGGTTCACTTTTGTGTAATATAACGTGATGTGCGACTTTCGTGTTGGTTTTTTAACCATTGCTTATGTGACCCCTTTTGTGTATATGGAAATGGGGAGTTCAAGTGTGGGATTGTAAAAAAAACAATGTAACACTGTATTATTAGTAATGTAACTTTCTTACTCGCGTCCTTGGGGTTTCGGGGCGTCACAGATTGAAATATGCTTACACACGAGCAGGCTCTCTTTTTGGAAATATTCCGAGAAGTGTGGGAAGTGGATACAAGCTGGCTGTAGATATCAAGAAATTGTCTGATGTTAATAATGGGGAAGATTCAAACCCTTCCAGGCTTAGGCCTTTTTGGAAACTGTTCTGAAAATTGCCCCTACCAAGAAAGGTGAATTTTTTTGGTTGGGGTTGTTATCACAATGCCTTGGCTGTGGCCAAAACATTGTATGTAAGGAAGCTTCAAATAGACGTTAGTTGTCCCATTTGTAGTTCTGCAGCAGAATTTGAAGATCACATCTTCCTTAAGTGTTGGTGGTCCAAGTCGATTTGGGATAGTTTGAACTTTGATTGGAAAATAGTTCAAAATCGTTCCTGATTGGAAAACTTTGATTTGAAGATCACATCTTCCTTATTTATTTCTTATGTACTAGATGTAATGTGCAGCAAGCCTCGAGGCTTTGCAACTGTTTGTGGAGCTGTTTGGACCAGGGATGGAGCTAGTCCCTTTTTCCTTGGCCTCAAGCCCAAGTTAAAAATAAAAACAATTTATATATATCAAATGTTTTTACGATGCAATTAGAGTTTTAACCCAATTACTCATAGTTGTTTTAATTATGTGAACATTGTGTTTATCTTGTTTAAAACAATTAAATATTGTTCCGAGCAGTTATTTTTTGAATGGTGCTCTTGTTTTGTGGATACTGCCTTATTTTGATAACATTTCTCTCATATTCATAATATTTATTTGAGTTGCGAATATTTTTTTTACTTTCTGAATGTTATTTATATTTTGTGAACGCTTTTTTTTTCTTTTATGTTAATGTTTTGCTCTTTATGTTGTGAATTTTGTGTCGATTATGTGCTCAAACCAAATTTTTAATGAATCCTTTCACTCGTTCCTAAAAGTTAAATGCGGTAAATGAAACTTCACGAAATTGAAAGTTAAATGCGGTCGCAGGAAGATGAAAGAGGCAAGATAATGAACCTTTCATTGAGTTTCAAACTTCACAAAAAAATTTTAATCTTATATAGATTTCAATAATCATGGCTCCATCCCTGGTCTAGACGCTTGCCCTCTAATTGTACTAGTTATCGGCTTCGGTTGAGTTGTCTTTGTTTGTTGTCCTGTTCTTGTGACAAACCCTTATCAAAAAAGAAAACAGTACACTACTGCTGACTCCTTCCCTGCCCCGCTAAACGTCACCGTCCGAATATTTTATTGAAAAAATTTACTCTCTTTTTTTTTTTGGATAAAAATTGAAAAATTTTACTTTTTCTTTCTTGATTAGCAAACTGAAAAAATTTACTTGAAATTACCGTCACCTTACAGAAAAACAGAAAAGGACACTAAACTTTTGTTATCCGCGGCCACAGGCCCGACTAAAATGAGCTGGGCCTTCTTCATTCGAGATAATCAGGCCCAAAGAGTGTGGGTAGTGCCAAGGAATTCACAAATTGATGAATTGCGACGGCTTACACTTGTCGCTTCCGATCTCATTTTTCATTTCAATTTAGATTTACGGTGTCGGAATATAGTTTGGTGGCTGGAAGAAGATGTCAGCAATTCGAGCTGCGACTCTTGCAACCGCAAACAAGATTCTCAATCCGATTATTTTTCCATCCGTTTGTCGCCCGTTTCGTTCTGGACTCAAAGTCACAGTGTTGGGCGGTGGAATCAGCCATTGCCGGATTCAATGTCTCTCGTCCGATTCTGGTGGAGGAGGTGGGAAGAAAGTTTCGGCTAGGTTGTCACAAATGAGGCAGCTGCTGCAGGATGCCGAAGAGAGAGCCTTCAGAGCCGATGATGAGCCCGCCCCCAAAATTACATTAGGTCAAATTACTCATCTACTAAGCTCGATTGTGGATTGGAGCATAGCAATATATTGTGTCGATTTTGATTTTAATTTCTAAAAGTTGTATCAATGGATTGCTTTTTCAAGTAATACTTTTTATATTTATTCCCAGATCATGTCACTGTGAGCTTTGCCAGAAGTGGGGGCCCTGGAGGACAAAATGTGAATAAAGGTTTGTGATTTAAGTTACATTACATGTACGGTACCTGTGGTTACTTATTTCCCACCATAATTTATTTTGCAGTTAACACGAAGGTGGACATGCGGTTTAATGTGAAAAATGCATACTGGCTGAGTGACAGAATCAGAGATCGCATATTGATTATGGTGTGTTAGTGCAGTTTTTGAGTCATAGAACATTATAATGGGGCATTCTGAATGAGATTATTCCTAACGACAGAGAAAGTTAAAGGTCGATGCAGAGCTAACATGACCAGTGTTATGAAAAAACGGATATGCATTGCTTGGAAATGCTTAACTAAATTACCAAAAATGCACGACTCTTGTCCTCCTTTTGTATATAATTTGCATAAATGTCAAAATTATTACAACTAAGTGATAGCTACTTGTATGATTCTAAATGAGCTAACGCATTGGTCATCATAGCTTCATAATGTCATGTGTTGTTTGTCTTTGATCATTGGATAGGAAAAAAACCGGATCAACAAAGATGGCGAGATAGTTATTTCTTCAACAAAAACTAGAACTCAAAAGTTAGTATGTGCTTACATAACATCTCTTTTCTTCGTATGGTTGTTAGTTTTTTCGTGATTGTTTCATAATCGACTTTTTTTCGACAGAGGTAATATAGAAGATGCTTTGGAGAAAGTACAGGTAACAACAAAAAGTACTTGCTACTTGTTCGACGTATATGTATATATATATATATACGGAGCGCGCCCCTATGAAAAAATTAAGTGTATATATATATATACACTTAATTTTTTCATTCGCGGTTCCTTACCAATATAGAATAGGTGATTGGAATCATGATGTTTATTCGCCACCTATTGGTAGGCAATTATCGATGCTGCTTCATATGTACCACCACCCCCTTCTGACGAGCAAAAGAAGAAAGTTGAAAAGCTGTAAGCAGTTGTATCATCAAACAATTTGTTTTGTATTGCTTCATGTTTGTCTGCTTGTTAACAACTTTATATGGTTCTTTCACTGCCTACAGCTCTGCCATTGGGGAGCAGAAACGGCTAACGAACAAGAAAGTCCTCTCACAGAAAAAACAGTTTAGACGAACTAAAGAGAGCTGGGATTAGTAGCCTCCCGCGTTGTTCGAAATCTACATATGAAAACTCGAAGACATTTTAGACGCACATAAATCAATATGGGGAAGGGGAACAAGCAATGACGCTATGCTCAGATGGTGAATGGCTGTTCTGTCATAATCTTAATTTATTTTGATCACTAGTAAACGACCCTAATAGTCCAGCCAGAAGGCCTTGCATAATATTTGTTGGTCGTGCATCACATTTTCAGCAAATTGCTGTTGACAAGTACTCCCTAGCTTCTTATGTACAACAGAAATTCTGTCAAAAATCTTCTTTTAGAAACAAATGTTAACTCCTAATGCTATATATAAAAGCTGTTAACATTAAGAGTATTTTCAGTATTTGGTGTTGACTCTAATTGAATGGCATTGGTCCCTACAACTACAATAGTGAATGAAGACATGGGAATATTTTAGGTACCCAAAAGCCTTTCTGTTCTGGGGTTGCGAATTAGCAAAGCACGCGATGACTCAACTGCTCGTCACCGATTCACATAAGGAATGTTGATGCCAAACCACGAGGGCTTCTTTCACCTTTGCATTTTTTCTTATTGGGCTTTGACTTGGTAAAGCTGAGATTCAGAGATATCTTTGGAGGTGAACGAAAGCCAAATAATTTTGCGAAATGAGGAGGGTTTTTTCTTCTTTTGGGCTATTTTGATGCTTTGACCCATAACTAGCCACAAGTTTACACATTCCAACACAAACCGGACAACATTCAAAAGAGAATCGAACACAACTAAAACAACATTTACGTAAGTAAACTAAACATAAAACTTTAGGGAACAGACCATTTAGTTCACATCTCGAATTGGACATGCCCTCCTGCTATGACATATTTAATGGCATATCTTGCATCTCTTAATTCGCCTAGGTACATATGAAGAAGAAGCTCCTCCTTTACTATTGGATTGGCCGAGATTCCTCTGATTCATCTCATTACGTCTCCGCCTTGCCGAATTTCTACTAACTATTTCACGTCTAAACTCACGGTTAGGAACATGGGAAAGTCCCTCATCCGGCCTCTAAAAGTGCTCACGTACCAATGCAGCCAAATAGTAACTCTAAGTCATGTTGTAAGCTTTCAGCGTATACTCATGAGAAATGAACTATGCGTACACATGCACGCTAACATTCTATGACTGCAATGTAAATGAAGTAATATTAGTTCTCCACGGGAACATGTTCTTGGTTTGACACGAACGGTGTACCTCCCATGCTTTCTTGTCGCGACCACATCATAAACTCCGTGCGACACTTTATATAGCGTCACTCTGTGGTAGTCTGCAGTGGCGGACCTACAGCCAACACATTGGGGTCATTTGCCCCCATTAGTTTTTTCATTTAGTCATTTGTTTTTGGATAATTAGACTAAAATTTGTTTACAAATATAGAGAATACCCTTGTTGCCCCCACTAATTTCTCAAAAAACCTGTTATGCCCCCAATAAAATGTGAGCCTAGGTCCGCCACCGGTAGTCTACCCATGTTCGAAGTTCCTCCAACCTGTTGTAATAGGAAACAATGAACTGTAGCTATCTTATGCATCTCGACGCTTGTTGAAGTACGCACTCATCTTCCTAAAGGTGAACATAACCAATATATAAATAGGTAAATCACGCGCGCCCTTAAGAATGTTATTATACGGCTCCAAAGTATTGGTGGTCATTGACGCCCATCTCATACTACCGTTATCAAACGCCACATGCTATAACACTTTGACTATATTGCCCAACCACCTTTGGACCTCAGGTTTATCTTGCATGAATTCATTCAACTGTAAATATTCAACTTCAAATTTATGCTCTTTCCTCTCACATGCCAAGTTTTTCTTTCAAAGTAGAGTCCTTCAACTTGGTGTTGAAATTGCCATGTAAGTGCCCAACCCAAATACAATGGTATTTAGGAGGCTACCTATCTGGCTGCTGCATAGCAGCTAGTATTTGAGCGTGCCTATTAGAAATCAGGCGCAAGCCCTTGCGTGAAGTGACACCAGCGCGAATCGCATGTCATGAACCACTTTCAGTTTGAAGTGTTTCTGTTCTCCCTTAAGGCAAACGTGATAAGCATAATGTGATTATTTGCGACTAAAGCAATTGCAACCAACAGCTTCCTGTGGTACTTACCATACATATGTATGTCGTCGTTGGAAAACACATGACGAAGATGCCTGTACGCATGAATGGCTGCTGCAAAAGCCTTAAATACATTGATTCACTTGAACAATATCAGCTTCATCCCATCTGACAATTGTTTATGGACTTGAAAGAACCAAAACCTGCATTAATAGGTCAGCTTTGTGAACGAGTCTTCTTAAGTTCCAAATAAGTTTACCATTGCTTGTTACTTGGTTTGTCAAGACTTAAAGTATGATATGTACAGCCCATAGCCTAATTTTTTTTTTTGCTTGTACCTGTGTTGCTCTGAACCTCACTTTTTCATTCATGGCATCCCAAATTTCCCTAGCAATGTACTTCCTAATCAGATGGATGTTTTCATTCGAAAAATGTGTCTTTCTGTCATATATGGTTTGCTCGTACCTGCTAGTAGTTGGTTCCTCGTAGTGCAAATATGTGAACACTCAATTGACAAGCGTCTCGACCCTGTAGACATCCGAGCACCATTAAAGTAGGGTTAAACTTTCTTATCTTATATTCCACCCACTCCATTATGGAGTACTTATTCACATCATATTTAATATCGGCTTTTGTACGTAATTTAGTTTTATCTGCAAGTGACGTGGGAGGCCGGCCATAATTTCCTCCCAAATATTCGGCAAGTTGATATGTTCTCCACGTCGTATCATCATCAAATGATGTGTGTTCCAATACATATATCTCGGTTGTACTTTTTCAAAGTTGGCATTCTTAACGACGACGATTTCCAAATGCTCCATCACATCTAGATTATACTCGTAGGCCTTACAAAAGCACATTAAAGCATACGCTAAATAAACATTTACAGTCAACTATTTCATCGAGCAAAATAACAAAAAATACTGACAATTTATTTACAACTAACAATCTTCAAAGAGATATCTGAAAAAGGTTGTGTAGCAGCTTCAAAACTCTCGATATTATAGGAGAATGAGAGAACTTTTGATGGAAACGAGGGAAAACGAAGAAGAATTCCTCATTTTTTTATGGACCAAAACACCAGGTTTTAGGGATCCAATTTATTTTGGAAACTAAGTTCCGGGGATTTGATTATTTTATGAAACCAAATTTGTGTTAAACTGGTCACTTTCGCGCCAGCTTGAACCAGTTTTAGTAAAAGTCGGTGTCCTAGGTTCCAGTTGGTTAAAAAATCAAACTAATCCGTTCATATGGTACCAGCTTTTTAGAAAAGGGGCCAAAACAGATATGTGGCATTCGGGTCATTTAGTAAAATAGCAAACGCAAAACGGGCAATTAAAAAAACTCTGAACTCTCTCGCGAAACTCTGAGTTACGTTTTGTTAAGTTTTTTTGCCCTGTTTTAGTTTACGCGTTTACCAAATCCCTCATTCGAGTTTCAGGTATCCCCGATTGTCTTATTTGTAAAGAAATCGGTACCCTACATATCACTTTGCTAGGAAAATGAATACATGGGGATTTTTTGACACGCTGACGTATCGCGTGAAAAACTTATAAACGATGTACCGATTTTTTAAAAGAAAAACAAAACCCATTTTGATTTCATGCAAAATCTAGTAAATAACAAACACACCAGTTATCCGTGAATGGAGTGCCATTGGCTTTTATGACCAGTTTTGGCAGCTTGTGCGACCCTTGTTGAGCCTAGTAACAAAAATGACACCACAATTCATAAAGAACTTTAAAAAGTCAGTATGTCAAAAACCAAAATTTTTTTTGTTGATCTAGGTACATGAGAGAAGATTCTACACTATTCCATAATTGTATGAGCCTTGTGGGTTTTATGTTTTGCCTAGGTCAAGTTCAACCTATTGATCTCGCCTGGTTAAGGAACCAGTCAATCTGCGTCGTTGGACCACCAGGAACAGGCTCGAAAATTTATGTTTGAATTTTTGTAATGAAGAACAGTTGTTGCAGTAAACACTGGAGAAGTAATCCTCGACCACACAATCACAAAGTAGTGTTTAGGAGACTATAAGCAGTGCTTAAAACCGAGTTAGACTGTCCCTAATGGATACCAAGAGCGGAGCGTGTTCTGAAAAGTATGCGAGCCCTCGACTTCCACCAGCTTCATCTTGTGCCCTTGAATTCTTAAATTAATTGAAGTAGTGACGAACTATTTCTTTTTCGCCTCTAGAATAGTATCAATGAAGAGAGGGTCGATAGTAAGTCAAAACATTTATAATACCGGTAAAATACCGGGTCGAACCAAGAGGAGCAAGCTAAGCACATGCACTATATAAGATTGTGTTTCTATTCGGCTATTCTAAATCAAAATGTATAAGGGTTTATATAATCTAAATCTTATGTGGCGAGTAATTGAGGATAAAAGATAAGTAAGAGGTGTTTCGAGGGGTTACTCCCCTCCTTGGCATTTCCCAATGATCACATACACGATATTCAAACATTTCATGGTAGTCAAATAGTATTGAACCTAGTTCACTTCAATCCCGTAGAAATGATCATATTCACTACATCCAAACTATCCCTAAGGTCGTTCGATTCTTAAGTCTAGTTTTAAGATTCAACATGTTACTTAGGCATTTCATCAAACACTTAGTAGCATGACATGTATAAAGAGCATAGTGAACATGAATTTGACACCATTCGATGGGATTAATTGATGATTCGCTTAATGACCAACTCCAATAAATCAAATATTCAATCCTAGGCAAGCGTCCATATCCTAAGGTTCACTCTCATGCTTAAGATATAGATCATTTTCTCCATCCTAGAACTATTCCCAAGGGTTTCCAAGTCCTAAGTTCAAGTTTTAGTCCAAGTTGTCACTTAGGCATTTTATCAAACACCTAGAGTGCATAACATTCATAACACAAGAGAAAATCAAATCAACAATCATCCATATGAATATCAATGTATATATGTGATCAAAGAGTACCAAGGAGAGTCATAAGACCCTCAAAACACAAGATCCACTACTCACACATCATGTAAGACAACATGGTGTGAGTAGGGTTTATAGCAACAACAATGAGAATGGAAGAGGAATAGAAATAGAAATAGGATGGTTAATCCTAATGTCTCCCTTTGATCTTCTCCTTAGTTGGATGATGATTGATGACCTTGGTTGACCTCTTTTCTTGATCTTCTTGTCCCCAAAAACCTCCACACTTGGTCCAAAAAGCTTGCTTTCTATTTATAGCCTCGAAAATGAGATTTCTGGGTTTTTGATCCAGTTGGTCGACTGGACATCCAGTCGGTCGACTGGATGGAGTGATTTTTCAATGCCTTCTGAGTCTCTTATCCAGTCGGTCGACTGGCTGATTTCAGTTGACCGACTGACACTTTCCAAGCCGTTTTGGAGGTCGTCCCGTCCGAAATTGGTCTTGGCGTCAACTAGAGAGTTATTGCCCTTTGCGTTAGCTTTCCAACAAGCTTTGAATCAATCAATTCGGACACCGTATGCGCCCTGGGTGTCCAAAACAAGTTGCAAAGGTCACGAAGAAAAACAATCTGATGAGCTGCTGAGTTTTTACACAGTCGGTCGACTGGACTTTCAGTCGACCGACTGGGGCATTTTTTGGTGATCTTCCTATCCGAATTTGGTCTTGGTGTAAACTACAAAGTTGTAGCCCTTTGAAATACCTTTCCAACAAGCTAACGATCAGCCAAATCGGACACCGGATGCGCCCTAGGCGTCCAAAACAAGTTGCAAAGGTCAATATGCTCGGTATTGCCCCGAAACTCCTTGTTTTGCGCCGAAACTCAACCAATCTTCACATTTAGGCCTTGACCATGGGGGAAACTTGTTTTCTACCTGAAATGTAGAGATATAGGTCAAATGACATCAAAATAATGTCGGAAACGACCCAAAACTATAGTGAAGAATGGCCATAAATCAGTCGAAAACTCGACTGATCAACACTCCACACTTAAGTTTTGTTCGTCCCGAACAAAGTATGAGAATATGTCAAGGTCATGCAAATGTCGAAATGCTAGTGGTGCTATGTTTTTCGTATATTTGCCTCACTAGATTTCACAAGGTCTCGATCATTATTTCTAAACATTTTATTGAAAGAAAAATGACAAGTATGTACAATCTAACTAGCTCCTTTTCGTAGGCGTTACGAATGCATTTAGCATATGCATTAAGCCTTTAAACCCTAGGCTACCCTAGTGGACGAGTTATAGTCTCGTGAGAGTTTTCAGAAAAGGGAATACTCACAAATCCCATATGCACCTATCCCATGAGAATGAATGCAAGAGTGTTCAACCAAGGCTAGGATTTCTCAAAACAAATTCCTCACCCCAAGCTAGGACTACCATCACAATATCATCAAAAGAACTTTTGAACCACTTTGAGTAACCATGAGGTTGTGCATTCAAGATCATCAATACTAGAGCTATCAAATATCTCATCCAAAGTTCCACTCATTTTCAAGGCAATACAATAGAAGCAAAGTTAATAGTTTTGCACAAAAGAGTGTCAACCGCTCACATATGCTAGCTAGGGCTAGTCCATTGGCTCACGACATGGAACTCATTCCCAAGTTTTAGGCGCTTAAGCCATAATCCATAAGGGAAGAGGAATTCGACACTAGAGTTCTCAATAAACACGCATAGACCAAATGGTAACTCCCGTGCAAGCACATGGGTCGTCCAAGAGTCATTCCAACTAGCACACAATGCAAAAGATGAATCCCGCAAAAATGAAAAATGGAGGAAAACATAGAGTCAAGTTTTAAGTGTTTCTTATTTTCTTTTTGAAATGGCCTTTGGCCTACAAATGCTTTCGAGGGGGAACTTTTCTTCCTAACCCCCGGCATTTGTATCATTTTTGAAGCAAAACTTCTCGTGTACATCGAGAAAGTTCTTAGTCGGGGCTTTGCCCTCTTTGACCACAAAAACTTTTTGTTGGGGCCTATTTTTCACCCTCTTTTGACTCCACACTTAAAACTTGACAATATGTTCAAAAAGTGTATGGAATGCGCGGGAAACAATCATAAGCAAGTCACTAAATTAGAAAGAGCTCAAGTCACCAAGGAGCATACAAGAGGTCTAAGTTTTTCGTGAAGAGTTTTTTTTAAAAGTGCTTGCTAAAACTCAATCCAAGGTATTTCAACGATAATACTTAGAGAATTAGATAGACAAGGGATAGCAATGATATTGATTCATAAGAATGCACATTCAAGGGACTAGGTCGATTCTAAGTTCAAGATCCAATAAATGTGACAAGTAGGCTAGATGTGATTTATAGGGATTTAGAATCGATAGTCACAAGCCTATGTGGTTAAAAACACTCTCATGTTAGGGATAGAATACATGAATGCAAGTGTTCATTCAAACATGGTAGGCATGGCATGAAATGAGTGAACTATGCGACTACCCACTCCACACTTAAGCATAGCTTAGTCCCTAAGCGCAAACAATGAAGAAAATGAGATATAGGCGCATAGGAACTCCCCTCGTTTGTAGATGTGCCCCACCAATAGAAAAAACGCCATTGTGCTAAACGTGATTGTACATGATGCAAATAACTTCTTTGATGACAAGAGGACATGAGAGGTTAAAAATAACAAGTGGCATACAAGGTCATGCAACGCAAGTATGAGCAAGAGAGCATCACAAGTCACATGATAACATCATGGCGTAAGTTTCATAGAATACAAGCAAGGAAAGTAATCTACATCCTCCATAATGTGCACAAGGTATCTTAAGTGCCAAGAAAATGTCAAACTAGAGTCATAGCATGGTATAACAATTTAGTTCCACTCTAGTAGACACCAATAAAGCACATGAGCACTAAGGGCAACATCATTAAGCATGGAAAGATCAAGGGAAAGTTAGAGGGGTGTGGTGATGTGAAGTGGAATTGGAGTGAGTAGATACTCACTCCACACTTAAAATTTGACCCACTAATCACACATATCACACTCCACACTTTAGGGCCTTAGCTACTCAAAATCATGCCAAACACTTAAACATATATAAGAACAAGAATGAAACACTTACAAACAAGTTTCCCTCCCGCGAGGGCCTAGTTTTTCCCGTCTTGGCAAAGACGTAGCAAAGCGCCCCATAGAATCACTCGTTGAGAAGTCCTTTGCTAGGATCCCTTCTCACGGGGCCTTGGATTTGGTTGTGTCAATCCACCTTCAAGTCCCATTTGAATTTCCTCCCATCAAGCCTACAATGGACTTTCCTTTGGGAGCATGACCCCTTCAAATATGAAGATCCCTTAAGAAATAAGGGGTCATGGGAGCTTTTTCCGATTGACCTTTGAAAAGGGCAAGAAGCTCCAAAACTTGTCTCGAGACAAAGTAGTGAAGAAAGGGTCTTCATAACTTGTCTCGAGAATGATGGGCATCCCTCCTTCTAATTTTTCAATCGATTCCTTGGGTGCCCCATCCTCAATATCCCTTCCTAAAATTTTGTCTTCTTCTATGCGAGGTGGCTCTTTCATTTCTTCCATGTAAACCTCAACGAAGTCTCTATACCCTTGAAGACTTTCAATCTCTATATGCTCTTCCTCTATCTTGTCCTCATCAAGGAATTGGGATTCACATTCAAGCTCGTTCGTAGCGGGAGGAGGGAGTTCTTCTTCATCAATAAAAGGTGTTTCCTCTATGTAAGAGGCATCATCATTGAAGAATTCCTCATCGGAGAGTCGAGGCGTTGATGGGATGGTGAACTCTTGCATATTCTCACTCGAATGGTCTTGAGATGTGCTAGTAGCGTAGGATAATTCACTTATGTGTTCCATCTCGTCTCCGTTACAAGGTTCACCGTCCTACCCTTCATTAAAAACTTGGGTCGCGACTCTCCAAAACATATCTTCCCCTTCTTGATCCCGTTCTTCCCTTGAGGCATTAGATTCAAGGACTTCTTCTTCTTCGGTGACCTCCTCTTCCTCACCCAAGTTCTTAATGTCAATTGCTTGTTGTGCCATCTTAGCTTGAAGCTTATCCATGCGAGCATCCATATCTTGGTTAAATTGTTCCATCTCCATTAATTGAGCTCGCATGTCTCTATGTATCTCCTCTTGGTTTTCAAGGAATGTGGCAAGCATGGCTTCTATATTGGAGGGCTCACTTGAAGGTTGAGGAGGTTGAGGGTATGGAGGGTAGGAGTCTTCAATTTCAAAACATTGACTATCATTCCAATTTTGAGTGTAGGTATGTGATGGATGCCAAGAGTTTTCCGAATAGGCGTTTGGTTGCTCCTCTTCTTGATCATCCCCATTCAAATTATAATAACTAGTTTGATAGCCATGCTCTTGGTAATTCCAATATGGTTGCTCCTCCTCTTGATAGTATTCTCCATTAGAAAAGACTTGTTGGTTGTGGTTGTACATCCAATAGTCTTCACAATGGGCATTTTGTTGATCCTCTTCATAATAATCTCCATTGTGAATGACTTGTTGGTTGTAGTGATCCATCCTCGCAAAACAAGATTAACTTAAGTTAGTAAGGGATATGAGAGAATAAGAAGAATATACAAGTATAAGAAAAAGGAAAAATATTCACAAGAATAGTCGGAACTTCCACACAATCTAATCTAGGGATGTGCTAACTAGTTGCTCCCCGGCAACGGCGCCATTTGACGAACTATTTCTTTTTCACCTCTAGAATAGTATCAATGAAGAGAGGGTCGGTAGTAAGTCAAAACATTTATAATACCGGTAAAGTACCGGGTCGAACCAAGAGGAGCAAGCTAAGCACATGCACTATATAAGATTGTGTTTCTATTCGGCTATTCTAAATCAAAATGTATAAGGGTTTATATAATCTAAATCTTATGTGGCGAGTAATTGAGGATAAAAGATAAGTAAGAGGTGTTTCGAGGGGTTACTCCCCTCCTTGGCATTTCCCAATGATCACATACACGATATTCAAACATTTCATGGTAGTCAAATAGTATTGAACCTAGTTCACTTCAATCCCGTAGAAATGATCATATTCACTACATCCAAACTATCCCTAAGGTCGTTCGATTCTTAAGTCTAGTTTTAAGATTCAACATGTTACTTAGGCATTTCATCAAACACTTAGTAGCATGACATGTATAAAGAGCATAGTGAACATGAATTTGACACCATTCGATGGGATTAATTGATGATTCGCTTAATGACCAACTCCAATAAATCAAATATTCAATCCTAGGCAAGCGTCCATATCCTAAGGTTCACTCTCATGCTTAAGATATAGATCATTTTCTCCATCCTAGAACTATTCCCAAGGGTTTGCAAGTCCTAAGTTCAAGTTTTAGTCCAAGTTGTCACTTAGGCATTTTATCAAACACCTAGAGTGCATAACATTCATAACACAAGAGAAAATGAAATCAACAATCATCCATATGAATATCAATGTATATATGTGATCAAAGAGTACCAAGGAGAGTCATAAGACCCTCAAAACACAAGATCCACTACTCACACATCATGTAAGACAACATGGTGTGAGTAGGGTTTATAGCAACAACAATGAGAATGGAAGAGGAATAGAAATAGGATGGTTAATCCTAATGTCTCCCTTTGATCTTCTCCTTGGTTGGATGATGATTGATGACCTTGGTTGACCACTTTTCTTGATCTTCTTGTCCCCAAAAACCTCCACACTTGGTCCAAAAAGCTTGCTTTCTATTTATAGCCTCGAAAATGAGATTTCTGGGTTTTTGATCCAGTTGGTCGACTGGACATCCAGTCGGTCGACTGGATGGAGTGATTTTTCAGTGCCTTCTGAGTCTCTTATCCAGTCGGTCGACTGGCTGATTTCAGTTGACCGACTGACACTTTCCAAGCCGTTTTGGTGGTCTTCTCGTCCGAATTTGGTCTTGGCGTCAACTAGAAAGTTATAGCCCTTTGCGTTAGCTTTCCAACAAGCTTTGAATCAATCAATTCGGACACCGTGTGCGCGCTGGGCGTCCAAAACAAGTTGCAAAGGTCACGAAGAAAAACAATCTGATGAGCTGCTGAGTTTTTACACAGTCGGTCGACTGGACTTTCACTCGACCGACTTGGGCTTTTTTTTGGTGATCTTCCCGTCTGAATTTGTTCTTGGTGTAAACTAAAAAGTTGTAGCCCTTTGAAATACCTTTCTAACAAGCTAAAGATCAGCCAAATCGGACACCGGATGCGCCCTGGGCGTCCAAAACAAGTTGCAAAGGTCAATATGCTCGGTATTGCCCCGAAACTCCTTGTTTTGCGCCGAAACTCAACCAATCTTCACATTTAGGCCTTGACCATGGGGGAAACTTGTTTTCTACCTGAAATGTAGAGATAGAGGTCAAATGACATCAAAATAACGTCGAAAACGAGCCAAAACTATAGTGAAGAATGGCCATAAATCAGTCGAAAACTCGACTGATCAAGTAGCAATGCCGACATTTGAAATTCTGAACCTGTAAGTCTTCCCTTGTTCCAATGTAAATATGTAACCAATCCAGGCACGTCCATTGATGAGAAGAGTGAAGACCATCATGTCTTGAAAGTGTTCTCCATATGTCCAACAACCTTCTAAAGATATAGTGATAGGTTTTGAACCAGTCTCCGGCGAGCACAGTAAAATCTCCAGCAGGTGGAGGGAAAATAACTGGGGTGCGTGGATAGCTGTAGATTCAGATAGAGTTGTGGGCTCCAACAGTTTTGTAGAGTGCTAAAAGTAGAAGTAGCTGTCAATCTGATCTTTGGCTTGCAGAATGTATGTCAGTAATGATCATCAAGTGACCATATATCAGTGACTTAGTATTTGCATATTGCTTCTCTTGTTGCAACCTATGAATCTTTTTGATGCTTTGAATCTCAGCATTCTCTCTAATTTGTTTAGTATTGGCTTCGCAAACATTGAGCAACTTCACTCTTTAGGGGAATACTCAATCATGGTCCCGCCCCACCACAGAGATTTCAGAAATAGCAAGTGCTTTAGCTGAATCTCTTTCAGTCAAATTCAAGGTACACTTTTCACATATTCTTCCTCCAGCATCCTCAAGCTTAGGAATTCCAAGGATCTCCCGTTAGCTCTACCACAGGTTTTTTAAGCTCTTTGTTTTTCTTTAACTCAGCCCAGAAGAGATTGTCTACTATTCCGAACTTAGAAACTTGGACATGTTCGGTTAATTCTTCAAAAACCAGAATTAACCGAACATGTCCAAGCCAGTTTGTCAAAAATGCCCCACATGTCCATTTCCTTAATTAACCGAGCACTGATTCCTTAAAAATAGGGCAATTAGGGTACTTGAAACTTAAATGGAGTATTTTGTAAATGTGCAAATTCAAGGGCAAAATAAAAAAACTATGTTTTCTTCCACAAGATAGAACTATTTTAAAGAATTAGCACAAAGTTATTTCACTACGCATTAAAATTAAATGAGAAAACTAGAATATAGAATTTGAAAGTTTATAAGAAAAATTTAGCATAAAATATTACAACGGATTATTATTTGACTGTATGCCGTATCAAGGATTGGGGAGGCAAATTTGTGGAATTACAAAAGAATGGAAGGGGAGAACGAGAGGAGGGTTCATGAATAATAACGAAGGAACGAAAGAAGATATAATAGATTAAGAACTGAATATTTCATTGCTTAATGTTTGCCTCGTACATAAATCTTTTTACACTCAACCTAATACAACCGTATCTTCACAGTTATCAACTTATCATATAAATAATTAGGGAAATGATTAAATGAGAACCAATATACTATACGAAAACTTCGGCCCGTGCTATATAAGTTGGATCAAAACAATCCTAGCCCATATTGACATGTTTATTAAACTGATTAACTAAAAATATATTAATATAGGGGTGTATTTGACGTTACCATTTCTAATTAAATTATATTTACTTGTAATCAAATCACGATCCCTGAAAATCAAAAAATTATAATCGATTATCTGTTGTGATAATTATGGAAATGGAGAAGAAATTCAAAGGTAGAAGAAGAATATGAATATGTGAAGGAAGGAAAGCAGAGAAGAATAGTATTTCTTATTTTATTGATGTTGATAATCATATACAAATGATCCCTTTATATATGGAGTACAAGGATACATGAAAGAACTAGAAATAAATATAGGGGAATAAATTGAGTACATGAAAGGCTAAAGGACATTGGATAATGAAAAGCGTCATCCAATATATTATGACAATATTCATAACACTCCCCCTTTGGATGACTCGTACAAATATTATGCCTCATTAAAACTTTACTAGGAAAACCGAGTGGGAAAAAGCCTGGTGAAGGAAAAAGAGTACATAATTGTATATTACACATAAATGTTACCTCATTAAAAACCATATTTAGGAAAACCATAAGGGATAGAACCTAAAATAAGGAAAAGAGTGTAACGCGTATTCTCCCCCTCAATGTGGACTTTAACATAAATCTCTAAGCTTTCGCATGCCGAATTTATAAACCAATTTCTCAAAGAGATCGAGCTGTGGGAAGTGCCTTTGTAAACAAATCGGCTAAGTTGTCACAAGAACGAATCTGGCAAATATCAATCTCTCAGTTCTTATGAAAATCATGTGTAAAGAAGAACTTTGGAGAGATGTGCTTTGTTCTATCTCCCTTTATATACCCATTTTTAATTTGAGCTATACAAGCAACATTATCCTCAAATATAACAGTAGGGCTTTCTTTGTCGCCTGCAAGATGACATGATCCTCTGATATGATGGATTAAAGACCTCAGCCACACACATTCACGACTTGCTTCATGAAGTGCTAATATTTCAGCATGATTAGAAGAAGTGGCTGTAATAGTCTATTTGGTAGAGCGCCAAGAGTAAAAACATAACCCGTTTGTGATTGCGCTTTATGAGGGTCAGATAAATACCCGCCATCGGCATATCCAAGTAATCCTGATTTTGAGTCTTTTGAATAAAATAAGCTCATATACGTTGTTCCTCGAAGATATCTGACGGACACGTCGTCGTGTGCCTGCAAATTACAATTTATAAGTCCACTACTTTAGCCTTACTATTGGATTAGTAAAGCGGTAAGTAGGGGTCGAACCCAAGAGAATTAGTGGATAGAGTTGTTCTTTCGAAAATGGAAAATTTAGTAAGACAGTTGGGGTTGGTTGTGGTTTTAGTACTGAAAAGTAAGTTTTTTGGAAACAACCGATTTCAATATCAACCGTACAACATACGTTTTGGTTTGTCGCACGCTGTGTTTCAAGCGCAATACGTGCCAAAGTATATGTTTGATTGATGCTGAAAACTGCTGTAATGAAAGTAAAAGTGCGGAAAGTAATGGTACAAAAAGTAAGACTGAAAGTAATGGAACTGAAAATAAAAGTACTGAAAGTAAAGTTAGGTGCTTGAAAGTAAAAGCTAGTTGCTGAATGTAAAGTACTGAATTGAAGTTGTTGAAAGTAAGACTGTAAGTAAATGACAAGTTGGTGTTTTGATCAAGAGAAGGATTTGGTCTAGGGGCTTTATATCATAGCTTCGTTCATCATCGACCTCTAATGATCATACTAAGTGTTCTAAGGTGTAGGTTGTTTCCTTTCGAGACTTACCCAAAGCAAGACTTTTTCAAGCACATGCCACACTGGCTAATCCTTTTCAAGACATAGCTTACTAGTTCTAGCTAGGCTAATTCCTCCTTTCGAAGTATCTTAGCCTAAGTGCATCCACTTGATCAATCATTTCCGATCAACCAAGTGGTGTTAAAGAGGGGAAGAACTACTTGGAAGAGCTTTGCCCTTTCGATGCATCTACTCAACCTAGTTATGTTCAACCCGAATATATGGCACAAAGAACTAGTTAGAACACTAAGTAGCATTAAGTAAAGGGTCTAGAATGGTTTTATGATACAAAAAACCCCTTCAACCGAATGAAGAGTTAGCTACGAATATTCATTGAAGTGAATACCATAGCTAGTACAAAGGAAAGTAAATGGTTTTCGAAAATGAAAGACAAGAACAAGTAAGGTTTTGGAAAAGTAACTCAAGAACAAGTAGAGAGAAGTTGGAGCTTTTGATATCCAAATGTGTGTAGAGTGTTTACAAGCCTTGTGAGTGCAAGTGACAAAGATCTAAGCTAGTGAGATAAGTGACCAAGTATCCAAACTTCCAAAACATACATGGATCAAGAGTTATGATTTCAAGAGCCAAGCTCTTCTATTTATACGCAAGGGAGTGAGGCAAATCAACTAGGCATGGGCACTCCTCAAAGTCCAGTCGCCGGCCAGCTGTCCTCTTCTCAAAGCAGCCGGTATGGTCTCCCAAAGCCGCCGGCTAGGTGTCTTCCCAAAGCCGCCGGCCAGGTGTCTTCCCAAAGCCGCCGGTATGGGCTTCTCCTACAAGGGATAGAGTAGAAGAAATCCAAGGTCAACATCCATTAATTACTGGCCAGAGCTTGATCGGTTTTGGCCTGAATTTGATCGGAGCATGGCTGGCCTTGTTGCACTCATCGGAGCTTGATCGGAGCTCGGCCGGAGCTTGGCCGGAGGTTGGCCGGAATTTTGGTCAGAGGTCTTTTGCTTTTGGATTGTGGATTTAGAATGCTGAGGCAATTCTAAGCCTAATGGTCGAAGTCGTTTTGCCGGAATCTGCCCGGAACCTGGTCGGAATCCCAAAACGGCCGGAATTGCCCTAGTTTGGCCTTGATCGGGCTTGAGCTGGTTCCACTCGGGCGTTTTGTCTAGGAATTGAGATTGTCCGAGAAGTTGGGCGTTTCAAACAACTTGGTCGAGCCAGATTTGCCAGATTCGCCTGTCTTGTCGAGCGACTTCGTTTCGGTGCCTATGCGCGCGGGGCCTTTGCTTTGGAATTGAGCCAACTGCCAATCTGCTCGGGCGTTCTCCTTGGTTTTTCGACATTGTCCACCTTATTTTCCATTTTGATAACATTGCTCGAGGCGGATTCGTCAGATCAGATGGTTTGCTCGAGCAACTTGAATTCAGTGCAAGACAGCTCGGCTGGGCACTCAGCACATCCGGACGCTGGACTCGGGCACTCGGCCTGGGACCTCTCGGCGCAGCCTGGTAGTGAAGTCCGGTCCCAGCTGGGCAGTTTTGACTTGTGATCCATTTTTAGCACAAAACTCCTCTTTTAAGCTTGTTTCCACCTTAGACCTTCAAGAATCCCTGTAAAGTAAAACGACACTAACAAGTAAGAGTTCAAAGGATAAAGTGTCGTTTAAGGTGGGTTTAGTTGACTCGATGAATCGTATAAATACGGTCCATCAATATCTTAAAATTTGTTTAATGTCAGTCCAATGTCTTCGAGTTGGAGAAGAACTATATCTTGCTAGTAAATTAACCTAAAATGCAATATCAGTCCGTGTATAATTTGCAAGATACATTAATGCTCCAATAGCACTAAGATATGGTACTTTAGGACCAAGTAGTTCTTTATCCTTTTCTCGAGGACGGAATGGATCTTTTGTCATATTAAGTGATCTAACAACCATAGGCGAACTCAACGGATGTGATATATCCATATTAAATTTTTTGAGGACCCTTTCAGTATACGAGGACTGATGAACAAAAATGCCCTTTGATAAATGCTCAATTTGTAGGTCAAGGCAGAATTTTGTTTTGCCCAAATCTTTCATTTCAAATTCACTTTTCAAGTATGCAATCGTCTCGGTAGGTTCATCTGGGGTCCCAATGATATTTAAATCATCAACATAAACCGCAATAATAGAAAATCCGGTTTTTGTCATTTTAATAAAAACACATGGGCAAATTGCATTGTTGACGTATCCCTCTTTCAAAAGATATTCACTTAGACGATTGTACCATATTAGACCGGATTGTTTTAATCCATATAATGATCTTTGTTATTTTATTGAGTACATTCCCGTGATTTTAAGCTACATGCTTCAGGTAATTTTAATCCTTCGGGAATTTAATATAAATGTCATTATCAAGTGACCCATTGAAATAGGTTGTCACGACATCAATTAAATGCATTTGGAGTCTTTCTAAGGCTGATAAACTCAATAAAAATCTGAATGTTATTGCATCCATGACCGGTGAATATGTCTCTTCATAATAATGCCTGGTCTTTGCGAGAAGCCTTGTGCTGCAAGTCGTACTTTATATCTTATGACTTCATTTTTCTCATTTCGTTTGCGCACAAATATCTATTTATAACGAACATTTTTGATATTCTCGGGTGTTAGGGAAAATTTTCCAAAGACTTGGCGTTTTTCAAGTGAATTCAATTCTGCCTTGATGGCACTCTTCCATTTTGCCAATCATTTCTTCGTCGGCATTCACTAACTGATGTTGGCTCATGATCCTCATTTTCTTATGTAATATCTAGAGCCACAGAATAGGCGAATATGCTATCCACTATAATTTCTTTTCTATTCTACCTTTTCCCTTAAATGACATAATTGATCGAAATTTCTTCATTGTCATCAGTTTCAGGTATCTCATTATCTTTGAAAGAAGTCTCTTCATGATTCATATAATTTTCTTTTGGAAAAGTGGTTGATGCATTAATTTGGTTATCTTGAACCTTTCTTTTTCTAGAATTTTTATCCTTGGATCCAATTGGTCTACCACGCTTCTGTCGTCTTTTAAACTCACTTGCTAGTTTATTTCCAATATCTTCATCAGGAAGATTGATTTTGCAAGGAGCATTGACAGCTGGTATATGTGAATTTGTTATTGTCCTAACATTCGTAAATGCATCTGGCAATATGATTGCAACCTTTTGTAAGTGGATAATCTTTTGAACTTCTAGTTCACATTGATTTGTACGAGGATCAAAATGAGACAATGACTCTGCATTCCAAGATATTACTTGTCTTTTTTCAGACTTTATTTTAACTCCCCCTAATGTAGGGAAATTAGTCTCATCGAATTGACAGTCGGCAAATCGCGCCTTAAATATGTCACTTGTCATAGGTTCCAAAAATTTAATAACTGATGCAGATTCAAATCCCACGTAAATCCTCAATCTTCTTTGGGGTACCATTTTAGTATGTTGGGGTGGAGATATTGGAACATAGACTGCACACCCAAAAACTCTTAAATGAGAAATATTTGGTTCTTGGCCACTAACAAGTTGCAAAGGGGAATATTTATTATTTGCAGTTGGCCTTATACGAATTAGTGATGCAGCATGCAAAATTGCATGTCCCCAAGCAGAACTTGGCAATTTAGATCGCATAAGTAATGCTCTGGCTATCAATTTTAGTCTCTTGATAAAAGATTCTGCTAGACCATTTTGAGTATGAACATGAGCAACCGGATGTTCATTTATAATTCCAGTTGGCATACAATAGTCATTAAAAGACCGAGATGTCAATTCTCCCGCATTATCCATACGGATTTTCTTAATTGTATGATCTGGAAATTGCGCTCGTAATTTAATAATTTGAGCAAGCAACCTTGCAAATGCCATATTACGAGTGGATAATAAACAAACATGCAACCAACGGGTCGATGCATCTATAAGTACCATAAAGTACTGAAATGGTCCACTTGATGGGGAAATAGGTTCATATATATCTCCTTGAATCCGTTCTAAAATGTTTGACATTCAGTCTCAACTTTCAGTGGAGATGGTCTCGTAATCAGTTTTCCTTGAAGACAAGCAACACATGAGAGATCTTTGGACAAGAGAATAGTTTTACTCTTTAATGAATGTCCATGTGAATTTTCAATGATTCTTTGGTTCATTATTGAACCCGGATGGCCTAATCGATCATGCCATATTAGAAAGTTTCTCGGGTCTATTGAATTCTGGTTTATCACCATATATGATTCAACTAGATTTATGAAAGTATAATATAATCCAGAGTTGTATGATGGAAGTTTTTCCATCACTTTTTTCATTCCTGAGACCATTGACGTGATATATAAATATTCAACGTCATTTTAATTTGTCGTCTCAACATGATAATCATTTCGACGTATATCTTTGAAACATTGCATCTTTTATGATATATTATGTACCATTATGTAACACTATTTGGACTCTTTCATAGCCTTCAATAAGATTTGATGCACCAGATATTGTGTTGATATTAGCTTTAGCTAATTTGAGATGCGAGAAATAAATTTATCTCTCAAACTTGTATGTTTCGTTGCACTATCCGGCAAACATAATGATTCAGCATCATCTTTCATCCTAATAGAGAGACCATCATTCATATCTCTTTGAAAGATAAATAAATAAGATTAGGAACACTTTTATTTGATGAGATGGGGGATACAAGTTCAAACTTTAATAAGTAAGTCATCATCTTTTATCGTAATTGAGAGATGATTATCCATATCTCTTTATTTGGAAGAGAAATAAATTATAAAATATAGAAATTCAAATACTTTGAATTACATATATTCATAGGTATGACATCATCCCTTACGTCGCCTTACCATCATTGATTAATTTATCAAACTCTCCATTGACCTCTTAAGAATAATCTTCAAAATGAGTGAGATTCATAGAAGTCCAAATGGTTAAGATCCTCAGGATAATCACATTTTTCAATGAAATTCATACACCTTTTGCTTTCAAATAGGCTTGATAAAAATCAAGGCGTTTGGAAGTACGACAAATACGACCCCCAATGATGTAATTTTTTTCATCATTTTATAATGATATTTTCATCTTATAACTTCACTTATGATGTGATTCATAAACTTGTAAAATTATACTCGTGTACAATTTTTAATAATCTTGCAAATGCAAGTGTATATAATCAAAGCAAGTTTAATATCATTGCCTTTTGGTGATCGTACATCTCTTCAAATCCTTTCAAAGGAGAGAGGGATCATTGATTCTCAAATTTCATATACAATTTCTCATCGAGATGATGTCGAAGGATATTTTGGCTTTAGCCATCTTTTATGAACAAGTTCTTTATTTCCTTCTTTTATAGTATCTTAAAGATACATGGCACTTAGGCGGATTTCAATATTAATAATCAACGCCGAATAATCATTTTCATGCTCAAGAGTATGAACTCGAGCTTCATAAAATTGACATTGCCAATATATGGTAAATATAATATGAATTGATTTCAAATAATGAAATGAAATAATAAAATAAAGATCAGTCACATGTAAATTACATATGCATGACATAGAATATGAAAATAAACATGTTATAAACATAAAGTAAAATATATTTTTTTTGACATATAAATTGAAGCATGGGAATGTTTTGAAAGAACTGGATCAAATATACATGCTACAAACAAAATCATAATAGGAATTGATTTTTCCAAGTGCTAGGCTGTTTTGAGATTTCTCCGAAGAGGACTTAATGTTTCCATCATCGCATCACAATGAGAAAAGGGAGGAAGAAGAGAAGATGATGTATCCCTACCTTGGATTTCATAGGAATCGTCCTGATAACGTGTTGTGAAAATTATGGATGTGGAGAAGAAATTCAAAGGTAGAAGAAGAACATGAATATGTGAAGGAAGGAAAGTAGAGAAGAAGAGTATTTCTTATTTCATTGATGTTGATAATCCTTTACAAATGATCCCTTTATATATGGAGTACAAGGATACATGAAAGGACTAGAAATAAATATAGGGGAATAAATGGAAAATTTTCCAATATACACTAAAATTGAGATTGCATTCCCTTTCTACACAGTTTTTAGATTGGTTTCCCAATTTACACTAGTTTTGTAAGCCGCCGTTGTCAACATCGTCTTAATATTAAGACGCTCTTGTTGACAGCGTCTTAAGCCTAGTGGCGTTTTTTGCGCCAAAATAAGCAGTCATGTGACATAAAATTGTCAAATAAGCCTAAATCGTTGTCTCCAACAGCGTCTTAAATTAAGACGCTGTTGGTAGCAGCGTCTTAACTTATTTAAATTTCCAATGCATGCATCTTTCATCATTAACCCATATTTCCATGTTCAGGAAAGAGCAAATGCATGGGCCAATGCTGAAGAAAGCATAAAAGTCAGCAGAGGGCGGGATAAGCATAGCAGAGCGTACCCTGATAGAGAGCTCTGCAACTTGTCAGCAAGCTGAGGCACGACGTCATCCTCGTCGCCGCCACCGCACTGTGCAAAGGAAAAAGCGACTGCGCGCACCCAAGCTCCGACGGCGTTCTACACAGTCAAAATGCAAAAAATCAAGATCCACGCCCCACAGATAAATTAGAAGAATGATTATACTTGCGAGTTGAAAATGAAAGTGAAACCTGGAAACTGAGAAGCGGCGGAGTGGGGACGGCGTACCCTGATAGAGAGCTCTACAAACTTGTAAGAAGTTAAGTTACATTTCTCAGATGCTTCAGGTCAATTATGAGTATAAGAGTTTACAGAAAACTACCAAAGCCTGCATCCTCTGCTATACCTTTCTCTAACAAAATTGCAGCAAAGCAAACCCTGCCTCTATCACCAAGTACAAACTTTTGAGTGAAACATTTCGCTTCTGGTGTCAGCCTCAGAGTCTTAATTTAAGACGCTGCTACCAACAGCGATTTAGGCTTATTTGGCAATATTATGTCATATGACTGCTTATTTTGGCGCAAAAACGCCACTAGGCTTAAGACGCTGTCAATAAGAGCGTCTTAATATTAAGACGCCGTTGACAACGGCGGCTTACAAAAACTAGTGTAAATTGGGAAACCAATCTAAAAACTGTGTAGAAAGGGAATGCAATCTCAATTTTAGTGTAAATTGGAAAATTTTCCGGAATAAATTGAGTACATGAAAGGCTAAGGGACATTGGATAATGAAAAGGTGAAGGGCATCCAATATATTATAACAATACTCATAACATTATCAAGGTATTTCTAAAACAATATCCACATTAATAACTACGAAAAATAATTTTTATCGTAAAACAAATGCACAAACTATAAAGTAAGTGATTTTAAACAACAATTGGACCCATGAACATTATTATCGAATCTACGAATTATAAACCCTATAAACATTAATGATCATCGGACTCACAAACTTTACTATCAAACAACGAACTCTATAATCCACAAACTTTAATATATAATTTGGCCAACAAACTTTATAATCAAATATACGAACTACATATTGTTCATGTGATTTAAAAACATACATAGTTTATGGATTTTAATGCAATTGTTTGTGGAGGTTACATCAAGGTTCTAGGTTAAATAAAATTTTATTTCAAATTTCTATTTTCTTTGTTAGAAATCGTGCTTTTGAGTTTTGGATAAGTTTCAATTGAACTAAAAAAAGATGAGAACGAACTGATAAGATTTAGGCCAAGAGGGGTGTTGGCGTGTTGGTTAAGGAGTCCGTCATAGATCCTAACACCCCGGGTTCGAATCCTGGGGTCACCAGGTTTCCTCACAATTTTGTGAAATTTTCTTCATTTTTCTCTTCCTCGTCCCGCCTCGGGCGTGGATGCTTCCTACATCTCTCGTGGCGCATGGATGATTCCTACGTCCCTCGTGGATGCCTTCCTTTTCACGCCTCGTGTGTGGATGTGTTCTTTCTCCCTCGTGGAGGTGTGTTGCAAACGGTAAAGGTGGCCTGAGCTCCAAATGTCAAAGAATGTACCGATGGGTAGATGTGCAGGTAAAGGTGCCGAACCTGGCCTGCACTTCAGAAGTAGAAAGATGTACCAGATGATTTCGGATCCGATCAAGATGCCTTGGTAAAACTTCATAGTTCAATATATATGTGTACTAAATGATAAGGCTGTAGTCATGCATTGTGATGTTCTGAGTTGTTGTACTCATTATCAAAAAAACTGAGAAGATTTAGGAAACAAAATCAGGATATTGCTATGTTGATTAATTAATTCATTATGGGAAAATCTCTTACATGCGTTTTATTGGTTTTGATAATCTAATTAGTTTGTAAATTAGCCTAATTGCCTTTATGACGTCATTTAATATATTAAATACGTGTTTATGCGTAAGAACTACACAACTACGTAGTTTTGCACCAAAACGACGCCACTTACAATTGGCTGTTTTTAGCTTGGATGTATCGGATGTGAATCCTCGAGCCCCACCCATGACACTTCTCTCACAATTTTGTGAGAATTTTCTCTTCCTCTTCAATTTCCTCTTTCTTGTCCCACCTCGCGCGTAGATGCTTCCCACATCATTGTTGATGATTTCCTCTTCACGTCTCACGCGTGATTCTTCCTTCATCTCTCGTGGATGCTTTCTCCGGCCGTCAAGATGGACATGTCGTGTCTTAAGGTGCCCAAGGTGGCCTGAGCTCCAAGTGTCGAAGAATGTACCGATGATGATTTGGGGTAGATGTGCGGATCCATGCATGGTAAAGGTGCCGAACCTGGCCTTCGCTTCAGAAGCGGAGAAATGTACCAGATGATTTTGGATCCAATCAAGATGCATTGCTAGAGCTTCAGATATCAATATATATGTACTAGATGATAATGTGTCATATGCATTGTAATATTCGAGTTGTTGTACCCTATTATCAAAAAAAGAAAAATGCTAAGATGCAGAATTAATCAGATCCATCCATTTTCTTAAATCGACGAACTACCCTAGTTCTAAGTTGTCATATAAATTGATGTTTTTACCTAAATTGAATCCTCTAAAATTATTTCATATTAATTTCTAAGCTGTGTCTTTTGAGCGTATCATTCTTTCCTACTTAAAATTAACCTCATCTTTAAGGTTGACGACTTCTAGTGATCTTGGTAGAGACGAATCTAAGAATTGAGGGAGGGGTGACAAATGAAATTAGAATGCAACATTAAAAACTAACATTGTTTGAAAATATTCTAGTACACTAAAGTAAAAGAACATCTTGTTTCCATATTTTTTTATTCAATTTTAAATCTTTGTATTTTTGGAGCGTGATTTTCAATAAATGTATTTCTCTCAAATCTCTGTAGTTTTTCTTTAAAGAATGAATCGATAGTTTGCCTTTCAACTAAAAGAAAAAAAATCACAGATTAGATCTAAAAAGTAATTGTCTCAAATACAAACTCACAAAACATTAAAACGGACTTTTTTTTTAGTTAAAGCTGGTCGGAGCAAATGTTATTTTATTGATGGGTTCGAAAAGGCCTGAACCGAGCCATGTACAAAAGCCAGCGAGCCAAAGCTCTAAAAAAACGATAAGCCCTCAAATGCCAATCCTTGGTTATAGACTCCAAGGATTTAAAAATATCGAACAGGCCGTAATACAAAAAGTGACCAACGGATTAAATGAGCTAGACAATGCTATCATCTCTAAAGCCTTCAAATATATGCCGAGTCCGCCTGCTACTCGGCCTGTGCCTAATGTCATCCTGCGCGCAGATGTTGTTGCTGTCCTCCGTCCGCCACGTCTCGCTAGAGCTTCTGAGCTGCATGAGATCACCTCAAAGAGCTCTTTGGACCGACAGGCTCAGGCAATCCCACGTCAAGATGGAGCCTTCCTGCTCCCTACCATAGGCCAAGGCCAACCCCGCAACATTTCTTAAAGGAGATACACGACCAATCATCACATTAAAACTAACTTGCAACACAGACGTGAGCACTTTCTACATTTATAAAACTAGCACAGTTTACTTTAATTGGCTCTTAGGTTGAATAAAACAAATGAACAATAATAATATAAATACTAATTCCCAAAAGTCACCCATATGCCTTCACAATAAAAAAAATTTGCTCCCTTTGTGAGTTTAGCTTTGGTATTTGCCGTGTTTTGTGTTTGAGTTTCAGAAACGTCCTATTTTTATCGAGACAATCACTGCTAGTGAAGGCTTGTTGCAAATTTCAACCAAATCGGCAATGTTGTTGCCTATCTTGTTCCCAAATACCTCTGCGGCGTTCGAAATTGATGTGGACACATTAGGATCCAAATTGTTAGATTTAGTGGCATGTGTTTTGGTAAAACCCTGTGAAGTTATTCAAGCTGTTGTACAAGGAGGAGTTCAAGGCCTGAGAGTGACAACCGACGTGGAACACAACTGAAGCAGCAGATGTTTCCTAATTCATATTAGGTAAGTCAGCGCTGCACATATTGAAGAGATGATGCCTATCTTGCAATCGGTTGAAGTTATCTTAGGAAATATTTGCGGATATTTTGGAAGAAGATAATTGAAGATCTAAATTGAAGATTGAAGATATACTTGGAGATTATCAATAAGGAGTTGCGCATGGTTTTTAGGAATGTTTCTGGATTCTTAGAGATGTTTAAAGCATTAGTTTTATCACAGAGTATGGGAACATAATCAAATGAAAAACCGTAGTCACTTAGTTGTTGTTTAAGCCATAGTAGTTGGAAACAACATGCTGCAGTCACAGTGTATTTCGCCTCCGCTGCACTTAGTTTTGGATGCACATGACACTAGACATGGTCCTAGGAACTATGCCATCCCTGATGTGGACTTCCAATCCACTCTGTTACCTGTGAAGTCTGTATCAGTTTATCCTACTAACGGGAGTTCTCCATTCCCGGGGTAGCATAGGCAAAGGGTATCGGTACCCTCGAGGTATCGCAAAATTCGCTTTACTGCCTTGAGATGTGTCTCTCTTGGAGGTACCTCAAAACGAGCACACAAGCATACACTGGACATAGTGTCATGTCTATTAGCAGTGAGATAGAGAATTAAACCTATCGATCCTCGATAGAGTGTCTGGTCCACTTGCTGCAAGGACTCATCCCTTCCGAGGGACTCGTTGGGAGATATGGGAGTGGACATGGTATTTGAGTCCTTCCTACCAAACTTGGATATCATCTATTGAAAGTACTTCTGCTGATGGATTCTTGTGCCATCCTCTTCTTGAGAAACTTGAAGTCCTAGGAAGAACTTAAGCTCTCCCACCATACTCATCCTCGTCGAAGATCTCGTGAACTTTATATGCATTGTTGTATGTTTAAAATCCTTATGCTTGTTATCCACCACAGGTCCCTGTTATCCAGCTCCTACTCGGACAAGTTGGCTTAGTTACTGGGGACAAGTTAGTCTCGTTAGTCTCATTCTAAGGTTTGTCTAAGTTCGTCCATAGAATGAGACTAACTAGGGACGAACTTAGACTAACTTGGGACGAACTTAGACACAAAATGACTTCATTTTGTGCAGAAAAGTGAAACAGCAGGATTCGAATTACCGGAGTTAGTTGCATCGGTTAGGTTGTTCTTTTTGGCTTCTTCAGTTTTCTATTTTTTGTTATTTTCTAGTATTTTTGTTATTGCTGTTCGCTTCGGTGCACAAAACGACTTCATTTTGTGCAGAAAAGTGAAACAGCAGGATTCGAGTTGCCGGTGTCCGATTCAAGCCCACAATAGCTTATTTTAAGCGGAACGGCGAGACGCTTAGAAATCACTGCTATGCCGTGAGATAGGGTGTTTTTTGGCTATCCGAGCTCGTATTTCATGAGCACTCTAAGTTGTGATACCCTCAACCTTTGATCCTCCTTTCCTCTTACATACGCACTGCATAAGTTATCCAAATTGTTCTCACCCTTGAAACAAACACTTACTTGCCCTAGGTGGTGCAGCTTTGAGAGAAGTCAATAACTGGCATGGCCACATCATCTATACCACAATGTATTGTCGTCTATCCTTTAGGGCAGACATAGTTCTTCCTTAGGAGAAAAATAACGGATCCACTTTGAAGTTCGGTTTTCTCATCGTCACGGGTACCATCCCTGTACTTATACACTCAACAAGGCATTCATTAGATGTGAAGGTAACTTTGTGCCTACAGCTATGACATGCTAAGGAGATTAGATTTTAGACCGTGCATCAAGTCTAATATGACTATTTAAAATAAAATTTATTTTACCCAAATCATAAACTTTACCCTACTGAAGGTGATTGAACCTTCAGAGTGTTGGCAGTGAGAGACAAAATGTTCTTTAGAAATCATGTGACCCGAGAAGGCACTATGTACATAACGGGGACAACTCCTCTCTCCATCCTGCAACAACAGACATTAGTTCTTACGCACCCAGATAAACTTATGCTTATCTGATTTGCGTGCAATATAATTATTTACGAGTCCGCTTATGCATTTGGTTTCTATTTCAGGGGTTTTCTTTGGTGCGTGCCTTGGTGGGGATTTCTGTTTCCGTGCTCTTGTTCCATGTTCACCTCTATGGGGACAATTCCTTCTGTGGTATCATTCATGCCTGCAGTACCAGCACACTTGAGCTTATTTTCCATGCCTGTTCTGTATCCTTTTCTCAAGATCCCTACGGAGGGAACAATGCATTGTGGATTGACCTATCTGCTTGCAATGCCAGCATACATATGTTGCGGTGACATACCTGGCATAAATCTTTTTCTCCTCATTCTTACACTGTATGCACTCCCTGCGAGATGCCCAACTTGACCACAGTGCCAACACACCCGTACCTGAGTGCCATACTTTGCCTGAGTTCTTGTCTCTTGTTCTTTGCGATGTATCCACTCCATGTGGAGGTGTCCTACTTGACCACAGTGCCAGCAGACTCGGTGGTGCTTGAGGTCTACATATTTGCTATGTCCAGGTGGAATGGACATGCGTGCTATTCTTGAGGCAAAGCCTATATGGGAGGGCTTCGTACTTGTTACCTGCTTGAGCCATAGGGTGTACGCCTTCTTTCCAATGAAGGGGACAATACACTCATCCATTTCACCAGACTTACTAGTGTCCTGACACTTACATTTTGATAGCTCACTATCGTGCTTCGGGGATGTCTTTTTAGCAGTTGTCTGAGTATCGTTCTCTGGCTCGTACCGTATCCTTGGTTTAGATACAAATCGTTTCGAGAAATCTTCCTTGATTTCTTTGAGTTTTGATTATGCAAGCTCTTTCGACAAGCCTCCTTGTCACTTTCCTCGATGACTTTTGTATCCTCCACTTCTGTCAACAAATTGGCGTTTCCGGATTCCAACTCATATATTTTATCCTCAAGTTTTCTGATTTTCTCGGCTTGTGTGAGACTTCGTCACTGTCTCTCCTTAGCTGGGATAGTTTCCATTCCAGGAAGCGAATATTTTTCTTCAGCTTGGCTTTAGTTATGCATAGCTCCTTCTCAAGCCGAATTGCCTTGGCTGACCACTGGTTGCCATTGTCTTCCAGTCCTGCAGTATGTTTGTCTCGTTCGTCTAAGCTTACAATGAGTTCTTCATTACTTTCAGTCAGCTCCCTCATAGCGCCATTACTTGTTTATTAGACGTGTTAGATAGACTAGGAGTGGTATCTGAATTGATTACCTTATTGTTTGCCATTATGCATATGGTGTCACTGAGATCCTCTCCCTTGTTTTCTTCTTCAGATTCACCCCAAGCAGTTAGCATGGCTTTTGTGTCCTTTTGGGCTGAAGGCTCTCCTGCCTTTTTCCTGTAGTAATCCTTTGCCATGTGTCCCTTCTTCTGGCAGTGATAGCATATATGGTCTTTCAGAGACCCCCTTCCTTGGAAAAGACGCATCCATCCAGCGTCACCCATTCTGAGGGCTCTTATCATGAGGGCAGTCATGTCATCCTCACATTCATCAGTGTAATCAGTCTGGGCCAGCTCAAAATCGCTCTCTACTTTCAGTGCTATGGAGTGTTCCTTGTCAGGTGTCCGTCGAGCATCATTCCTTTATTGAATTCCATCATTGCTCTGGAGCCTAGCCAAGAGTTCCTCAAGGGTCACATCCTTAATATCCTTTTAAGCCGGAAGTGCCAGTGTCACAACATCCCATTTGGAGTTTAAAGCTTGGAGGAAGTGATGTGTGACTTTCCACTCAGGGATGCTATCCCCCCAAAACTTCATCTGTCCAACATAAGTTTGAAAATGCGAGTGAAAATCTTCAAGGGACTCATCCTTACCTTGGAGGGCATTGTCATAATCATGCAGAGCTACGAGGATACGGTTCTTCTTGACATCTTCATTCCCTGAGTAGAGTCGTCTAAGTGCATCCCACATATCCTTGGATGTTTTGTAACGAAGCATCTTCTTCAGATCACCAGGACTGAGCGCCATATGAAACACCTTCTTCTCTCGGTTGTTCTTCTCAAGGATCTTATAGTCAGCATTGGTGTAGTTTTCTTGGTCATTTACCTTGGATGGATCTGTTTTGTCCTTAATTTTAATTGATCCATGTTCTATGATCTTCCAAATATGTCCGTCAGGGAGCATGTGTGTGCCTCGAACTGTTCCGCCCACCAGTCGTATTCTCCGGGCTTTAGCATCGGGGGCATCCAGAAGGAATCAATGATTGTCGCCATCTTTCCTACAAAGCTAACTCAAAATCTTGAGACTAGGTTCTGATACCAATTATTAGGATCGTTAGTTAGCGTTACCTTGAAGGTATCGACACCTTCAAGGTATATGTAACACAACCAAAACTTAATGTAGAATATAAAGTAGAACGACACGATGATTTATAGTGGAAACTCAGATACCTAATATAGTATCTGAGAAAAACCACTACCTTCTAGGGAAATTAGAAGGATTTCGAAATAATCTCTTGTATTATAGTGGTCTCGGTTACAATTGTATAAAACACTCACTCAATCACACTTAGTGTTGTACCGCCGTATTTTCAGATGCACCTTAGTTCGTGATCTATCTTCGTTGTCCCCGCACAACAAGAGAATACTACCCTTCTGGCTCAGATCGCAGTACAGCTCCCTCAGAGGTACCTTGTTGAATGCCGGATTCAGAACTTCCTCGAACACCTTCTCCGATCCATGCTACTTCCGTGAGCAAGCAGCTAAGGATTCCCTGTCGCAAAATTACACATTGAGAGGCAGCCTTAGCCCTAGATTTTCTTTGCTCGAAAATATCTCATCTTGATCACCAAGTCAGTGCAAGATCTTCTAGTTGATTCATCCATCCCATGCTCGCTTCATCAGCTCGCCAGTTAGATCGTCCTATACCGATCTATCTCACGCAATCTTCCCAAATCTTTGATCACTTCTTAATCTCATAACAAGAATATTTGAACTCATCTTGGGCATCATCCATCATATATTCACGCTGGTTCTTAAATCTTGGAGCTGGAAGGTCCTCCAAGAATATCTGGGAGATATTCTTGCCCTCAAGCAGTCTGCCGAGGTAGCGTTACCTTCGGAGTATCAGTGCATCTACCTGCACACTCAATTAACCTTTACTTCCAGAGTACCTGTACACCGACCTGCACACTCAACTAACAAATCAGCAGGATGGTTATCACATCAAAACACATTGGAGTACACGTACTCGAACACTTTGTAAAATGCTACCATGTCTAAATGGCCCTGTTGGAAGGAAATTACTTATTTACATGCTTGTAACTTTGTATTAGTTAGAAATTTAGCATGTTCTTGTACATATCTATAAGTAGCCACTGTATGTTGTATATTTTATGTTATACTGACCTTCTCACCTCATGTGGATACCCTCTTAGTAGAAACCACGAGATGAACCCACACCATAACTAGGATAGAGTGACAAAGCTGAAGTACAACAGACATTGGGCTATATATAGGCAGGATTGGAGCAAGAAAATTACTAAAAATTCAAGCACGAGAATGTTCAAGTTCTTATGCAAAATTCTACAATCGAACGAAGGGTCGACTCCCCAGAATCCGGTGACCCCATCGAAGAAGAGGCCTCTGGAGATGCAATGTCCCTTAACAAGAACATATCGAGCCAATAAACGGCCCTCAACAACAAGTTGTCCAACTAGTCGCCAGCTCAACCTTAAACAAAATAACACGTCACCTGAGCATCCTGCCTTTACCTATATTATACTCTAATAAAAGAAAAGGAACTTTTAATACAATGCAATCTGATTTCAGTAACCACTCATTTAGTCTCTATGAGTCCTTAGATAAAAGTATAAATGAGTTCTACGAACAAAATAAACGTAGTAGATGATGCAAAGAGAGAAGTCCCGATGCCACCACTAGAGGAGATAAAGACACACTACAAATTAGTAACATTTCTTGCACCCTCCTATATCTTTAGTGCTTAGGGACTATACTTATTTTAAGTGTGGAGTGAGATTACATTGCATATAGTTTAGACTTACTTAGGGCGGCATGATAACTTAGGATTGCATTAGTGGAATATAGTATAAATATAAGTTAAGTAGAAAATGTATACGCGTCAGACCTTGCATTCATTCATGCTCATGTATTTCAAATTGAAAAACTGCATGACCTTTTCGCTTGCGTGGTAAGCTTGAATGCTCACCATTTTCTCTGATTTCAAACTAAAAAGCTATAATTTTTTTGACATTGCTAACAATTCCTTGTGTGAAAATCCTGCTACCATGTTCTACAATAAGCAATTTTGAAAATTAGACACATGTTTTAAATTTAAAATCTAGCAAAAACCAGAATTTTGTTACATGCTTTGGCGTCTTAAGTATATATTCTTCATGGTCAAAAATCTTTTTCCTTGAATGATCATGTTTTAAAACTTTCTATTCATAGCACTGCCTCTACGGTGCATAGTCAAGTTATAAGTGTTGAGTTGAAAATTCTTTTTAAGAGGCAAGTACCTTAAATAAAACTTTAGAAAGGATGTAAGTCCCTTACTAAAGACTCCGCGCTTAGAGGGACTTGCACTGCCCATAATTTCAATTATGAATCTAAAGCGTACTTACATGATATGAAGTTTTTAAAAATAGTTTTTGAAATGACCATTACACTGAAGACTTGTGCCTCTACATGTTTTCAAATGTCAAACGACAATCTCCTCTTCTCGTACAGACTACAATGTACGACCTAGAAAACTTGAGAATCGAATGAACCTTGAGCGAACATGCTCATGATTCTCCCTAGATAACATTGATGAGTAGCTAGTTGGACCTAAATTTTAGTTTAATACACGTTTAAAATATTAACATGTGCATATTTTAGCATGGGCACCTTTTGCGCTTAATTTGTTTATTTTTTCGGGATGAACGTATCCTAAGTATGGAGTGTTTTGATCGTTGTATATCACTACGGGATTGAGACTTCATTTACTTAGGATTTTGCAATCTATTCGAGTGATAACAGTTTCTTTGATGTGTTTTATCGTGACTCAGGTGTAAAATACTGAAACCAAAAAATTTGGTTAGAATAGATTTTTAGAAATCAAGACATTCTTAGTGTTGCATGCTACTAACTCCTTGAACGACCCTATACATACATAGACTTTATAAAGTGCTTTCGACCAAGTAAAATACAACAACCTCTAAATGGCGCCTTTGTCGGGATGTTATGTTTAGTAGGCCATTATGAAAATATCTTTGAATGATGAAGGTAGAAATTCTCTTAGTCTCTCGTCAAAGCTTGCGTTCTTCGTCTTCTCCAGAGCCGTCGTTGAATGTCGAATGAATGGAAATCAGAATAGAACCAAAGATATTTGATGTTAGGGTTCCAAATTTGTTTTAAGCCCAATTTTCAATTCTCAAATTTACTGACGCCATCATCTGCGTTGCTGACATCAGCCACGGATTGTGTACATATACCACCGCACGTCACGTTTATATTAGCGACCGCAGATGGCACATATAAAATGCTCTTGGTTCGTGATCCACTCGGGGCTGCTTATCTCGTTCCACTCTCCCAGGGTGCTCTTCTACTCCTCCGAATGCTTAGCTTCTTTAACTAGAACTGGATTGTCAAATTTTAAGTTGTTTTTGGAATGAGCCATTAGCCTCTTTTTTACTTTCGCGAAATTCCCCAAACGCGACACCTCCTTAGGAAGGCAATGCCTCCTCGTCCCTTGAGTTGCTTGACCGTTCATTTTATATCCATTCAAGGCCTCTTCTAGACAATGCCTCCTTAGGCAGGGAGTGCCTTTGGTCCAATTTTGTCAATCTTGGTCTATGTTTGCATGTGTTCATGTTTTGACCTCCTTCTAACCAATGTAAGCTAAAACACTCAACATGCACATTAGAACGACAAGATCACTAGGAAGTAGGAACCACCCCAAAATCTATAAAAATATGTAGTCTAGAAAGTGACACAAAACTCGTCAGGCTGGTCTCTACTCGGCTCAATTCCATCTAGGGATTATTAGACCTCTTTTCCTATTTTGTGAGAGATTCCTTGATAGACTTTAAAGAGCAGGATCAAAGTATCCAATTGAAATTTTGAACCATTTGTATGTATGTACTCTAATTACAGATAATAGTCTCAGTTTCCACTAACACACATTTGTTTTCTTTCCACTGATATGAGTAGCTAAACTCTTATTTCAGCTTAGGGTTGAATCTTGTGACGATTATTTTGAGACTTTTTACTTAACGTTTATTTCACGTTTAACTAGTTCTTGATCTTAATCCTACGAATTGAATTGTTAGGCTAAGTGGAAACTTTGCCATAAAGCTTAGCTTAACACCCAATTCCTACTGCTAAACTTGTTGGATACTTTGCTGTAAAGACAAGTAGTTACACCTAAGTTTAATATAACCTTTCCCGAAGTATTGTACTTAGGACAAGTAAAAGTTTACTACTTTTGTCGGAATATGTTGTGGTGTATCACCTTTGCCGGGACACTTCAGGTTATTACCTGTGTCGGAATAACCACACTTATAAACTTGGAATATGATTATTAGTTGTTAACGATTAACATGTCACAAGTGAAAACCCTAGGCTGAATATTATCTCTGAATTAGAAAACCTTATTCGCATTCTTTTGTGCTTTCGCAATCACATATCACTCACAAAACCCCATTTTAATTATTTGCAGAATTACGGCTTCAACAACCAGTTCCCATGGGTTCGACCCTACTTGCCACTAACTAGTTGTATGCATGAAAACAAATTAATTAAATGACATTTAACACATCAAACGACGCGCGCTAGACACTGAATCGAGGGAAAATAACCCTTTAAAACGTCCTCATAACTACTTTGGTGTCGCAAGTAGGATCAACGTCGGCTTCATCCCATTTACAGACACAGTCGACTGCGACCAAGATATACAGATTTTCGTAAGATAGTGGAAATGGCCCCCTAAAATCGATTCTCAAATAACTCAACGGCGAGTATGCTCTGCTAAGGCATCTCCTGCTGCTTCGAATTATTGCTTGTCCTCTAGTAATGGTCACAAGCTTTTACAAATTCGTGTGCATCTTTAAACAGCCTTGGCCATAAAAATTCAGACTGTAGCACCTTCACATCTATTTTTAAACCTGCTCCATTTCCACCATACTGTGAGGAATGATAACGTTCTAAGATCTATCTAATATGGTCCTCAACCACGCAAGTCCTGTAAGTACCTCTTAACGTTTAATAGGAATTTTTTCTTCCGGTTGTCTGACATGTCCGGAGTAATAGTGTCACAGGCCAAGTAGTTGACAAAATCTGTGTACCAAGGTGCGACTTCGGCATCAACACTCATCAGCTGCTCTCCTGCTAAAGAATCGATGATGGGGGGCATGTCTTCTTCGCGTTCGAGTTTTCCTAACTCGAGTCGCGAAAGGTTGTCTACAACCAGATTTTTTGCTCTCTTCTTTTCTATAATCTAGATGTCAAATTCTTATACGAGGAGCACCTGTCAAATCAACATTGACTTCGAGTCTTTAGACAAAAGGTACTTGACTGTTGCATGGTCGGTGTACACTATGGTCTTCGATCCAACTAAATACTGCCTCAATGTCTCGGAAACATAATAAATGGTGAGGGGCATTGCTGTCTTTGAAAAGTCTTTGATGAGACACCTATAAAATCTTACGTGTCCCAAGAAGCTCCTGATTCCTTTCTCATAATTCGGTGGGGGCAATTTTTCAATAACCTCTACCTTTGCGCGATCGACCTCGATTCCTCTATTGGAAATGAGATGTGCCAACTCTATGCCTTCCTGCACCATAAAGTGACATTTCTTCCGATTCAAAACCAGGTTAGTGTCCACACAACGTTGCAGAACATCAGTCAGGTTTGACAGGCATGTATCAAATGAAGAGCCATACACCAAAATATAATCCACAAATACTTTCATGGTGTTTTGTATAAAATTCAAAAATATGGCCATCATAGCACGCTGAAAAGTGGCTAGTGCATTGGAAAGACGGAAAGGCATACGTCTATAAACAAATGTGCCAAAGGGACAAGTAAATATAGTCTTCTTCTGATCTTGAGGATGTATAGGGATTTTGAAAAATCCACTATAACCATCAAGATAGCAGAAAAATTTATGCTCCGCAAGACGTTCTAGCATTTGATGAATAAAAGGCAAAGGAAAGTGATCCTTACAAGTAGCCTTATTCAACTTCCATTAAACTATGCACATGCACTAACCAGTCACGGTACGAGTAGGAACCAAATCATTATTTTCACTTCGCACAATAGTCAAACCTCCCTTCTTAGGGACAATATGCACATGACTAATCCACTCACTATCAGCAATAGAATAAATAATGTCGGTATCTAATAGACACTGAATTTCTTTCCTCGGGACATCATTCAACTTAGGGTTCAAAGGTCTCAAGGCTTCCCTAGTATGTCTCGCATCACCCTTTAGATGGATTCCATGCATGCATATATCTAGGCTGATCCCGGCAAGATCATCAATAGAGTATCCTAGGGCCAGCCTATGTTGTCTTAGGACATCTAGTAATTTTTGGGTCTCTACATCAATCAAGGATGCACTAACAATAACAGGGTAAGTCGAATTTGGACCAAGAAATTCATACCCGAGACTTGCAGGTAAAGGTTAAAGCTCTACCTTGCAAGGTTCCTTACCTAAACCATCAGCTTTTTCACCCTCTTCTTCAGTTGTTCCTTCCGTGGTCACTGCACATATATTCATCGGTATCGTATAGCCAAGTACAACTCTGGAAGGCTCAACAGAGGCCAGTGCAATAGGGTCATCAACATCATAAGAATCCAAAACATCACAATCACCAAGCATGCTAGGACTCTTACACATGTCGGGTAAACAACATAAAACTCTTTTTCTCCCTACCCACAGTGATATCGAACCTCTATCATTATTAATGACTACCTTAGCAGTGTACATAAATGGCCTACCAAGAGTGATTGGGATATCACTATCCTCCGCAATCTTTAAACTATAAAATCAGCAGGAATGCATATGTTCTTCACCTTAACGGGAATATCCCTTATAATCCCTCTCGAGAGTCTAGAGGATTGATCCGCAAGGCAAATAGTGACATTAGCAAGACTAAGATCACCCAAGTTTAGCTTAGCATACAACGAATACGGCATCATGGACGCACTAGCCGTTAGATCACACAAATCACAACGAATAGTAATACCACCGATGTCACAATGGGTAGAACAACTCCCTGAATCTTTAAGCTTGGGTGGAATATGCTGCTGCATGGCTGCGCTGCACTCCTCACTTAGAGCCACTGTCATCAACTCTGCGATTTCCCACTTGCATGTAAGAACGTCCTTTAAGAACTTGGCATAAGTAGGAATCTGAGTGATGGCATCAGTGAGTAGCAAAGTGATGAAGAGAGAGCGAATCCCTTCCGCGAACTACTTAAGGCTTTATCTCACTTTGACGCAGCTATCCTCTGAGAAAATGGAATTGGGGACTTATAAAGGGTTCTCTCCTCTTGCTGTGCAGAACTTTCAGGTTGGTTCTCAGCTTCCTTCGCTGTTTCTTCCTCAACGGGTGCAGAAGTTATTGTTTCTTAGCTGGATATTGAGTGCTTTGAGTCGGGAGCATATCCATGTGTTTTCCAACTCGGAGTGTGATAGCGTTAACTGATGCACTAGGATTGGGGTCCGACTTTGAATGAAATCTCCCAGGCTCTCTATTTGCTGCATTAGCTTTCTGGGCCACTTGATTTTCCAGCATACTGCTCTGAATGGCCTGCTGCTTTATCATTTTCGGAAGATTGTCTATCTTTGAATCAGTCTATTGAGTTTTGTTCTCTTGCTGCACCAAGAAGTTGGCCAGCATAGATTCCATACCAAATGATGCTCGGGTATTTTGAGGTTGCTCTTGCTGGGTGTTGTATGGATCAGCTTTGCGATGTCTAACTTCAAAGTTCGTGCATCAGCCACATTCGTGAAGTCGAAGCCCTAAGCCTCCGCTTGAGGGTAATGAAAAGACTACCACTGATTGCGTGGTTGGGTTGGGGACCATCACCGTTGGCCCACTCCTTAAAGCGGGCTGTGAGAATCTCAAAGAAATCCACAGGGATAGCACGGCTCAGAGAGATCATGATGTCCATGTCCTTCACATTCCCCACTGTGCCACCATGCATTCGCACATTAATAGTCATGGACTCTGGCAACTTAATACATGTAGGAGGATTAGAAGGCAAATAATAAGGGTCGATCGTCGAGATATACCTTCAAAAGTCATGACGATCAGAGTTGGGATACAGAACCATTAGCCCATCCAGAATGAAGTGCATAATGCAACAAACCTCATCCTTATCCAACGTGTAATTAGTGTCGTGCAGATGAAAAATCCAGTGAGTGGTCTGCCCTTGTTCCCTGCGAGACTTAAACGAGGCCACAAATTTAAATAAAGCAGCGGGATATGTAAACTGTTTCCGCGAGAATATAATCCCCAATCTATATGCATCAAACATATGGCGAGCATAAATCTATTCTATATTTGCCTTGTTATTATGAGGTCTCACGTTATTATTTGATGCTTTTAGGTGAAGAAATGAATCCAAGACGAAACGAAGTGTTTGTGGAGGAAATGGGCGATAATATTGCAAAAATAGACAGATTGCCCTACCCACTTGTCGCGCACGCCTAGTGCTCATACGATGTCCGAATCATCGATCTAAGGCTTGTTGGCAAACTAAGATGAAGGGCAACTAATGAGTCGAATTTTTGACTCATTAATAGCCGTTTTTTACTACAGCTTTGAGTCGTTTCCGACTTTATTTGATGTCATTTGATCCTTTCCTTTAACATTTCACGTAAAAAATGATACATTATTTAATTCAAGACCTCAATATCAAGATCGCATGAAAATCGAAGTTTCGGCGCAAAACAAGGAGTGCGGAATCTATGATAGCGAAATCTATAGCTTACGCCAAGACCAAATGCGGAATCTATGATAGCGAAAAAGCCCCCGTAAGTAAGACAGGTTGAGATTCCATCCGACCGGTTTGGCACCTCCATTATCAAGCATTGCAGTTGCACTAGGCCACTCCCAACCGACCGACTCAAGTCATAGCCGACCGGTTGGGCCCAAAACACAGAAATTTCAGCTTCGAACCTATAAATAGAAAGTGAGGTTTTTGACCTAAGGGGGGTGGTTTTTAGAGAGAAAAAGTGTGAGAAAAAGGCTAAGGAAGGCTCACCATCATCAAAAGATTGCTTGGGGGAGAAGAGAGAAGATCAAGGAAGGAATCTAGAGCTTGCTCAACATCTCGAACTTGGGTTTTCTTTACTCATCTTTTCTCTCTCTTTGTAGTTTTGTATTGAAAACATGCTATCATAATGATGTGTGAGTAGTTCTTGTGTTTTGAGGGTTCTTGTCCTAAGGATTACCTTGGTCGCTCATCCAGAGGTGGTAGTCTTGGGCTGCTGAGGAGTCGTATTTATACGACTCGTCAAACTAACTAATCCCATTTAATTTTAAACTTTGTATGCAAACATTTACTTTTTAGTATGGTTTTTCCTTCCAGGTGTTTTGGAAGCTCTAGGAGGAAACGCACTTAAAAGACGGCAAAAACCACAGTGGCAGATCAGACCTTTCGAGGTTCGATGGAGTGCTGGGAATTGGCCACTGATCAGAAAAATACAAACTATATGTCATTGCGTAGGTGACTCATCTTTCTACAACTCTCTAGTTAACACCAAGAGCATCCGAGGTCATTTGGAAGGTCTAATCGAGAGTCGAAATCTGAACTTCTGCACAGAAAGAGAAAAACCAAGTCAGTGGGGACCGCGCCCAAGGAAGACATTAGCGCATTGCGAACGTCAACGCTGGGCGCAGAAATACCGTTAACGTCAACGCTAGGAGTGCCCATAACCTCTTTCTTGGGCGCGGTGATGACATCAACAGCGTACTTGATGACGTCAACTATTCCGAGAATTAGCAATTTGGGCCCAAAAGCAGATTTAGAAACCAAAAATATTATAAATTAAGGTTTTGGAGAAGGGTTTCCATCATTCTACATCAAACCCTACTTTTGAAGACGACTCTGGAGAAGAACGCGAAGCTTTCGACAAAGAGAAGAATTTTCTTTTACTTTCATTCCAAAAATATTTCTGTTTTTGTTATGGATATGAGCAGCAAAATTCTTATTTCATTTTAGAGTTTCGTTCATTATGACTAGGTTTTGAGACTCTTTTCTTAATGCAATTTCAAGTTTTACTAGTTCTTGTTCTTCATCCCATTAATTGAATTGTTGTATGAAGTGGAAACTTTGTCGTAAAGCATAGTTTGACATCCAATTCTTACTGTTAATATCTACTGGAAACTTTGTCGTAAATGTAGATCGTAACACCTAAGCTTAATAATACCTTTTTCGGATTATTGTGTTTAGGAAAGAACTAGAAGTCTAACACCTTTGTCGGGTTAGATTGTGGTGTATTACCTTTGTCGGAACACTTAGGGTTGTTACCGTTGTCGGAACAACCTCACTTAGAAACTTGGAATTTGATCATTAGATGTCTATGATAAATATGCCACAATAGAAACCCTAAGGTGAATATCTTCTCTGATTCAAACCTTCCTCGTGTTTTTTCTCTTTTGCACTCACAACTGCCTAAAACCCCCTGTTTCTTTATTTGTCTATAAATACAACTTCCAAAACAAGTTCTCTTGGGTTCGACCCTGCTTGCTGATGTACTAACTTTCTTGCAGGAGAAATATACATTTAAGTTTGACGCGCGTCGAATTTTGGCATCAATGCCGGGGAGCTGCGCTTCGGTGAAGTTGTTTCTTTTTTTCTTTTTTCTTTTTAGTTTTTTGTGTTTTCCTACTTGCTTCGCTATGTCTCGCGCATGCAATGAGAACGGCGGAGGTGATGATTTGATGGAGCCATATCAACCTACGATGAAGGATTTGTGTGCTCCTAATTTTCAGAACATACCTTGGTGCATCAACGAGGGGCCAGACATGCAAGAAATTGAGATCAAGACTGCGGTAGTGTACCATCTGCCAAAGTTTTCAGGTGGAAAGGACAACCAGCCACCAGGCATCTGCAGGATTTTCATGGCATCTGCCAGACTCTTAGATCTCATGGAGCCCCAGTGGAGAACTTTAAACTCAAAGCTTTCCACTTTTCTTTAACTAACATGGCTAGATCTTGGTTTTTGTCTTTTCCTTCAAGTAGCATCTGGACATTGGACCAGATGCAGAAAACGTTTCTCGGTAAATACTACCCAGCAGCTAAGGCAGGACAGGTTCGTACACATCTGCAAGATATCAGGCAGGGGCCTAACGAGTCGATGTATGACTATCTGGAGAAGTTTAATGTTTAGAGATGAGTTGTTGCAACCTAGGAGTGCCTGAGAAGCTTGTGATCGAGTATTTGCTAGATGGGCTGAGACCGCTCGACAAGATGCTGCTGGATGCATTAGCTGGAGGGTCTATCTTGAATTTATCTCCAGCTGGGGTAAGGAATTTGATCGCTGAGGTGACCGAGAATGCTAGATTCAGAGAACAAGCCAGTCGCCACGAGAAATTGAGCAGGACGAGAAGCGTTACAAAGGTTAAGACCCCATCAAACCAGATGACTGAGGAGCTGAAACAGATGCGGGAGATAATGTAGAAGCTCATGATGAATCAAGTGGTCCAGGTGAATCCTTGTGAATTTTGCAGTGCCACTATGCATAAAACTGATGCTTGCCCTACTTTACAGGAAGAAACACAGGCCAATGTCAATGCAATGGGGGGATTCCAAAACTACAATAATAATGCACCACAGCAACCTCAGCAGTACTACTGTCCACCATACCGTCGTCAGCAAGGTAGCTACAACAATCAGGGTCAGTATCAGTAGCGAGGGCAGGACTACAATCAAGCAGGCCCCAGTAATCAAAACTCCAGCAAGTCTCTAGAAGATGCGGTGAAGGAGGTGGCAGCTAGCACCCCGTAGTTAGCCACGACTATGACGCAAAACCAGGCTAAGAATGATGGAGCTTTAGCAGAGCTGGTAAAACAAGTGTCTCAGATAGCCAGCACAGTTTTTAAGCTAAAGAGTGATCAGGGAAAACTACCGTCGCAGACCATCCCTAACCCGAGAAGAAAACATCAATACACTGGCAGTGGTAGATGAGTCGGGGGTGAAAAATTACGAAAAGGAGCCTGATTCAGTGTTGATCGCGCTCAAAGAAGATATTAGCTCGACGCTAATGTCTGAAGTGGATGCGCCGATAATGTCAAATCAAGCGCGGCCATAATGTCTGAAGCGGACGCGACTTGCACTGATGTACATTCCACAACTAACCTTTCGCTTCTATTTTCTGTGCAGATAAGAGCTCCTAAAGAGCATGTGATCGATAAGGATGAACTAGGAGACGAGTTGGAGGCCAGGCATGAGCTAGAAAGGCCAACGATGGAGTATGTACCTGCCAAGAGTCGAGGAGAACCAACTGAAAAGTGTAAGGACTCAGGTGCTTTCACTGTCACCTGCGGTGTTGGTGAGACCCTCATACATCATTGTTTAATTGACTTGGGTGCCCATGCCATATTCTTCGTATTGCTCTTTGAAACTTGGCCCAATGAAACCTCTTAGGTTTTTGGTAGAATTAGGGGATAAATCTCGTGCTCGTCCAGTTGGTTTACTTGAGGATCTAACACTCCATGTAGGAGATCTTGTTGTTCCTGCAGACTTCTATGTTTTGCAGATGAGAGATGCTAGAGATGATGATCCTCCAACACTTATCTTGGGACGTCCATTCCTCTTTGCCACTAAGACCAAGATTAACTCGGAAACAGGCTTGTTGTCACTTGCGTTGGTGGCAAGACATCGAATTTCTACATTTATGAGGATGATGACCACCCGAGCACAAAGAAGCCAGCGGACATCGTGAACACATCATACCTTGGTGCCCTACTTCCAGACCCACCAGATGAGCCAATCGTGCAACAAATGAGGTGACCAAAAGAAAAATGTCGTCATGGACTCAGGATGATGTGAAGGGTGACCCGCCTGATCGATGGAAAAAGACATGAGAGCACCACTCTATGAGGGCTATGAGCAGACGGAGAGAACTGCTGAGCAGAAGATTGATCTCACACGTCCGTGGGATCCCAACATGTGATCTCTAATGAGGTATCATCGAGCCAATGATGTAAAACAAAGGCGCTCGCGGGTAGGCAGCCCGGTAAATTTTTATTTTCCTTCGTTTTCGTTTTCGTGTCTTGTATTTGTTTGAGTCTTGTTCAGTCTAACCGAGTCTATTTTTAACTTAGTTTTTGTGGGAAAGAGATGTTTTTATGCAGAAAACAGGCCTGCCCAGTGTGGATCGCGCTGAGCCTTGACATTAGGCTCGCGCCCAACCTTGGCTTTAACGTCGCGCTCCATGAGGACATTAAGGCATTGACCGGACCCTAATGTCAACACTGGGCGCGGTTGATTGTTGACTGACGCGTTTGACCAGAATTGTCACCATCACGCAACGAGACGAGGGCAGTGTCTGTTCACTTTAATCTCTATTTTATTTTTTCCCTACGCATGTGTGTCGTGCATTGTTTGTGTCTTTGAACTTAAGTCGTGCCGTGAGGGCACGACTTGGTTCAAAATTGTGGTGGTGGGAGAGTCGGTCTGTTTTTTGTGTCAGCATGTTTTTTTTGCATATTATACTGTGTCAGCACGTTTCTTGTGTTTTTCTTGTTTAAAAAAATTGAATGAAACGTATGAAATTTCTCTCTATTTCCTGGATATACAGTATTGGATGTTAATCATGTGAAATAGATGATGCTGATTATTTGTATTTCTCTCATGTAATCTGAATTGTGCTTTTACATGTGAATTTATTCCACTACGTATCTTTTGAGTTGAGATTAACAAAGATGTGGAGTTGATAGAAACGTCCTAGAGAGACTTGACGAAGCATAAAAAGGACCAGATTTCTAACTATATGGTTATATGGATTTAGTGGAGGCTAGCACTTCGATATTTTATGGTTCGAAGTTTGCTCCGCCACTGCAGTGTTTATGTAAGTAGACGAGACGGGAAAATAGACCGTCCTATCTCTAGTCTGAAGTAACCGGGAAAAGGTGGAGGTCCCCCATCTTGACTCGCGTCAAAAAGGGCGAGGATGAGAAAGAGCGGGGAGGTATTTCCATATGCTTGCGGGCGATGATTGGACCTCCTTCAAAAGAAAAGAAGAAAAAGGACAAGCTGTTCACAATAAAGGAGCAAAGCTCAATAAAAATCAGCCAAGCTGTGAAGATTTATACAGAAAAAGTGAAGTGCATCATTCAAACATTAAGAGCCAAAGGCTAAAGAAAGTCACTACATCAAAAGCTGTCCAACAAAAGAAGAAGGAAAAACTTAAAGCCTTAAAGCTCGAATGAATCACGTGCCGGAAAAAGCAATGAAGTATACCATATAGCTAGAGTTCGGGACATCGAATGCATATCATGGGTCTAAAAAGGACTATCTCCCATTCATCCGAATTGATTTGATCTTCAGCTCAAAGGTACGTAACATGTATCAAGTTAATTCTGTGTTGAGCATGATGATTTGAGTAACGATTGAGTTATGCATAGAAAAGCTGAATCTAGACTAACAACTCATATTCATGTAGCATTTATCATGGACGTCATAGAAATTGTGGTGTTATAATTGTTTTCCTTCTATGACTTGTTCTTGTTCGGGACGAACAAGTTTAAGTGTGGGGTGGTTCGAACTAACTAATCCCATTTATTTTGACACTTTTGTATGCGAACATTTACTTTTTAGTAGTTTTGCATTTCAGGTGTTTCGGAAGCTCTAGGAGGAAACGCGCATAAAAGACGGCATTTTATGCCAAAAACACCACAATGGTAGATCATACCTTTGGAGGTTCGACGGAGTGCTGGGAATTGACCACTGATCATAAAAATACAAACTACATGTCATTGCGTAGCTGACTCATTTTTCTACAACTCTCTAGTTCACACTGAGAGCATCCAAGGTCATTTGAAAGGTCTAATTGAGAGTCGAAGTCAGAACAGCTGCGCAGAAAGAGGAAAACCAAGCCAGTGGGGACCGCGCCCAAGGAAGACATTAGCGCATTGCTAACGTCAACGCAGGGCACGGCAATACTGATAACGTCAATGCTAGAAGTGCATGTAACGTCTTCCTTGGGCGCGGCAATGACATCGGCGTACTTGATGACGTCAGCAATTTCGAGAATTGGCAATTTGGGCCCAAAAGCATATTTAGAAACCCAAAAAATTATAAATTAATGTTTTGGATAAGGGTTTCTATCATTCTACATCAAACCCTACTTTTGAAGACGGATCTGGAGAAGAACGCGAAGCTTTCGACGAAGAAAAGAATTTTCTTTTACTTTCATTCCAAAAATATTTGTGTTTTTGTTATGGATATGAGCAGCTAAATTCTTATTTCAGTTTAGGGTTTCGTACATTGTGACTACGTTTTGAGACTCTTTTCTTAATGCAATTTCAAGTTTTACTAGTTCTTACTGTTAATATCTACTGGAAACTTTGTGGTAAAGGTAGATCGTAACGCCTAAGCTTAATAATACCTTTGTCGGATTATTGTGTTTAGAAAAGAACTAGAAGTCTAACACCTTTGTCGGGTTAGATTGTGGTGTATCACCTTTGTCAGGATACTTAGGGTTGTTACCTTTGTCGGAACAACCACACTTAGAAACTTGGAATTTGATAATTAGTTGTCTATAATAAACATGTCACAATAGAAACCCTAAGCTGAATATCTTCTCTAATTGGAACATTCCTCGTGTTTTTTCTCGTTTGCACTTACAACTGCCTAAAACCCCCTGTTTCCTTATTTGTCTCAGATACAACTTCCAAAACCAGCTCTCTTGGGTTCGACCCTGCTTACCGCTATACTAGCTTTCTTGTAGGTGAAATATAAATTTATGTTTAACGCGTCAGACGACACGCGTTAAATTTTCCTTCTCTTTGATATCGTAGGCATCCTCCATGTCAACTCCATTAAGACCTCCACATGCAAATTGACTTATCAGAGTGCGCATGCCCTGGTCGATTCCGTGATAGAAGGTGTCTTTGATTTGCCACATTTCCAGGTTATTGTATGGGCATAGTCTCATCAGCTCCTTGTACCTCTCCCAGGTCTCATAGAATGTCTCACCATCTGTTGATCGGAATGATATGATCTTGTTCCTAAAGTGAGGTGTCTTTGATGGTGGGAAGTATTATTGCAGAAAAGCAGCGGTTGCCCCATCCCAAGTGGTGAAGGTTGCCTGAGGCTGACTGCCTACCCATCTTTGAACTTTATTGGTGAGTGAGAACGGAAATAGCCTAAGGTAGTAGGCCTCTGGAGGAACACCAATCGGTATTACTGTGTTGCACATATGTACAAATTGCTTAAGCTGCTACTGAGGATTTTTATTCATTCTTCTTGAAAACGGGTTGGTAGCACCATCTGAATGAGTTCGGTCTTAATCTCAAAGTTGTTAGTATCCACCCCGGGTGCTGCAATAGCGGACTGAAATCCTTAGGTGCATGGGGAACTTTAATCTCCAAGAGTCATGCGCACTAGTTTTTGTTCTCGCATGCGCAGAAGGTTGCTGGTCATCTTGAGTTAGTGCAGGTCGTACACGTGCCGAAATCATTCTGAGATCTGCTAGTCTGCGAGCCTATTGCCAAAAAAATATATAACAAGTTATAATTAGTTTAATAACCAATTAATGTTGCTAACAATATCATGTTGGAATTATAGAATATTTTATCGTTGATTCGTTCCACATAACTTTCTTACACGTTTCAGACACCTTTCTCCAATTTGTGTATTCAATGGGAACTCGAGTACGGACCACAACACCCAGGTAACTCCTCCACGTGTTACCAGCCTTCCCTAAGGGGTAACCTGTGGCATCAAATTCGATTGTGATCTTGGTACCATTCTCCCCGTGTCTCTTAATCAAATCGAGCATATACGAGGGGCCCCTCTTAGTTTTCTTGGTGGTGCGTTATTCCACATGGAAGTTTTCCTCGCCACTGCTACTACTATGTGCCATGATCACTATAATATCATATAAATATTAGTTCAATAGATATGTAAATACATAGGTGTACAAAAAAATAAAAAAATAAAATCACGTGTGATGAACATCAGTGATAAAGTAACATACATCATACACATAAGTTAAGTTTGTTTATCAATCCATATTCCTTCGTCGTGATCTTCTCTTAATTTCATTTCGTCATCAATTTCAATTTCGACGATTGTACAAACAGGTATGCAATCTTCAGTGAGGTCTTCAGATGTGCCGCTTGTAGCTTCATTGGTTACTTGTTGTCTGATGTGGAGGACAACAAACATATTTTTGTTCGAAGGGTCCTTGACGTAAAACACTTGTCTTGCTTGTTTGGCCATATTGAATGGCTCATCTTTATAGCCCTCCCTTCAAAAATCCACAAACGTCATTCCGAATTCATCAATGCGAATCGCGGAATGGTTAACCCATTTACATTTAAAAACGGGTACTCGTAGTGTAACATAATCCAACTCCATATTTCTTCGATAACCCCAAAATAATTGACAGGAGCAGATATTGGATTTTGATCTCTATCGCTAGAAACGTGAGTGGTTTCAGCAACAAGTGTGCCACAACTATTTTGCAGAACGCTGCGTTCGTCTTGATCTTTTGTGTGGAAACAAAATCTGTTAATGTCAAAACTTCTCCACATGTATACACTTGGTCTCGAACGTGCCATAAGCCACTTCTAAGTCATCATCAGACTCTTCTTCCAAGTTCGCTAGATTACTTAAAGCTTCATTAGTTCTCAGCCATTTACAAAATGATCGATGGTATTCTCTTTGCACCCACTGCTCAATTTCTCCCGGTGTCCACTCCTTACTATGTTTAAGTGCTGCTCGATGAAAGGTGTCATCTCAGGTATATGTTTCAATACATAGAAATGGGTTTTTGTAAACTCATCTACGGGTTTAACTACTTGTTTCAATCCACTTGTTCCTTTTTCTTGAAATCGATCAAAATGACGTGGCCTTGGAATCCCATTTGCAGTGGTATTTCCCAAAACGTTAATGCAAAATTCAACCGCCTCTTCAGTTATGTATCCTTCCACTATACATCCTTCAGGACGATGCCCATTTCTCACGTAGCTCTTTAGAATCGTTATGTACCTCTCAAAAGGGTACATCCATCTCATATGCATTGGTCCAAGAATTCAAAACTCGCGCACCAAATGAACAGTTAGATGCACCATTATATCTAAAAAGGATGGTGGGAAGAACATCTCAAATTGGCATAATGTAACCATTACCTGCTTTTGTAAACTATCAAGCTCTGTTGGATCAACAACCTTAGCACATAAAGAGCTTAAAATCACGCAAAGTCTTTGTTCAGCGGCTCTCACTTTTGGAGGCAATATACCTGACAGATTGCCTTGTCGCGAGGCAATTGCAAAAGATAAATTTATAAGTCCGCTACTCGTGACTTCACTATTGAGTAGTAAAGCGGTAAGTAGGGGTCGAACCCAAGGGAATTAGTGGATAGTTGTTCTTTAAGGGATTTGTACAGAAATGTAATTGCGATTGGGGTTGGTTGTGGTTTTAGTACTGAAAGTAAATTACTGAAAATAAAGTGCTGAAAGTAAATTGCTGGAAAGTAAAGGACTGAAAGTAAAGTGCGGAAAGTAAATGACTGAAAAGTAAAGTGCGGAAAGTAAATTGCGTAAAGTAAATAGTGAAAGTAAAGTGCTGGAACAGTCGAGTTGAAAATCAACCAAACAACATACTTTTGGTTTGTCGCACGCTGTGTTTCAAGCTTGATACGTGCCAAACTTATGTTGGATTGATGTTGAAAACGTCTGTAGTAAGCGTACAGAAATGTAAAGACAGAAAGTAAATGGTACTGAAAGTAAACAGTTGATATTGAGACGGAAAGTAAAATGACAAGTGATGTTTTGATTGAGAGAAGGATTCGGTTTTAGGGGCCTTGTATCATAGTTCGTTCATCATCGACCTCTAATGATCGTTCTAAGTGTTCAAAGATGTATCAAGGCCATTTCTAGCACTCGACTTGCCACACCGTCTAGTCCTTTTCAAGACATAGAACACTTGTTCTAGTTAGGCCAATTCCTCCTTTCGAAGTATCTTAGCCCATGTGCATCCACTTGATCAATCATTTCCGATTAACCAAGTGGTGTTTTAAAGAGGTTGAGCTCCATGGAAAAGCTTTGCTCTTTCGAGCCTCCACTTAACCATGTATGCTCACGAACCCCATGGAAGAGCTTTGCTCTTTCGAGCCTCCACTCAACCATGATGTTCTAACCTAATATATGGCACATAGAACAAGTTTGAACATAATAGAAGCGTTAAGAAAAGGGTCTAAAACGTTTGCATGATACAAGCACACCCCTTCAACCGAATGAAGGGTTTAGCTACGAATATCCATAGAAGTGGATACCATAGCTAGGTGCTTAGAAAAGTAAATGATTTTGAAAATAAAGACAAGAAAAGTAAAGGTTTTGGAAAGTAAAATTCAAGAACAACAAGAGTACTCAAGAACCAACAAGAGTACTCAAGATCAAAGCAAAATAAAGACAAGGAAAGTAAAAGAGGCTCTCGGTTTTGGGCAAAGTAAATGAAGAACAAACTCAAGAACACTCAAGAACACACTCAAGAACTAGAGAGAAGGTAGAGCTTTTGATTCAAAGTAAAGTGTTTACAAGGATTTGTGGGATGGATTTTAGAAAACTTCTCTATCTAAGTAACCAAGGACATTGATTCAAGGAGGGGAAGCCCTCCTTTTATAGCCAAATGTGGCGGTTTAGAGGAGTGAGTGGAGTGAGATATTTCCTCCTCCAACCGCCTCTAGTCCTCCCATAAGTCCGGTTGAGCTTGGTTGGCCTTCGGTTGGAGTTTGGATGAGCCAAAGGGTGCACTTGCCTTGCACATGGGCGGCTAGAGCATGGGATGTGCCAAAGGGCAACTACATGAGCTTGGTTGAGGCTTGGGCAAGCTTGATCAGAGCACCGCCGGAGCTTGGCCGGAATCTGGCCCGAATTTTGGTCGGAGGTCTTTGGCATTTGGATTGCAGATTTGGATTTCTGAGGCAATTCTAAGACTAATGGTCGAAGTCGTTTTGCCGGAATCTGATCGGAGACTTGCCGGAATCCCAAAACGGCCGGAATTGCCCTAGTTTGGCCTTGATCGGGCTTGAGCTGGTTCCACTCGGGCGTTTTGTTTGGGAAGTGAGATTGTCCAAGTTATTTGGTATTTAGAACAACATGGTCGAGCCAGATTTTCCAGATTTGATGGTTTGGTCGAGCTACTTGGTTTAGGTGCCTTTGCGCGCGGGGCCTTTGCTTTGGAATTGGTGGCAGGTGTCGTTGTACCTGTGCAAAAACATTTGTAATTCCAACTAGCAAGTGGTAAGTCGGGTCGAATCCACAGAGATCGGTATAAGAATCTGTTTCACTAAGTACAAGAGTAACAATGGTGGTAATTTCGAGCAAGTAAATAAAAGACGCAAGTAAAGTAACAACGATCAATTATCAATAGCAATAGTCACACAAATTCAAGTATCAAATATCAAAGAGAAGTGCAAGCTAGAACTTGCCACTGTGATGCAAGACTAAATCATTGACAAATCCGTATTGATTTCTGTTGTTTTACAACTTAGAGCTCCCCGCTAGGTTGTACTCCCCGTTCTAGTTCTAGTACTCAATCTCGCGCTAGCGATAATCAAGACCCTAACTCGCTAGAGTTGCATGAAGAATTGAACAAGTTGTCCTAGGGTGTTTAATCCTAGTGGTCTATTACTCGTGTCCTAGTTTGCTATCCCCGCTAGGTTGCTAGTAAACTATGACATTCGAAATCAACAAACAAACAAAAGCTCCCCCGCTAGGGTTCCACTCATGCTAGCACATAAATTCCATGAATATTATACAGTAATATGACGCAAATCATAGAAATCAATAGAAGTCTTAAGTCAATACATCACAGTTTGGAGTTCTAGCCTACACAAATGAGTTTAGCTACTCATCGTAATGGAATACATCATCAAGTATTGAGTAAGAATGAAACAAAAATACTGTTGACGAATCCTCCACCAAGCTGCAGCTCCACTCCAATACGTGAATCCAGCACCTATCCAATCTCAAGCTTCTTCCAATCCGAGTTCTTCTTCCAAACCTTCTCCTTTATGTCTCCAAGCTTCTCTATCCAAGAAGTCCTTTTCTCCAATACTCAGATCCGAAATCGAGAGCCAGCCACACAGTCTGAGTCCCCTCGACTTCTATCTTTGTCCCTTCGAGATTGCAAATGAGAAATAATGATTTCGAGTACCAGGTGTCATCCGCGGACGTCTCTTGATTTATGCTCCGCGGACGTCTTAACAATTATGGAAATTCAGAAGACGTAAGTGACCGTAATTCTTCAGACGTAAGTGGGCTGCACTGACTCAAACTTCAGCACTTCGGACTTCATTTCTTCGATGCAAAACATCTTCTAATGGGCTCCCTTTAGCCTATATTCCTTCCATGGTCTCCGAATGCACCTGAGAATGAAAACTACTCACAGGTAGTGAAATAATATACAGGCTAACACTAAAAGACGGGGTTTTAACACATAAAATAGTCGTACAACTACGACTCATCAAACTACCCCACACTTGAACTTCTCCGTCTCGAACAAGAACAAAGCCATAGAAAGAACTACAATGTACTAGTCATGCTCATCCTTACATCTCAATCCTAAATCCAGTCTATAATCCTATCATGCTCAAGATTCTACAATGCGAGTAAACATAGATGTTTCGATACTTGTTACCTCGCGAGTTGAAATTCAAATGACCTTGGATGAATGGGAGATAGTCCCCTATAGGTACCACGGACATTGCATTCTTTTCTGAGTTTTGGTCTTTTGATTGAGTCGGCGGCTTTCTCTGACACATGATTAATTCACTGCTTTCATACCGTTGAGTCTTGAATCCCTTAACTTGTATGGACTTTGATAAACGACACATCTTGCTTGAATCAATCAGATTTTGATTTTTTTTTCTTACTTGATGGTTTGCCTTCGGCTTTTGAATTTGTTTCTTGTCCCCATAATCATTTGCGCCCTTGAACCACTCCAATCATAGCCTCCGAATAACAGCATAGGAGTGCGTCCCGCTCTTTTCTCATCCTCGTCTTTTCTGCATGAGGCAAGGTAGGGGTTACCCACCCATTCCCAGCTACTTCGACTAGAGATGGACAGTTTGTTTTCTCTGTCCCGCCACCACTGCGAACGCATGAATAAACTTGTATACTTGGTGACGAAGCTACTCTCAGGACTAGGCTAGTGAAGCGTCAACCTCCACCGCTTTTCTCAATCATCAGAACCAAAACTCAGAATTTCCTGCAATTTGCCGTACCTTTCTAGGACATTTCTGTCAACTCCACATCCCTGCATATCACAACTCACAAGAACAAAGCATCGAAAATTTTGAAATTTCGCATTTTTAGTCAAATGAGCACAATAGTCATACAAAGCTGGAAATAAGATTTCAACATAGAAGGAAAGCATAGCAGTACATCATCAGTTCATCACGAGTTCATCAAGACACATGACATGCGACATAAAAATTGAAAAAACAGACACGACTCACAACTGACTCAACAACATCCCACCCCACACTTAGATGGACCCGTGTCCTCACGGTACAATTCAAGAGATGAGATGCATAACAAAACAGACTCACACAAAATAGACTCAACAGACTCAAATAAAAATAAAAATAAAAGAGGGAACTGGTACTCCCCTAATAGTCCGGTGGTGGTGGTTTCAGATCTTGAAAATGAGCCTGATTTAAATTCTGCACTATCCCGCGGACGTCTCTTGATTTTCCTCCGCCCACGTCTCTTGATTTTTCATTAATTGTTGACACGTCCGCGGATTAATTGTTGAGACGTCCGCCTGCGCCACTGAGTTGGAGTCTTCGTTCAGCTCCTTTTTATCTCCTTCAGCCTCCATCTCCTCTTCATCCCTTACCACAATCACACTCACATTTTGCCTTGGATTGGGGATCGTTTGCGACGGAAGCTTCCCCTTGTCTTCTCGCTTTTCGAAGACGTCGCTGGCGATTTGAGACACTTGCTTCTTTAGTTCGTTAACGTCTCCAGCTTGTTGGCCCATCTTCTGAGTTAGTTCCTTGAATAAGCCTCTCATTTCGTCTCTCAACTCCTTGATCGGGTCCTCATCTCCTTGTTTGTTGTGTGGTGGTCTGTACGGCGGCTTTTGTGGGTACGAGGATTGCCCCACATCGTAATTGTTGTTCCTTTGCCAACCACCATCATTTTGCCTTGGTTGCTATTTGTTGTTGCCTTGGTATCCATCATACCTCCTTGGTGGCAAATCTCCCTTGTTGATGTAGCCCACTACATTCACGTCTTCCGTTCTTTCCTGAAACACAGCGTTATCAAAAATTGAATTATAAGTAGACTTGTTTACCTTACGCTCCACTTGTTGATTGCCTTGTGGTTGTTGCGTCACTATCTGAGCCATCATATTCTTCAGCTCCTGCAATTCAGATTGTACATTCACGTTAGCAACTGGTGCAGGTTTATATGTTTCTTCTAAATACCTTGTGCTCTCGGCAACTTTCTCAATCAAGTCCCATATCTCCTCGGGGTACATGTCAAGGATAGACCCTTGAGCGGAGGCATCCAGCATTCTTCTTTCCATTAGAATCATCCCATCCATGAAGTATTCAAGCAACATTCTTTGTGGGACTCCATGATTCGGACAATTTTCTTCCAATAGCCTAAATCTCTCCAAATACTCGAACAACGTCTCTCCACGTCCTTGTCTGAGCATAGAGAGCTCCTTTCTTGTTTGAGCCGCCTTCGAATGGGAGTAATACTTGTCCATGAATTTCCTTTGCATTTGTTCCCAAGAAATAATAGAACCTGAAGGCAAAGACATCAACCAAGATTTATCTTGACTTACTAAAGAAAAAGGAAATGTCTTTAATTTAAAGATTTCTTCCGGAACCGATGCTGATTTCATGGACATGCAAACTCCATGAAATTCCTTCAAGCGCCTTAGAGGGTTCTCATCGGGCATTCCTCCAAACTTGGGCAAGTGATGTATCACCCCACTCTTTATCTCGATATCTTCTGCGTCTTCATCCAACCTTATGCACCAAGGTGCCTCATCAATATAAGGCGCAAACACTCCTCTCATAGTGCGTCCCAAATCTCGACGCCTAGCTAGCTGTCCATATTGGTTTCCTCCACCGAGGTATTGTCGGTCCAACTCATCCTCGTAATCATCGTGTCTAGCTGCACGATGTCTAGCAAACTCATAGCCTCGCTGATTTCTGGGGGGGTGGCAGTCTTTGATTAACGGGGGGCAGTCCATGCCTCTGTTCTTGCATGTTATCCCCTATCACACTACTTCGTTCCTCTTGATCACGTTCAATACTTCTCTGTGACATAGTTACTTCAACAGAAAATAATCAAGTGACAAGGTAAAAGATAGTAAAATAAAACTAAAAGAAAGAAATACTTAGTAAGATTCTTCGTTACCAATCCCCGGCAACGGCGCCATTTTGGCAGGTGTCGTTGTACCTGTGCAAAAACATTTGTAATTCCGACTAGCAAGTGGTAAGTCGGGTCGAATCCACAGAGATCGGTATAAGAATCTGTTTCACTAAGTACAAGAGTAACAATGGTGGTAATTTCTAGCAAGTAAATAAAAGACGCAAGTAAAGTAACAACGATCAGTTATCAATAGCAATAGTCACACAAATTCAAGTATCAAATATCAAAGAGAAGTGCAAGCTAGAACTTTCTACTGTGATGCAAAACTAAATCATTGACAAATCCGTATTGATTTCTGTTGTTTTACAACTTAGAGCTCCCCGCTAGGTTGTACTCCCCGTTCTAGTTCTAGTACTCAATCTCGCGCTAGCGATAATCAAGACCCTAACTCGCTAGAGTTGCATGAACAATTGAACAAGTTGTCCTAGGGTGTTTAATCCTAGTGGTCTATTACTCGTGTCCTAGTTTGCTATCCCCGCTAGGTTGCTAGTAAACTATGACAATCGAAATCAACAAACAAACAAAAGCTCCCCCGCTAGGGTTCCACTCATGCTAGCACATAAATTCCATGAATATTATACAGTAATATGACGCAAAACATAGAAATCGATAGAAGTCTCAAGTCAATACATCACAATTTGGAGTTCTAGCCTACACAAATGAGTTTAGCTACTCATCGTAATGGAATACATCATCAAGTATTGAGTAAGAATGAAACGAAAATACTGTTGACGAATCCTCCACCAAGCTGCAGCTCCACTCCAATACGTGAATCCAACACCTATCCAATCTCAAGCTTCTTCCAATCCGAGTTCTTCTTCCAAACCTTCTCCTTTTTGTCTCCAAGCTTCTCTATCCAAGAAGTCCTTTTCTCCAATACTCAGATCCGAAATCGAGAGCCAGCCACACAGTCTGAGTCCCCTCGACTTCTATCTTTGTCCCTTCGAGATTGCAAATGAGAAATAATGATTTCGAGTGCCAGGTGTCATCCGCGGACGTCTCTTGATTTATTCTCCGCGGACGTCTTAACAATTATGGAAATTCAGAAGACGTAAGTGACCGTAATTCTTCAGACGTAAGTAGGCTGCACTGACTCAAACTTCAGCACTTCGGACTTCATTTCTTCGATGCAAAACATCTTCTAATGGGCTCCCTTTAGCCTATATTCCTTCCATGGTCTCCGAATGCACCTGAGAATGAAAACTACTCACAGGTAGTGAAATAATATACAGGCTAACACTAAAAGACGGGGTTTTAACACATAAAATAGTCGTACAACTACGACTCATCAATTGGGCCAACTGCCAATCTGCTCGGGCATTCTCCTTAGTTTTCCGACATTGTCCACCTTATTTGCCATTTTGATCACTTTGGTGGAGGTGGATTTGTCAGATCAGCTTATTTGCCCGGGCAACCTGAATTCAGTGCTAGACAGCTCGGCCGGTGCGTTGGAATGCTGGGGCGCAGCTGACTTTCCTCGGGCCCTGGCTGGCCAGATTTGACTTGTAATCCATTTTTGGCTTAAGAACCCCCTTTTTAGCTCGTTTCTTCTCTAAACCTCAAAATAGCATGTAGAGCAAAAATGGAACTAACAAGTAAAAGTTGTTAAGACAAAGTGTCTAATTTGGTGGGTTTAACTATCTTAATGAATCATATAAATATGGTCCATCAGATCACCCCACACTTATACTTGTTCGTCCCGAGCAATGCTATTCGAAAGAGAAACACAAAATCCAAGTAATAAGCTCTAAATAGGAAAGTGAGAATGTGGAACTAGATTTATCCTATCCATGCAATAGTTACTTGTTACCAAACTAAACCGTGTAAATACTTAGAAGAAACTTGATACTTGTACCTTCGAGCCGAGATGCAAATTAATTCGGATGATTCGGGAGATAGCCCTTTTCAGGCTCCTGGACTGCATTCTTGGGACCGACTCGCACTATATGGTTAACTTGTAGCTTTCTCTAGCACATGACTTGGTTCGAGTTTCAATGATCTGAGTTCTTTGACTTCTTTTTGATGAGGGACAGCTTTTGAAGTGATTTGGTCTTTGGCCTTCGATTTTGAATTTGAGTTTCTTCACTTTTGTTTCGGTTAAAACCTTCACAATTTTGGCCTTTGGCCTTTGATTTGCTTCTTCGAGCTTTGCTTCTTTGTGATTTGCTTGTCCATTTTTTCAATCTTTTGGGAGGTCCAATCATCGCCCGAGAGCATATGGAAATACCTCCCCGCTCTTTCTCATCCATGCCGTTTCGCGCCGGGCAAGATGAGGGTCGCTCATCTATTTTCCCGGCTACTTGGACTAGAGATAGGACGGTTTGATTCCCGTCCCGCCTCTTTCATAAACACTGCATGGCGGAGATGACTCTAATTTCCAATGAAACCCGAAGTGCAGCCTCCACTGACTTCGCAAACCATATAGTGAAATTCGATCCTTTGAGTGCTTGCCAAGCCTCTCTAGGGCATTTTATATCAACTCCACATCCCCTATATATCTCATCACAAAGGGACAATTAAGAAGTTACATCCTCAAGTTTTTACACAGTTGAGATTTCACAAGGTAAATGCATGAATTTAGATCTATCTATTTCACATTCTCAAGTTCATATTTTCAAAAAGATAGTATTAAGGGAAAAGGAAAAGGAAAGCATGTTAAACTAATTATGTGCAAAGGCAGTTCTCACCCCACACTTTTGAACGAAGGCGTGCCTCTCGGCATGACTTAGTTCAAAAGCCGATTGCAAGCAAATATTTACAAGAAAGGAAATGGGTGAGTACGACTTAAAGCAAAAAACTAAATGACATAACATAAAATGACAGAAAATAAGATAGATGTCGGGTTATGATGGACCATATTTATATGATTCATTAAGACAGTTAAACCAACCAAATTAGACACTTTGTCTTAACAACGTTTACTTGTTAGTTCCATTTTTGCTCTACAGGCTATTTTGAAGTTTAGAGAAGAAACATGCCTAAAAGGGGAGAATTGCGCCCAAAATAATCGCATTGGAGATTCACCCGACCGGCTGGGAAAATGCCTCAGATCCACCCGACCGGCTGAAGCAGAACCAGGCCGCGCCCCGGCGTTCCAGCGCACCTACCGAGCTGTCCAAGTCCAAATTCAAGTTGCCCGAACAAATCATCTGATCTGACGAATCCGCCTCGAGCAAAATGATCAAAATGGCAAATGAGGTGGACAATGTCGGAAAACCAAGGAGAACGCCCGAGCAGATTGGCTGTTGGCCTAATTCCAAAGCAAAGGCCCCGCGCGCATAGGCACCGAAACGAAGTCGCTCGACCAAACCATGGAGTCTCGCAAATCTGGCTTGACCAAACTGTTTTAAATGCCTAATAACTCGGACAATCTCACTTCCTAGACAAAACGCCCGAGTGGAACCAGCTCAAGCCCGATCAAGGCCAAACTAGGGCAATTCCGGCCGTTTTGGGATTCCGACCAGGTTCCGGGCAGATTCCGGCAAAACGACTTCGACCATTAGTCTTAGAATTGCCTCAGCATTCCAAATCCAAAAGCAAAAGGCCAAAAACTGACCAAGCTCCGGCCAGCAATTAATGGATGTTGACTTTCTTCTACTCTATCCCTTGTAGGAGGAGCCCATACCGGCAGCTTTGGGAGGACAGCTGGCCGGCTGCTTTTGGAGCTACCTAACCGGCGGCTTTTGGGAGGACACCTCAACCAAGGGGGAAGTGCCACCTATGGCCGGCGGCTTGACTTGGAGTGCCCATGCCTTGTTGATTTTCCTCTCTCCTTTGCCTATAAATAGAGAGCTCCCTCTCCTTTGTTCAATGTCAAAAATTGTAGTCTCAAGTCCCATAGTCCTAGTTTGAGTTCCATGTTCCAATCTCTCTAGATTTTAGGCACAATCCTTGTAAACACTTTACTTTGATATTGAAAGCTCCAAGTTTGTTCTTGAGTACTCTTGTTGGTTCTTGAAGTGCTCAAGCTTTTCCTTGTCTTTTACTTTCAAAAACTTTACTTTTTGTCTTTCGAAAACCTTTACTTTTCAAGCATTTAGCTATGATGTCCTCTTCCATGGATAATCGTAGCTAAACCCTTCATTCGGTTGAAGGGGTGTGCTTGTATCAAAATATGTTTTAGACCCTTCTCTCAGTGCCTCTATTGTGTTTAAACTTGTTCTATGTGCCATATATTAGGTTAGAACACTATTGGTTGAGTGGAGGCTCGAAAGAGCAAAGCTCTTCCATGGGGTTCGTGAACATACGTGGTTAAGTGGAGGCTCGAAAGAGCAAAGCTTTTCTGTAGAGTTCAACCGCTTTAAAACACCACTTGGTTGATCGGAAATGATTGATCAAGTGGATGCACATAAGGCTAAGATACTTCGAAAGGAGGAATTAGCCTAAATAGAACAAGTGTTCTATGTCTTGAAAAGGACTAGACGGTGTGGCAAGTCGAGTGCTAGAAATAGCCTTGATACATTTTAAACACGTAGTATGATCATTAGGGGTGATGATAAACAGATTTATGATACAAGGCCCCTAAAGCCGAATCCTTTCCTTTAATTAAAACATCACCTGTCACTTTACTTTCAGTCTCATTATCAACTGCTTATTTTCAGTCATTTACTTTCAGTACTTTAATTTCCGCACATTTACTTTCAGTAGTTTACTTTCTGTCGCTTATTACAGACCCTTTCAATATCAGTCCATACCAAAAGTATGTTGATTAGTCGATATTGAACTTGACTGTTCCAGCACTTTACTTTTCAGTATTTACTTTCAGTCCTGTATTTACTTTCTTTACTTTCAGTCATTTACTTTTCAGTACTAAAATCACAACCAACCCCCAACTGTCTTATTTAATTTTCCATTCTCGAAAGAACAACTATCCACTAATTCCCTTGGGTTCGACCCCTACTTACCGCTTTACTACCCAATAGTGAAGTCACGAGTAGCGGACTTATAAATTAATTTTGTACACATTGCCTCGCGACAAGGCAGTGCTGTCAGGTTACCTCCCGACCAGTGCCTTTGTTTAACGTCGTTGGCTCGACGATGCCTCACTTAAGAGGGATCTGGGTGCCATGGACGGCTTAGGTCATATTTCTGTGCAGCGCCAACCTTTATTCTTGCCTTGACTTTCCCCGAGTTCTTGTGGGATGATGAGCTCGGGTTAGGACTCCATTGTTCCGGTGGTTTTTCCTTCCAACACCTCTGAGAAGGCGAGGGACCCTTAACCACAGTCGCTGGTTTTTTGAGTCGGGCTCTTTTGTGTTTAGGGCTGCCTTGTCTAGTTGTGGCGACCTGAACTTCCTTTTCTGCCGGCTCGGTAGTGAGCTCCCATGAGGGCTTTTCCTCGTCCCATACTAGATCAGTTTCTGGCTCTAGGTCTTCTGATGGTTCGGGGGTGATCGCCCACGAAGGTTCCTCCTCTGTGCTTCCTGTTTCTGGTTCGTCCCTCATGGCCTCAGCAATGTCTTCCCTACTCCTTTCTAGATTAGCTTGTACCATCTGTGCTCTATGATCAGCTTGGTGCCTTGGCCTTCGTTTTGTAGCTTCGGCTAAGTCATCTATGAGATTCCACATTTCAGTCATGGTCAAATGCATGGCCGATCCTCCCACTGCATCATTAATCCTCGATTGCTCAACTGCCCTCATTCCACAAAGAAATTTTTGAAGAAGGAACACTTCCGTGAATCCATGGTGCGGGCAGCGCGAAACAACTATATCAAAGTATGTATAATACTCATCCAGTGTCTCGTCCCGGGATTGTTGAAGGCAGATGATCTTCTCGCGGGTGTCATGTCGTAAGGATGGCGGAGAGAATTCTTTTAGGAATTGGGCACGAAGATCCACATAATAGTCTGCACAACTAGCAGTTGATGAGTAATACCAAATTACAGCGAAGTCAGTTAGAGAGTGTTTAAAACATTCCAGTTTAAACCCTTCTATCGTTTCATTTTCAGGTTTCATGTGTCTGCAAATGGCGTTAAAATGTTGGCAATGTATTACAGGGTCCTCTCCGATGGTACCTCCAAACTGGGGGAGATATCGAATCATCCATGCATACATAGTGGAAAATGAAATGAAAATAAAAAATGAAAAGAAAAGAACAACTAATCAGATAGCTAACTCCCCGGCAACGGCGCCAATTTTTGACAGATTGCCTTGTCGCGAGGCAATTGCAAAAGATAAATTTATAAGTCCACTACTCGTGACTTCACTATTGAGTAGTAAAGCGGTAAGTAGGGGTCGAACCGAAGGGAATTAGTGGATAGTAGTTCTTTAAGGGATTTGTACAGAAATGTAAGTGCGATTGGGGTTGGTTGTGGTTTTAGTACTGAAAGTAAATTACTGAAAATAAAGTGCTGAAAGTAAATTGCTGGAAAGTAAAGGACTGAAAGTAAAGTGCGGAAAGTAAATGACTGAAAAGTAAAGTGCGGAAAATAAATTGCGTAAAGTAAATACTGAAAGTAAAGTGCTGGAACAGTCGAGTTCAAAATCAACCAAACAACATACTTTTGGTTTGTCGCACGCTGTGTTTCAAGCGTGATACGTGCCAAACTTATGTTGGATTGATGTTGAAAACGTCTGTAGTAAGCGTACGGAAATGTAAAGACTGAAAGTAAATGGCACTGAAAGTAAACAGTTGATATTGAGACGAAAAGTAAAATGACAAGTGATGTTTTGATTGAGAGAAGGATTCGGTTTTAGGGGCCTTGTATCATAGTTCGTTCATCATCGACCTCTAATGATCGTTCCAAGTGTTCAAAGATGTATCAAGGCCATTTCTAGCACTCGACTTGCCACACCGTCTAGTCCTTTTCAAGACATAGAACACTTGTTCTAGTTAGGCTAATTCCTCCTTTCGAAGTATCTTAGCCCATGTGCATCCACTTGATCAATCATTTCCGATTAACCAAGTGGTGTTTTAAAGAGGTTGAGCTCCATGGAAAAGCTTTGCTCTTTCGAGCCTCCACTTAACCATGTATGCTCACGAACCCCATGGAAGAGCTTTGCTCTTTCGAGCCTCCACTCAACCATGATGTTCTAACCTAATATATGGCACATAGAACAAGTTTGAACATAGTAGAAGCGTTAAGAAAAGGGTCTAAAACGTTTGCATGATACAAGCACACCCCTTCAACCGAATGAAGGGTTTAGCTACGAATATCCATAGAAGTGGATACCATAGCTAGGTGCTTAGAAAAGTAAATGATTTTGAAAACAAAGACAAGAAAAGTAAAGGTTTTGGAAAGTAAAATTCAAGAACAACAAGAGTACTCAAGATCAAAGCAAAATAAAGACAAGGAAAGTAAAAGAGGCTCTCGGTTTTGGGCAAAGTAAATGAAGAACAAACTCAAGAACACTCAAGAACACACTCAAGAACTAGAGAGAAGGTAGAGCTTTTGATTCAAAGTAAAGTGTTTACAAGGATTTGTGGGATGGATTTTAGAAAACTTCTCTATCTAAGTAACCAAGGACATTGATTCAAGGAGGGGAAGCCCTCCTTTTATAGCCAAATGTGGCGGTTTAGAGGAGTGAGTGGAGTGAGATATTTCCTCCTCCAACCGCCTCTAGTCCTCCCATAAGTCCGGTTGAGCTTGGTTGGCCTTCGGTTGGAGTTTGGATGAGCCAAAGGGTGCATTGCCTTGCACATGGGCGGCTAGAGCATGGGATGTGCCAAAGGGCAACTACATGAGCTTGGTTGAGGCTTGGGAAAGCTTGATCGGAGCACCGCCGAAGCTTGGCCGGAATCTGGCCCGAATTTTGGTCGGAGGTCTTTGGCATTTGGATTGCAGATTTGGATTTATGAGGCAATTCTAAGACTAATGGTCGAAGTCGTTTTGCCGGAATTTGATCGGAGCCTTGCCGGAATCCCAAAACGGCCGGAATTGCCCTAGTTTGGCCTTGATCGGGCTTGAGCTGGTTCCACTCGGGCGTTTTGTTTGGGAAGTGAGATTGTCGGAGTTATTTGGTATTTAGAACAACATGGTCGATCCAGATTTTCCAGATTTGATGGTTTGGTCGAGCGACTTGGTTTAGGTGCCTATGCGCGCGGGGCCTTTGCTTTGGAATTGGGCCAACTGCCAATCTGCTCGGGCATTCTCCTTAGTTTTCCGACATTGTCCACCTTATTTGCCATTTTGATCACTTTGGTCGAGGTGGATTTGTCAGATCAGCTTGTTTGCCCGGGCAACTTGAATTCAGTGTTAGACAGCTCGGCCGTTGCGTTGGAATGCTGGGGCGCGGCTGACTTTCCTCGGGCCCTGGCTGGCCAGATTTGACTTGTAATCCATTTTTGGCTTAAGAACCCCCTTTTTAGCTCGTTTCTTCTCTAAACCTCAAAATAGCCTGTAGAGCAAAAATGGAACTAACAAGTAAAAGTTGTTAAGACAAAGTGTCTAATTTGGTGGGTTTAACTATCTTAATGAACATATAAATATGGTCCATCAATACCTCTAATTGCAATAGGCAAGAGCTGTTGAATCAAAGTGTGACAGTCGTGAGATTTTAATCCATTCAACCGCAGATCCTTCGTCGAACCCAAACTGGCATTATTTGAAAGGAACCCTTACGGAACTTTAACTCTTTTAAGACATCCGCAAAATCTTGATTTCTCACACTTAGAAAGAGTGGTGCATGATGGAGGCAAATATGTACGTTGCCCTCGAGTTTCTGGTGCTAATTTGGTACAAATGTTCATCTCTAGCATATCCAGTCTTGCTTTAACTCCATCCTTTGTTTTCCCAGGAATGTTTAATAATGTGTCGATTAGACTGTCACATATATTATTTTCTACATGTATCACATCAACATAGTGTCTGATGTCAAGTATATGCCAATAAGGGATATCAAAAAATATTGATCGCTTCTTCCATGGAGAACTTTTGGTGCGTGCACTGGGTTTTCCAAATCGATTTGTAATATTTTGAATTTTCTCAAGTATTTCATAACCTGAAGATGGTTGAGGTTCTATTGCGTGTTCGGTCTCACCGTTGAATGCAGCTTTCTGTCGCATGTAAGGATGATGCCTCGATAAGAACGTCGATGTACCATGTAAATCATTTTTCGACAATTCTTTAGATAACGTGAATGTGTCGCTTCCCCGCATATTGGACAAGTCTTGTACCCTTTAATACTGTACCCGGACAAGTTACCATAAGCAGGGAAGTCATTGATGGTACACATTAGCATGGCACGCATATTGAAATATTCTTGCCTAGCTGCATCAAATGTTCGTACTCCTTCATTCCATAAAAGCTTCAGATCATCTATCAAGGGAGCCAAGTATACATCTATGTCATTTCCAGGCTGTCGAGGACCCAATATCAACAAAGAAAGCATCATATATCTGCGCTTCATGGTTAGTGTAGAAGGTAGGTTGTATATCACTAATATCACAGGCCATGTACTATGTTGACTACTGAGATTTCCATGCAGATTCACCCCATCAGTACACAAGCCAAGGCGTAAATTCCTAGACTCTGATATAAACTTTGGGAATGTGTTGTCTACTTTGGCCCACTGCAATGAATCGGCCGGATGACACATTTTATTATCAACGACACGTTTCTCGGCATGCCATCACATATTATCATAATCTTTTGCTTCAGCAAATAATCTTTGAAACCTAGGAATCGATGGAAGATACCACAATACTTTGGCCGGAGTGCCTTTTGAGGTATTTGTCGGTCCTTTGTTTAACTTGTAGCGAGAAGACTTGCACACCGGACATTCAGTCAAATCGCTATGAGAATTAATATACAATCATTGGGACTAGCATGTATCTTCTTGTGCTCGATTCCCATGGGACACATAACCTTTTTAGCTTCGTAAGTACGGTTAGGTAAAGTGTTTTCCTCGGGAAGCATATCTTTCACCAACGTTAACACTTCAGTGAGACTCTTATCACTCCATCCATTTTTAGCTTTCAAATTGAATAACTTCAAAGTTGCAGATAACCTTGTATATTTGGAGATACCTTCATACAATAGTAATTCACAGTCATTCCTCAATGATTCCACAACTTGTGGTCTAACAACAAACTCATCGGCAACGTTGTTAACCATCTCAATTATATTGTCGTCCTCCCAGTCATCATTATCTTCAGGCAAACTTTCTACGGGTTGAGGTTTAACGTCTTGCGGTTCAGCGTCACCATGCATATACCAAACCTTGTATATTTGGAGATACCTTCATACAATGGTAATTCAGAGTCATTCCTCAATGATTCCACAACTTGTGGTCTAACAACAAACTCATCGGCAACATTGTTAACCATCTCAATTAAATTGTTCTCCTCCCAATCATCATTATCTTCAGGCAAACTTTCTACGGTTGGGGTTCAACGTCTTGCAGATCAATTCCCTTTAAAAAAAGGTGTTTATGCAAATCCTCTGCTTTGACCTTTATCTTATTGAAATACACCTTACACGGACAGAAGACATTTCAAGTGCATTTTTTAATGCATACGACGATGCAAATTCACTGAAATCCATTATCCCCTTTTCATACTCATCACCTAACCTATTACCGGACATCCACTCTCGACTCATCATAAATCCACTACATGAAGCATGTAAATATTATTATTAGACTGAGAACAAGTTAGCTACCCATTCAATATATACACCATCTTGTTAAACAAAGAACAAATGGACATGAAAGAGCAACCTGACCAAAATGTTCATGTTCAAAAAATAAACATAGTAAAAATAGAAGAATACCATTAGGAATATGGACAAGTATGCAATGGTAAGAAAAATAAGTTTGGGAGGGTGTGAACCTTGTGTGAAATCGAGAGAGGATAAATGTAGCAATAGATTGAGGAAGCTGATGAGTCGAGTATTCGACTCATTAATGGCCATTTTTCACTATAGTTTTGGTTCCTTTCCGACGATATTTTGATGTCATTTGACCTCTATCTCTACATTTCAGGTAGAAAATGAATCTCCCTCAAGGTCAAAGCCTAAATACGAAAACTCGGGGAAAATTGAAGATTTAGAGTAAAAGTGGGCCGAAAAAGGATCCCAGCCGACCGGCTGGATGATTGAGCAGAAATGGAGAGCAATCGTCCACTTTGAGTCTGTCGGTTGGGCTTGTCAGCCGACCAGCTAGATGAAAAACTTCAGAAGGCTCACAACCGCTCACTTTGAGTCGATCGGCTGGCCAGTCCAGTCGGTCGGCTAGAATGAGATTCCAGATGACTTGCCCAAGAGCATATCCAGCCGACCGGCTGGAATCAAGCTTCAGGACCAGCCGACCGGCTGGAACTGCTGTAGTGCGGATTTTCAGCCGAGTCTATAAATAGAAAGTGAGGGTGTTGACCTAGGCGTGGAGGTTTTTGGGGAGAAGAAGACCAGAAAAGAGGTTCAACCAAGGTCATCAATCATCAAACGATCCAACCAAGGAGAAGAAGAGAAGATCAAAAGGGAGTTCAAGGATTAACCATCCTCCTTCCTTTTCACTTTTCCATTTTCTTTTGTTGTGTGCTATAAACCCTACTCACACCATGTTGTCTTACATGATGTGTGAGTAGTGATCTTGTGTTTTGAGGGTGTTGTAACCCTCCTTGGTACTATATGATCATGTATATACATTTAATTCAACACTATATGGTGTTAAGTTCATATTCACTATACTCTTCATTTATGACATGCTACTAAGTGTTTGATGAAATGCCTAAGTGACATGTTGATGTTAAAACTTGACCTAAGTGTTGAAAAAGCTTAGTAATAGTTTGGTTGTAGAGAATATGATCTTATCTAGTGTCTACGAAAGTAAACACATGCATTTGATGTTAACTAGTCCTTCATGCCTATTTCACTTATTACCTTAGGAAGATATTTCAAGGCTAGTAAGGGTTATAGAGTGAATCAATATCTCGAATGAGTGAGGTTCTAATTAAGAAAGTTTGACTAAGAATAGATTCACATGAAAATTGATCTACCTTAGTCTAAGCTAGGTTAGAGATAATGCATGGGTAGGAAGTGAACTAGTGCGTATGTTCATTGCTTTTATCTCCCACCCATAGGATGATAAGGCAATGGAATGAACCAACATCCTCGAATGAGTGAGGTTTGAGCTAAGAAGGTTTGGCTAGGAATAGATTCAAGTGGGAGTTGGTCTATCCTAGTCTAAACTAAGTTCATAACTATTTGACACCTTGATTTGCATAACTCTTATATATGTGATCAATAAGAAATTTCCAAGGAGGGGAGCAACCCCTCGAAACACCTCTTATCTATCTTTTATCCTTAATTACTCACCACATAGGAATTAGATATATACTCCCGTATACATTTTTGGTTAGAATAGACGAACGGAAACACAATCTTAAATAGTGCATGTGCTTGGCTTGCTCCTTTGGGTTCGACCCGGTACTTTACCAGTTAATCTATAAATTATTTTGATTCTACGACGATCCTCTTCATCGACAAATCGAGAGGGTAAAAATAGAATTGTCAGAAGCCAATGAGCAAAGGCTGAAGTACGCTAGATTTGAAAAGCACAAGTTAAGAAACAATTGACAAGCAGAAATCATGAAACATGAACAAAAGAACTAAACATATACCTTATGTGATGGTGCTCGGAGAATAAAAAGAGCAATATGACTGATATGCGAGGGATGAGAATAAAATTCAAGACATAAACCAATGAAACCAAACATCAATAACCGATAGGAAAAATTACGTGACTACACTTTGTACAAAAATGAATGCAAAAACATGTTTTCCCAAATAATAACATGTACACTAACCTTCCTAACAATGGTTTTGCTTCATGAAACTCTAAATCGTCTATCAATGGATGCAAGAGACGTGGATAGTAAACATGATTCCTAAAACATTCATTCAAAAAATAGTGACATCAAAATACTTAAACTTAAAACAAAAAAATTGTGACATATAACAAAAACAATCATCGCCTAACAATGTATTAATGTAACCCATCCTAACAACTAACAAGCACTACTACAGAAGAGACTTTATGCATCGGTTCGGAAAAGAGCTTATGCATCGGTTTTGTATTATGCATCGGTTTTGTAAAAAACCGATACATAAGATTCACTTTTGAACCGATGCATAATGTTTACCTTATGCATCGTTTTTAACAGAAACGATGCAAATTGTCGAAGTTAAATATTTAACTTTAATTAGGTCTTCCTACTTTCCCTTCTCTCCTCCGTCTCTCCTATCAACGCCGACAAGAGCGGGTTCCGTAGGCAACTGCAACACTTCGCCTGCTACTATACTGGTGACGGTCGAGTAGACGAGGAGTCCAAAAGAGTGTGATAGAGACGAGAGGAAGGAGTTGACGAGCGCAGTCATGGCGGATGGATTAGAGATGCTGGGGATCAGGTTTAATCTTTTTGTCGCTCCGTTCGTTCGCAATTTCTCTGTTTGTCGTCGTCGTGGTTGTGTTACAGCACTAAACCCGATCTCTCACCACGCATTCAGGTTTGATTTCGATTTCGTCTGGCAATCTGTTGATCTGGCATCGATTAGGTTTAATTTGATGAGTTCTCGCAGTATGTGTGTTGTCTTGATTTGTTTCGATTTGGTTTTCTTTGCGTGTATCAATTATATGCAGATATTGTTTTGAAACTTTGTAAGCATCAGCTGCTCATGTAGGCATGAGTTGGAATTTTTCTTGCGTATACAATTTGTTGATTGAGTATTTTTAGCGCATATGAACATTTTTTTGGAACCTATTTATGTTCTATAGTGTGTTCAAGTAAATAAGTGAATACACTACTGAGTTTATATTCCCACAGACTACGCATTTCTCTCCCTCTATGCTTGTTATAAAAACTCATGAGCGACATAATTGACACACATGGGAAGCCGAACATATTGATTCTAATATATCGACTTTCTTCTGTTTCTGTAGGAATGAGTGATCATGTTGTATTATGTGATGACCACTTTCTGAATCCCAAACCATTACTATCAGTTCCATTGATGGTGAAGCTTACTAATATTCATGTTCTGTTTGTTAAGCATGGTCACATGTTACTGATTAGTGATTGCTTTTATATTTCTCAGTATGCTTGTTCGAGGGGAGTTGCAGAGACTTCATTCTTCCTCATAAACCTTTAAGTACAGCTATTTGATTATTGCTACAGGCTCCACGGTAACAATAGTGACCCCGTTTTTAATGACATACGAACCTTACCAAATCCATCAAATTCATATTGAATGAAATATAAACCCTAATAAATCTGTTCATACTCAAAGCACAGATGCATAAACCCTAAAAGTAAACTGGCAATGGAATCATATAAACCCTAACAAGAAATCATACCTTTAACTGTTGCTGGTAAGCCGACGGAGGACGGAGAGACACTGTGGAACGAGATATAGAGGACGGACAGGCGACGCAGTGGGACCGAGCGACGGAGGCAGCGTGAGCGACGGCGACGGAGCAGTAGACTTGTATTCGACGGAGCATTACGGTCGACGGGAAGGCGCGCGGTGAAGCTTTGAATATCCATCAAATCGATTTCCCATCGGATGATGTAAATTGCAGAAGTAAAAATGAAATTATGGTAAATTTGTATTCGACTTTATGCATCGGTTCACCTAAAACCGATGCGAAAAGTCGAATACGGAACAACAAATAATGTTATGTCTGTAGCAGTGTCCCATTAATAATAGAAAAACTGGTGTAACTACTTTCCTAATATTAATTCCTAAATGCAGTAAATTCAAGAGAGTTTGTTTATTCAAAGAAAGAATCCCAGGATCAAACTTCACTCGTGCCAACCTCACAAATCATGCAACAATATCACACAATTCAATTATGCAATCAAGCATGGAAATAAACCAAAATACATTAGACAAGTCGCCCATCCACGGATCATTGTCTACATTAACATAAATCGTACAACATCGCCCATCCACGGGTTATCAACGATTTAGATAAGCTTAGGGTTTTTCATATGATTAACATCAACATTCCTATTAATTCATGTAATACCATTGTAGCTACCATGACCTAATATCGAATTCATGCTACCGGGTTAATTACCTCAGACCCATCCTTCTTTTTGGTTAATAATCTAAATTCATTCTAGCATGTAAACATCCCGTTCAATGTAAAACTTGCAAGAACAATAAAATTAAGTACAATATTGAATACTCAAATTGTAAATATGAAAAGCGTTATGTTGATTACATGAAGAATTGGCACTACACCATTTTGCCCCATATGCAACAGGACATGACAGGTCGTTGCAAAACACATTGTATAAAACATATTGCAACATGCACAACCAGTTGCGTATGTGATCCATTGCGTAAGCCACATAATGCTACATATACGAAACCCGCGTCTTATCACTCATTGCGTAAGCACACCAATGCAACACATAGTTAAGCATCATCTCAAAAGACGTTGTGTTAGTGCCTTACGCAACGAACCCAAAAGCAACATATCAGTGTGTGTTGCATAGGTATGAAAATGCAACATGGTATAAATTGACATGCGGTCGCGCATTGCTTTAAATGATACATACAATGCACACAAAAGCAACGAGTCCATGTGTATTACGTTGGATATCTTATGCAACATGTGTCGTGAGAATAGTATTCTGATGTTGCGTAAGTATCGCATTTATTTTGAAAATTAGAATTTATCAACCTTGTACACATTGATGGCGGTAGCTGAACTACTTTTTTAACTTAAGCAAAGGGAAAAGTACGGCTTTGTTGCATAAGGTCTGAATGTTGGCAATCATGTTTAATTCCTCTGCCTCATTTTCTTGACACACATACGAGAATGTTTCCCGACACACAGCGCACCAGGGCCAAGCTTCTGCTGCAGCTCTCAAGAATACAAAGGTTGAAAGAGCCAGCTTCTATATTGCACAGCAACCCTAAGTTCCAAAGGTAGCATCTTGCGGCATAAGACAGTTGTGAAAATTCGGGGGTAATTTCAGAAAAAGGAGGGAATGAAAATTTGTTAATGGAGATTGAAATTTAGATACAAAGTTTTGATTTGGATTCTCACGAAATCTAATGCAACATTTACATATGCACATTGATGTCCACCGCTGCGTAGGACAAATATGAAAATTTGGGTGGAAATTTAGAAAAGGCGGGAATGGAAATTAGGGGGAAACGAAATTGAGGAAATTTTTGTTATTTTGGATTCTTGCCAATACTAATGCAACACGTCCATATGCACATTGATATCCAGCGTTGCGTAGGACAAATATGAAAATTTTGGGGGAAATTTGGAAAAGGAGGGAATGTAAATTAGGGGGAGGGTTTATAGGGTTATGAGCGTTTCAGGATTATGAGGGTTTAAGGGTTATGAGAGGGTTATGAGAGTTTTGGAGGATTAAGAGGGTTATGAAAGGTTATGTTATGAGTTAATTGTTAGATCAAACAGTACATAAGGTGGTGATTTAACTTATCTTGTAATGTACTAATGACAATTGTAGCTAATGTGCACATAAGGGTTATGTTTTATGAGTTAATGGTAAGATCACAAATGCATAAGGTTGTACATAAGAGTAGTTATGTTATGAGTTGTGTGAATTAGATTAATCAAATACATAAGGTTGTTAGATTTAACTTGGTTTAATGGTAATGCACTAATGAGTTAGCCTTCAATTCATGACAAGTGCATATTCACGTGTTCATAAAATGTACATAAGTTATGTTATAAGGGTTACAAAGGTTATGAAGGTTATGTTATAAGGGTTATGAAGAAGTGCATAATGCATAACGATTATGTTATGTGATAGTAGTTAGATCACAACACATAAGGTTGTGATCTTGTTTAAGAGTGATACAAGCATAAATTACTCTTCAAATAATCTAACACATTCATATCATCTCATAAGCCATCACAAATCCTATCAAAGACAATTGTATATCATGTGTTCATAAATGTACATAAGGGTTATATTATGAGATAGTAGTTTGATCATAAATACATAATTGTGTTAATAATATTATTTTGATATGATATAAAATTTAGATTCATATTATATTGTTAGTTTAGTTTCAAACTAATGTTATGTTAGTGCTATTTTGGTACAATATAGGGTTTAATTAGTTCATAAAATCAACCCCAAAAATTAGGTTCATAAAAGAAGAATGAAATTTATAATTTTGTGATATAATATAGATTGATAAACAAAGAAAGAAAAGAATGGGACACAGATTGTTATTATCTAGTTTATTTTCATATTTGAATGAAGTTCATGATTTAATACACAAGAATTATAGTCACAATCTGAATTATTTAAATATTCATAAACAGTTTGTTTTTATAAAGAGTTGGCCAAATACAATTAAATGAGGTTTAAAAATTTGGTATTTCATTTATTACTCATTTGATTAGTCCAAAAGGCCCAGATTATATTGAATAAAAGTCCATTGACTTTTATTTAGAAACAGATGTCACTGCATCCTAGGGTTTTCTCCTTGCAAACTCATCGCTCTTTCATCAGCCGCAAGTCAAACTCTCACCTTACAAAGCCAAGATCCGATCACATTCCTCACCTTACCTTTCTTTTCCGACTTCGTCGTCGGAAACCATAGTTTTATGCTTCAAATAAAGCCACAGTTCAGGCACTTCTCTGTTCACAAGACAGCTTGCTCAATCCCTAGTTCAAAGTCGAGTCTGGTGTCGAAATTAGGGGCTGATTGATGAGGCGGTTTGGTTGGATGGAGCAACATCGAATATACAGCAAAGGTTGCTTGGAAACACTGCGGCTGCGAATACTCTAGCAGAGCTTGAGGCAGCAACGAGCGTTCCATCAAATGGGGATGATGGAAACTGAGGCTTGGAGGCCCCAAAGAGGGCTGCCTGAAAGATCAGTGAACATATTGAGAGCTTGGCTTTTTGAGCATTTTCTACACCCACAAGCAAATCTAGTGTTGGAAAAAGTGTTATTAAGGGTGAAGAAAAGAGGAGTGTTCAAATGAGGACACCCAAATTTGGTAAGGACGTAGGGACAAATCTCATCCATTAGATCATCATCCATCTAACCCCCGTGCTTTGTGGGTGCGCCACGTGTCCAAGTACCCAAAATCCAATAAAGCAAATAGTAAAATCCCACTACCAAAAAGCAAACAGTAAAATCCACTACCACATGTGACACGTGGCAGCTTGTGGATCATTGGATGAACCTCATCCAATGGCCCAGATTAGTCCCTACACCCTCACCATAAGACCCGTCCTCAATTGAACGCCCCCCGTGAAGAAAATTAAGCAAGTAATGGCTTAATTGTACATTAGTGTGACTAATGTGACGTCTTATGGGTAGAGATAATTAAATAGTTAAATATTGATTTAATTATTTAATTAATATTATTATCATCCACTATGGGCTGATTTTAATTAGTGGGCCCATTGTTGGTGGTTTTAATAACGTGGGTTTTCTTATATAAAGTAAACAAAGTGCGTTATTTGAAAATATAGAGAAAAGAGAAAACACTAAATACGTTTCCAGCATGAAGGCTAAGCCAGCCGGCATGTTTGTTTGAGTTTTTCTTCGCGTGTGTTACGGTGATAGTTGAAGGCCAGAAAGGTTCGATCGACAAAGCTTGGTGCTAAGTTGTTGTCGAGGATCGTTTTATCTTGGGAAGCATACTGCCAGCGAGTCCCAAGCACAATAGGGCGGCAATCTTGTTTTAAGGACAGCGTCCAACGCGAATCGATTCACTTCGGTTTGCGATTATTTTTCAGTAATTCAATCTGTTTTGCATAGTGTTCTGTTTAATCGCATCTTAGTATTCTATATCTGTTATTCAGTAACTTCAGTGATATCCGCCTGTAAATTCAGATTATTTACCAACAATCTTAAAGCAAGATTTGTTCTGTTTGTACTCCTGTTGAAGTTAATGATGAAAACATTAGTCTGTGTTTATAGACAGATTAAGAAGAATCAGATTCGTCATCCTCCTAATTGATCAATCAAAACGAAAGATGCCAGAAATTGGCTCGATTGCTCCGATACGGGATGGTATAGACCATGCGAAACGGTTTTGCTTCGAGCTTTGAAATTTGACTTGAAAATAGTCTGTTCGATCCTTAATCTGGAGAAGAGCTAGGTTGCTGGCGGCACCAACAGTGAAGCGAAACCTTAAATGGGATTTTGCAATTGATTTGAAACTTGATCAGTTCGGTTCGGTTCGGTCCATTCAGAATGAACCAATAACTATCTTAAAGTTTGGTCGAAGGGAAATTACAGCAGTTGAACTAAAGGCTCATTCAACCAAACGAGATTGGGCTCATATAAATACAATATATCTAGTGTTATTTCAGCCCAAAAAGTTTATTAACTATTTATTACTAATGACTTGTTTAACTTGGACAGCCATTTATCAACAAAAAAAAAATTGGACAGCCACAATTTGGGCCAAGATGAGGTCCACGAGATGTTGCGTGAATGAGGATGATGATGCCGAGCTAAGCCGTGAATTGGCGGCGATGAAGTCGTCGGCTTGGTAATTGCTGACGAGTTTCAGACACCTATTGTCATCAAGAAAGAGTGATGTCCGTTGCTCAGGCTGACGGGTGGATGTTACGTGTGGTTGATATGTCGGAGCACTAGTAGGGAAGTAGGCCATGTTCTAAGTAGTTGACAGTTTAGTATGTAGTGGGTTAGAATAGTGGATCATAATTTAGGGTATAAAATAGGAGTCGGTGTTAACAAGTGGCCATGCAATGAATGATTAAAGTTTCTGTTTCTGTTTCCATCTCTGTTTCTACTTCTCTTCTAAATCATCATCTCAATTCCTACGTTCTGTCCTATATTCCCAGCTTTATTCTTCACTTAAATTGTCGGTCGTATCGTTTGGTGCTTTCATTGAGAGCTGAAATGGCTCCAGAAACTAGAGCTAATAGGGCCGCAGCGAGGGCAGCCCTTAGCGCAAGTGTTGTAGAACTTACCAACCGAATGCAAAAGCTTAAAGAGCGCCAAGAAGCCACTGAGAAATGTCAAGCTGAAGCTGCGATGACAAGTGCAGCAAATTTTGAACGTTTAATCAAAATATTGGAGCAGCTACAGAAAGTTAGTCAGGTGAGTGAAAGTCGCGCAGGAAAGCAACATGTTCACCCGAACCCGCCACCCTTGTAACAAGCAGCCCCCCAGCAGGCTATACTGCCTACACCTTCAACGCCACCCAAGACCTAACCTATCCCAATTTGTCATCCATTACCAACAAATGGAGCACCACTGCCATGTATCCCACGTTTGCCAAAGATAGAGGTACCGGTATTTTCAGGAGATGACGTCGACGGTTGGTCTTTTCAAATTGAAAGGTATTTTGATCATAATCAAGTGCCGGAAGAACATAGGATTCCAATGGCAGCTTTCTATATGTCCGGAGAAGCTCTCCACTGGTATCAGTGGATGCACACAACGCACCAACTTAGTAATTGGAAAACCTTCCTTCAGGACATCGCAACACGATTCGGAATATAGGTATATTGGAATCTAGAGGTGGCTCTCAACAAACTTCAACAAGACTCATCCGTAAGTACCTATGTCAAGGAATTTAAAGCATTATCCGTTCGCACCCCTGGACTATCTCCTAGCAATTTGCTCAACCGATTTCTCGCCGGATTGAAAGAGGAGATTCATCGAGAGTTGATCTTATTACAACCAGCCTCTCTACAGATTGCTATGGGAATGGGTAAAATAGCTGAGGAAAAGCTACACTCATACCGCAACTATAACACTCAAGGTGAAGATATGGATACACTTGGTACCAGAAAGACCTTACCTACTAAGAAACTCACAATTGCTGAAATGGCCTCAAGAAGGGAGCGAGGATTATGCTACAATTGCGACGACAAATTTACCCTAGGCCACAAGTGTCGACCGCAATTCCAGTGCTTACATACGGAAAATCATCACCAGTTTAACCTCGAGGACGAGGATTCATTCAAAGGGCGGAGGAATGTTACGTGTGGCTGATATGTCGGAGCACTAGTAGGGAAGTAGGCCATGTTCTAAGTAGTTGACAGTTTAGTATGTAGTGGGTTAGAATAGTGGATCATAATTTAGGGTATAAAATAGGAGTCGGTGTTAACAAGTAGCCAGGCAATGAATGATTAGAGTTTCTGTTTCTACTTCTCTTCTAAATCCTCATCTCAATTCCTACGTTCTGTCCTAAATTCCCAGCTTTATTCTTCACTTAAATTTTCGGTCGTATCAGTGGATGTAAGGTTTTTGCTTTAGAGAGCTACCCTAAGGACAACATCTTTCAATCTGCGAGGCCAAACGGCTAAGGGAAGTGTCTAAACTTAGTAGAATTTGCCTTTGTCATATATGAAAGTTTGGATTCTGCTGATGCAGACACCAGTGATTCGGCCTTGATTTAAGTTATTATTGTTAGATTATTTTATATAATCTAATGTTGGGATCATAATGTAAATATTATATGATGTGTATATTATCATTATTTAAAAGTTATATATTAAAGTGATCTATATACAAGTAAGGGCCCGTCCACTTTGACTCTATTTAACTTAACTGAAACTTATCTTAACTGATCTTAACTTATATTAACTGATCTTAACTTATAGTGACTGATCTTAACTTAACTGAAACTTATATTGACTGATGAATAGTATTATTTTATGATGATGATGAATAGTAATATTATGATGATGATGAATAGTAATATTATGATGATGATGGTTGTGATGATGATGATGATGAATAGTAATATTATGATGATGAATAGTAATTTTATGATGATGATGATGATGAAGATGAATTATAATATTATGATGATGATGAATAGTAATATACTGATGATGATGATGATGGGGTGATGATGGCGATGAATAGTAATTTTATGATGATGAATAGTAATGTTATGATGATGATGGTATGACGAATAGTATGATGGTTTGATGATGATGGTGATGGTATGATGATGATGATGGTATGATGATGCTGGTATGATGAATAGTGTGATGGTATGATGAATAGTATGATGATGATGGTATGATGATGATGATAGTATGATGAATAGTGTGATGGTATGATGATGATGAATAGTATGATGGTATGATGATGAATAATATGATGATAATGATGGTATGATGAATAGTATGATGATGATGATGGTATGATGAATAGTATGATGATGATGGTATGCTGAATAGTATGATGATGATGATGGTATGCTGAATAGTATGATGGTATGATGATGAATAGTGTGATGGTATGATGATGATGATGGTATGATGGTATGATGATGATGAATAATATGATGATGATGGTATGATGATGATGATGACGGTATGATGAATAGTATGATAGTATGATGATGATGGTATGATGAATAGTATGATGGTATGATGAATAGTATGATGATGGTATGATGAATAGTATGATGGTATGATGATGATGATGGTATGTTAAAAGTAACTTATCTTAACTTAACTGAAACTTAACTTATAATGACTGAAAGTAACTGATCTTAACTTATCTTAGCTGATCTTAACTGATAGTAACTGATATTAACTTATCTTAACTTACAAGTCAAAAAATAGAGTCAAATTGGACAGGGCCTAACTTTAGAGTATAATTAAAGTCATGATCATGGAAATATATAATATGTGTAGATACCGGTTTGATAATTATACTTCTTTTGAGGGGAAGGATTTGTAATTATCAGAAATATAGCAGTTATGTACAACGCTATATATAGGTAGTGGTCCCCGGTCTTACGCATTGAACTTCAGTACGTTCTTCTCTCGAAATCTTACTGGTAAAGGGTTGTGTGGAAAGGCTGGAAGATCCACTACGGTAATCATCGAAGAATTCAGAGTCATCAACGAAGGTTTGATCTTCTTATGTATTTTCTATATGCTCGATTAACATGAATGGGGTTTTACGATCTTCGGGTATAGATTTATTCTATCGATTGGCATGAGTCGCACCCTCTTTTGTGTTAATTTGAGCGTGAATTTGATATGTTTATTGTTAAAATTGAATAAACATATCTGGCCTGGGTTTACTGTTCTTCATTCTCCGCTGCGTGTCCTGAGTTGCTCCAAAACTCATCGGAAACTGTACACAATCGTCGGTAACTGCTCAGAACCGCCACTCAACCGTCCCGACGTGGCTGCAACTGCTCGGAACTTGGTCGCGTTTTGGTCTCGTCTCGGAGGCTTTTCGATTTCAGTCATGCCAGATCTGATTTTGGAGACTTGGCTGGACTCGCTGTGCTGCGCTGCTACATCTTCCTGTTCGGAGGCGTTGATGCGCGGACCAGTTTCGTCCCGCTCGGATATCAGATGTTGCTGTCCGTGTCTCGATTGGCTAGTCGTTGTTGCTCAGCCGCACGCGGTATCTCGGATTCGCTCGCTTTTGGGTGGGGATGGATCCGTCAAGTCTCGCTCAGATCTCGGCTTGTTTGTTGCGACGAATTCGCAGACGTGAAAATCAGTTGAGTTGTTGATCTAGCTTGCGGTGAAATCGCTGATGAAGAAATCAGTTGCGTTGTTGAATGGATTTCGATGAGGTTGAGACGTTGAGGAAAGACTTGGCGATGAAGTCGCGAGAAGTCGGTTGCGATAAACCTGCGTTTAATACGTTGAATTTGGCTTTCGAGGACTAGGCGTTCATGATGATGAACTCCATAGCGAAGTCACTAATTTATTTGAATATTAATTTATTCTGATTTTTTTTTGGCTGCAGAAATGAATCATGTTGAAACCATAATGGGTTTTGTATTATGTGAATTGAACCGGTTGCAGTTCAATTGGGATCAAATCAATTGGTTCATTTGAAATTGATTTGGTTTGGTCCAATATAGTAATTTGGTTCAATGTCGTCCAGTTTTGTAATTTGGTCCAATTGAATCTGATTCAATTAAAGTGATTTGGACTGGTTCAGTTATGCAGTTCAAATCAATTTGTTTTTGGTTCAATTTTGAGCGAACTGGCCTAGTTATGTTGAACTGATTCGATTCGGTTTTGTTTTGGAGAATTGGTTCATTTTGGGGAGTTTACGGTTCATTTTTTGTTTGAATCGGTTTAGATCAGATCGAACCAGTTTGGTTCAGTTGCAATCTCATTTTAGTTTGGTTCAATGTGGCCCACTTTGGTTATTAGGTCCAATTGAATCAGGTTCATTTAAGTTTAAGCCGATTGAGGTTCAATTCAGATCAGACCATTTTTTGATTCCATTGCAATTTGATTGTGGTTTAGTTTGGACTGAACTGGTTTCATTCAGTTCAAATAAAATTTGATTTGGTTCGGTTCAGATCAAATCAAATCAATATGGTTCAGCTGGAGTCTGATTTGGATCCGGTCATTATGGGAATCAGTTCTATGTGGTCCAGTTTGGTTATTTTGTCCAATTAAATTTGATTCAATTAAATATGATTTGACATTTGAGCCAATATGATTATGCGCCTTTTATTCAGTTATAATCGGACTGGTTTTTTTTTTGCTTTGATCAATTTATGATGGAATTGGTTCAGTTCTAATCTGGCTGGTTTGGCTTGTCCATTAAGGGAAACTAGTTCAATGTGGTCCACTTTGGTTACTCGGTCCAATCGAATCAAGTTCAAGTAAAGTAATTTGAGCTAGTTTAATCTGCGGTTCAATTGAAGTGAACTGAGCCAGTTTGGTTATGTAGTTCAATTCAATTTTGGTTCAGTTACACTTAAATAATTAAATATGTTTTGATTTAATTAAGGAGGAGTGTATTACTGAAAACTAAAGGTGTACATACATATATGACATATGGTTCATTTTTTTGGGCCACACTTAGAGTGTATTAATCAAAGCATAATTATCACAAAAGTGACCTCTTATGTGTAAGTTAATACATGACGGGTGTTGGATAGGAATATGTATGTAATTTACATGGATAATTAATTGGCCCCAAGGAAAATTATTATCTACTGTAATTACATACATATCTGTGGTAATGACATGTGATGATTGTCAGGATGAACTTAGTGTAAATAATTAGTACATCCAAAGATGGCTATTTATTTGACACCGTTTATCATCAATGTTTGATTACTGCAACAAGAGTACCACTTACAGTTAATAGTACTATCCAAAGATTTGCTGTTAATGTTGTGCTGGGTATCTTGATATGTCATATTTACTTATATATGCATTATGTGAGCTTGAAAACTGAATTAGATTTTGTTCTTTTCAGCTTACATGTCTGCTAGTTCAGTCGCTGCCAACATAAGTAATGTCCCTATGCTTAACGGGACAAACTTTAAGGACTGGAAAGTGAATATTACGATTCTTTTAGGCTGCATGGATCTTCACTTGGCATTAAGGGAGCCTAAGCCGGATGCTATCACTGACAGTAGCAGTGAATCCTGTCAGGTCTATAAGGGAACGTGGGAGCATTCGAACAGGCTGAGTTTGATGATCATTCATCGCGGCATTCCAGAGGCTTTCAGGGGTATAGTGCCTGATGAGATTTCCAGTGCCAAAGATTACCTTGCGAAATTTGAAAAGCGTTTTGTTAAAAACTATAAGGCGAAAACAAGTGAGCTTTTAGCAAACTTGATTTCAATGAAGTACTCCGGTAAGGGTAATGACAGGGAGCATATTATGGAAATATCTCAACTTGCTTCAAAACTAAAGGCCTTAAAGCTCGAGTTATCTGAGAACCTACTCGTGCATTTGGTGTTAATCTATCTTCTTTCAGAGTACAGTCAGTTTAGAATTTCTTATAACTGTCAGAGGGAGAAGTGGACTCTCAATGATCTCATTTCGTTTTGTGTGGAAGAAGAGGAGATATTGAAGCATGATAAAACTGCTAATTCTAAGGCTCCAGTTTTCAATACTCATATTACATGTCATTTTTGTGAGGAAACTGGACACGTGAAGAAGAAATGTCCCAAGTGGGCTAAGTATAATGCTTTGCGAGTTAAAAGGGGATTGTCTGAGCTGTCGATGACCTGTTGACGCTGAAAGATGCGTCTATTAGAGAATAGGTCATGCGGTAGATGAGGCAATGATGAATTTCAGATTATTAGCATTTGGTCATTTTGTTTGGATTTAATAGACATTCGTTTATCTTCGATCATGCGAAATTTAATTTATATTTCCATATTGAGCAAATTCGGTTATTCTTGTTCATTTGGTAATAGTAAATTTACTTCATCTATTAAACTCCAATTTTTTTTGGGGACCGATATGCATAGTGTTTATAATAATCTGTATATGTTGGAATTTGTTCCATCATGTAATAAATTCCTACATGAGGCTTAAGTCATTGAACGTGTTCAAATCATTTAAGGCTGAAGTTGAGAAACAACTCAACTAAAGAGTAAAGGATGTTATGTCTCATTGCGGTGGTGTATATCACAAATAGATATGACCAATCAAGTAACGTTCTGTGACTATTTGCTAGACACCTAGAAGAATGTAAAATTAAACTCTTAAGGACTGGGTAAGGACTATAATTAGTCATTCCAACTTACCAGAAGGACTCTAGGTGAAGCACTAAAGACAGCAGCTTATATATCCTTAATAAGGTACCAACTAAGTTGGGCGATCCCATTATTAAGTTATTTTTTGGACGAGAATCGTAACATTTTTAAGGATATTGAGTTTGGGGGAGAATTCATGTTAGAAATACTGTTTAACCCAGACGGAGAATCAGAACACTATTTCTGAAGTACAAACTCAACAACCTTTTCAAATGTATAAATAAGGAAGACCATTATGGATTTATGGAAGATTCTCGTCGGTGGTACTTTAAGTTACATCAAGTGATAGTCTTGTATGATATTGAAATAATTTTGATGGATGAATTGTCTATATCACAAGTTCAGTGGGAGTAAGGTTTAAGTTCTCACACCCCCGATCGCTAAAGGAGACAATTCAGTCTCAGTTAATGCCATGAAAATAATCTGGAAATTCAGGAATGTAGAAAAATCTCTTACGCTTCGGCTATATAGAGATTTTATATATATTAAGGTATGTACGAATTTGGTTATTGCGTACATTATTGGTATGTCTGGCAGACATATAAGCAACCAATGGGTGGATCATTGGGTAGCAGTCAAGATAATTATTGGGTTCTTAAAGAGAACACGAGACTACATGCTCACATACAGGAAATCGGATCGGTAGGAGATCATTATGTATTCCGATTGCGATTTCAGAGGATGCCTATTCGGTAAAAGATCCAAGTCAAGTTATGAGGCATCTAATTATGGAATATGACTGACGAAATTTTGTCACAAGACTGCACTTTATAGAAGGTATTGAAAGACCATTAAGGATATTGTGACAATAAGGAGGTAGTATATTCCAATAAAGTACAGAGTGGTCAGATTTCCATAGAGCACTTTGGGACAAAACTCCATGATTAGCACCCTAGGTCTTTCACTAGCGTACTGCTTATATGGGTGTAATCAAACTTGAGAATATCCGGATTTAGTGGGAGTTTATGTTACGAATATGTTTTTGCTCTATGTTGTATAAGGACTTTATACATTTAAGTTCTGCAGAAATGAAGTGTACATTGCACTCTGTTATATTTTTTATTTAAGGATTGATCTCCATAAAGTTAAGGTGACCAGTTGGAAATAGACATGTGTAGATCACAGTTCATGTAATTTCCATGCTACACATCCACGATTGATCTGTGTCATTTGGTTATATTGATATACGTGACAAGTTCGGTCCCGTAACGATTAATGCTACGAATGCCGGCTTAATCCTATGTCATATAATTGATGGACGACATTGTTTCGGGTATACTCTAAATGATAGCAAGTTTGAGCTCATAAGGTTACACATCGGTTTAAGCTTACATCTATGATCCAATGGGAGATTGTTAGATTATTTTATATAATCTAATGTTGGGATCATAATGTAAATATTATATGATGTGTATGTTATCATTATTTAAAAGTTATATATTAAAGTGATCTATTATACAAGTAACTTTAGAGTATAATTAAAGTCATGATCATGGAAATATATAATATGTGTAGATACCGGTTTGATAATTATACTTCTTTTGAGGGGAAGGATTTGTAATTATCTGAAATATAGCAGTTATGTACAACGCTATATATAGGTAGTGCTCCCCGGTGAAATATCACCGATACAAATATCTGGCGTCATTGTGACGGAAAAATGACGGATATATAACCGCGCAAAGAAGATGGAAAACTGACGGAAATTTTGTTGATGGTACTAAGACAGATAATGGACGGAAACAATTATGATGGAAAAGGGACGGAATGTTGACGGAAAATACTAGTGACGAAATTAAGACAGTATTTTAACGGAGACTTGCAACGGATACATGTCGGATTGACGACGCATTTAATTCCAACGGATACGGCACGAAATTGCAACGGGACATTGACGGAATGCGACAACGAAATAACGACGGAAAATAATTACCGTCGGGAAAATTTACGTCATCTTTCTCGTTGAAGGAAAATTGACGAAAATTGCCTTTATTCCGTCATATTTCCGTCGTTCCTCCGACGTTTTCATGTCGTCGGAAATTTTGGAAAAATTTGTAGTGTGACACCTTATGGGTAGAGATAATTAAATAGTTAAATATTGATTTAATTATTTAATTAATATTATTATCATCCACTATGGACTGATTTTAATTAGTGACCCATTATTGGTGGTTTTAATAACGTGGGTTTTCTTATATAAAGTAAACACAGTGCGTTATTTGACAATACAGAGAAAAGAGAAAACCCTAAATACGTTTCCAGTAATCCTGGCATGAAGGCTAAGCCGGCCGGCATGTTTGTTTGAGTTTTTCTTCGCGTGTGTTACGGTGATAGTTGAAGGCCAGAAAGGTTCGATCGACAAAGTTTGGTGCTAAGTTGTTGTCAAGGATCGTTTTATCTTGGGAAGCATACTGTCAGCGAGTCCCAAGCACAATAGGGCGGCAATCTTGCTTTAAGGACAGCGTCCAACGCGACTCGATCCACTTCGGTTTGCGATTATTTTTCAGTAATTCAATCTGTATTGCATAATATTCTGTTTAATCGCATCTTAGTATTATGTATCTGTTATTCAGTAACTTCAGTGATATCCGCCTGTATATTCAGATTATTTACCAACATCTATCTCTATTCATTATATTTCATTTCCTCTTTTCGATTCCTTTTTTGTCTCCGATCTATTGCTTATTTTGTTTAGATTACTACTCTCTAAGCTTTATTCATAGCAAAGTGTGGGTCAAGAACTTTTTAGGGTACTAAAGATGCAAATGATAGTTGATAAGAATGTCAATGAAGTATTGAACGCTTAGAGTTGGTCATTGCTTCAGTTTCAGCTTTAAGTTTTTGTTTGTATGTTAAGAACTCAAAGGCATATACTTTATTGCATTACTTGTATTTCTTTTCTGTGTTTTTGTGTAGTTTTGTTTACTTTGTTAACACAGTAAGGAACAATGACACTTATGATCAAATCAATTCGTACAAAATTTTCACTACATTTTGGTCAAAAGGATGACTGTCATTATGTGATCATTGATGTCAAGTGTTGGTGTATTGAATGCGAGCAAAAACTGTATTGCTTCAATGTAAGTACCGTCTTAAGTCTGAGCTTTCACATGCTATTATCTTCTCTCTTTTTTTTCTTATTATTTATTGAAAGCATAAGTGGTGGAGGCCAGCCACCTTAACTCGGAAAATACAACAAAGAAATGACCAAAGAGGAGGGGCTGAGGGAACAAGAACAGGTTGCTTGGAAAATGATCGAGTCCAAAGCTATGATGAAACAATTTGAGGGACTCCATTTGTTGAAAAGCAATCACGTGACAAGGCAGTGTGGGCACTCCGACTAATGCCCCGAGCGAGGGAGATAGTTTCGTCAATCCAAATTAAACTTTGTCAATTTTAGATGAACTTTACCCTAATTGTTTAGAACTTGATATTTGGATTGAAACTATGACCTCTAAATTTGTAGGTGTTTTTTTTATCTTTGGATTGGAACTTTTAATCCAAAGAAACATGTATTTTCTGTTGCATTTGTTTCTAGCATTGCGTAGCACCTGAGTCGTTATATAAGAAAGTGTTGCAATACCCCTATTGCATAAAATATAGCAATGATTTGCATAAATGTGTTGCAAAAGAAGACATCTAATGCAACGGCATATTGTGTTGCATTAGAGGAGAGTCGTTGCATTGGATCCCGTTGCATAAAATATAGCAATGAAGTTGCATTTGGTGTTGCAAAAAATGGCAACCAATATAACAGAACATATGTAACACAGAATCACCCGTTGCATTAGTTAACATCGTATGCAATACAATTTGAAGCACGTTGCTATTTTTTATGCAATAGGGATAACGCCACATAACCTTATGCAACTACGTGTTCGTTGCTCAAGTCCCAAGCAACACGTTTGTACTTAAGCAACGTGATTTTTGATGTTGCATATGGGACAAAATGGTGTAGTGTGGGTATAGCATGAGATCCGTAGGATCCCAAAATAAAGGAGACTACTCACTAGTCATGGTAAGAGAACCAAAAATAATGTGTTTGTTGGCTCTTTGAATCTTGGATCTTGCGATGTTTTCTCTCTTTAAATATATGCCATTTACATCATATGTGAAACTTTTTTTCATCTGTTATTTATTCTCGTTGGTGATCATAAAAGAGGCCAGAAAGTGACACAAGCAATGAGCTGATGCCTGAAAGATTAGTTTAACCAAAAGTGCGCTAAGCCATGCTTTGTCTTCTTTGAAATAAGCTTCGGCTCAGAAAATTGGCACGAGATTAAATCGCATTCACGTAAAATAAGGAGAAGTCTAAAACTTGATGAATTCAAAGAATAAATCTGATCATTTTCCATAATGGCCAATCCATTTCCTCCTTTATTGATTTAAATAAAAAGTGCTTCCGAACTACTGCTCCTTTCCAAATTTAGGTACGAACCATCATATTTACAATAAGGGGGCAAAATGAAACAATTCGTTAAAGTTAACGGATGGAGTTAACTCTGTTAATCAATTCCATTAGTCAACGTTTAAAATAATAATTAAATGATTTTTTTTCTTTAATTTAATCTATATATCTCTCATTAAATATTTTTACCTTTTAATTTTCTTATAAAGTTCATAATTTCTTTAAATCTCATAGTACAAATGAGTATTTTTTTTAACTAATTATTTACAATTTCACAAAATTTAACATATATGAATAAAAGTAATGAATTGTTTCTTTGAGTTATTTTGTAAAATTTTCACGTTCTTTATCATATATCATGAGTGACTATAATTATCTTGAATTTTTTTAGTTTCACAATTCACCATATAATATGTGTGGATAAAAATTAAATTATTGTTTTTTATCTATGTTCATAACAGAATGACTAACAAAAAGAATACATATTTATGGATAAATAAAATTATAATAATTTAATTTTTATTCATACATGTTATATAGTGAACTGTCAAACTATACAAATTCAAAAATTATACTCACTCATGATATATGGTAAAGAACTTAAACTATTTACAATATGAATCACTAAAATATTTAAATTTTATTCATACATTTTATAAGGTAAATTTTGCGAAATTGAAAATAATTAATTTAAAAATAATACTCATTTATACTATGAGATTTATGGAAATTATTAATATTATAATAAAATTAAAATATTCAATGAGATATATAGATTAAACTAAAGAAAAAATCGTTTAATTGTTATTTTAAATGTTGACTAAAGGAATTGACTAACGGAGTAACTATATCCGTTAACTTTAAAGAATTTTTTGATTTTGCCCCCTAATTGAAAAATATGGTAATTCGACCTCAATTTAGAAAAGAGTGGTAGTTCAGGACCCTTTTTGTGCTTTTCCCTTTAAATTAATAATACTAATCTAATAACATTAATAATGCACATTATCAGCCTCTTAATTTAGATAATCCAGGCCAACTTTAGCCCCCTATCTCTATAAATTATTACATTATTGTGATTATTATGCACTGGAAAATTTAATTCCAGAGCTATAAAAACATTGTAAAATGTACTTAATTAATTACATCCTTTGATGGATATCTCACAAACTCCAATCAACTTCTCCTTTTTTGGTTCTTGCACCCTTCTCCGGGGTCCACTAAAATTGCTTATTATTATTATTATTCACCTCCAAACTGCTCAAGGAGTTGAGCTCAAAATCATTGTTCAAACAGCCAAAGCCATAATCATGGATGCTCAAATCTTGGCAGTCAAGTAACCATGCACAGCTTTCTTCCCAGTTAGCCAAGTCTAGGTCATTATTCATCAAGAAGCTGCTACCCGGAAAATCAGAAGAAGGCTTAAGTTGTGGATCATTAGTTATTAGATCAAACCCTGCCAGCTGAGAAATCTCCGGTCCGGGCTCCATAGCCTCAGCCCACAAACAATCTATCAGGGATAATGGATCATCAATACCAGTGAAGTTCTGCTTGCTAACCAAGTCATCGCCACCTTTTTCAATCAGATTTTGTAGTAATGGCATCTCATTCGGACTAATAACTTCCTGATCTGGCTTGTTGTGGATGATGACGGCATCGACATGGTTAAGGGTCCCAAGATCAGGGACTTCTGCATTAGGGTTTGGGAAATCTGAGGAAGATGAAGATGCTGGTGTTTCATTATTGTTGGAAAAGATTGTCTCATCTTTTGGTTTCAAGGGTTCATGTGTGACAGGGTCAATGCCCATTTTGAGAAGCTTTTTCTTGATATGGGTATTCCAGTGGTTCTTGATTTCATTATCTGTCCTGCCCGGTAACCTTGCTGCGATTTTGGACCACCTAGTCATCATTGGAGCAAGACCATTATTGTTATCTATTTGAGAGCATAATAACAATAATAACAAAATTATTACGTATTATTACTTTCTTTTTTTGTATTATAAATTATTGGTGCGAGTCAAAAGTGTTTATGGTGGTGCACTATTGTTCCTTAAACTTCAAGAAAAATGGGCCCATCTCCATAAAAGACACATCACACTTAGTGACTTAGACCCTCTTACACACTTATATTTCTTATAAAATTTAACACATGTCCTTGAAAGTTAATTAGTGGGTACTAAATACTCCCTCCGTCCCCATTTGTTTGTCCAAATGGACAGTTTACACGGGAATTAAGAAAAGTAAATAAAAGACAATGAGTGAGGGAGAAGAGGGAAAAAGTGTATGTAGTGGTGGGTCCCGCACACGAATTATTAGTTATTTATCATTGAAAGTACAATTTTTTAAATAAAATAAGTTTGTCTGGTAGGAAAGAGATGATTGATTTGATTATTGGGTTGTATATAAAAGGAAAGTGGACAAACATTAGGGGACACCTAAAAAGGAAAGTGGACAAACAAACAGGGACAGAGGGAGTAATAAAATTTATGTTTACTATACTTATTATTCTTAAAAGCTTTTATCATTTAATTATCATTTTAGATATATAAACAAAAAAATTTATCTGATTTAGATATTTAAAAATAGTTCATCAGGGGCGTGATCTAATGATAAGAGCAATAGTCAAAAAACATATTCAAGTCACGTATTTTAGGGTCAGCGTGGATTTCTGCTCTTGGATAGGGTTAGATTGGTAGAATATGTATAAGGGTTGAGTATATGGGGTTGTCTGATACTTTCATTTTTTTAAAAAAAAAATATTTGAAAGTAAATGGGAGGAAGCTAATAATACAAAGGATGAATATGTGAGCAACTTGTAAAAATTCAATACAATTCTTTTCAAAGTCGCACCAGAAATGGAAATTTGTTAAATTTTTTATGACTAAATTTGATGTCCCAAACCAAAGAGAAAAATATATGTTAGCCGAAAGTAAAATGAAATAAGCTAGTTTTCATGGCACAAAAGTAAGCTTATTAACTTTTTGTATGAATCATATATGAAATTGAAGTAGAGAGTTAGCAAGCAACTGACCTGTTGCCTAACCGAGCATGAAGATCAATAACAAGCTGCTCCTCATCCTCATTGAGCAGCCCTCTCTTCAAATCCGGCCTAAGATAATTAGTCCACCTTAGTCTGCAACTCTTACCACACCTCCTCAGCCCGGCCAGCTTGGGAACAGCCCTCCAGCAGCACTGGCCATTGGTGAGGATGAAGCTGATGAGCTGCTTGTCCTCCTCTGCCGTCCACGGCCCTTTCTTCACTCCCAGCTTGTCACAACATGGCTGCCTCCCCATGATATCAAAGTTGCACGTTCAGCTTTGGTTGCTTGATGATTCCCTTTAACTCTGAGGTACCCAAAAAACAATGAAAAGAGGGAATGAATGAGTCCAACGCAAGATGATGATGCTCGGTTGATCCTTACCAACTCACTCTCACCAAATGCACCAACTTCGATTTATATAATGAGTCCTTGAGGGAAGCCCCACACTGCAAGGACACAAAATAGTTTAATATTGAAATATGTATAAAGGTGCTTGCTTTTCTAATAATAAAAGGGGTAGCCCAACTTTCTTCCCGAGCCCAATTATATTTGACAATTTATATATATAGAGGAGCGTTCCGTTGAGGATACGTAAATAGTGTGACGATCGTAGGGACACATCTCATGCCACATATCTAACCTCGTGCATTGTGGGCGCGTCACGTGTCACGACATGTTCACACTACTTTGTAGTGTGAACGCAAATGGCGGCTGTGACACGTGGCGCGTCATGGAGCCGTTGGATGAACTCATCCAACGGATGAGATGTGTCCATACGGTCTTCACACTATTCACGTATCTTCAACAGAGCGCGCCCCTATATATATATTAAGCTAGTTCATTTGTACTTTTTTTCCAAGGACATTTTAAATGAGAATCTTCTGAATTTTCTGACAATTCAAAATGTAACTACAGAAATTTTGTTTATCAAAATTAATCTCTGAATCTGAATTGACTCAATTAGGCAAATTTGATTCTCTTCTTTACTCTATTTTCTAGGGCTGGGTTCGGTAATTAAACCGACAAAACCGAACTGAAACCGAACCGAACCGACTCTTCGGTTCAGTGAAAAATGCTACAGACATCCGACCCGACTTTTTCGGTAAATCAACATTCGGTAAACCGATAGAATCGGTAAACCGAATTGAAATGCTAAAGTGACTCCATTCCTTCTAAAGCAAAATTTCAAATTCAATTCAATTACAATCCAATAAGTTTCAAACTCAAGCAAATAAAATAGTTAAGTTACAAACCCGAATGAACATAAATAGTTACTTAAGTCTTCAAATTTTCAAAGCTCATTTGCTAGCACCTCTAATAACACCTCTGCCTCTACCTCGACCTCTACCTCTAGTACTCGAAGAAACACCTCTAACATTTGTTGTAGACATAGGATCCATTGTTGATGGTCTTGGAGGAGGAAGGGGAGGCAAACTCATTGATGAACTAAGACTCATTGAGGTACTACTCATTGATGAACTACTTGCAACCGAAGAAGGTGTAGGAGGAAATGTAGGCAATTGAGCTCACATCTACAAAAAAGAAAAACATTAGTAGAATTTAGAAACATAATAATTAAAATGAATAACAACTAACATATATAAAAACTCATATAAATAAAATAATGCATTACTTACTTATTTCAATTTCTTCAAGTTCCTTGTACATTTCGAACTCCTCATCCGTTGGCTCCTTGTAAAAATCAAATTCTTCGGCCCTAAGCCAATCACTAGTGCAAACTAGTGCCTCAACCATGAGTGGAGTCAAAGAAGCTCTAAACGGATCAACAACCCTCTTGCCCAAGCTAAATGCCGACTCACTAGCAACCGTGGAAGATGGTATTGCAAAGATATCCTTGGCAATCTTTGCCACGATTGGATATTTAAATTGATTTACCTTCCACCATTCCATTAGGTTGAACTCTTTGTTCAAAGCGGCCTCGGGAGCATCGGCAAAGTAAGAATCCAAGTCATTAGTTATCTCATCGGTTTTCATAGCATGCCTTTGCCTATCAAGTTGTCTCAACAAATCATTAGCACAATCATCATCATCATCATCAATGATGGCCACATTATTAGAAGGTTGGGTAGTATCGGGAACACCTCCTTTGTAGGCTTTATGTAAATCTTGCAAGCTTGCTTTCACCATGCTAATAACACCTTCAACTTCGGTCCTTGATTGACCAAGACTAGCCAAAGTCATATCAAGCATTGAAAGTTTGAATCTTGGGTCAAGTACATTGGCAATAAACGATCATGTTTATTTTATGGCCATTTCCTCCTCCATTGCTTTGTCCCCAATACTTGTCAAACTTTATCTTCATTGATCGAGCCACCTTCATCAAAATGGGATTACTCCAATCACTCATCTTCTTCTCAATAAGTTGTTGCAATGCCACCATTTCATTGAATATCAAATTTGAAGTAGGAGTTTTACTTGCACTAAGCTTTATGGTAGAATCATAAAACCTCTTAAGAAAGAGAGTAAAAGCTTGTGCATCCAACCAATCTTCCTCCATTGGTGGCCCCATCCTTTTGACAAACTCCCCATCCTTCTTAACCTCTTCATTAAAGTAAGCTCAAAAATTCAAATCTTCATCATTCATCCTACTAAACACCACCTTATACTTGAATGCACCTTCAAGCATTGTATAAGTTGAATTCCATCTTGTAGGCACGTCCATGGGAATGCATGACATGCTATCCATATTCTCCAAGATAGCTACATTTCTAAATGCATCTAACCTTGCCGATGAAGAGTGAATGTACTTGACACAATTCCGAATACCCTCAATTGCCTTCTCTTTCACCCAATCCATCCTTCACAATTAGATTGAGGATGTGACAAGCACATCTCAAATGCAAGTACTCCCCACCAAGTACTAGATTTCCTTGTCTTTCAAGCTTCTTCTTTATATGTGCAACCGCCCCTTCATTTGCCGAAGCATTATCAACAGTAATGCTAAACACTTGCTCAACTCCCCAATCAAGTAGACAACGCTCAAGGCACATGCCTATGTCTTCACCTTTTTGACTTGTGATTTTAGTGAAGTTGATGATCCTCTTATGCAAGTTTCAAGAATCATCTACAAAATGGGCGTTTATCCCCATATAGTTGATGTTTTGGATAGATGTCCAAGTATCCGTTGTGAAACTTACCCTCTTATCACATATTACTGACTTTATTTTGCCCTTCTCAAGCATGTACAAGTCCCAAACTCCACGAGCAACCTTTTTTCTATCAGGGATCTTAAACCTAGGTTGAAGCCCATGAAGTAAGTTCACAAAACCTACCCCTTCAACCGCCCTAAATGGTTGCTCATCTCTTATGACGAATTCCACGGTCAACAACTCACATTTCTTTTGATTAAAAACATGTGGGACTAAAGCTCCACCCATGGTCACATTAGTCAAGGTTGGTTGAGTAGATTTAGCTCCATCTCCTTTATAAAGAGGGCAACCTACACATTTTCTCAAGTGATAGAGCAACCCTCTTGTCCCATTTTTTTTAGAATGGGCCGGCATCTCCAATTTGCAATAGTTACATATCCCGATAACCTCTACTATTTTGCCTTCTCTATTTTTCTTTTCTTTTTTCACACAATGATCCCATGCCGGTGAAGCTTTCTTCCTCTTCCTACCTCCTCCCGTCCCTATGGCCACTTCCTCCACACCACCCTCCTCCTCGCCACCCTCCTCACCACCCACTACACCATCATCATCACCCTCACCACCTTCCGCAATCTCCTTATCTACACAATCCTCTGCCAACATCTCATAGTCATACACTCCTTGGTCCATCTATTATATTTATACTACAATTGAAAAAAATACCAAAGAACTATCCGTTCGATCTCTCGTCGCTGCTCGATCACTCCACGCCAATTGATCGCTCGGTTTCTTAGAGATATGTGTGCTGCTGTGGTGTCGAGTCAAGTCGAGAGAAATTGAGAGAAACGAAGAGCTTTGTGAAGGAAGATGGGGGTGGCTTTGTGATAGAAACGATGGCTTTGTGAAGGCATGGGGCGGCTCTTTGTGGTTTTTGTGTTGTCGAGAGAGAAAACGAAGAGTTTTTTTGTCGAGAGAGTTTTTTTTGGAAGAAAGCAATATTCAGTTCGGTTCGGTAAACCGAGTTTCTCAATATACAAACCGGTAACGAACCGATATTCAGTTCGGTTTTAGATTCGGTTCGGTTTCGGTTCGGTAGAAAAAGCCAACCCTACAATTTTTCCCACTTTTCGTGGAGTGATATTACCCAGGGCGGCTAAATGTTTGGGCACTGTTAACAAAATGTGTTGTCAATCTAGTCATCAATTTGGGCTGACACATGTGAAGGCATTTCCACCGCCTCCCTTCGTCACCAGCCGTTTCAACCTAGCCGACTACTAAAGCCGCCGTTCGACTGCTCTACCCACGCCTCTCATTCCTCTTCTCCACTTCCCACCCCCGCTACCTAATGCCCCTTCCTTCTCCTCCTTCTTTCGCAGTGGCTCCACTGGATTCGGTTGATTCATGCCTTTTCTGCTCTTACAAGTGCTATCGCCAAGCTTGTTTTGAGATTGTGGAGGATGGTCGACTCAGATCTGGACCTCGGGAGTGGTGGCGGTGTAGGTGAGCTCGTGGTGCGGTGATGGTAGGGGTAGTGGTTGGGCGGGATGGAGGGGGTTGTGGTGTAGTCTTCTTTTTGTGTTTATAATTGTATTTAGTTTGTTTCTTTTACGCTACTCTTTCTCTCTAAGCGGTTTCGCTTATGAGAGTTATCTGTTTTACTTTTCATCATGCTCTTGGTTTTGGGTTCGGCGATCGTTGCTTTCTTCTCAAGGGGTACGCTCCCTTCCATGGGCGTGAGGTTAAGTGGAGTTGCCGGTTGTTCTTATCCGGCGTATTTTCCTGTCCGTGCTGCTCCCAACTAGATGGTACTTCTTAGCTTTAAGTCCTCTGTTATGCCTTGTCTAGAGCTGGTGTGTTTGCCTTGGCAAGAAGCAGTATCGAATCTGGACTAGCAGGATCCATAGTTGTCGGGTTACATTATAGTAGTTTTGCCCAGAGCTTGATTGTTTCTTTGAAGTTGCCTTTCGAGCCACTTCTTCTGTTGGGCCAAATTGGTATGGAGGCTTTCCGCTGAAAGCGAAGGGGGAGAATAGGTTGTTTGGGTTGTTAGTTTGTTGGGTCTGTTCTCCTTTTTGCTTTATTGGTTGTTAGACTCTATGCCTTTTCCATCAAAAAAAACTTTGGGGCTAACACAACGTATACGTGTAAAAGGGCTTAGGGCTGAAAAAATGACGTTTTGAGAAAGCTTTTAAAAATGATGTTTTGAAAGGACTTTTATGACCGAATCGGGTCGGCCCTTAATTGAATGCCGAACTTACGGCTGTGCTTAAAAAAGAATCGTTTATTAGAAATAAGATATCAATGAAGAATTACAAAGAATCATTTATTAATCTAATCATATTAATGTAAGTTAAGTTAATTATCCGAATTAATTACAAATACATACAATGTGTAAAATTAATAATTATATCTTCAGTCATTATAAATAAAAATTTACTTCACTGGCTAAATGTAGCATAAATTGATATACAATATGTAAAATGTGAAAGGGTCGGGACGACTCTTAATTGTAGGCCAGGCTTAAAAAGGAATTATTTATTAGCAATAACATATTTATGAAGAACAACAAACACACAAAATATCCAACAACACTTCAATGGCCGGACTTAACGATTTTATAGGGTTAGAACTCATGGCCTTGGTTTGACATTGAGTCTTTAAGGCTTAGGGTTCTAGGGTCAGAACTCAGGACCGGCCAGCCTCACGGCTCATAGGTAGGGCTTCGTGTAGGGCTTTTGAACTCTGTGGTTGAACCTTAACCCCTAATCCTAGGGATCCTCGATCCTCTCCAATTTTTGTTTGAATTTTTTAAAACAAGATTACCATTGTCTGCTATGTTGAATAATTCTTTTCAAAACGCAGTTGCAAGTAAGGGTTTGATTAGAAAGATAATCGAACAGTCCCTATTTAATCATTCAAATAATCCAGTTAGAGTAAAAGGGGGTGTTGGTAGAGTGGTTTGAACTCTTGACAACATGTCAAGAGGTCAAGAGTTAGATTCCTCCTAGTAGCATATTTATCTTCACTTTTGTGTAGAAGTGTTACTCATCCCTCGCGGAGATGTTATTTGTCCATTGTGGACGTGTTGTGCTTCAACTAATCCTTACGCATGGAGGTGATGGATTTCAAATTAATGTGTGTTGTGCTTCGTCTATTCCTTCCATGGACGCATGAAGATGCTGAGTTTCAAGCTAATGCTCATGGGTTTCAAGATAGAGGTGCCTAATGACATATGCTTCATTGGAAAGGATTCAAGTATCAAATTCGAATTGGTGCTTTGCGTGGTCTGTGCTACAAGATTCTAGTTCAATTGTACTGGATAAAGTAATAATGAGGTGATGATGTTTAAGGGTAAAACTAAACAGAGGCATAAAAAGAAAACCCCCTGCAAAGCCTAACTCAGATGGGAATGAGAAGGCTAACTTCAGACCTCTTTCCCAAGTAAAGTGTTTTTACTGTGGAAAGAATGGTCACTATGCTAATACTTGTACTAAGAAACAACATGATAGGGATCATAATAATGGACAAAACACCAAGAAAAATGGTTTCTCTAACATTTGTGAACAAAGGAAACAATATAAAAATAAATTGCATGTTGTATCCACCTCTAAGGACTGTGATTCTTGGATATTAGATTCTGAATGTACTATGCATGCTTCTCCTTGCAAAAATCTGTTTGAATCTTTAACCTTGTGTGATGGTGGTGAAGTCATTTTAGGTTATCATACCACTCTGAAGATAAAAGGTATTGGTTTAGTCCCTCTTGTTATGTATGATTGTGTCATTATAGTGTTTCAAAATGTTAGATGAGTTCCTCACCTTAGGAGAAACTTACTATCTGAATCATTCTTTGACGATCAAGCTTTTAAAATCAATACTTGTCATGGAATTAAAGAAGTTCTGAAAAATGATAAGGTAGTAATAAAGGCTGAAAAGAAGGGAGGACTTTACCATGTTGTTAATTCACATGAACTGAACCCTGTTAGTCATCACACTGATAAGAACATTGATGAAGCAAGAATTTGGCATGCTAAGCTAGGATACATAGGAAATCAAGGATTGAGTATTTTAGCAAAATCTGGAATTCTCAGAATTTCCCTGCAGATTTGAGCTTTTGTGAAACATGTGTGTTAGGCAAATCTACTGCTCTCCCATTTCCCAAATCAAATTATAAGGCTGTCAAGCCTCTTGAATGTGTCCATGCAGATCTTTGGGGACCATCTAAGGTCCCAACAGTTGGAGGAAAGTATTATTTTCTATCCATTATTGATCATTATAGCAGGAAGGTCTGGATTTATCTTTCTAAAGCTAAAAATGAAGCTTTTAAACACTTTAAGTACTGGAAAACACTAGTTGAAAGTGAAACTGGATTGAAATTGATTAGCATTAAAACAGATAATGGTCTTGAATTTTGTAACCATGCTTTTGACTTGTTTTGTAAATAACATGGTGTTAGGAGACTGTTAACTGTTCCTGGCACTGCACAGCAAAATGGAGTTGCTGAAAGGATGCACATAACTTTATTAGAGAAGGCTAGGTGCCTTCTCTTCAGTTCTGGCGTGAAACATTCCATGTGGGGTGAGGCAGTGATCACTGCCTCCTACTTGATCAATAGAAGCCCTTGCTCCTCTATTGACTTCAAGACTCCATTTGAAATGTGGCATGGCAGGAAGCCAAACCTGTCATACTTAAGGCCTTTTGGCTGTACAGCTTATGCTCATGTATGTGAGGGAAAGCTTAAGCCAAGAGCTCTTAAGTGTGTCATGATTGGTTATCCTGAATGTACTAAAGGCTATAAGTTGCTCTTAATTCAATCTGGTGGGTACAAGGTCAGTTAGATTTAATGAAAGTGATTTTCATTTTAAGTCTAGACTAACTTCTGAAAATGAGCAAGTGACAGGTACTCAAAGTTCCAGTGAAGCTGATTTTCCCAACACCAACCTGCTGGATGCTCAGACTGATATGCCTCATAAAGATGATTTTGATCAAGGTGTGCCCCTGCCACTTCAGCCTGCAAATGAAGGTCAGCACCCTCACCAATTAGGTGTGGGAGAGGTTAGAAATTCTCAGCCTAACAACACCACTGCTACTGTTGTTATTGATGATGTTAATCATGAAACTGGTAGTGTTGTTGTTGATGATGTTGATCATGATGAGCCTGAGAATTTACCTATTATTGCTGATGATGCTTATCAAGTTGTTTATGATAATCCCTTGTATGGTTATGTGCTGTCTAGAGATAAGGAACCTAGAAATAGGATTCCTAATAGGAGATACAACGACAGTTTTGCTAATGTTCTTGAATATGCTCTTCTTGTGTCTGAAACTGTCAAGTATGATGTGCCTGAAACCTTTGAATCTGCTGTTAATTCTAGACAAGCACTTGATGGGATTAATGCTATGCAAAATGAAATACAATCTATGCATGATAATGATACTTGGGATTTAGTCCCTTTGCCTAAAAATGCTAGGGCCATAGATTGTAAATGGATTTTCATAATAAAGGATGGTAACAGTTTTGCTGAACCTCCAAGGTTCAAAGCAAGACTTGTTGCTAAAGATTTTTCACAAAAAAGAGGGAATAGATTATAATGACATATTTGCTCCAGTCGTTAAGTATAAGACCATGAGGTTATTGCTTGTTATGTCTCCTGTGTATGATTGGGAGATTGATCAAATGGATGTCAAAACTGCATTCTTGAATGGTAGTCTTGATGAAACTATTTTCATGAAGCAACCTAAGGGATTTGTTGATAATAAACACCATGATTTTGTTTGCTATCTGAAAAAATCTTTCTACGGTTTGAAACAATCCCATGGATAGTGGAATAAGTAGTTTGATACCTGCATGACTAGGCTTGGTTTCTATAGAAGCAACTATGATCATTGTCTTTATTTGAAAGGTGTTAATGCCAAGTCCCCTGCTTTTGTGCTCATTTACATGGATGCTATGTTGATCATTTCTGAGTTCAGAACTATTGTAAATGCCATTAAGTCTGATCTGAAAAGGAGTTTTGAAATGAAAGACATGCGTATTGCTCAAAGAATCTTTGGTGTTAGGATTGTAACAAACAGAAATAAGAGGCTAATGTTTCTATCTCAAGCTGACTACTTAGACAAAGTGCTTGATAAGTTTCAACTTAAAAATGCTAAGCCTTCCCTAGTCCACATAGGAGGGCACCTTGAATTGTCTAAGAGTGATTGTCCGCAAACTGAAATTGAAAAACAGAAAATGAGCAAAGTACCTTATGATGTGGCTGTTGGTTCTATCATGTATGCTATGCTTTGTACTAGGCCAGACCTTGCTTTTGGTGTTAGTGTGCTTAGCAGATTTATGTCCAATCCAGGGGACAAACATTGGACTGCCATGAAATATATGTTAAAATACATAGCTGGTACTAAGAATCTATGATTGATTTATGGTTCACATGCTCCTCAAACTGAGTTGTATGACTATGTTGATAGTGACTATGCAAGTAACAAGGATAATAGGAAATCTACTACAGGTTGTTTCTTCACTTGGGCAGGAAACTGCATCTCTTGGAAGTCACAGTTGTAGCCCATTGTAGCTCTGTCCTCAACTGAGGCTGAGTACAAAGCTACCACTGAGGCATCCAAGGAAGCCATCTGGTTGAAAGGTATCTGGAAAGAAATTGATAAGTATGCCTATATGCCTATTATTTTTATGGATTCCCAAAGTGCCTTGTGTTTGTGTAAAGACCCAGTTTATCATGAAAGATCAAAACATATTGATGTTAGATATCATTTCACAAGGGACATGATTGAATCAAAGGAATTTGAAATAAAGAAAATCCTAGGTGATAAGAATCCAGCAGACTTTGGTACTAAAATTGTCACTACTGCCAAGTTTTGTTTTTGCAGGGACATGTTGCATATGGGCTCAGTGACATGAACTTGAAGCTCGCTTGAATGGTAAAGTCAGGTACGATTTTTTTCGGTTCAGTTGTTATTCTTTTTCATTTCAGTTTGGTTGTTTAGTCCCTCATTGGTTATGATTAGTCATGTTAGGATTAGGAGGGCATTTGTTGAGTTTATGATAATCCAAACATGATGATTGAGCAAGTATGAATCAAGCATTGAATAATGAAGTTTGAGTATTGGCAAGTTTGGTTTTGGTTTGGTGCTTTGCTGATTTGGAATTGCAGGTTTTTTGGGACTTAAGTCTGATCATTCAGCAACAAGGCTGATCATTGCTTAAGTCTGATCATTCAACAACAAGTCTGATCATTGCTTAAGTCTGATCAAAGCTTAAGTCTGATCATTGCCAAAGTTGCGTCGTTCCATTAAAGGCTGAAGGCACGCGAGTTCGTTATTTCTGTTATTGCCAAACGCAGCGTTTTGACGCGGCTCGAAGTTGGGATAAAAGCGCCTGGGTTCGATATTAGGGTTTCTCAGTTTTGATTTTGGGGCTTTCCGATTTGAGAGCGAGATTGAGCGATTACTAGCACAGAACGTCAGAGATTGACTGGCCAAGAGTGATTCGAGATCGTGTGCGTGGAATCATCACAGTGAGTGCGAGCTGTCTTCCGGAAAGAGCTTTTCGAGTCGCAGCTGAAGAATCGGGTCGCCGGAGGGATTCCGGTGGAGGTTCCGGCGTGTCGACAGAGGGCTTTTGTTCACGTCAATTCAGGGAACCTAGGATTCTATGAGTCTCATTTGAACTCTTTTGTATCTTTTGCTCAATCAATAAAATCTAATCTTAACCTAATTCCGCAATTACACCTGTCAATTTTATTAATGGGCGTTCATCGTAAGAGCGCTTAACGAGAAATTAAGAAATTTAAAAATTAGGGTGTTTTCACAATGAATGGTAGACGTTTGGGAAATAGCGGCGAAGGGAAAATGGGAGAGAAGCGGAGATTACCAATGCATGGCAGCCGAGTACCGGCGGATGGGAGCGGTGGTTGGGATTGCGAGGATATTTGGGAAAAGTAAGATAACATAATAGGAAACAGGGAAATTAATTGGTAAATTTTACTTGGGTAATGTTGGCAACAACGTCTCTTATTAAAATTATCACTTCACCGCTGACTCGGCATTTGTATTAGCAATCGGACTAAGCCACTATACGTAAGGGTGACTTACACGTTGGCGCCCTTGATAACAATGCTTTAATAAAAATAAGTATTTTGGAAAAGAAATTGGGAGATAAAGTAAATTGGGAAACAAATTTGTCAATTTGACCAAATTGAAAATTTCTCCTATAATATACTTGTTTAATTTTCTCTTGGAACTAATATGTGTTCAACATAATATCTTGCATACAGTTGGTCTAATATTTGAGTGTCGAAAATATATAACTTCCTTCAAAAATATATATATATATATACCTGTCAACAGGGGAGCGCTCGATTGAGGTAGGGTTGGTAGAATGAAGCACGTGAGGCACGATCTGGGCCACTCTCGCCACGTTCACAGCCGTCATTTGCGTTCACACTACTGTTGGTAGTGGGTTTACTATTTGGACACGTGGCGCGCCACAAATGCACGGGAGGGTTAGATGTGTGATTAAGATCGTGGCTCACTGTCTCATTCTAATTTGAATGTCTCATTTGAGCGCTCCTCCCTGTCGACAAATCAACTGCCAGACACAATTTTATCGGATGTCCCCCGAAGGGACAACTGCCAGACACGATTCTTGTTGATGAAAAGCAGAAGAAATATGCGTCCCCAAATACGATATTCACTAGTTCTTAACCACGTCGTTTTATATACTTGTTTTTTTTATTTATTAATTTTATGTAACGTGACTGCACTCTTACTCAAACCTTCCGTCAGCAGCACGTGTCGTGAGTCTACACCACTAGTAGGCTGTTTTGGTTCTCCTCATGTCAATCAACGTCATAATAATATTAATAACTTTTGCACCATACTTTTATTTATTTATTTATTTTAACAATGGATACAATAACTCAAAACATACAATGCATATCACTAAAATTTTATCATCTAGTACATATATATTGATTTTTTTAAAGCTCTAACAAGGTATCTTGATCGATCCGAAATCATGTGTTACATCTCTCTACTTCTGAAGTGATGGCCATGTTCGGCACCTTTACCATGGATTTGCACATCCATTCCATCGGTACATTCTTCGACACTTCTAGCTCAGACCACTTTGGGCACTTTTAGCGTTGCAAGACACCTCCACGAGGGAGGAAGAAGACATCCACGCCTGCGCGAGGCGTGAAGAGGAAGGCATCCACGAGGGATAATATGTAGGAAGCATCCACACACGAGGTGGGACAAGGAAGAATGAAAGGAATAGGAAAAGGAAAAGGAAGAAAATCTCACAAAATTGTGAGGGAAACACAGACTGTAAGGATCCATGACGTACTCCTTAACCAACAAGCCACCACCCTTGTTGGCGCTTTTACACCATACTAAACCATTATTATTTTCATCCTTATACTTTTCAAATCAAATATTATACATAATACACCCCGTTGTAATCTACATGAAATTAATCAATTATGCGTGGAAGTGTACTTTTAAGTTACTATATAGATTTGATTAATATTCATATAATGCATGTTTTAGAAATATAACTCTTTCAAATGGTAATATTGTTATAAGTATTTTCTTTAATTGGTGAACATATATTTTACAAAGGAAACGTAATTTTATAAAGGTTGAGTTATGGTCAAAACTACTTGTTTTCATAAGAAATTAGAACTTTTAATATTCGTTGATTTGATAATCTCAATGGTTTAGATTAATCAATATTAATTCAAATTAAATAATCTTTTAATCGTTTTTATTGTCAAACGGGGTATATTAGGAAAAGACAATGTATATTTTAAATTTAAAATCCTCGAAATATCGAGTGAATATCCGTTTACATATTACGAGCCCTAAAATTTCGAAACAAACTCACGAACCCCGATCTCATCTTTGGTCTACTTAATTTCTTTTTATCAGTCGATTACGAACTCTGATTTGAAAACTTAATATAAAATTTGAGATCAAAAACACGAACATAATGACAAACATATGTATCGTGGTTTTGTTGTATTTATCAAAACCATGAACATATAAAACAAAACCACGAACAATGGTTTTGCTGTATATATCAAAATCACAAACATATAAAGCAAAACTACGAGCATCAGGATCAACTGGGAACTTTAACATAAGATTTGAGATCAAAAACACGAACATACTGTTATCGTTGACTGACAGGCGTCGTCGGTACCTGCAAATTTTAATTTATAATTTCCTTACTCTTGGCTATGGGTTAGTACATCGATAAGCAAGGGTCGAACCCTAGGGAGCTAGATAGTTACTTATTGTTCTGTAAAAAGAGGAAACAATTGGGTTGCGAGTAATTAGGAAACAAGGCAAAAATAGGAAGCAAGCGAGTGTTATTATCTGAGAGAATATTCAGACTAGGGTTTCTAATTGTGACGTTGTTTATCCTTGATTTCTAAGTATCTATTCTGCGTTCTTAAGTTTGGTAACCTAATACTCCGTTTCAGGTTATATTAGGTTTGGTGCAACTACCTATTCTAACGGTTTAGTATCAAATAGGCAGCAAACATGGGGTATGAATTGCCCAGCTTAAGCTTTACCGTTTCGGGTCTCCACTTAACCTTGCAACTCAAACCGAAATTAATGTGCACTAGAACTAAAAGAATGCAAAGATAGTATTAAGCATGGAATCTCAAAACACTCGTTACAATAATTGAAACCCTAGCCCGAATAATGGGTTTAGCTACACATAGCCATTAGAAAAAAAAACAATAAAAAGTAAAGAAACGATGTCTTCTCTATTGCCGAATGAGGAGGACCGGAGGAGAGGGCAGAGCTCGAGTTCACGTTTTTGGAACTGATGGTATGAATTGCCCAGCTTAAGCTTTACCGTTTCGGGTCTCCACTTAAACTTGCAACTCCAACCGGAATTAACCTTGAATGTGAAACTCGAATTTTTGGATGATTGAAACCCTAGACCAAGAGGTCTTATTTATAGGAAAAGTACTAGGGTTTCGAAGCTTCTATTTGGGTCTGGTCCGCAGCCGTTTTTGCTTGGTGAGCAAGCAACCTTAAACCGCCTCATTCGAGCCCACTGACTAGGCCCAACGCGCGGGGCCTTAAATCGTCGTTTTGCTCATCTCGGCCAGTCCTGCTCGTGCGTTTTGTCTGGAAAGTGACGTCGTCAAAGTCATTTGTCATTTCGATCACTTTGGTCGAGGCAGATTTGCTAGATTCGTTCGTTTGGTCGAGCAACTTGGATTCAGAGCTGGTCTGCTCGACAGGGCCTTCGGGCGCTGGCCTGGAACTCTGCTCGGCTGCGGCTGGGCCATTCCACTCGTGCGTTCTCCTTGGCTTGGTGACATTGTCCGACTATTTTTCCATTTTGAGAAACTTGGTCGAGTCAGATTTGTCATCGGAGTCCTTCTGGTCGAGCGAATTGATTTCAGTGCCTATCAGCGCGCGTAAGACCTTTGGAATTGAGCCAACTGCCAATCTGCTCGGGCGTTTTCTTTGGTTCTTCGACATTGACCACCTTATTTGCCATTTTGATCACTTTGCTCAAAGTGGATTCGTCAGATCAGCTCGTTTGCCCGAGCAACTTGAGTTTAGTGTTGGTCAGCTCGACTCCTTGTGATGTTTTTAGCTCAGAAAGCCATCTTTTAAGCGCGTTTCCTCCTAGAGCTTCCGAAGCACCTGAAATGCAAAACAACACCAAAAGTAACTTGTTTGCATGATAAAGTGTCGGAAATGGTGGGATTTGTTGACTCGATGAGTCGTATAAATACGGCTCATCAAACCACCCCACACTTAAACTTGTTCGTCCCGAACAAGAACTTGGTCATAAGAGGAAAACAAATGCAACATCACAAAACTTCGGCATCCTAGATATTGCTACATGAACATGACTCGGCTAATCTAGATTTCACGTTTCCACGCATACCCGTTACTAAACGCCTTGTGCTCAAACATGGAAATAATGATACGTGTTACCTTTGGACCGAGATACAAATCAATTCGGATGTCTCGGGAGATAGTCCTTTTTAGACCCATGATCTGCACCCTCGGGGCCGAGCTCTTGCCATATGGTTACGCTTCATCGCTTTTTCTTGCACGTGATTGATTCGAGCTTCAAGGTGTTTGAGTTCTTTTCGGACAGCTTGTAGTGACTCGGTTTGATGTATCAATGGGTCACTTCACTTTGTGTCGGTGTACGACTTCACAATGGAATGAATTTGTTTCTTTGTGTTGCGGATTGTGACTGCTCGTACCTACTTGCTCTCACTCATCCTCGTCCTTTTGACGCGAGTCAAGCCGAGGGTCGCTCGTCTATTTTCCCGGCTACTTGGACTAGAGTTTGGACGGTGTGATGTATTCCCGTCCCAACCAACCGCAAAAGTACCGCAGTGGCGGAGCAGACTCGTAACCATGTTACCTCGAAGTGCTAGCCTCCACGAAATCCACATAACCATATAACTTGAATTCGGTCCTTTGAATGCCTTGTCAAGTCTCTCTAGGACGTTTCTATCAACTCCACATCCCTGTTGTTGGAATGGCTGGACCGGTTGGTATTGTCTTGGTGGTGGCTGCTCGTCATGTGGTGGAAGTGCCCCTCCCTTGTCTCGAACGACCTGTTCGACTTCTTCGTTGTGGATATTGTCGCCAACTCGGCTACCTGTGTGAGACATGGTGACCGTGCAACCGCGCCGGCCGTCTTTTGGCAGAAACTTATATCGCAACGTGAGTTCGTCACAAAATGAAAGGATTATGTCAAAGAAATTAAGACAATGAAGGATTCCCAGGAAATTGGTGGAGTCACAAACGGTCTCACTTAAAAACCAATCTCCTTAGACTCGTAAGTCTTGGTGACAGAATCCTCGAAAGCTTATTTTTCTCGACACAATGTATTCAAGATGTTAAACTACCCCCGATGGATAGCAGTCCTACGCAAAATTCTCGAATGGACGAAGAACGCTGCGTGTCACGAGCGACGCTGGTGATTTGTGATCTCCTCGTTGTTATGGGCTGAACTCGGTCACTAGTAGCTTGAATCCTGCAGTTTTGTTGTAATACCGAAAAACAAAACTGAAAAAGGAAAAGAACAATTTCACCGTGCGTAGCTCCCCGGCAACGGTGCCAAAATTTGACAGGCGTCGTCGGTACCTGCAAATTTTAATTTATAATTTCCTTACTCTTGGCTATGGGTTAGTACAGCGATAAGCAAGGGTCGAACCCTAGGGAGCTAGATAGTTACTTATTGTTCTGTAAAAAGAGGAAACAATTGGGTTGCGAGTAATTAGGAAACAAGGCAAAAATAGGAAGCAAGCGAGTGTTATTATCTGAGAGAATATTCAGACTAGGGTTTCTAATTGTGACGTTGTTTATCCTTGATTTCTAAGTATCTATTCTGCGTTCTTAAGTGTGGTAACCTAATACTCCGTTTCAGGTTATATTAGGTTTGGTGCAACTACCTATTCTAACGGTTTAGTATCAAATAGGCAGCAAACATGGGGTATGAATTGCCCAGCTTAAGCTTTACCGTTTCGGGTCTCCACTTAACCTTGCAACTCAAACCGAAATTAATGTGCACAAGAACTAAAAGAATGCAAAGATAGTATTAAGCATGGAATCTCAAAACACTCGTTACAATAATTGAAACCCTAGCCCGAATAATGGGTTTAGCTACACATAGCCATTAGAACAAAAAACAATAAAAAGTAAAGAAACGATGTCTTCTCTATTGCCGAATGAGGAGGACCGGAGGAGAAGGCAGAGCTCGAGTTCACATTTTTGGAACTGATGGTATGAATTGCCCAGCTTAAGCTTTACCGTTTCGGGTCTCCACTTAAACTTGCAACTCCAACCGGAATTAACCTTGAATGTGAAACTCGAATTTTTGGATGATTGAAACCCTATACCAAGAGGTCTTATTTATAGGAAAAGTACTAGGGTTTCGAAGCTTCTATTTGGGTCTGGTCCGCAGCCGTTTTTGCTTGGTGAGAAAGCAAGCTTAAACCGCCTCATTCGAGCCCACTGACTAGGCCCAACGCGCGGGGCCTTAAATCGTCGTTTTGCTCATCTCGGCCAGTCCTGCTCGTGCGTTTTGTCTGGAAAGTGACGTCGTCCAAGTCATTTGTCATTTCGATCACTTTGGTTGAGGCAGCTTTGCTAGATTCGTTCGTTTGGTCGAGCAACTTGGATTCAGCGCTGGTCTGCTCGACAGGGCCTTCGGGCGCTGGCCTGGAACTCTGCTCGGCTGCGCCTGGGCCATTCCACTCGTGCGTTCTCCTTGGCTTGGTGACATTGTCCGACTATTTTTCCATTTTGAGCAACTTGGTCGAGTCAGATTTGTCATCGGAGTCCTTCTGGTGGAGCGAATTGATTTCGGTGCCTATCAGCGCGCGCAAAACCTTTGGAATTGAGCCAACTGCCAATCTGCTCGGGCGTTTTCTTTGGTTCTTCGACATTGACCACCTTATTTGCCATTTTGATCACTTTGCTCGAAGTGGATTCGTCAGATCAGCTCGTTTGCCCGAGCAACTTGAGTTTAGTGTTGGTCAGCTCGACTCCTTGTGATGTTTTTAGCTCAGAAAGCCATCTTTTAAGCGCGTTTCCTCCTAGAGCTTCCAAAGCACCTGAAATGCAAAACAACACCAAAAGTAACTTGTTTGCATGATAAAGTGTCGGAAATGGTGGGATTTGTTGACTCGATGAGTCGTATAAATACGGCTCATCATTGACCGTCGACTCCAAAAATCACACGAGGATAATTCTTTAACGGATGAACGTACGAGGTCATCAAATTTTGTTTGAAATCGTGGGATTTTGTTGATATAAGATAGCGTGAATTGTTTTTCAATTGACTAATATGCCTTCTCATTATATATATTGTAATTGAATAATTATTGTATTTGTTAAAATTAAGGACCGTAGATGATTTAATCGTACGGATATTAAAAGTTCTGATTTCTGACGAAAAGTGATGGTTCTGACCTGTCTTTTTCCATTTTATAATACAAAAGGGAGAGAATATAACTGGTGCAAAATACAAATCGATGAATTATGGTATATTTCCTACGAGGTATGTCATGGTTTTATCCAAACGATTATATGACACTTTCCGAACTATGGAATAACTCGTATGAAGTGTAACATAATTCGTCGGTTTGTAGTTTGTACGTTTGCACCTGATATTTTTCCAACCAGGGTCGTTCTTGATATTTCATGAGCCCGTGGACAAAAAAATATTTGAGCCCTGTGAATTTTTTTTTATTGATAATGTTTAAATATGTTTTAATAAATAAGAATTTATATATGCAGAATTTGAACTACTGGTATTTCTTTTTGGACTTTTCACCTATTTTAATTAGTACATATGGGCTTTTTTGTCCGCCATAAACGAAGTATCACACTACTTTTCCTATACTATGCATATATTCAATCTGTTGTGAAATATAAGGATTTTTGAGAACTCAAATGAAGAACATGAATATATGATGAGATGAAAGTAGAGTGAATGAGTATTTTTATTGATATAGATCTTTACAAAATGATCCCTTTATATAGGGTTACATGGGATATATGGATAGACTAGGACTCAATGTAAGAATTAAAAAGAGGTACATGAAAGGCTAAAGGGCATAGCCATGTGAATGGCCAAAGGTTATCCAATAATATTCATAACATTCATAACACTCCCCCTTTGGATAACTCGTACATATATTATGCCTCATTCAAACCTTACTAGGAAAACCCTGTGGGAAAAATCTAGTGAAGGGAAAAGAGTACACAACTGTATATTACGCATATATGTTACCTCATTGAAAACCTTATTTAGGAAAACCCAAAGGGATAAAACCTAAAACTAGGAAAAGAGTGTAACGCGTATTCTCCCCCTCAATGTAGTCTTTAACATAAATCTCTAAGTTTTCCCTTGCCGATTTTATAGACCAACTTTTCAAAAGGAGTTGTGGGAAGTGCCTTTGTAAACAAATTTGTACTATATTTACGCTGGATAGTGAGTAGTGACCCATATTTTGGGGTCCTACGAATCTTATTCGACTATGAATCGTTTTGAATATTAATCGTTGCATGATTTGGATTGTTTTACATGATTTGTATTTTACTTAAAGCATAAACCTAGCGATGCATACTAAGTGTTTGAGAAAATGCCTAAGTGTATTGCTTTGAGACATTAAGCCAATAGCGCCGAAAGGGTGAGGCTAAATGTCCGACTATTAAGTAAAATGCACGTTACGAACTCAGTGACTACGAGAGTGGCCTGAGATTGTGACGGGAATGGCTAGGATTATGACAAGTACTCCCCATGTTTATGCAATTAGAGTTGGTAAACATCAGCGAGTTACTTGATTCGAACCAATAGCGCCGAAAGGGTGAGGCTCGTAGTTTAAGGTACAATTCCAATTCGAACCAATAGCGCCTAAAGGGTGAGGTTCTTACTTGGATTGTGCGGCTATTTTCCCATCAATATAGGCAAATCCTTGCATGCTAGTTAATAAACTCGATTCTAATGTTGGGTAAGTGAAGTAGTTCCCCGAAATACTTCTCAAAATTCGTTAAATCCTTTTCTTTCTTTCTTGTTTATTTAGATAATAAAACCCAAAAAAAAAACTCTTTTCGGACTAGGATAAATAGAAACACAACCTTACATAGTGCATAAGTTTACACTTGCTCCCTTGGACGATCTGGTTCTTACCGGTATTATAAATTGTTTTTGACGCTCAAAATACCACACGTCAAAATGGCGCCGTTACCGGGGAGCAACGCATTAACTTGTCACTAGCCTAGGTTGTGTGGATATCTCGACTAGTCTTGTAAATATTTTCTTTTTGTTTTTGTATATTCTTCACTCATATATCTTACTAACTATTGTTCTTTTTGTTTTGCGAGGATGTATCAATACAATCAACAAGTCGAGTACGATGAAGGATACAACCAAGAGGAGGAGCAACTAAATTCTTATTGGAAAGAACATGGCTACCCAACAAAGTATTACACTCCAAACTGGGATGACCAAGAGGAGGAACAACCAAACTTTTATTGGGGTGAAAACCAATATCCAACACATTCCTACTCTCGAAATTGGTATGATAACCAATGTTCATTTGAAGAAGACTCCTACCACCAAAATCCTCCAATTCCTCAACCAAATAATGGACTCTCCGACATGGAAATGCTAGCCATGCTTCATGCTTACCAAGCCAAGGTTGCCCAAGACAATCTGAACATGCTACAAAATGTCCAAGCTGTGAACCAACGTTTAGATGAACTCGCTGCCCAAAACCAAGTGTTAAGCAAATTGGCGCAACGAGTAATTGAAAATGGGAACTTGGATGATGAAGAAGAGGGTTCCGAAGAAGAAGTCTTTGAATCAAGTGAGGATAAAGTGTTGAATTTATCTTTTGAGAAGCCCGGCCAAGCTATCAAAGAGATATATGAAGATGATTCAAGTATAGAAGACTATAATTTTCGGACAATTTCACCTCCACGAATGGTAAGTGAGCTTGAAGGTGAGCTTCAATCTAATTGTGGGGATAAAATAGAGTAAGAGCACACTGAGCCGCGAGGATTCGGATTGTATGAAGACTTTGTTGATGTTTACATGGGCGCTACAAGAGAGCAACCTTGCATACAAGAGAATGCAAGTATTGAGATGGGGTTAGAGGATTGGGCACCCAAGGAAGTTATTGAGAAACTGAAAGACGGTGTGCCCATCAAGCTCGAGACGGGTTTTGAAGACCCTTTGTTCATCACGCCGTCTCGAGACAAATTTAGGAGCTTTGTACCTTATTTTGCAAAATTATTAGCAAGGGGCTCCTACAATCCCTCCATCTTGAAAAGCATATTACGTTCAAAGGGATTGAGTTTACACCTAAAAGTCCATTGTAGACTTGATGGATGGAAGGTCAAATGGGATTTGAAGGTGGATTGATGACTGAAGCACCGACAGCCCCGCGAGAAGTTATTTGAGCAAAGGACTTCTCCGAAGCGAATCCATGGAGCGCTTTGCTAGTCTCGCCAAGACGTTAAACTAGGTCTTCGAGGGAAGTAAAACCATTTGTAAGATGCCTTATCAAATTTATTTTGCACTCTTATCATCGCTCACTAGACACTTTTGATTTAAGTGTGGAGTCCCTACTATGATTACACATTATACTTGTGACATGTACTGATAATTTCTATGTAGTGGTCACTTGTTTGTTTTACAGATTTGAATGTCATATGCGGGAAAGGAATTAGAAAACCACGAGCCACACTCTTTGAGCTTCAATTTCAGGGAAGTCCCATGCCCTACACTTTTCAATTCTATATATTTGTCGCTTAGGGACTAAGCTTCCTCTTAAGTGTGGAGTGGGTGTGTAGTGCATTCTATTGAAAATATCCATGTTTAGGCACTTGCACTTTTGATGCACTAGCTTATATTTGAGTACTCTAATTTCGAAGGCCTTCGCATGACCCCATCACTCGACTATCTAGTTTCATTGCTAATGACTTGACTTTGAATCTAGAATCACCATGACTTTTATGTGTGCATAATTCCTAGTCGTCAATGTTGTTGTTATCTTGTGTCTATCTAATGATTTAGGCAACCTTTTTGCATCGCTTGACCATAAAATTAGCAAGCATGAAATACTTTTCTTCTCTTCGGAAGCTTTGCCATTGCTCTTAGGTGATCTTTATTCTTTCACATTGTATGCACACACCATTTATATCCTTAGTATATTGCCAAATCTTAAGTGTGGAGTCAATTTGGGTGAAAAATTGACCCCAACAAAAAAATTTTGTATATGCAAGACAAGCCAAAATAAGGCAAGCTACAAAAAAAAAGAGAAAAGCAAAAAGTTATTGCAAGCACAAGCCAAAATAAGGCAAGCTATCAAAAGAAAATTTGTGAAGCATATCGAGGGCAAAATGCCTTGAAAAAGAAAGAGATGAGGCACACACTTAAGTTTGTAAATGTACTTTCCATCATTCCTTTTGGTGTGTATGCATTGTGATTTGAGTAGAGGGATGACCCTTGTACTAGTGTACGTGAGCATGACTTTGTTTGAGATAGTTTTGAATATGAAGTGCCAAACTCCTCTTTCCTTATGGATTATTGACTTAGCTCCTAAAACTTGGAAATGAGTTTTGTATTATTGTTAGCCCATGGACTATCCTTCTTGATAGCATAGGCACGCGATTGGCACGCTTTCTATGTTTCTAAGGATCATGTTTTGAGTATCTTGTGAAAAGGTTGAATGAATTGCTAGGTTAGACATTTGATAACTCTAATATTGATTGTCTTTGAATGTGCTTCTTTGTAAGGTCATTGGTGGTTCGAAATTCTTTTGAAGAGGACTCAGTCTTTGATTACTATTTTAGTTGTTGTGCTTGGGGAATTTGTTCCGCATTGCCTAGAAAATTGAAGTACTATCTTATTCATGCATATTAGCTAGTCGCATGTGGGATTTGTGAGTATTCCCTTTTCTGAAAACTCTCACGAGACTACAACTCGTCCTGTAGGGTAGCCTATAGGTTTAAAGGCTTGTTGCATACGCTAAATGCACTCGTGTTCCCTACGACAGTGGTTAGGATTTAGTTCATGTTTGTTCGGGACGAACAAACTCTTAAGTGTGGAGTGTTTTGATGAGCATAAATTTGTACTATATTTACGCTCCACATTTAGTCGATTTTTGATCATCTCCCTTGTTTATATAAGCTCTCACTTTATATTTTGGTGTTTTATAGGTGAAAAACGAATCCAGAGCGAAATAAAGCATTTTGTGGAATTTAGGCGAAAACGGTACAAAAATAGGTGGATTGACCCCTACTTGTTGAACACGCCCAGAGCTCATACGATGTCTGAATCCGTCGATCTATGGCTTGTTGGAAAGTTTAGATAAAGGGCTACAACTTTGTAGTTTGTACCTAGAGCAGATTCAGCCGTTAAGGGTGTTACACCTTGAGCTCAAGAGGTCATCTCACTATGCGCCAATATCACCTGTGTCACTTATTTTTGACATTGAGCAGTTTTTCATGCTCTCTGGTCCAAATAGTGTCACTTGTGTCACTTATCAGGTGACATTGGCTAAATGGGCCAAAAATGCAATTTTTGCTAGGTTTTTACAAAAAGCCCAAAAATACAAAATTGAAGAAAAACAAAAGGGGGCAGCCGCCAACCCTAATTCTGATCATCCATACACTTTCATTCACGCCTAGAGACTTGGAGACGACGGAAAAGAGAGAAGGGGACACAAAAACGTGAGGATTTTGATCGAATCGAAGATTGAGGTTGAAGGGATTATCGACATCAATTCGAAGGGTGTAGTAATTCCTTTTTCTCTTGTAATCTTTGTTTCGAACAAAACATGATTTGTATTTCCATGACGATGGATAGTGAGTAGTGACCCATATTTTGGGGTCCTACGAATCTTATTCAACTATGAATCGTTTTATATATTAATCGATGCATGATTTGGATTGTTTTACATGATTTGTATTTTACTTAATGCATAAACCTAGCGATGCATACTAGGTGTTTGAGAAAATGCCTAAGTGTATTGCTTTGAGACGTTAAGCCAATAGCGCCGAAAGGGTGAGGCAAAATGTCCGACTATTAAGTAAAATGCACGTTACGAACTCAGTGACTACGAGAGTGGCCTGAGATTGTGACGGGAAAGGCTAGGATTATGACAAGTACTCCCCATGTTTATGCAATTAGAGTTGGTAAACATAAGCGAGTTACTTGATTCGAACCAATAGCGCCGAAAGGGTGAGGCTCGTAGTTTAAGGTACAATTCCAATTCGAACCAATAACGCCGAAAGGGTGAGGTTCTTACTTGGATTGTGCGGCTATTTTCCAATCAATATAGGCAAATCCTTGCATGCTAGTTAATAAACTCGATTCTAATGTTGGGTAAGTGAAGTAGTTCCCCGAAATACTTCTCAAAATTCGTTAAATCCTTTTCTTTCTTTCTTGTTTATTTAGTTAATAAAACCCAAACAAAAACTCTTTTCGGACTAGGATAAATAGAAACACAACCTTACATAGTGCATAAGTTTACACTTGCTCCCTTGGACGATCTGGTTCTTACCGGTATTATAAATTGTTTTTGACGCTCAAAATACCACACGTCAGTTACCTCATTAAAAACCTTATTTAGGAAAACCCAAAGGGATAAAACCTAAAACAAGGAAAAGAGTGTAACGCGTATTCTCCCCCTCAATGTAGCCTTTAACATAAATCTCTAAGTTTTCCCATGCCGATTTTATAGACCAACTTTTCAATGGGAGTTGTGGGAAGTGCCTTTGTAAACAAATCGGCTAAGTCATCACAAGACCGAATCTGACAAATATCAATTTCCCCGTTCTGTCCCCTTTTATATAGCCATTTTTAATTTGAGCTATACAAGCAGCATTATCCTCAAATATAACAGTAGGGCTTTCTTTGTCGCCTGAAAGACCACATGATCCTCTGATATGATGGATTAAAGATCTCAGCCACACACATTCACGAATTGCTTCATGAAGTGCTAATATTTCAGCATTAGAAGAAGTGGCTGTAAGGATCTGTTTGGTAGATCGCCAAGATATGGCGGTATCACCATAGGTAAATACATAACCCGTTTGTGACCGCACTTTATGAGGGTCAAATAAATACCCGGCATCGGCATATCCAATTAATCCTGATTTTGAGTCTTTTGAATAAAATAAGCCCATATCAGTTGTTCCTCGAAGATATCTTAAAATTTGTTTAATGTCATTCCAATGTCTTTGAGTTGGAGAAGAACTATGTCTTGCTAGTAAATTAACCAAAAATGCAATATCGGGTTGTGTATAGTTAGCAATATACATTAGTGCACCAATAGGTGAACTCAACGGATGTGATTTATCCATATTTAATCGTTTGAGGATCCTTTCAGTATATGAGGACTGATGAACAAAAATGCCCTTCGATAAATGCTCAATTTGTAAGCCAAGGCAAAATTTTGTTTTTCCCAAGTCTTTCATTTCAAATTCACTTTTTAGATATGCAATCGTCTCAGTAAGTTCATTAGGGGTCCCGATGATATTTAAATCATCAACATAAACCGCAATAATAGAAAACCCAATTTTTGTCCTTTTAATAAAAACACATGGGCAAATTGCATTGTTGATGTATCCCTCTTTCAAAAGATATTTACTTAGACGATTGTACCATATTCGACCGGATTGTTTTAATCCATATAATGATCTTTTTAATTTTATTGAGTACATTTCCCGTGGTTTTGAGCTATATGCTTCAGGTAATTTTAATCCTTCGGAAATTTTAATATAAATGTCATTATCAAGTAACCCATATAAATAGGCTGTCACGACATCCATTAAATGCATATGGAGTCCTTCTAAGACTGGCAAACTCAATAAAAATCTGAATGTTGTCGCATCCATGACCGGTGAATATGTCTATTCATAATCAATGTATGGTCTTTGCGAGAAGCCTTGTGCTGCAAGACGTGCTTTATATCTTACGACTTCATTTTTCTCATTTCGTTTGCGCACAAATATACATTTGTAACCAACAAGTTTGACATTCTCGGGTGTTAGGGAAATTTTTCCAAAGGCTTGACGTTTTTCAAGTGAATTCAATTCTGCCTCGATGACACTTTTCCATTTTGGCCAATCATTTCTTTGTCGGCATTCATTAACTGATCTTGGCTCAAGATCCTCATATTCTTCTGTAATATTTAGAGCCATAGAATAGGCGAATATATTATCCACTGTAATTTCTTTTCTATTCCACCTTTTCCCTGAAATGACATAATTGATTAAAATTTCTTCATTGTCATCAGTTTCAGTTATCTCATTATCTTTCACAGAAGTCTCTTCATGATTCATATCGTTTTCTTTTGGAATAGTAGTTGATGCATTAATTTGGTTATCTTGAACCTTTCTTTTTCTAGGATTTTTATCCTTGGACCTAATTGGTCTACCACGTTTCTGTCGTGTTTTAGACTCACATGCTAATTTATTTCCAATGTCTTCATCAGGAAGATTTATTTTGCAAGGAGCGTTGACAGCTGGTATATGTGATTTTGTCACTGTTTTAACATTTGTAAATGCATCAGGCAATGTGTTTGCCACACTTTGTAAGTGGATAATCTTTTGAACTTCTAGTTCACATTGATTTGTACGAGGATCAAAATGAGACAATGACTCTGCATTCCAAGATATTACTTATCTTTTGTTTTCAGGCTTTATTTTATCACCCCCTAATGCAGGGAAATTTGTCTCATCAAATTGACAATCGGCAAATTCTGTCTTAAATATGTCACCTGTCATAGGTTCCAAAAATTTGATAATTGATGCAGATTCAAATCCCACGTAAATCCCCAATCTTCTTTGGGGTCCCATTTTAGTACGTTGGGGCGGAGATATTGGTACATAAACTGCACACCCAAAAACTCTTAAATGAGAGATATTTGGTTCTTGGCCACTAACAAGTTGCAAAGGGGAATATTTATTATTTGTTGTTGGCCTTATACGAATTAGTGATGCAGCATGCAAAATTGCATGTCCCCAAGCAGAACTTGGTAATTTAGATCGCATAAGTAATGGTCTAGCTATCAATTTTAGTCTCTTGATAAAAGATTCTGCTAGACCATTTTGAGTATGGAAATGAGCAACCGGATGTTCAATTATAATTCCAGATGACATACAATAGTCATTAAAAGACTGAGATGTAAATTCTCCCACATTATCCATATGGATTTTCTTAATTGTATGATCTGAAAATTGCGCTCGTAATTTAATAATTTGAGCAAGTAACCTTGCAAATGTCATATTACAAGTGGATAATAAACAAACATGCGACCAACGGGTCGATGCATCAATAAGTACCATATAGTACTGAAATGGTTCACTTGATGGGGAAATAGGTCCACATATATCTCCTTGAATCCGTTCTAAAAATGTTGGACATTCAGTATCAACTTTCAGTGGAGATGGTCTTGTAATCAGTTTTCCTTGAAAACAAGCAACACATAAGAGATCTTTGGACAAGAGAATATTTTTACTCTTTAATGAATGTCCATGTGAATTTTCAATGATTCTTCGCATCATTATTGAACTCGGATGACCTAATCGATCATGCCATATTAGAAAGTTTTTCGCGTCTATTGAATTCTGGTTTATCACCATATATGATTCAACTGGATTTATGAAAGTATAATATAATCCAAAGTTGTATGATAGAACTGTTTCCATCACTTTTTTTCATTCTTGAGACCATTGACGTGATATATAAATATTCAACGTCATTTTCATTTATAGTCTCAACATGATAGTCATTTTGTTATATATCTTTGAAGCAGTGCATCTTTTATGATATATTGTGTACCATTATGTAACACTAGTATTTGGACTCTTTCATAGCCTTCAATAAGATTTGATGCACCAGATATTGTGTTGATATTAGCTTTAGCTCATTTGAGATGCGAGAATTAAATTAATCTCTCAAAATTGTATGTGTCGTTGCACTATCCGGCAAACATAATGATTCATCATCATCTTTCATCTTAATAGAGTGACCATCATCCATATCTCTTTGAAAGATAAATAAATAAGATTAGGAACACTCTTATTTGATGAGACGGGGGATACAAGTTCAAACTTTAATAAGTAAGTCACCATCTTTTATCGTAATTGAGATATGATTATCCATAGCTCTTTATTTGGAAGAGAAATAAAGCATAAAATATAGAAATTCAAATACTTTGAATTAAATATATTCATAGGTTTGGCATCATATCCCTTATGTCGCCTTCCCATCATTGATTAATTTATCAAACTCTCCATTGACCTCTTTTAAAATTTAATCTCTAACATCCAATTGGATGAGATTCATGTAGGTCCTAATGGGTGATATCTTTATGATAATCACTTGTTTAGTGAAATTTATTCTGACACATTTTACTTTCATAGAGACTTGATAAAAATCAAGGTGTTCATAAGTACGACAAGTACGACCCCAATGATTTATTTATTTTCATCATTGTATTGATGATATTTTCATCTCATAACTTCACTTGTCAAGTGATTCATAACATTGCGAAATAATACTCGCGTACACTTTTTTTATAATCTTGCAATTGCAAGTGTATATAATAAAATCAAGTGTTATATATTTTGTCTTTTGGTGATCGTACATCACTTCAAATCCTTTCAAAGGAGAGAGAGAGATCATTGATTCTCAAATTCTCATATACAATCTATCATGTAGATAATGCCGAAGGTTATCATGGCATTAGCCATCTTTTTTGAACAATTGCTTTATTTCCTTCTTTTATTAGTATCTTAAAGATACATGGCACTTAGGCGGATTTCAATATCAAGAATGAACGCCGCATAATCATTGCTATGCTCAAGAGTATTGAACTCGAGCTTCATAAGATTGACATGCATTACATGAAACATAAATTGATTTCAAGTAATGAAATAAAATGAAACAATGAACTAAAACATTAGGTATGAGAACGATTTAAAAGAACATGATTAGATGGCATATACATGTTATAAACAAATTCATAAAAGGAATTGATTTTTCCAAATGCAAGGCGGTTTTGAGATTTCTCCGAAAAGGACTCAATATTGCCATCATCGCATCACAATGAGAAAAGGGAGGAAGAATAGAAGATGGTATATCCCTACCTTTGATTTCGTAGAGAAATCGTGCTGATAACGTGTTGTGAAATATAAGGATTTGTGAGAACTCAAATGAAGAACATGAATATATGATGAGATGAAAGTAGAGTGAAGGAGTATTTCTTATTGATATAGATCTTTACAAAATGAAGACTAGGAATCAATGTAAGAATTAAAAAGAGGTACATGAAAGGCTAAAGGGCATAGACATGTGAATGTCCAAAGGTTATCCAATAATATTCATAACACAATCAATATAAAAAAACGTGAAAAAAATGAGCCCACAAACAAAGTATCACACTCAGTGTTATTAAAACCGAACCGTGGATCGAACCGATCAAGTCACTGGGTTAATGGGTCAGTGGTTCAACCGGGTTGAACCGGTTTGACCCGCACATATTAAAAACTAAAAATAAAATATTTATATATGATATTATAATTTAACATATTTATGACTTGAATAAATATTACATGATTATGATCCGATTATAACAACATATATCATAACAAATTTAGAATTTGATAAAGTACAAATCAATAATACAACAATAACAATTTTAGTCTTAATTTGCAAGTCACAACAATAAGGGATTTATAAGACTAATTGAATTTCTAGTTAAATTGATAATAAGTAATAACTTTTATAGATTTGATAAATGAATAAACATTATTGAAACAAATAATAAAACAACAATCATTTTTAGGCTAGTGGAAAGAAAGAGAATAACTATTAAGAGGGGCTTGGATTCGAGTCTTGTCCAATTCAAAATTAAATAAATAATTTTTCAGACCAAATCGAACCGTTGAACCGATCAAATCATGATTTTAATGAAAAATCGAGTCAATCGGATCTTGACCAGGTTGACCTGGTCTTGACCGGATCGAATGCATTTCCGATCCGATGGCAGAACTGAACCGATCCGGTGACCGGTTCCTGGTCCAGCCGGTCCGGTTACTTTTCCTTTATAATGCATATATTCAATCAATATAAAAAACGTGAAAAAAAATGAGCCCCTTTGACTATTTGGGCCCTTGACTTTGTTCGAATATTGAAAATTTGCTAAAAACAAAATATGATACATATCATCTTTTATACAAAACTAAATGAAATTAAAATAGAGTTCAATCTATATATTTTGAGGGACTAAATCATAAGAAAGTGTAATGAAGGATGACTAAAAAACAAGCTCTTCCACCCTGACCAAATGTGTCATAGAAATGATCATCCCATGACCAAATGCAAAAAAGGATCATCTCATGACCAAAAATTAGATTTGGTCATGAGTCGTGAACCAATTGCAACGCGGCAGTGTCCTATGTAAGAACTTTTCAGTTTATAATTTGATCTTCCAACGAATATATATTCGAAATTACAAATTTAAAAAAATCAAAATAATTACCAATATTCATAATTTTTTGAGATCTATAAAACGAGATACACTTTGTTATGTTTTTATTAATCTTATTATTTATGAGCTACAATTTACGTAGCGATGAGAGAGAATGATGATGAATTTTTTGTTTGGTCATGGTGGGATGCACTTGATCAAAATAGTCATGAGGCTGACAAAATGAGAGATAATAGATAAAAGAGAGGAAATATATGTATTTTTATCATGATGAAGGACTGAAGGATGCTCTACGTGAATTGTATTAGGGGTGCCTAAGCTACACCCCGACCCTACCTAAGAGATTGATTTGGCTCTTGGGAAAATAAGATCACTGCGTCTTTGGCCAGCTCTTCTGTATCAAGAGTTCCAGTCTTTCACCAATATAATAACCGATCGCTTGTACACCGGAGTGTAGCTGCAATGCTTGGCCCATTGCCTATTTGACTTACTCGAAACAGAAGAACTACTTTCACTGACACTATGGCGGAGGTAGGATTCGAACCCGTCTGGGATGACAAATTATTACCTCTTCTCCGCTGCTGCTTTTCTTCCCATTAATGCAATTAATCTCCTAGTTAAAAGACTTTTTATCAACTGGAGGGTTTTAGTCCTTAACTCGATCACTTTTTCAAGTTCAAATATTCTTTAAAGTACATGCATACTTCAACTAATGACATCTGCCACATTCACTGACCCAAGAAACCACTTCTTCTCGTTTTAGCAATGCCACGTTACCTTCCACGTTTGCAACTTCTACAAAGTTTCCCATAAAATATTACGTACATTTGTATAGTTACAAAACGTGTCATGCCGAGAACCCTGACGTAAAATGAAATTGTGAGAAAATTAAAATAAAACTTTGGATGGTGGGTTGAGGAACCGAACCTGCTGACAGGTCATCTTTCATGTGTTTTTGTATTCTGACTTTTGGATCCCTTTCGAATTTAGGTCTCTTCTCTTGTAAGTTGTACTGTATATTTTTAGCTTATTTAATATTGAGGATTCACATGTTGCCCGCCTCTCAAAGTTATAAGCATTCCGGCCTCTGATACGTTGTTTTCTTGTCCAAGCATCTGCGTTTCTAATTTCTTTTGATATTTAAATAATTCTCAATAATAATACCTATAAAATCTGGTGGTTTATAATTAAACAAAATGAAATATAAATTTAACTCATTCGGCACCCATCAGACGCCGGATCATGCGCTCGAGGAATATGTCGTAAAAAAATCGAGCCCTTGAGAATGCAAGGTTCGAATTCTGAATGGGGCAAAAATTATCACTTTTAAGAGTAATGTATTATGGTCAAACTAACCCTATATGCAAAAAAAGAAGAAGTTAATTTGCTTAAAATATCTACTGCAACTCTATTTATTTTAGGAAATTTTTTCAGGATATAATTATTTTTATTTTTATATATCTAACCAAATATTTTAAGCCTAAATTATAAGATCAAATTAGATTTCTTTCCTAAATCGATAATATAATATATTTAAATATAGTTATATTTTGACAACGAGAGCAAAGTTAAGCATTTAATTTACTAATTGGGGCAAAACCTCATAATCATTGATATCATCAATTGGATTAACGAGTAGAGAAAGGATCCGGTGAAACAACATATTTTTGTAAAATATACAAATTAATAACAGCCCTAGATTTTGGTCATTTGGGCAGATGAGATTAACTGTCGTCGTATAATTGATTTCTCGGTGACGAATTAAAGGTTACTTTTGACGAACGATGTCATACTTTTTGGTTTCTCGGCGACGATTTATAACCCGGTTTCGACGAATTTTGCAGTTCTCACCAAAAATATGGTTTGCATCTGATCTTTCCTCTTAACGAGTAATAATTAATATTTGTAAAAATTATCGGGGGCAATACCTCCATCACCGTTTGAATAGATCCGCCTCTGAAGAGTGGGCTTCTTCTGGTGGGTATAATTAAGTTGGGAAAACAAACTGAATGAGAGAAATTGTGAACTACATAATTAGGAGTTCATATTCGGTGCAGTCAACTAATTTATAATTGATTGTAATACAACCTAGTTTTCTGTATGTTTATTAATACAATATAATTTTTTTTATTAAAAAAATCATCTTTTAAATAGATGAATATCAGATCATCGTATTATGCCATTTCTCACACCAAAGCTCCAGTTTTGACCCATATGTCACGAATCAAACGGCCGAGTGGTTTGAGTTGTTGATGAGTTTGTACATTTTCTCGAGTTTTTTTTTTGCCCTGTTTGTGAAACTCAATTTCACAAATACCGTGTCTGAAACTCGAATCTCAAAATTGCCCTGTTTTTAAAGGAACCGGTTTGGCACAAATCGGTTTCATTCATTTTTGATTGAAACCGGCATGAGCCAAACCGGTTTCATCCATTTCCAACTAAACCGGTTTCGGAGGAATCGGTTTGCTGACTGTAGCGACAACGTGGCAACCTCTTGGTCCTACGTGGACCAGTCGAAATGTAAATTCATGAAACGTGTCAAAACAGTAGAAAAATAATTGAAACCGGTTTGACCTAAATCGGTTTCAATAATTTACAAAAATCTCGGCTTTTTTCAGACAAGCCAGACAGGCTTTTTCAGATATAATTTGCTAGGAAACCGGTTTGCCCCAAACCGGTTTCATGTTTTTCCAAAAAATGTCAGCTTTTATCAGACTCAGACAGTCCTTTTCAGAAATAATTTGATACGAAACCGGTTTGGGGAAAACCGGTTTCATGTTATTTCCAAAAATATCAGACTCAGATAGGCCTTTTCAGAAATAATTTGCTACGAAACCGGTTTGCCCCAAACCGGTTTCATGTTATTTCCAAAAATGTCAGCTTTTATCAGACTCAGACAGCTTTTTCAGAAATATGAAACCGGTTTGGGGCAAACCGATTTCATAAGTTTCCAAAAAATGTCAGCTTTTATCAGACTCAGACAGGCCTTTTCAGAAATAATTTACTATGAAACCGGTTAGGGGAAAACCGGTTTCAGATCAAAACCGGGTTGAGAGGAGCCTGTCTAATATGTGTATAAATAACTCACCCGCGAATCGGCAATTGAACAACCTAAACATTCAAAATACGAGTTTTCATTCTTCTCTCGCTAAAAATATCCATTCTCTCAACATGGCATATGTTTACAATTCTGATTCAGATGAGGATCCGATGGTTATGTCGACACTGGAGACCCTTGATAACCCAGTACTTGATGAATACGACATTGATGAAATGGAAGAATTGGAGGAGCGCGCAGCTGAAGATCCCACTATTGAATTCACGCAGCCTCGAATTACTTGGGATCATCCTGATTTTGATGATATCTCAGCATGGGATACGTTTCAACCCAATGATGAGAATCTGCAAACAATTCATTCCCAATGTCCGTCAATTGCTGAAGATCAAAGTTGGCCCAGAAAAGAGCAAGCCATCTATGCTGTGAGGAAGTACTCCATTCTGAATCGCGTAGAGTACTACGTGAGGGAATCGGAACCAAAATTTATTGTTTTTGAATGTGCGAAGGGTAGAGATGTTTGTCCGTGGCGAGTTCGCATTGCGGTCACGGGAGGAAGAAATTATTGGGTGGTTCGGAAGAATAAAAATGAGCACATTTGCCAGCATGGGTCCATTATGCTTTCTAACAGACATCTGAACACGAAATACATAGCTGATGAGATCGCGGAGGCGATGAGTGCAAGCTTGCGATGCGAGGCACGACATATTCGTGCTAATATTAGGAGGGACTATGGTTATGAAATATCTTACCTGAAGGCCTGGCAAGCGAAGCAGTTGGCGCTTGTTAAACTGTTCGGTGAATGGCATGAGTCATTTAAAAATCTGCCGCACTTGATGCAGGCGTTGGTGGATTCTAGTCCAGAGACAGTTGTGAAGTGGGATTTAACATCACTCGATAATGGTGCTATGCAAGTCAATCGTGTATTCTGGGCATTTCCAGAACCCATTAAAGCGTTCAGGCATTGTCGTCCCGTGTTATCGATCGACGGGACGCACATGTACGGGAAATGGACAGGTACGCTGTTGGTGGCTGTTGGTTTAGACGCCAATAATCATTTACTTCCAGTCTGTTTTGCAATTGTGGAGAGCGAGAGTAACTCCAGTTGGAAATGGTTCATGTCTTGCATTCGGGAAGGTGTGACTCAGCGCGCTGGATTGTGCGTTATATCAGACCGACACAAGGGAATTCTAGCTGCCATGCGTGAACCTGAGTGGTCACCTCCGATGGCCTACCACCGTGTATGCGTGCGTCACTTCCAGAGCAATTTTATGTCAAAGGTGAAGGATTTATTTTTGAAAGAAAAACTTAGGAGTGTGGCTTATCAGAGGAAGGAATTGAAGTTCAAAGCTGAGTACGATGAGCTGATTGACCTATTGCACGACCTACCAGAGGCTCGCAAATGGTTGGATGAACATGATTTAGAGCTATGGTCACAAGCTCACGACGTAGGTGGGATAAGATGGGGCTCGATGACGACTAATGCTTCCGAATGTTTTAATGACATTCTTAAAGGTGCGCGTGATTTGCCTGCGTGTGACCAATAATAGTACTCTGGGGTCGCAATGTCACTATATGATGCATCTCCATCAATAACATTCTGATGTCGATTGAACCACATCTGCAAGTAACGATAATGATGCACACCCCAATCCACTTTCGGCTTCCTATCCTTACCATGATTCTCGTCCGAGCAAGCTATAGGTTGCGGTGGAATAAACTGATAACAGCCAAACTGTCTCATAACACGTCCTGGATGATGCAACTCGATGACGTTGAAGCAGATTAGTGGCACGTCAGCTCTCCAGGAATTTCGACCCTCGAGACAAATAGGGTTCAAAAGCTGAAATAAACTCTCATCGTATGGTCTCCATATGAAATCACTGATCTGCATCTTCTGAAACTCATCGCGGTAGAACAACAAACTACCTTTAGGTACCCCGATGTAATTTTTTGGCCCATGCCATTTCCTGCACATAAACGCAAATATCAATATTTGTAACAAAAAATGCAAACTAATTTGTAAATTACATATAAATGCTTACATATACGTCCAAGCTCCCCTCTGTAACGGCTCAATATCATCATCCAGTGGGGGCAGGTCTCTAAATATACACCTCGGCCTCCCAAAGCGCATCCGCTCCCAGCTCCAAAATTGCAATATGAGCACAGGGCCACCGATCTGACTCTTACCCGCTCTACTAGCTCTGCAGAGCATACTGTACAAATATGCCAGCGCTGCACTCCCCCAACTGTACTGTCTGACATTATCAAGGTCCTCCAATAAGGGAAGGAAATGGAGCGGGACACTGCTACCGCTGAGCTCTGAAAATAATGTCAATCCCAGCAGCTGAAGGATATACGCCCTAGCGTATCTCTTCAACGTGTCCTCATCTGCATCGTCTGGGATGACAGACATATTATCATTAAACCATGTCCTCTTCGCCAGTGATGGTGAGTCCTTGTGACAATCAGGATAGTCACCTAGCAGTCTCATGCAAATTGGTGGCCATGTCAAGTGGGCATGACCCGTTACAGGCCTCCCTTCTATGGGTAGACCGGTAAGAAGTGCCACATCCTGCAGCGTTACGGTGGCCTCCCCTCCATTAAAATGAAAAGTGTGCGTCTCGGGCCGCCACCTCTCGACTAGTGCAGTCACCAACCCTGGATCAGCCTTCACATTGCAGACAATACTCCACGGGTAGAAGCCAGCGTTGGCGACATACTGCATAATTCGCTCATTTGGCGGGTCCATGGTAACGTGCTTAATCCGAAGCGGTTCGTACATTTTTGGATCCTTCTGTTCCATAAAAATTTTCCACTATTAGTAACAAATTACAAACAAAACATAGACACACACATTAGAAATTCAACATAGTTTAAAATGATAAACTTACCGGATTATTCCATATGTCTTTAGTTCGGTGGGCATCCTGCCGAGTAAGTACTGATTCATCAATAGGACCGGGATTAATTATGTCGTCCGCATCCATATTGGGATTCAAAGACGACTGTGATGGGACATTCATATCATAGTCTCGCCTCTGTGATGTCATACCTTAAAGTTGGGCAAATAGACATAAATACAAACAATTCAACACAATCAACAATAATTCAAACACTTACATTTCAACTCCACTCAACTCAAGTCAATTCAATTCAATCCAACAATTCAATTCAACACTACTCAATTCATCACCAATATCGAATATAATCCAACTCAATTCAACACCAAAATCTCATATTATTCAAATCAATTCAACATAATATGTAATATTCTGAACCATAAATAAAAATCAATTCAACATAATATGTAATATTCTGAACCATAATTCAAGTTAATCATTAACAAAAGGACCAACTCCATTAAACTTCAACAACTAAATCACACAACTAAATCACATAATCCCAAATCCCAAACCCATCATTCACATGCATAAACAATGAAAAGGCGGGTAAATAATACAAACCGGTTCGGAGGGAATCGGTTTGACGATTCGGACAGAGCTGGACGGTCGGACGGTGCACCTGCGCGCCGGAGCTGGTCGGACGTCGAAAATTCACGGTGGGGAGGCGCTGAGAGAGGAGGGGAGAATTGGAGCTCAGTTCTGCCGGAGAAGAAGAGAAAACCCTAGGTTTTATTTCGGATGAAACCGGTTCGGCGAAAATCGGTTTCATTAAAGTAAAACCGATTCGGCGTAAACCGGTTTCGCCACGTTGTCGCCACAGTCAGCAAACCGATTCCTCCGATACCGGTTTAGTTGAAAATGGATGAAACCGGTTTCGTTCATGCCGGTTTCAATCAAAAATGACTGAAACCGATTTGTACCAAACCGGTTCCTTTAAAAACAGGGCAATTTTGAGATTCGAGTTTCAGACACGGTATTTGTGAAATTGGGTTTCACAAACGGGGCAAAAAAAAAAAACTCCATTTTCTCTTACCACTAAGTTGTTGATGAGTCACGTCCTTACATTTTTAAGTTGTTCTAATTACGATCGAAAGAGACTTAAAATTTTATTTTGAATTATAATATTAAACAATTGAAGTGTAAATAGTAAGTGACATTTCGGTATAAATATCATTCCAATAAGATACATATATGTCCTTCGTACACGTACAAAAGAATATATAACATTTGAAAACCGTAACATAAGTTAAGTCGATATCCAACTCAACATTCAAGTTATGTAATAAAATTAAAACAAAAGGTGGCATGACTTGCAAGTTCATCTTGTCTTCATCTCATCTTCTTAATCACCTCACTCATCCAACATCATCTTGTCTTTTTCACTGTATCTGTTGTCATTTCATGATCCATCGTCACAACCATGAAAACAAAGCCTCAACAGCAACACCCAACACCAATCTTCTTAGCTAATCATCATCGTCCTCTCATAATTCAGCCTACGCAAACATATGTCAACCTCAGAAAAGGGATGTCTCAGCTAACTATGCACATTGAGTTTTTAGTTTCATAAGCCTTGTCATTACCAATTTGATTCACGACATTATTTGAGATGCACGTAATGATGTGAACATATCAAATTCTTCTCTCCAAAATTCCAACTTCAATTTTACGCATGTTTTCACTATTATGATTGTTCGTCCCAGCGGTGAGCAATTTAGGGTTAAGGGCAGAAATGTAATTCTGAAAAATACAATGAATTTTATTATTAACAAACAAAAAATATAATTTTATAGGTGTATTGATGAAAATTGAACACCCTTGTTTTTGTCCCGGGGTCGTGACAAAACCTGTAAACTTTTCATTACATTACATTACATCATTTAAGGTGATTATTGCAACAGTTTTGTAATTCTGTTAAAATTGCGAGTAAAAACGAATGATTTTGGACATTGGAGTTCAAATTTCTGGACCTGGACTGTAAAATTGAGGCTAAACTTCAAGTGTCATAATAATGGGTTAAAATGTGCAAAGCCCATATTGAATTGCATTGACCTGTTTTTTTGTGTGCGATGAAAAAGACGGAGTTTTCGGGTAAATTTTCCATATTGCATAAAAATGAAGATTTAATTCCAATTTTACACAATTTTATATTGATTTCCTAATTTACACTAGTTTGCGAAGACGTCGTCCCGAACGACGTCTTAACATTAAGACGCTCCCATCAACAGCGTCTTAAGCTGAGTGGCATTGTTATACGAGTCAGCAGGCTGATGTGGATGATTTGAATTTATTTTTTATTTGGACGACGTTACAAACTGCGGCTTAGTTTGATCCAAGTTTCGAGCCCTAACTTTTCTCTTCCTCGCACTGCTCCGTTCCAAAATCGAAGCCGCTCCGTGCTCCGTCCGCCGCACTGATCCATCGTCATCGCCATCGCTCTGCTCTGCTCCATCTCCGCCCGACTGCTCCATCGTCCGACTCGTCTGCTCCATCTCCGGCGGACTGCTCTGCTCCATCTCCGCCGGACTGCTCTGCTCCATCTCCGCCGGACTGCTCTGCTCCATTGCTTGTCTGTCCTCCACCATCTCCAGTAAGCTCCATGACACAATGTTGTATTTTGGTATTGTGTTTGAAAATCAGCGTGGGCTCTTGGTGTTAGTTTGGTTGTTTTTTTGTTGATATAAGGTCTTGGTGTTTGTTCGAAAATCAATGTGGTGTTTTGTTTCATGCTGTTTTTAGTTGGTTCAGTGTTTCTAGTTGTTTTCTCGATTCTGAAATGTCTCGGCTAAGTTTTTGTTTTATCCTATATTTTTAGCAATGGATAGTGATGAAATCGATGAAACGACAATGTCAACTATAGAAGTATTTGAAATTCCCACACACGACGAGTTTGATAGAGATTATCTAGAGAACCTTGATATGGATAGCGAGAAAGGGTATATGGAAGTACCCATCGACGTTGATGAAGATAATAACTCCCTTGGGATTTCCCACCGTTCAATGATGTTTCGGCTTGGATTAACCATCCAGCGATAGACGACCAAGGGTCTCACAATAAACAGTTCAATGCGAAAGAGCTGCGCAAAGATGGACTGTTTTTGAGCAAGGAGTCTCTTATATATGCTTGTCAGAGATATTCCATTAAACAACGTCGTGAATGCTACTCGAATGTCGCAGAGGTAAGGATAAATGTCAATGGAAATTACGAGCTTCGAAGAAGAAGAAGGAAGGTATGTGGAGAATCACCATATACGTTGGAGATCATACATGTGAGGTTGATATTATCCGCCATGACAATGTCCATTTCAACAAACACTTTATTGGAATGGACATAAAAGACTTAATTCGAGAGGATTTGAGATATAGTCCTAAGCAAGTGAGGGAGTTGATGCGATCAAAGTATGGGTACAAGATAAGTTACATAAAAGCTTGGAAAGCGCGTCAAAAAGCCTTCGTTTATTTATTTTTGGAGAGTGGGATGAATCGTTCGCAAAATTACCGGCTTACATGGACGTGCTTAAAGAGACCAATCCCGATAGTATTGTTTATTGGGATAAATCGACGCTTGATAGTGGCATTGCAAGCGTGAATATAGTATTTTGGGCATTTAGCCCGGCTATTAATGGCTTCACCCATTGTCATCCCGTCATTTCTATTGACGCAACTCATTTGAACGGGAAGTGGAAAGGGGTTTTAATGATTGCGGTCGCTCTCGACGCGGAAAATGAAATTCTCCCTCTTACTTATGCATTGGTAGAGAGTGAAAACATCGATAGTTGGAAGTGGTTCATGACGTGCATTCGAAATGGCGTCACACAACGAGAAGGATTATGCATTATTTCCGATAGACACACATGAATAATGCGAGTCATGGAAGAAGATAATTTGAAGCCACCGAAGGCTTATCACTGTATTTGTATAAGGCATTTTGCATCCAATTTCAATCTAAAGGAGAAGTGTATGGCCAAAAAAGCATTACTTACTAGCATTGGCTATGAGAATCAACAAGTAAAGTTCTGTAATCGTTTTAAAGAACTGAAAGAGTTGTTGAAGGATGACCAAGATGCTCTGAAGTGGTTCGATAAACTTAATGTGGAAAAATGGGCTTTATCTTATGATATTGGAGGTCGAAGATGGGGGTCCATGACCACCAATGTGTCCGAATCTTTTAATCACGTGCTTATGGCGTGTCGTGATTTGCCTATCACCGCTATTGTCCACTTCAAATTTAAGCAAGCCAATGCTTGGTTTATCGAGCGACGTGATGCACTGTTGGACCACAACAAGTATTTTGTTCCGAAGATCGAGAGTAAAAACAATACAAACTTGGTGAAATCCACACAGTGCAAGGTACAAATGTTTGACCGGAGTAAAGGTATATCGTCTGTTCTTACCAAATCAAAAAAACATGCACATAAAGTGGCTATGGAAGATAAAACGTGTGATTGCGGAAAAGGACAATTATTTCACTATCCATGTAGTCACGCTTTAGCTTTTTGTGAAGAAGAGGGAATCTCCATACGTGATTGAGTGGCTCATGAATATAGCACGTAATTGTGTAACGACACTTGGTCATATACATTTAATCCACAACCGGATATCACACAGTGGAAGGAATATGTTGGCCCCAAGCATATTCCCAATAAGCAGTTCAAACGAACAAGGAGAGGAAGGCATCCAACAAAGCGGAGACGTAACGAAATGGATGAAAGGCGTGATCCAAGACCCTCAAATGTCGAAGCTTCTAGTGAACAAGCATCAACTAGGCCGAAGAGAGTGTATAAGTGTTCAATATGTGGGGTTGTAGGTCACACAAAAAAATGTTGTACTTCGCCTCGTGGGGTGAATTAGGAAACTACCTTTTTGTTGTTTTGAAGTTTATCTTTTTGGAACGCTTCTTGTAAACGACTATTGTGTTTCATGAATACATCAAGTATCATTATATTGGAAAATTAAATCCTTATTGATAAAACGTTCATATTTTTCATCCTTGTTGTCCTCATTTATATATTTTTGTTATAGTGATAACTTATGCATATTATATATTGTGTTACAGTTATGTCACGACGTAGTCGTTCTGAGGTGATTCCCGATGTGCCATCTCCATCAGTGAGCTCAGACGAAGAAGGTACATTTTTACCGGATGTGACACACCTAGTTCATCCAGGTCCCATTTCCAGCACGCTGTTGTATAAGCAGCCCACTCATCGATCTACGATGATTTGGGAAACATCGGTAAGTTATAAATTCAATAATTACATTCCATTTCAAGTTTTAATGCATTATGAACAAAATTATTCTAATTATCTATTCTACTGTACATGACACGGATGTGTTAACAGTTCGTCACCGTGGCATTAGCTGGGATGCAGATGAGCGTGTATTACCTTACATCATTAGGGCGGGCTACGGACCATAGTATTACATGCAGAACTATGAGGTTGATTGGTAATTTATGACAGCGTTAGTGGAGAGATGGCGTTCGGAGACACATTCATTTCATCTGCGTCACGGGGAGATGACGATCACCTTAGAGGATGTTGGTATCCTGACTGGACTCCCAATAGAGGGTCGAGCTGTGACTACGCAGTAGGAGGTTGAAAATTATGATCCTTTGTGTGTACAGTTGTTAGGAGTGGTCCCGCACGGGAAGAGACCTACCACCGTTAAACGTACGTGGCTCAGAGATCATATGCAAATCGTTCCAGCAGATGCCACGGAGTTAGAGAAACAGAGATATGCGAGGGCGTACATTCTTGCCATGTTGGGGTCATCGCTCTTATCAGATTCTTCAGGAAGTGAGATATCCCTCCACTTTCTACCACTTCTGGTGGACCTCGACTCTCTTTCATGCTATAGTTGGGGTGGTGCGGTGTTGGCATACCTCTATCGTAATTTGTGCAATGCGTGCGAGTCAAAGTCAACGCAACTCATCGGGTGTGCCATTCTCCTTCAGCTATGGGCTTGGGTGCATTTGATTACTGGTAGACCGAGGTAGCTTGCTATTCCAGCTCCACCTCCCGGTTCGGATATTGATCCAATGCGGCTTCCTGCTTTAGGATACAAGTAAGTGAAATGCCATTTATTTTAGTGTTTATAATTCACCCTTGCAAAACTTGTCTAACTATTATTTTTAAATTTGTAGATGGAATGTGCCCAAGTCATTTATGCAGACATCTCATCACGTGTTGATGTTGTATCGTGATTTGTTGGATCGACAAGAAGCAAATGATGTCGTATGGACTCCGTATACGGATGAGATTTTGGCCAGGCTTAATCCCATATGTGTAGCTGGCAGAGATTCATGGAGGGCTGAGGTTCCACTCATCTGTTTCCATATAGCTGAGTGGCATTATCCTTCTCGAGTTCTTCGCCAGTTTGGATGGAGACAGCCGGAACCAGCTTTACCACCTGGAAGCCATAAAGAGATGCACATGCATATCCGAAGAACTACTCACCTTGTAGATGATGTAATGCAAGGTTACATAAGTCTTTGGGATAATCGTGCAGCGACCATTGTTACCGGTGATCCAGACATAGACGGATCATATCTAGATCCGTACTACTCGTAGTACAATACCATCACTCGCAAGCGTATTCAGCCACCTTTAGATACACCAGAGCCGTATCGTCCAACAAGGCATGCACATTATGTACTGGTAAGTATCCGTACTGCTCAAAGTGTTCGAATTTATGAAATGTGTAACTAAATGCATGTTAATTATTCATACAGGTCGCATCACTAGTGCGCACTTGCAAGACAAGTGCCAGTTTGTTCCTTAAGACGACCGACAAGGAAGTTAAGAGACAATTTCATGATATGTTTCATGCTACTCATGCCGACTTGTTAAAAATTGGAGAGGGTCGAGCATTATATGTTGATGTCGCACAGATTCATCTACTTAGTGGTATAATTTGGCTATTCTTAATTTTGAATCTTTATTTTATGCATCTTAAGTCTAACTGGCTATTTTCAATTTAGATTCGGATGAAGACATTGACTTGCCCAATGATACTTTTGATGTTGGTAATCTCAAGTGACTCAAGCAGAGTCACAAGGAGTCCATTGTGGAGGGTGTCGACACGCTCTAGAAAGACAACACAGCGTCACTCCGGGAACTAGATAGGGGTTTTATGTTATGTGCCCAAGTCATTCATGTATTTTAAAATGGATCGTTGATGGTTTTATATTACATGTTATCATGTAATTTTTGATTCATCACTTATGTTTGATGGCCTTATGTAATTTGGTGTACCTGTGATGGAGTGCGCTGATTTTATATGTTTCAGTGGTTTTTTTTGCAGGTTTATTGGGTTTTAAAGTGAAACAATATTTACATGCCCATAATTCAGGCCAAAACGCGCTGTCCATGACAGCGTCTTGATCTAAAACCAACAACCCGCTGTTGTAGACAACGGCTTAACACTTGGGGTAATATTTAGGACGCCGTTAGTAGCAGCGGCTTAGTCCTGTGAGAACACAAGCCACAAACCAAACCCACTGAGATTGAAATCTATTAAAACGCTTCTAGTGCCAGCGTCTTAATAATAAGACGTTGTGACGGGCAACAGCTTAGTCTTGTGACAACACAAGCCATTGAATATCCCACTGATATTGAAATCTATTAAAACGCTATTAAGGAGAGCGGCTTAGGTTTGACCACTGTTCGCTACAGCGGCTAATGCCACTTTTGCAATATTATGCCACATAACTGGTATTTGGGCCGCGAAAGACCACTCAGCTTAAGACGCTGTTGGTGGGAGCGTCTTAATGTTAAGACGCCGTTCGGGACGGCGTCTTCGCAAACTAGTGTAAATTGGGAAACCAATCTAAAGATTGTATAAAATTGGAATTGAATCTTCATTTTTATTCAATTTGCAAAATTTTCCGAGTTTTCGCCCAACCTGCGAAAAACAAAGGGGCCCAAAAGTCCACAGAATCATATACGACTCCTACTACTCTACCTACTAAAGAAGAAACAACAATTGTTTGAAAACTACTCTACTACAGACATTCTAGAAATTAAAAACAGACTCACAAGACAACATGCCTAAACAAACAAAGGCCCCTTAGCTTCTCCAACAAAGAGAAAACTCCAGTCTTCAACCACCCAACCACCTTGCAATAGAGCTCCCTGTATCACTTGTTCTTACTCATTCGCGAACTAGCTCTTTCATCTTTATACTCCTCCAGTCAGCCCGAACACATCCCAGTGGAATTGCATCACGCGTCGTCCAATTCTTCCTACCTTTCCTCGTCCAGTGCACAGCTTGCTCAGCTACCATATTATCTTCTTGATGAATATGCTCAGTACTCCAACCTGGATTAGACTCCAGCATTCTAAACGCCTGCTTAGCATATTGGTCGACCTCCACTGATCTTTTTGAGTAGCCCAACCAGTGTTGCCTCGACAGCTTCAATGGAGTCAGAGAATATTATTAAATCCTTTATTTTCCATTTCACCTGCTATCCTTAGTCTCATGAATATTGCTCTTACTTCTATTGGGAGTCCTCATTACATCAAGGGGTCTTTTGTAATATCAATAATCAATCTGTACATGCCATATACTTCAGGCACTGAACTGAAAATAGCTGAACTGTATTTAGTTAGCTTCTGTACATCTTCTTTGTCTCAATTCAATAAGACACAGAAAACTCTTCATTCCTCTTGGCACATCATCTTCTCTGATCGTCACTTTCATAGCTCCGTTCACCATTCTCCCTTGCTTCGTTTATTCACATGGTATCAGAGCAGGAACGATCTCGTTGTTATAACTCTTTCCGATCGTTTTCAACCTTTTTCGAGCTCCTCTTAGTCCTCTTCCGATCAAGTTTTTATTAATGGAAGACACTGCAGAATCAGACGTCTTGCCGACTCAGACCAACGCAGGTAACACTGTCATTCCACCTCAACCTGCAACTGCAACAGATGACATATATTATGTCAATAATAATGAAATTACTGGGAACTCCATTGTTGGAGAAATCCTTACCGGAAGGGAGAACTTCGTCAAGTGGAGAAAAGCTATGCGGATCGCATTGTCTGCGAGGCTTAAACTGGGATTCGTTGAAGGTGAACACCCCAGGCCGAATGATCCGATTCTGAGGGCGAGATGGCAACGCTGCAACGACGTGATAATGTCGTGGTTGTTATACTCGGTTTCCCCTGATGTTACCGGACAAATACTGGATGCGTCTGATGTTGCGGACGCCTGGAACTCTTTACACATGATGTATGCATGTTCTAATATGTCCAGAAAATTTGCAATCCAACAAGAAATCGCAAATCTGATGCAGGGGACCATGACTGTCGCCAAATACTTCGAGAAGTTGTGTAGCCTTTGGAGGGAACTCGACGCTATGAGGGAGCGCAGAGGATGTTCTATTTTTGACGACTGTGTCCGATGCCAAGACAGTGCCAGGGAGAATCATGAAAACAAAGTGATGAAATTCCTTATGGGACTAAATGAGTCTTTGGCACAGATCCGCACACACATCCTGGCACTGGAAAAACTACCTCCGCTCAACGTTGTATTTGACAGGGTATCCAATCATGAAGCTGAAAGAATTTAACAAAACCCATTACCACTGAGAGCTCAGCAATGTATGCCAACCAACAACACTATCCAAGGCACAACTACAGTCACAACCAACAGCAGTACCAACAAGGAAGAAACTCTCAACAAACTCCTTATGGATTTCAGAACAACACAAGAAATTATGATGCAAACAACAGCAACAAACCCAAACAGAGGCCCTTCTGCACCCATTGTCAGCAGGCTGGACATACCAAGGAAAGTTGCTGGAAAATTCATGGATACCCCCCTGAACACAAGTTGCATAAAGGAAAACAAGCAGTTGGAAAAACAGCTAACAGTTCTCACTTGAACAATAAAGATAGCAAACCACACAGCAATGTTTCAGGTCCTTCTAGCACTTATAACATTCCAAATGTGACTAATCCTTTCACTAATGAGCAGGTGAATCAAATACTGGCTATGCTAAAGCAAGGATCACTTAATGGAGGGGACTCACAGTGTCACATGGCAGGTATATGTGGGTTATCTTCCAGGTCCCTTAAACTCAGTTCATGGATTATTGATAGTGGTGCCACGGACCATTTTACCTGCGATGAAACATTATTGTTTGACACTTATCACCTGAGAAAGGAATGCAAAATTAGTTTACCTGATGGGTCTTCTATACCAGTCATCAAAGCTGGAAAATGTGCTTTAACACCTCAATTGATACTGCAGAACGTTCTTTTGGTTCCTAGTTTCAAGTTCAACCTTCTATCAGCTGGAAAATTAATCAGTGACAGTAATTTCTCAGTATTATTTACTCAAACAAGTTGTGTTGTACAGGACTCAGTAAAGACGACTACCCTAGAGATTGGTAATTTTAATGGAGGACTGTACCTGTTGAAGTCTCCTGATGCTTCCATTCCAAATAAATGTGCTTCAGCTGTAGGTAAGCCAATATCATCTACAACCTGGCATTTCAGAATGGGACACATGTCTTTTAATAGGATGAAAACCATGTTAAACAAATATGTTCCGGTGATAAATGATTTTTCAAGGCATTGTTCTATCTGCCATTTTTCGAAACAAAGCAAGTTACAGTTTCCTACCAGCAACAGTGTGTCTGATAATATTTTCGACATGATTCACTATGATGTTTGGGGTCCCTTTTCTACTTCCACTATGAATGGCAGTCGATATTTCCTAACTATCGTGGACGACAAATCAAGAAGTACTTGGACATATTTACTCAAAACAAAATGTGAAGTCCCTACCTTATTGATGCAGTTTTTCGAACTTATCGATACTCAGTTTCAGTGCAAAATAAAAATCCTACGCTCGGACAATGGTGGTGAATTTTTCAATCATACATTGGACACTTACCTGAAAAACAAAGGATGTGTCCATTAGAGTTCCTGTGCTCACACTCCCCAACAAAACGAAGTTGTCGAGCGCAAACACATACACCTTTTAGACGTTGCAAGGGCCCTGAAGATGCAGTCCAATGTTCCCAAGATATTCTGGGGTGACTGTTTATTAACAGCCACTTATTTAATCAACCGCACTCCCACTCCATTGTTGCAAGGCAAGAGTCCTTATGAAGTCCTCTTTGGCACTCCTCCATCACTGGACCATTTGCGCGTCTTTGGCTGTTTGTGTTACGTCATAACTTTCAGCAACAGCAGGGATAAATTTGATCCTCGAGCAGAATCTTGCATATTCCTTGGTTACCCATATGCTCAAAAAGGATACAAATTGTATTCACTGCAATCCCACAAAATTCTGGTTAGTCGACATGTCATTTTCTATGAAGATGTATTTCCCTTTGAAGACAAAGACAACTCACCTAAAGGCATAACTACAGTACCAAACATCACCAAGGTACCATCTATAATTAGCCCTATACCAGATTGTCCTGACTTTTCTTTTGATGATTATATTCCACACATCTCCACTAACAATCATGCAGACACACCAGAAACAATTATCTCACCCATTTCCCAAGTCCCTGACACCTCACACATCACCTTGATCCCTGTAACCACACCTGACACTTCCCCATCCATTACTAATAATCATCCCAACCTAGAAAACACCTCACCTCCTCACATACCTTCCTTCCCAGTCAGAAAATCAACCAGACACCACAAAAGACCCACCTGGCACAAAGACTACATTTGTGACTCCACAATAAAAACCACTCCTCACCCTATCAGCCAAACCATCTCCTACAACCACAGCTCACCCTCACATAAACACTTCCTTTGCCAAGTCACTCTACACAAGGAACCAAAGACCTATGCACAAGCAGTTAAAGATCCTAAATGGGACATTGCAATGAACAAAGAAATTAAAGCACTAGAGGATAACCATACCTGGTCCCTCACCGCCTTACCTCAAAATGCCCACGCCATTGCCTGCAAATGGATTTTCAGGATGGCACTGTAGAGAGATACAAAGCCCGGTTAGTTGCAAAAGGGTACATTCAAGTGGAAGGAATCGATTACCACGATACCTTCGCACCAGTGGTAAAAATGACTACAGTTCGTTGTCTTCTGGCCATTGCTGCAGTTAAACACTGGCCTGTTTTCCAACTTGATGTCGACAACGCCTTTTTACATATGGGGATTTGCACGAAGAAGTTTATATTCTTACTCCTCCAGGTTTCTACTTATCAGAAAAACAACAAGGACTAGTATGCAAATTACAAGGAAGCATTTACGGACTCAAACAAGCCTCTCGGCAATGGTTTTCCAGATTTAGTGAATCACTCATCCAGTTTGGATTTCAACAGAGCATAGAAGACTATTCCCTATTTACTCTAAAAAGAAATGGCCAATTCATCATTCTACTGGTTTACGTTGACGATGTTGTCATCACAGGAACATGCTCTATTCTTATTCAACAAATCAAGAACTTCATCCATGACAAATTCAGAATAAAGGATTTGGGGCACTTAAAGTATTTTCTTGGAATCGAAGTAGCAAGATCAAAAGAAGGTATTTTCATTAATCAAAGAAAATATGCCTTAGACATTCTTGAAGAACACAATTACACTGATTGTAAACCAGTGAAGACTCAACTGGATATCAAGCATGGTCTCAGCCTTTCGATATCACCCAATATACAAGATGCTACTCTATATAGAAAACTGGTGGGTAAACTTATTTACCTCACCGTCACAAGACCGGACTTAGCCTTTGCAGTACACACTTTGAGCCAATTCATGGCTAGCCCCACCGATGACCACCTGAAAGCAGCACACCGACTCCTCCGTTACATCAAGTTTGCCCCTGCCCAGGGCATCTTCTTCTCCGCCAATTCGAATCTGGTTCTCTCAGGCTTCTGTGACGCCGATTGGGCCAGTTGCCTCATCACTCGTCGCTCGGTCACCGGCTATTGTATGCTCCTTGGCTCCTCTGTCATTTCATGGAAAACAAGGAAGCAAGCTGTGGTCTCCCGATCCTCCGCCGAATCCGAGTATCGATCTATGGCCTCAGCTTGCAGCGAAATCACTTGGTTAATACGCCTGCTCCAAACCATGAATGTCCTCGTCGATCCTCCCGTTCAATTATTTTGCGATAATCAGTCCGCTATTCACTTGGCCTGCAATCCGGTCTTCCACGAACGAACAAAACATGTCGAAATAGACTGTCATTTCGTTCGTCAATTCGTAAATTCTGGGACAATTTCTCCGACCGCCATCCACACATCTGAGCAACCCGCGGACTTATTCACAAAAGCCCTAACTCACGATCAACTTCTATATCTCTCCTCCAAGTTGGGTGTGAGCAATTTCCTCCACAGCCCAACTTGAGGGGGGTATTGGGAGTCCTCATTACATCAAGGGGTCTTTTGTAATATCAATAATCAATTTGTACATGCCATATACTTCAGGCACTGAACTGAAAATAGCTGAACTGTATTTAGTTAGCTTCTGTACATCTTCTTTGTCTCAATTCAATAAGACACAGAAAACTCTTCATTCCTCTTGGCACATCATCTTCTCTGATCGTCACTTTCATAGCTCCGTTCACCATTCTCCCTTGCTTCGTTTATTCACAACTTCCCCTTCCAAGACGCTTTTACATGTGTCAACGTGACCTGCAAAAATAAATTCAATACATTCCTTTGCGTTTGGACAACAACAATACCAGTGCTGTTATCTTTCCTGTCAAAAGAACTATCAAAATAACCATCTTTCCCTTAGATGGTTAATGCCCCACAGTCCATTTCTAATCCCATTTTTACAATTCAGCCACTTATCCCACATTAAAATTAATGACTTCACCCTGCGAATTATTGCATTACAATCTCCTCCATCCCCACCATGCCTATTTTGATTCCTACTAAACCACAAACACCAACAGCCACAGATAAATATCCTAAACTCAGTACTATTCAAAACTTTGAGCACAAAACCACAGCCAATCCGCTGGAAGCTCACAATTCACCGTTAGTACATCTCCTTGAATTCCCAATCCCGTCCAAACCACCAAAGCCTTCCAACACTCCTTAACAACATGCAAAAATTGTTCCACTTTGTATCCACAATCAAAACAGCACTGGTTCACATTACACTTTCTTTTAATTAAATTTTTCTCAGGAATAGCATTGTGATATATTCTCCAAATAAATATTTTTACCTTGTTTTGGCATAGGCAGCCTCCATACCGTTCTCCAAAATCTTCTAATTTCTTTATCATCAGAGCTTTTTCCCTTCTCATCAGGTTCCTCCATGACCTTCTTCACCAGTTTGTAAGCTTCCCTCGTTGAAAAATCCCCAGATCTGAGCCACTGTAAATCCTCATTCTCCTCCCTGTCTGCCATGTGCACCCCTATCTTCAGGATTTCCTTGGCTGCAAAGATTCCCCTCCAAGCATATGAGGGCCTACGCCTCAGGGTTGCATCCATCAGGTTGCCAAATCGAAAGTATTTTGCTTTCAAGATCTGGCTTACAGTTAGCTCAGGCTCCCTGGATATTCTTCAGGCCTGCTTCATTAAAAGGACAATATTAAACCATTCAAAATTCTTAAGACCTAGACCTCCTGTTTCTTTTTCCTTTATCAGAACATTTTTATTCACCCAATGAATTCCCTTCTCCTCCAATCAGAAATCTTATTCTGTGTTCTATTTTCTAAGGCTCGAAACACCTCCCTTCTTTTTAATCCAATCACCCTGGTAAACTAAGATACCTAGAGTGTTACGTGTTAGTTTTAGTGGCATATGTTTTGTCAAAATTCTGTGAGGTTGTTCAAGCTATTGGACAAGGAGGATTTCAAGGCAAGAGAGAGACAACCGACATAAGACAAGGCTAACGCAGAAGCAGAATTTCCTAAATACATATTTGGCAAGTCAGCGATGCTCGTTGGAGTTGGTTGAGAGCTTTTAGGGAAAACATGAGCTTGAAGATAATTTAGCAACAAATATTGAAGAAGATATCGATGCAAGTAGATTATCTACATGAGGCGGCTCAAGGTTTTAGGTAACTTCCCTAAATGATTAGGAAATATTTCCTAAAGGAGTTAGGCGGTTGAAGATTAGATTTCCCGATATCTTAGGAATCTACCGCCCCTATATAAAGAGCGCTAGGGTTCTCAAACCAGTAGCACTCTTGGAGAAATTATACACTCTAATATTCTGATCAGGAGGATGAGGCAATCGGCTGTGAGCTTACCATTCCGGTAAGATCACGACGCTCAGAGTCAATCTATATTGGGTGTGTTCAGACTGGTCGTGGAACAATTTGAAGACACATGCACTGTTCCTTGGTTGCTGCACATTCGGGAGAAGGCACTGATCTTTGTGGAGGATCAACTGTGGAAACAGAGGAGGGATCTCTGATCTAGGGGGAGCCTAGATAGCAATCACCAGAGTGTTAGAGGAGTTGGCCGTTTAAGAGGGAGTCTATAAACGTAAGACCTTTGGTACTCTAAACTCATCATAGTGACTTGCTTTCCACCGGACTTGGGATAATGATGTAGGAGCGTTTAGGGCTCCGAAATAGTAATTTAGGAGTTATTTCTTTTTTAGATTTTAGCAGCTTATTTCTTATTTTAATTTTAATTTAGATTTTATTTCCAAATTTAGGTTTTGTATTTTTCTATTTAAACCCCCTTTAGGGTTTCAGAAACACAATTTATTTGAATAAAATCTTTAGCTTTGCTATTCTTTTCTGGTGGATTTCAGAGTTATCATTTCTGGAGGATTCTAGAGTTTTTCGTTCGAGTTCACGCTTGTGAATTCGATCATCTATCTAGGTTTAGCGCTTGCTATTCTGTTCGAGATTCCGACTGCGTCAGGTGGTATCAGAAGCAGGTCTTTCCCTATCTCTCTTATAGCTTGATCAGTTTGGCAGATCAACAAATAACCAAGGCAGATTTAGAGAGGGTTACTACAGGTTTTACCGCAACCCTGACTGCTTTTACAAATCAGATTGTAGCTTTGACGATGCGAGTGGACAACCACAAGAGTCGTCGTAGAGACAGGCGAGAGGAACTAAATAGGGTTCCGCGAGGTGAGAATAATTATTCAACTATCTTTACTAATTTGAGTTTGAAAGAGGAAGTTGACCATGGTGATCGACAGAATAAGTATGATTGTCGAGTGTCTGATATTCAATTGTTCTACGGAAACATGGGAGTCGAAGAGTTTTTGAATTGGCAGGTCGACGTTGATAGATTTTTCGACGTCATGGGTGTCCCAAAAAATAGACAAGTTAAGATGGCAGCGATAAGGTTTAAGAGTGTAGCTTCCGTGTGGTGGGACAAGCTCGTTACTCAAAGGCAACGGGAAAGAAAGTGGCTAGTTGGAACATGGAGGCGAATGAAACAATTGATGATGGAGCAGTTTCTGCCTGAAAATTACGAACAGATCCCGTATAAGAAGTAATTCGAATGCGCTCAAGAAAATAAAATTGTGACTGAGTATACGAATGAGTGTGTGAAGCAAGAGATTCCGAAGCCAAATCCGAAGAAGGAAGAGGTTATTGTGGTAGAGGAGGCGTTTGAGGAGACTGATGAGGTAGCGATGCTGAGAATTATGTCTGCTGATTTGAGGAGGAATGCGAGGAGGTTGAGATAACTGCAATTCATCATGATTCGTTGTTGGTGAATTCAGGCGATCGTGAAAAAAAAACAATTCCAGATGAGGTGCACGAGAACATGCAGGATTTTGAAGAGTTAATTGTAGATGAGCTGCCAAATAATTTGCCCCCTCTGCAAGGTATTCAGCTTCAGATTGATTATATCCCAGTGTCGAGTACCAAAAACTTGGTTTCTCAGAAATTGGTTTGTCAATTGAACTTGCCCACGGAGCCTCATGAGACGCCATATGCACTCGTTTTGGTGAGTAACAGTTCGCAGCTTCGAGTATCGCCGACCCGTATGGTTCCTATTTCCATTGGAGAGCACTACAAGAAAAAGAGTTGGGGGAGTAAAAGGTCAAACTTATTGGTGATGACTCAGAGTGATAATGAGTTTGATGAGGTCGTTAAAGAGACCGATCTGGAACAAGATGCACCTGAGACAAACAATAAGAAGTTTTTCGAACAGTCTCTACGTGAATTGAATGCTCAAGTACTTGCCGCTACCCCCAGAAAGGCAATTTATCATATGGAAGAGGAGCTAGGTGATGTCAATAAAAGAATTCTCTCTCTGGTGGCAAGGAAAAAGAAAATCACAAGTCTGTTGGTGGAGCTGAGGTATTCGGAGGAGACTGAAGAAGATGGTGCTGATGATGATGACTCGAACTACTAAACTCATGGTGATTATCCTGCCTTTCCTACCACTTTTAACTTTTGTCGCTCTTTCTATTGAACTCTATGGTTTAATTTCGATCGTTTCTATGTCACCTTAAGACAAAAATGGGGAGTAGTTTTGGTAGTTTGAAATCTCATTAAAAGATTCGTATCTTCTTGAAATAAATGGGTTTTGAAATCTCCTCAAAAATCATTTTTGGTAGCACTTTATTGTTAGTACAGCTTAGGAGTTTGAAATCTCCTTCAAAGATTCAAACGTAAAAGTAGTACAGATAGATGTTTTGCCCAAAATGCCAAGGGGGAGATTGTTAGTTTTAGTTGCATATGTTTTGGCAAAACCCTGTGAGGTTGTTCAAGCTGCTGGACAAGGAGGAGTTCAAGGCAAGAGAGAGACAACCGACGTAAGATAAGGCTGGCGCAGAAGCAAAATTTCCTAAATACATATTTGGCAAGTCAGAGATGCTCGCTGGAGTCGATTGAGAGCTTTTCGGGAAAACATGAGCTTGAAGATAATTTAGCAACAAATATTGAAGAAGATATCGATGCAAGATTATCTAAATGAGGCGGCTCAAGGTTTTAGTTAACTTCCCTAAAAGATTAGGAAATATTTCCTAAAAGAGTTAGGCGGTTGAAGATTAGATTTCCCGATATCTTAGGAATCTACCGCCCCTATATAAGGGCATATGCACCCATAACTAAAGAAATGTTAGGAGAGGACTTCCTCACCTAGCATTTCCTCCATACAAAGCACAAAATCAATGAGGATGTTCGCTCACACATCCTCAAGGAGCATGTGCGAGAGAACATCCCCATTGATTTTGTGTTTTGTTTGGAGGAAATGCTATGTGAGGAAGTCCTCTCCAAGCATTTACTTCTTCATGGGTTCGGATGCCCTAAAGAGCGCTAGGGTTCTGGAACTAGTAGTACTCTTGGAGAAATTATACACTCTAATATTCTGATCGGGAGGAGAAGGCAATCGGTTGTGAGCTTATCATTCTTGCAAGATCATGGCGCTCGGAGTCAATCTGTACTGGGTGTTGTTCATTCTGATCGTGGAATAATTGGAAGACACATACACTGTTCCTTGGTGTATGCGCATTCGGGAGAAGGCGCTGATATTCGTGGAGGATCAACTGTGGAAACAGTGGAGGGATCTCTGATATAGGGGGAGCCTAGATAGAACTCACCGGAGTGTTAGAGGAGTTGGCAGTTTAAGAGGGAGTCTGTAAACGTAAGACCTTTTGTATTATAAACTCATCATAGTGAATTGCTTTCCACCTGGCTTGGGATAAGCCCCCCAGACCTAGGCTCGTTAATGCCGAACTGGGTAAACATCTTGCGCATCTTTGCTTACTTTACTGCACTTAGTTTCTACAACATAGCAATCTGCATAAGTTGTATAGCTAGTTGTTCCACATACAACCAGATCAACATCTAAACACACACGGGAGTATTTCATTACGTTTATCAACCAAATTTACTCTCAGCACTGAAAAAATACTATGTCTGAGAGATTAATCAACATTCTTACTGCAGACACATTCATATTTATGTGTCCCAATAGTTTCTCATATTCTTTCAGAATCTCCATCATTTTCTTAATTTCATTCATATCAGCCCGCAAAAAAAGCATGCTATCATCAGCAAACAATAGGTGAGTAATAGGGGGATCACTGTCTGCAATCTTAATTCCTGATAATGCATTCAGCTCTAGTTTCCTACTTATTGTCCTAGATAACCACTCAATGCAAATTACAATAAGTAGGGGGAAATTGGGTCACCTTGCCTTAAGCCCCTAGAGGGAATAATATCATTTGTAAACCAGTCATTTATCCTAACTTTACAAACCACGGATTTAACAATTTTCATAACTAAATTTATCCACCCTCTCGAAAACCCAAATTCATCAAAATTTACTCAAGAAAACACCATTCAACCCTATCATAAGCCTTACTCATGTCCAGTTTCAAAGAAATAACACCTTCCTGCCCATCTCTCCTAGTTTTAATTAATAAAATGGCCAATTTCATGAGCAATGATTATGTTGTCCGATATTAATCTACCCTTTATAAAAGCACCTTGAGCCTGATAAATTACCCGAGGAAAAGTACCATGTACTCTATTGGCGGGGATCTTTGAGATAATCTTAATCGGGGTATTGCACACACTTATTGGCCTGTAATCACTAATCCTTAATGCATTCTTACATTTTGGGATAAAAGCCACTCTTGTTGCATTCCACTTTTATCCAACTGCCCACCATTAAGAAAATTCAGAATCTCAGCGCATAAATGTTCTCCCACTACACTCCAGTGCTTCTGATAAAATAGTGTCGGAAACCCGTCGAGGCCATGAACTTTTTCTAGACCCGGCAAATAAACCCAAAACCCTTCAACCCGTCCATTACCCGCCCGTTAGCCCGCCCTTTTAATAAAAGGGTTGAACGAACCCTTGTCCATTAAGAACCCTTTATAAACGGGTTTAAGGGTTTTTACCCGGATAACCCTCCAACCCTTTAAGAACCCTTTTAACTAATATTAAAAATAAACATAAAAAACAAAATACAAACTTCGTCTTCTACTCTTCGTCTCTCCCGGGTTTAAGGGTTTTCGGTGTTCAAATCTATCTCTATTCTCCATCCTTCGATCACCTGTCTACGATTATTCAACCGAGATCGATTCAACTATCTGAAATCGATAAGTCAACCAATCACACCTCTCCAAATTCACAAATCAGTACAATCCCACTAGATCGCAACAAATTTCATTAAGGTACACAAACATAAAAATTATAGAAAATAAAAAAAATCGTTTCAAAGTCTTGCTTGTTCTCGCGGCATCCAACAACGACATGGTGATGCACGCAACACGCATGCCACTTCATCAGCAGACACGTAATCTGCAACAGCGGCACCCTTCGCCTTCTCCCCTTCCTAGCATTCCTTCATCTCCTGATGTTTAAACTGTTACAGGTTGTTCAATCTGACACTCTTCCGCATGCAATCAACTACTCGAAATCCGAATAGCATGATTCCATCATCGTTGCTCATATCATCTTCGCTGCTCGTTTTTTGCGTTCAGAGGTGAATGCAATGCCGTCGAATCTTGTGGCTCGATCAGATCGCAAGAATCGTAACCATATACTTTTCTAGCTATTTTCATTTCCATTAGATGGAGGGTTAATTAGGGAGCAACTCAAGCAAAGGAAATCACATTACGTAAAATTTATTTATTTTTCCATTTAATGAGTTAAAAGGGTTATAAATACTTAAATGGGTTAAAAAGGTTAAAGTTAAAAGGGCTTCTTCCCATGTAACCTCTTCTCTATGCTTTTCCTCATCCATCTAGCCTAATCTTTAGGTTTTCCTCTCCCATGTAAAACTCTATTAACAGCTTTATTCCAAACCCACCCTTAATTAGGCCTTAAATCTCTTTATTTGTGGCAGATGACAAAGCGAGATCAATTTTTCTTTCCCCTTCTGCCTATGATACTTAATCTCCTCATTTTCTTTATTTCCTCTTCATCATTTTCAATGTATTCATCTCCTTTCCAAAAAAACTCCACCAACTCCTTCTGCAGATTTTCATCTTCTTTTGATCCATTTTGAGCTTGTCCTTTGTGCATGCCCTCGACACCCTTCCCTTCATCAATCACCCGTTTTCCCTGATGTATCTTCCCTCGGGCTCTTTTCTTATCCGTTCCCTCTTTCCTTCAAACAGTTGCCCAGCTAGTCCTCTATATATCTGTATTTGTCTCTACAACACATGTTGAGGTCTTGTCCGCAATCAACCCTGATGGCATTTCCTCTTCCGTCCATCTACTTTTTTTTTGAAAAGTTTGAAATGATGTCTTCCCTTTCCCCTTCCTGCCTTTGGTTCTGCCTGACCTCATCCCTTACCGAACCACTGTCTAATTCCTCCCTTAGCGGATGCCCTAGTCTATCTTGATCCCATCCCACACCTTTAATGGCTACACTTGAGTTCTCATCCTCCCCTATTGTCGAGCACTCTTTCAGTAGCCAATCTGTTTCAGCCCCATTGAAGAAACAGTCCTCACATAACTATTTAATAGATTTTGCCATCCACTAATACTTATAACTCTTCAGCAATTCGCTTTATTTTAGTTGAATCCACTAAGATACAAGCCCTGCCTACTCCCCATATATGAAAATAACTATCTTCCATCTTCAAGTAGGTCCCAAGAGGGTCTGCAGATTTCTCAAAATTTTTCTTTCCTCATGCCATAAAAGGCATCCCTGAAATACTAAATCAGACTGATCTATTCTCGGGCTGCTCCTCCTTCCACTTTTGGAGTTTTGAGAACCTTTGATGATAATGAGAAAATTTTCTATAAGCAAGCCTCTAGATCCTCCATTGATTTAAAGTGAATAAACATCCTCTTTCCCCACTTTGAGTTTTTATGATGACAGTCTCTATCCTAAGCCGCTAAGGGAGTTTTTATGTTCTTTTGAGATTGTCGGCAGTCCCTCGAATTTCACCCACTGGAAATTTTGGGTAGGAGAGTCATCATACACAATGTATAAGGAGGAGGTTTGTGAAGGGTTGTGGTTCCCTATTGATGGATTTTGTGGAGAGTATGGCGAAGAGGAGAGGTATCAGTTCTGGAAACTCATCTCCGGCTTTGACTATTATTTTACATCCAGTTGACCTTCCACCGACATCAAAGAGCCACAATGGAAGATTGTTCACTGATGAGTCGAGTTTTTGACTCATTAATAGCTATTTTCACTATAGCTTTGGTTCGTTTCCGACAATATTTAGATGTCATTTGACCTCTATCTCTACGTTTCAGGTAGAAAATGAGTCTCCCTCTAGGTCAAAGCCTAAATACGAAAACTCGGAGAAAAATCGGAGATTTAGGGCAAAAGTGAGCAGAAAAATGATCCCAGCCGACCGGCTCAGAATCTCCCTTGAACCAGCCGGTCGGCTGGATGAAGGAGCAGAAGTTAAAGCAATCGACCAAATCCAGTAGGTCGGCTGGGAAAGACTTCAGAAGGCTCAGTAATCAACCACATCGAGTCGGTCGGCTGGACTCACCAGCCGACCGACTTAGAAAGACTTCAGAAGTGCTCACTATTGCCCCCATCGAGTCCGTCGGCTGGAATATGATTTCAGATGGCTTGCCAAGTGCATAACCAGCCGACCGACAGGAATTTCAGCATCAGGACCAGCCGACCGGCAGGAACTGCCACAGTGCCATTTTTCAGACGGGTTTATAAATAGAAAGTGAGGGTTTTGACCTAGGTGTGGAGGTTTTTTGGGGAGAAGAATATCAGAAAAGTGGCTCAACCAAGGTCATCAATCATCAAGGATCCAACCTAGGAGAAGAAGAGAAGATCAAAAGGGAGTTCAATGATTAACCATCCTCCTTACTTTACACTTTCACATTCCCTTTGTTGTGTGCTATAAACCCTACTCACACTATGTTGCCTTACATGATGTGTGAGTAGTGATCTTGTGTTTTGAGGGTGTTGTAACCCTCCTTGGTACTCTATGATCATGTATATACATTTAATTCAACAATCCATGGTGTTAAATTCATGTTTGCTATGCTCTTCATTTATGACATGCAACTAAGTATTTGATGAAATGCCTGAGTGACATGTTGATCTCAAAACTTGATCTAAGTATCGAATGACCTTAGGAAAGGTTTGGATGTAGTGAATATGATATTTTATATGTAATAGAAGTGAACTAGTCCTCTAAGCATATGGTAATTGTTGCCATGGGAGATGTTCCATGGCTAATAAATGCTATAGAGAGTGAACCAACATTCTCGATCGAGTGAGGTTCTAATTAAGAGAGTTTGGCTAGGATAGATTCACACGGAGTTTGGTCTACCTTAGTCTAAACTAGGTTCAAAACTATTTGACACCTTGATTTGCATAACTCTTATATACATGATCAGTGAGAAATTGCCAAGGAGGGAAGTAACCCCTCGAAACTCCTTTTATCTATCTTTTATCTCTAATTACTCACCACATAGGATTTAGATATACTCCTTTGTACATTTTTGGTTTAGAATAGCCGAACGGAAACACGATCTTACATAGTACATGTGCTTGGCTTGCTCCTTTGGTTTCGACCCGGTACTTTACCGGTTAATCTATCAATTCTTTTGACTCTACGACGATCCTCTTCATCGACAAATTGAGAGGGTAAAAATAGACATGTCACGCCGTTGCCGGGGAGCAACTAGTTAGCACATTCCTAGCTTAGATTGTGTGGATGTTCCGACTATTCTTGTAGATATTTTTCTTTTTCTTATACTTGTATATAATTTTCACACTCATATCCCTTACTAGCTTATGTTTATCTTGTTTTGCGAGGATGGATCCTACAACTGACAAGTCATTCACTATGGAGGATATTATCAAGAGGAGGAGCAACCATACAATTATTGGCCAAGAACATGGCTATCCGACAAGTTATAACACTCCGAATTGGGATGATAGCCAATGTTTTGAAGTTGGAGACTCCTACCCTCCATACCCTCAACCTCCTCAACCCTAAGTGAGCCCTCCAATATAGAATCCATGTTTGCTGGACTTCTAACAAACCAAGAGAAGCGAGAGAGAGAGATAATTCGGAATGGAAAGCTCAAATGCAAGCAATTGAAATTGGGAACTTGGATAAGGAAGATGAGGTTTCCGAAGACTCCTACCCACAAGTGAGCCCTCCAATATATAATCCATGTTTGCTAGACTTCTAGCAAGCCAAGAGAAGATGCAAGCTCAATTGAATAGATTGGACGCTCAAAGCCATGAGTTAGAAAGCACATTGGCTCAACGAGCCATTGAATTTGAGAACTTGGAAGAGGAAGAGGAGGTATCCGAAGAAGAAGTCCCTGAATCTAATGCCTCAAAGCAAGAATGGGATTAAGAATCGGAGGATGAGTTTTGGAGAGCTTTTTGCAAAGGGTGGGACGGTGAATCTTGTAACAAGGACGAGATGGAATGAAAAAGTGAAGCATCCTTTACTACTAGCACATCTAAAGATCATTTGGATGAGAACACACAAGAGCTAACCATTCCATCAACGCCTCGGCTCTCCGATGAGGAATTCTTCATCGATGATGCCTCGTACATCGAGTAAATACCTTTTGTTGATGCAAAAGAACTCCTCCCTCCCGCTATAGAAGAGCCTAAATGTGAACCCAAACATCTTGATGAGGATAAGATAGAGGAAAAGCTTAAGGTGCAAAGAGGACTTCAAGGGTATGAAGACTTTGTTGAGGTTTACGTGGACCAAACCAAAGAGCCACCTCGCATACAAGGAAACAAAAGTTTAATGAGGGAGATTGAGGATTGGGCACCCATGGACACAATGGAAGAACTCAAAGAAGGGATGCCCATCAAGCTCGAGACGAGTTTTGAAGACCCCTTCTTCATTACGACGTCTCGAGACAAGTTTTGGAGCCTCTTGCCATATTTTCAAAGATTATTTGAAAAAAGCTCTCATGACCCCTTAGTTCTTAAGGAATCTTCATACTTGAAGGGGTCATGCTCCCAAAGGAAAGTCCATTGTAGACTTCTTGAGAGGAAATTCAAATGTGATTTGAAGGTGGATTGACACTACCAAATCCATGGCCCCGTGAGAAGAGATCCTAGCAAATAACTTCTCAACGAGTGATTCTATGGGGCGCTTTGCTAAGTCTTTGCCAAGACGGGAAAAACCTCACGGGAGGTAACCTGATTTGTAAGTTGTTCATTCTCGTTTTTTATGTTTAAAGTGTTTGTCATGACTTTGGGGTAGCTTAGGCTCTAAATATGGGGTGTGAAATGTATGATTAGTGGGTCAAATTTTAAGTGTGGAGTGAGTTCTACTCACTCCAATCCCACTTCACATTGCCAAGCCCCTCCACCCCACCCTTGATCTTTCTATGAATGATGATGTTGCCCTTAGTGCTCATGTGCTTAATTGGAGTTTACTAGAGTAGAATTATTTTGTTATACCATGCTATGACTCTCGTTTCACATTTTCTTGGCACTTAAGACACCTTGTGCACATTATGGAGGAAGTAGATTACTTTCCTTGTTTGAATTCTATGAAACTTATGCCATGATGTTATCATGTGATTTGTGATGCTCTGTTGCTCTTTCTTAGTTTTACATGACCTTGTATATGTCACTTGTTGCTTTTAACCTCTCATGTGTTCTTGTCATCAAGGAAGCTATTTGCATCATGTTCGATCACGTCTAGCACAATGTCGTCTTTTCTATTGGTGGGGCACATCTACAAACGATGGGAGTTCCTATGCGCCTTTATCTCATTTTCTTCATTGTTTGTGTGATTTGTGATGCTCTCTTGCTCATACTTAGTTTTACATGACATTGTATGTCACTTGTTGCTTTTAACCTCTCATGTGTTCTTGTCATCAAGGAAGTTATTTTCATCATGCATATTCAAGCTTAGCGCAATGGCGTCTTTTCTATCGGTGGGGTACATCTACAAACGAGGGGAGTTCCTATGCGCCTTTATCTCATTCTCTTTATTGTATGCGCTTAGGGACTAAGCTTTATCTCAAGTGTGGAGTGTTGGGTAGTCGCATAGTTCACTAATATCATGCCATGCCTATCATTTTAGAATGAACACTTGCATTCATGTATTCTATCCCTAACATGAGAGTGCTTCTACCATTTAAGGCTTGTGACTATCGATTCTAAATCCCTATAAATCACATCTAGCGTACGTGTCACATTTATTATTGGATCTTGAACTTAGAACCGACCTAGTCCTATGAATGTGCATTCTTGTGAACCAATGTCATTGCTATCTCTTGTCTATCTAATTTTCTAAGTATTTTCATTGAAATACATTGGATTGAGTTTTAGCAAGCACTTTTAAAAAATTTCACGAAAACTTAGACCTTTTGTTTGCTCCTTGGTGACTTGAGTTCTCTAATTTAATGCCTTGCTTATGATTGTTCCTGCGCATTCCATACATTTCTTGAACACATATGTGTGGAGTCAAAAGAGGGCAAAAAATAGGCCCCAACAAAAAAAATGCTTCATTTTCATGGTCAAAAGAGGGCAAAGCCACGACTAAAAACTTTCTAGAAGGCCAAGAGAATATTTGCTTCGAAAATATACAAATGCCGGGGGTTAGGAAGAAAAGTTCCCCCTCGAATGCATTTGTAGGCCAAAGGCCATTTGAAAAAGAAAATAAGGAGCACTTAAAACTTGACTTTATGTTCTTCCATCATACTACTTTTGCGCGGGTTCATCATTCGTATTGTGTGCTAGTTAGATTAACTCTTGAACGATCCTTGTGCTTGCACGGGAGCTATTCATTTGGTCTATGCTAGATTTCTAAGAACTCATAGTGTCGAACTCCTCTTCCCTTATGGGTTACGGCTTAAGAGCATAAGACTTGAGAATGAGTTCCATGTCGCAAACCCATGGACTAGCCCTAGCTAGCATAGGTGAGCGATTCACACTCTTTTGTGCAAACTAACAACTTTGCTTCTATTGTATTGCCTTGAAAATGAGTAGATCATTGGGTTAGACATTTGATAGCTCTAGTATTGATGATCTTGAATGCACAACCTCATTGGTACTCAAATGGTTCATAAGTTCTTTTGATGATAATGTGACGGTAGTCCTAGCTTGGGGTAAGGGATTTGTTTTGAGAAATCCTCGCCTTGGTTAAGCACTCTTACATTCATTCTCACGGGATATGTGCATTTGGGATTTGTGAGTATTCCCATTTCTGAAAATCTCATGAGACTATAACTCGTCCACTAGGGTAGCCAAGGGGTTTGAAGGCTTATTGCATACGCTTAATGCATTCGTAACGCCTACTAAAAGGAGCTAGTTAGATTGTACATACTTTTCATTTTTTTTCTTTCAATAACATGTTTAGTGATGAGTCGTATTTATACGACTCGTCAAATCAATTAATCTCATGTATTTCGACACTTTATTATGCGAAAGTTTACTTTTTAGTATGCTTTTGCATTTCAGGTGTTTCGGAAGCTTTAGGAGGAAACGCGCATAAAAGATGGCATTTTGTGCCAAAAATACCACAATGGCAGATCAGACCTCCGGACGTTCCACGGAGCGCTTGGAATGGACCATGGATCATAAAAATACAAGCAATATTCCGTTGCGTAGATGACTCAATTCCCTACAACTCTCTAGTTTACACCGAGAGCAGCCGAATTCATATAGAAGGTCAAATCCAGAGTCAAAGTCGAAACTGACGCGCAGACTCAGTGGGGACCGCGCCCTTTGAAGACATTAGCCACTGTGCTAACGTCAAGGCTGGGCGCGGCCAGTACCGATAACGTCAAGGATGGGAGTGGTCGTAATGTCTATACATGGCGCGGCGATGATGTCAGCAACGCGTTTTGATGATGTCAGCATGCCGAAACTTGGAAATTGAGCCCAAAAACATATATAGAAACCCTATTTGTTGCTATAAATAATATTTATGCGTTAGGGTTTCCATCATCTCAGAATTCCATTCATTCTACATTCTATAAAGAGAGAAGACGGCTCTTGAGTATAACGCGAAGCGTTCGACGAGAAAAGAGATTTTTACTACTTTCATTATGAATATTTGTGTTTTTATTTCAATGATGTGTAGCTAAACTTTTATTTCAGTTTAGGGTTTTGCATATGTAACCATGTTTTGAGATTCTGTCCTTAATGCAATTTTATGTTTCTCTAGTTCTTGTGCTTATTCCATGAGTTAACTTGTAAGCTTAAGTGGAAGCTTTGTCGCAAAGCTTAATCAAACAATTAATTCTTATCGTTAATATCTACAGGAAACTTTGTCGTAAAGGTAGATCGTAACACCTAGATAAAATAATACCTTTGTCGGATTGTTATATTTAGGAAAGAACTAGAAATCTAACACCTTTGCCGGGTTAGATGTGTGGTATCTCCTTTGTCGGGATACTTTAGGAATTACCTTTGTCGGAATTCCACATTTAGAAACATAAGATTTGATCATTAGATATCTATGATAAACATGTCACAATAGAAACCTAAGCTGAATGTTCTATCTGATTGGAATCTTTTGCTATTTTTCTCTTTTGCACTCACAACTGCTTAAAACCCTCCTTTTCAATTGTTTTCAGATACAACTTCAACAACCAGCTCTCTTGGGTTCGACCCTGCTTGCCGCTACACTAGCTTTTAGCAAGAGAAATATATATATTAAATTTGATCCGTCAAACGACGCGCGTCATTTAGAAATAATGATCGAGACCTTGTGAAAGCTAGTGATGCAAATAGACGAAAAACATAGCACCACTAGCATTTCGCCATTTGCATGACCTTGACATATTTTCATACTTTATTCGGGATGAACAAAGCTTAAGTGTGGAGTGTTGATGAGTCGAGTTTTCGACTCATTAATAGCCATTTTTCACTACAGCTTTGGTTCGTTTCCGAAGATATTTTGATGTCATTTGACCTCTATCTCTATGTTTCAGGTAGAAAATGAGTCTCCCTCAAGGTCAAAGCTTAAATACGATAACTCTGGGAAAAACCGAAGATTTAGAGCAAAAATGGGCAAAAAAATGATCCCAGCCGACCGGCTCAGAATCTCCCCTGAACCAGTCGTTTGGCTGGATGAAGGAGCACAAGTTGACGCAATACACCAAATCGAGTCGGTCGGCTGGGAAAGACTTCAGAAGGCTCAGCAATCAACCACATTGAGTCGGTCGACTGGACTCACCAGCCGACAGGCTTAGAAAGACTTCAGAAGTGCTCACCATCACCCCCATCGAGTCGGTCGGCTGGAATAAGATTTCAGATGGCTTGCCAAGCGAAAACCAGCCGATCGGCTGGAACTGCTACAGTGCGGTTTTTCAGTCGGGTCTATAAATAGAAAGTGAGGGTTTTGACCTGGTGAGGAGGTTTTTGGGGAGAAGAAGATCTGAAAAGAGGCTTAACCAAGGTCATCAATCATCAAGGATCCAACCAAGGAGAAGAAAAGAAGATCAAAAGGGAGTTCAAGGATTACCAATGAAAAAAAAGAGAGTTCAAGGATTAACCATCCTCCTTCCTTTATACTTTTCCATTCCCTTTGTTGTGTGCTATAAACCCTACTCACACCAGAGACAGGTCGTGACTGCCGTGACATCCCATAGCTGTCACGGGTGTCACGGCAAGCTATTGACACACAAAAAATCAGGTGGTTTCGTGAAAACTGTGACATACGTAGATGTAACGGGTGTCACTGCAGCCTTATAGCTCAGATGGTTTCCGGGCTTACCGTGACAGCCGTGACCTTTTTAGAGTGCAACAGGTTTCATGGCCCACTTATAGCCCTGTGCGATTTTGCTAGTACCGTGACATATTGGAATATCACGGCCCCGTTGATTAATTCCAAAAATAAATAGGAAATTCGGGATCTATTTAAGAGAGCTTAATCTTAAAGAGAAAGAGACCGAACTTGGAGGAGAAGACTGAGCTGAACACCACGAGAGATCAAAACTCAACGAGCTACATCGTCAACAAGGTTTCCTCGTCCTTGATTTCTATCCCTATACTTTTTTTGGTTATCTTACCATGAGTAGTGAGTATTCTTCCTTATTCTGGGATCCTACAGATCCCGTGCCTTGTACCAAACTCTTTATGTGATCAAATGAACATTTTTCATTAATGTGATTTGAGTATTCAATTTTATTTTGCTTAATTTTATCGTTCTTGCAAGTTTTACATTGAACGAGATGTTTGCATGCTAGAACGTATTTAGATTAATGACCAAAAGATGAATGAGTCCTAGGTATTAACCAGATTTCATTAAATTGATATTGGGACATGGTTGCGACGCTGATAATTTATGAATTAAAAGGAAAGTTGACTTTATTGTCTGAAAAACTCTAGGCTTAATAATCGAAATCGTTGCTAATCCGTGGATGGGCGGCGTTCAACGATTGAGATTAATCTAGTGAATGATCCGTGGATGGCCGGCTTGTCTAGTGTTAATTTGGTTTATTTCCATAGTCAGTAGCATGATTAATGTACGTAATATTATTGCATGATTTGTGAGTTGGCACGGGTGAAAATTCTCTCTGATCAAGTCAAACATTTTTACTTTTCTGCATTTAATTTCTGCAATTTTCTTCACACCAAAACCTCTTGAATTATTTGAGATAGCTGAATAGGTTACTTGTTAGCTAGTAATCATACATGTTGTTCCTTGGATCGACCCTTGGCTTACCAAGGTTTATAAATTGTTTTGACTGCAACTTAACCCCTAAAACTAATAACTTGACAACTATAAAGGGTTAAAAATACGTTTGTCTCGCATACCACTCCAGACTTAATTTCAAGCTCAGTACCTTAGCGTAAAGAATGATAGTAATTGATAAAAGGCACGTCGAAACTCCCCTCGTTTGATGATGTGATCCTCCAAGAATGACTTTAATATGCATACACTTGAAAAAATTAAGCAAATAATATCCTTGATGACGATTAATCATTAAGAGGTAAAAAGCGACAAGTGAGCAAAAAGGCATGATCGCAATCGAGAATAGGTAATATGGCATCACATGTAGCATAATAAGTCCCATAACATAATGCAAAGTAAGTCAACCAAGGAGTTCAAATTTGACATCCCTATAAAGTGCGCATCAAGGAGCCTGACAGAGCACGTCGTTGAGTGCTAAGCAAGATAAATTTATAAGTCCGCTACTCGTAACTCTACTATTGGATAGTAAAGAGGTAAGTAGGGGTCGAACCCAAGGGAATTAGTGGATAGTAGTTCTTTGAGGATTTGTACAGAAAGGGAGTGTGATTTGGGGTTGATTGTGATTTTAGTGCTGAAAAGTAAGTGGGTTGGTTGTGGTTTTAGTGCTGAAAGTAAGTGCTTGAAGGACAATACTTAAGAAAAGTAAATGCTTGAAGGACAAGACTTACGAAAAGTAAATGCTTGAAGGACAAGACTTGCGGAAAGTAAGCAGTTGATATGGGTACTGAAAGTAAGCAGTTGATATGGGTACTGAAAGTAAGCAGTTGATATGGGTACTGAAAGTAAGCAGCAAGGTGGTGTTTTGATCAAAGGAAAGGATTCGGTTTTAGGGGCCTTGTATCATAAATCTGTTCATCATCGACCTCTAATGATCATACTACGTGTTTAAAATGTATCAAGGCTATTTCTAGCACTCGACTTGCCACACCGTCTAGTCCTTTTCAAGACATAGAACACTTGTTCTATTTAGGCTAATTCCTCCTTTCGAAGTATCTTAGCCTTATGTGCATCCACCTGATCAATCATTTTCGATCAACCAAGTGGTGTTTTAAAGAGGTTGAACTCTACAGAAAAGCTTTGCTCTTTCGAGCCTCCACTTAACCACGTATGTTCACGAACCCCATGGAAGAGCTTTGCTCTTTCGAGCCTCCACTCAACCAATAGTGTTCTAACCTAATATATGGCACATAGAACAAGTTTAAACACAATAGAGGCACTAAGAGAAGGGTCTAAAACATGTTATGATACAAGCACACCCCTTCAACCGAATGAAGGGTTTAGCTACGAATATCCATGGAAGAGGACATCATAGCTAAGTGCTTGAAAAGTAAAGGTTTTGAAAGACAGGAAAGTAAAGGTTTTCGAAAGTAAAACTCAAGAACAAAGTTGGAGCTTTTGATTCAAAGTAAAGTGTTTTACAAGGATTGTAGTGAGATTTTCTACCAAAGTTACAAGTGATCAAAGGACTAGAACATGAAACTAAAACTTGTAACTTTGGCACCAAAATGGGACATTGATTCAAGGAGGAGGAGATGTAGTATTTATAGGCAAGGAGGAGGAGAAGATGTGGAGGAGAGGCCAACACATGTCAAGAGGGGGAGGAGGGCTTCAAAAGCCGCCGCCCATGTGTCATCTCCCCATGGAAGCCGCCGGTGGTGAGGTGGAGGAGGAGAAGAAGTGAGTGGAATGAGATCTTTTGCTCCAAAAAGCCATCGGAGCACATGCCTTGCACATGGGTGGCTTGACTTTGCATTCACTTGAGTTCTTGATCTTTGTTGAGGTTTGGAACAAGTCATTGGGACATGTTTGAGTGATTCCACGTTGGGTTCATGAAGGTTGTAAAGCCGGAATCTGGTCGTAGTCTGGAATGACTTGTAATCCATTTTTAGCTTTAAGAACTCCTTTTTAGCTCGTTTCATCTCTAATCCTTGAAATAGCCTGTAGAACAAAAGTGAAACTAACAAGTAAAAGTTGTTAAGACAAAGCGTCTAATTTGGTGGGTTTAACTGTCTTAATGAATCATATAAATATGGTCCATCAGAGCCCAAGGGAATATATCTCGAACAAAAGTGATGAATGCACTCCACACTTAAGATCTAAATCAATAATCGGCACGCCAAAAACTTCACACTTAAGATGAAAGTCACTCATGTTTATGCAAAGACAATTAACATGTGAACAATAAAAATGGACAACTCACAAACCGAGTCACCTTCCGAAAGGGCCTAGTTTAACGTCTAGGCAATGACATTGTCGATGCTCTTCTCAGAAACACATTTGAGGAGCCTTTTGCTAAGATCCCTAGTCAAGTGGATATGTCATGGAGCTGAAAATTAAATCCTGATGCCTTAAAGAGTTGCAAGCAACTTACTTGATAGCCGCCTTCCAAAGGGATTTTTGTTTTTCGTTCATTGTCGCTTTTCCCTAACAACTTCTTTGTCCTGTATCACCGTGTATGGATAATCCTCGACAGTTAAGGGTAGGATCCAAGTTAGGGTCATGCGTCTTAAGGAACTTCTTCTTGGTAGATTTCTTGGTTGTATTATTTCTACTTTTCATACCGCCTCCCCCCCCCCCCCCCCCCCATAAACTTCCTCATCAATATCCTTCATGAGGATCACATTTGCCTCTCTAGGCATTTGATTATCCACTTCCTCGCCACCAATCTTCAAAGTTAATTTCTCACTCCCCACCTAAATATTTACACCAATGGTGGCCAAGAAGAGTCAAGGGGAGCATCACTTCTACTCCCAGTGTCCAACACCATGAAGTCACAAGGGAGGTAGAACTTGTCAACTTGGAGTGGTACATTTTCAACTATTTTAAAGGGGTGTTTTATAGCCCCATCCGCTAATTGTAAGGTCATCTTAGTAGCTTTCATTCCTTCTAAACCAAGCTTGTGGTAGATGGCTAAGGGCATGACGTTCACACTTGCACCAAGGCCTGCTAAAGGATGTATGAAGTTTGTGGTTCCAGGTGAGCATGTGATCGTGAAAGACCAGGATCCTTCATTTTCAGTGGAATTCGATTTGAGAAGACAACACTACAATCATGGTGTAGAGGATAAGAATCTCCACTTCGATATTTTTCTTCTTAGATAAGACATCCTTTAAGTACTTGTTGTAGCGTGGAGCTTTCCTTAGAAACTCTAGAAATGGCAAGTTGACATATAGCTTTTTAAAGACAGCTACGAAGTTCTCAAATTCTTTATCCAACTTGGACTTCATAGGTCTTTGAGGGAATGGAACGGGTGGACATATGGTGGAAGATCTTCGGCGATAAGTCTTGAAAGTTTCTTTCTTGTAGACCATTTGGAAGTTTCTTTAGGTGGCTCTTCTATAGGCTCACCAGCTTCATCATCATCATCAATCTCAAGTATATCTTCCACGAATGGTTCCCCATCTCCAAGAAAGATAGCAATGCAATGCTTGGTTGGTTGATAATCTAGAGGGCGATTTTCTTGTGCCTTTGACAAGGAACTAGCTTATAGAGCTACATGAGTTTCGAGCATCCTATTGTTAGTGGCTAGTTGCTCCATCCTTTGGTTAGTCTCCTCCATCAGCTCCACTCTTTGGTTAGTCTCCTCCATCATTTCGTTAGTTTCTATATATCTTGAGTTACGGCGCGAACATATGTTAATTTTTTTGGGCATCCTTAGCTCAACTGGATACAAATACAAGGACGGTCAAAATAGTCGCGATTGAGTTTCCCTTAATGATTTTGTTGCCATTGACTAGATTGTGTTTGATAATATTGCCTTTGGTAGCCTTGAGATTGCCCTTGGTATTAGGTTCTTTGTTGGCCTTGGCTAGGTTGGCTTCCTATGTAGTTAACCTCCTCCACGTTGTTGAGTTCTTCTCGGTTAGAGAAAATGATGCACACTTGAGCAAGAATTTGGCCTTGATCTTTGTTCAAATTGAGAGATCCAAGAATGGATACAAGGCGTCAAACTTCTTTGAGAGGGCCTCAAATACCCCATTTGATTCTATAGCATTGGACTCTTCTCCCCCTCCATGCTTCTTTGGGGAGCTCCTTTCGCTCCCCCAAAGGTGAGAATTTCTAGCAATCTTCTCTACGATTCTTTCACCTTTGGCGGGGAGAAGTTCCATAAGTGCATCTCCCGCTTGTACCTTCAAAATTCATTCCTCCATAGAAGTCTTGGATGAGCATCCTTTTGTCAAGGTTGCGGTGGGGCCATGCTCTCAATAACTACTTAAACCTCTCCCACACTTCACGGAATGTCTCGCCATCTTTATTGAGCAAAATGGCTAATTTTATTTCTCAACTTGACGGTTTTCCCGAGTGGGAAGTATTGCCAGAGGAAGGCGTGAGCAACTTGGTTCCAAGTTGTGAAGGTAGTCGTTGTATGACTCCAAAGCTATTCCTTGGCCTTTCCTATCAATGGGAAGGGGAATAACCTTAGTTAAATGGCATCATTCGGGACTTGTTTGTCTTTGAGGTGTCACACACAAGGTTGTCAGAATCGAATTTTTACCTTGACTCGTTTTGGCTAGGTAGAATCGGAACGTAAATTCGAATCGTAAAATCGCCGAGTTTACTTCATATTAAAATAATATCAAATATTGTATATGTATTTTATAAAGATAACGGAAAATGGCACTCTATTCTTGCCTGCACCTCCATCCATGGACTTCGACTCCTCAGTCCACACATTTACAATCATTCGGTTTTATGCTCCCAAATCCTTCAAGCAATCCACTTCGTCACCCCTTAATCTCGCCTTTTCCAAATCAACACAACAACAGCTCCATGCCCAGGTGGCTACATCTTCCGCCTCCGGCCCCTTCTCCGCTCTCCCACCAATACCTTTTCAGCTCCCTCCTAATTTCACTCCTGTACAGCTCATTAAAGCCATTCGTGGCCAAAAGGAGGACGAGACAGCGTTGGTGTTGTTCAATTGGGCACTGAAGCAGCCCACTTTGTACCTACTTCGTCTGTTTATACTGAAATGCTTCACAAACTTTGAAATGTTGGGTCTTTTTATCTATGCGGAGTGTTTTAAAAGGGTGAAGCGATTGAGCAGTGGAGTTGATCGCGAACTCCAACCAACTAAATCAGCGATGAGTGAACATTCTTCATCGCTTGGACAGAAACTGATCAGTGTTGTTCGAACCAGCAAACACTTCGTTCCCGACCGCGATGGCCTCGACCTTGGTTAGGGTAATATTGAGCCACGTTGGACTGGATCCACGAGTCGGCGAGGGCTCTTCTGCCGGCTGCTCTTTGCGAAATCTCATTTGGCATGACGTTGACGACGCCGGTGTTGGAGTTTTCGACAACGACGAGGACGGCGGAGTCGAAATCGTGGAGCTTCAGTTTCTGAACCTTGATTTGAGTAGGTCAACGACTCTGGATGGAGTTGGAAGGTTGTTGGCGATTCGGCCTAATTTAATATAAATAATGAAAAAGAAGTATTGGGCTGAACAAATTATCTGGCCCAACATCTAAACACGTATGATTTTACTTGATTTAACTGATTTTAAAGCGTTTTAAATAGTGTAAACTCGTTTTGAGGTCCGATTTTAGACAAAAACTAGTCTGACTGCGATTTAACACGAAACTCATATCTAGAAACGTAAAATCAGACGAATTTAAGTTTTAAAACGCGATTTTGACAACCTTGGTCACACAATTAGAGGAAAGAGGCGAGGTGGGTATCTGGGTTACAAAGTCCGATCAAGGTATTTGCGGATACCATACTTGTAAGTGCAGGTTTTACTTCAAATTGGTGGGCTTCAACGACGGGTGGGGCTATGGGTGACCTAAACCCAGTGAGTTTTGGGTCACGTAGTCCCTAAGTACTCATTGACCTTGAGCATTAGAATTTACTACAAAAGGTGGTGGAAGTTTGTTTCCATCAGGAAAATGGGGTGGAGGTTGGTTGTCCATGGTTGAGGTTGGGGATGTCTAGAATTACAAACGAGAAAAAGGAAGTACTACACCCTTCCAATGGATGTTGATAACTCCTTTCAATCTCAATCATCAATCTGATCGTAAATCCTTGTGTTTTCGTTCCCCCTTCTCTCTTTTTCGTCGTCTCCAAGTGTGTGGGCGTGAGTGGATGTGGAGAATGTTGATAATAGGTTGGCGGCTGCTCCTTCTCTTGTTTTTGTTCAATTTTGCTTTTTTGCAATTTTTCCAAAACTTTAGCAAAAATTGCATTTTTTGCCCATTTAGCAAGTGTCACCGGATAAGTGACACTATTTGGACCAGAGGCTTGCATTTTTCTCTTTGTGTCGACAATTCTTGACACAGCTGACATTGGCGCATAGTGATATGGCCTATTGAGCTCATGTTATGACACCCTTAACGGTTGAATCTGCTCTAGGTGAAAACTACAAAGTTGTAGCCCATTATCTAATCTTTCCAACAAGCCATAGATCCTCTGATTCGGGTACGGTATGAGCTCTGGGCATGTGCTACAAGTAGGGAGGTCAATCCGCCTATTTTTGCACAAATTCCCAAAAAAACACTTTATTTCGCATTTGATTCATTTTTCCCCTAAAAAGCACAAAAACTTAGAGTGAGATCTCATAAGAATAAGGAATATGATAGATAATAAGCTAAATGTGAAGCATAAATATAGTTAAGATTTATGATGATCAAGGTTTCAGCTCTACCTTGCAAGGTTCCTTACCTGAACTCGCAGCTTTCTTAGCTTTAGCTCCAGCTGCTCCTTCTGTGCTCACTACACATATATCCATCGGTATCGGGGAAGCATGGTACAACTCTGAAAGACTTAACATAAGTCAGTGCAATAGGCTGATCAACATCACTATAATCGATTACATCAAAGTCAGCAAGCAAACTAGGGCTCTTACACATGTCAGGTAAGTAAATGATAACATGTTAACTGCCGACTCATTGAGCTATATAACCTCTATCCATGTCGATGACTACCTTAGTAGTGTACATAAACGATTTACCAAGAATAATTGGGATATCTGTGTCCTCCGTAATCTCTGGCACTATAAAATTAGCAGGAACATGGTTTAGAATCCCTCTCGGGACCCTAGAAGAATGATCCGCGAGGCAAATAGTGACATTGATAGCAATAAGATCACCCAAATTCAGTTTTGTATACAAGGGAATAGACACACTAGCACCTAGATCACACAAAGCACGATGAATAGTGATACCACCAATATCACAAGGTATAGAAAAGAATCCCTGAATCTTTAAGTTTGGGTGGCATTGGCTGCTGCATGACGGCACTGGACTCCTCATTCAGAGCCGCCGTCTCTTACTGCAATTTTCCTCTTGCCTATAAGAATGTCTTTCATGAATTTTACATAAGTCGGAATCTGGGTGATGGCATCGGTGAGTGGCAATGCGATGTAGAGAGTATAAATCTTCTCCACAAACTGGTTGAAAGCTTTGTCTGATTTTGACGTAGCCAGCCTCTGAGGAAATGGAACTGGTGGTTTATAAAGAACTGCTTTAAAGCTTTGTCTAACTTTGACGTAGCGAGCCTCTGAGGAAATGGAACTGGTGGTTTATAAAGAGTTGGTTCTACTGGTTATGTAGAACTTTCAGCTTGGATCTCAGCTTCCTTTGGTGTTTCTTCTTCAGCGGGCACATAATCAACTAGTGTTGCGGCTAGAAATCGAGTGCTTTGGGCTGGTAGCATTTCAATCTATTTTCCACCTCACAGTGTGATGGCATTTACTGATGCTCTAGGGTTCGGATCTGCCTTTGACGGGAGTCTCCCTGGTTCTCTATTTGCTGAGTTTGCTTGCTGAGCCACTTGATTTTCCATCATTCTGTTGTGAATGGGCAGCTGCTCTATTAATTTCTCAACCCCTTGAAGCCTTCTATCTTGGTCTTGGTCTTCGTCCCATATCTCTTGTTCCGCTAAGAAGTTAGTTTGCAATGATTCAAGGTTTGATGAGACGCCAGAGGTTTGGTTCTGTTGTTACTGCGCTTGGTTGTTATACGTCCCCGAGCTCTGATTTTGTTGTGGCTATGGTTGATTGTTAAAGTTTCCCGAATTCTTGTGTTGTTGTTGATGCTGGTTTTTGTATTGGTTCCTCGACTGGTAGGGAGCATTGTTATGCTGCTGCCTATAGGGGAAGCCTTGAGGTGCCTGATTCTGCAGCTTGTAGAAGATATTATGGTGAGTTCTGTTCGGATTATATATCGGATTAGTGGCTGATTCCGGAGTGAGACTGTTTCCCTGGTTGTTTCTCCCCACATAGTTAGCATCCTCTTGATTTTTGCTACTGCTTTCTTGTCCCATTACTGGACACCAATCTGCAAAATGAGAAGGATAACCACATATCTAATAGTAGACTACCACGTTAGCAAGAACAGATGATTTCATCGAAGAGTCAGTCATAAGCAATTTTATCACAGCTGCAAGCATATTTACCATATTAGCTAGTTCAGCTATATCATTAGTGGACACATCAAGGTAGAGATCATATATACTTTTCTTGTCCTTGAGATTACCTCGATCGCTTGTCCAGAGGTGGTAGTCTTGGGCTGCCTTCTTTATATTCTCGAAGGTATCTTCCCGTGGAACTCCATTCAGTCCTCTTCCAGATGCTTGATTAATCAAAGTGTGCATCCCCTGGTCGATTCCTTGATAGAAAGTATCTATGATCTGCCACAGCTCCAGTTATGGTGGGGACACAGTCTCATCAGCTCCTTGTACCTCTCCCATGCCTCGTAGAGAGTCTCAGCTTCTGTAGATCGGAACAAGATGGTCTTGTTTCAGAAATTAACTGTCTTTGATGGTGGGAAGTATTGTTGCATAAAAGCTTCAGCAAGTTCATCCCTAGTGGTGAAGGTTCCCTCTGGGTGGCTATCTAGCCATCTCAGAGCTTTATCAGAGAGTGAGAAGGGGAATAACGTATGGTAGTAGGATTCTGAAGCGACACCATTGGTTTTTACTGTGTTGCACATCTGCACAAGCTGCTTAGAGTGCTGGTGAGGATCTTCATTAAACTTTCCCAAGAACCGGTTAGTCTGCACCATCTAAATGAGTCCGGTCTTAATCTCGAAGTTGTTAGTATCTATTATGGGTGACACAATGGCGGACTAAAATCCTGAGATGCGTGGTCTGAGAGTTATGCGCACTAGTTGCTGGGCTGGAGGTTGCGGGTTATCCCGACCCAGCCCAGGTTGTGCGGGTTGATTCTGATTCATCCTTAGTTATGTTAATCGACGAGCTTCTAGTTGAGTTAACGGAGAGTCGTCTCTATCTACTCGAGGTGTCTGTTGGTCCCCCGAGTCGCTTTGATCGTTTGCTTGCCCTTCTTTTTAGTCTTGGGTGTTTTCCTTACCATGTACTAAGTTGTACCTACAAAAGCCAAGGAAACTGTGAGTAAAGCAAAAAGAAGCAGTCAAAGATGAGCAACGAAAGAGTGGAATAGTCTAAACTACACAAGTTAAATCTTATATCACACTAAGTGCTGTTCCCCGAAAACGGCGCCCTTTTGACAAGCGTATTTTTAATCCTTTATAGTTGTCAAGTAATAATTTTCAAGGGTCAAGTTTCAGTCAAAAATAATTTGTAAACCTTGGTAAGCCAAGGGTTGATCCTAGGTACTCCAAATAATAAGAAAAAAAATCTGGTGTAAAGAAGTTTCCTAAAATTAAATGCAGAAATTTAAAAGGTTGATCTGATCAGAGAAAGAATCACATGATCAAACTTGACCCGTGTCAACCCCACAAATCATGCAACAATATTAAGCAATTCAATCATGCTATCGAGTATGGAAATAAACTAAATAACACCAGACAAGCCGCCCATCCACGGATCATTGTCTAGATTAACCAAGATCGTTGAACGCAGCCCATCCATGGATTATCAACGATTTCGGTTATTAAGCCTAGGGTTTTTCAGATGATGAGCATCAACTTTCCTATTAGTTCATGTACTACTAGCGTAGCTACCATGACCTAATATCAATTTCATGCGATCGGGTTAATTACCTCCGACCCATCCATCTTTTGGTCATTAACCAAAATTTATTCTAGCATGCAAACATCACATTCAATGTAAAATTTGCAAGATAGATAAAATTAACCACAATGCAATTTAATACTCAAATTGCAGTAATGAAAAGTGTTTCTATTGATCACATGAAAAGTTAGGTACAAGGCAAGGGATCCGTAGGATCCTGGAACAAGAGAGACTACTCACTACTCATGGTAAGACAACCAAAAAGTAATTTATTTTCAGAGATTAAGGACGAGGAAGCCGTGTTGACGAGTTGGCTCGTTTGATCTTCAGTCTCTTGAATTGTTCTCATCAATATTCTTCTCCAAGTTAGGTCTCTTAAATAATTTCCGAATTCCGTATTTATTTTAGGAAATTCACAATTGGACTGTGACAATTGTAACATCCCTTGGGTGTCATGGCACTTAGGTAGAGACCAAAACGCATTGAGCTTTTATGGTCTTGTGACACCCGTGACGTTCCCTGGGTGTCATGGCAGTTACAACCCCTCCTGAACTCTCTAAGATATTTGGGTGTCGTGACAATCGTGACAAGTCTAGTATGTCCTGGTAGGCACGACACTACTATTTTCTTCTTTCAAAATACGTAGCCGTGATACCCGTGACAATCGCAGCATGTCATGGTAGTCACGGCACTTAGGCCGGACAGTGCCATTTGGTCCTTTGATCTTTTCTGTTCATTCGATCCTTCGGGTTCATGGAGCAATGATTCGTCTTTTGACCTAAAACTGTGGGAGATGATGAGTGGGGTAGGTAGGGTTTCCTGGACAGGAACAGAATGAGAGTTTTAGGGGAAGAGAGAAAGTAGGAGAGGGAAGTTTCTTAATAGTGATTTGTTACTGTTCACATTCTTCAAACATCATTTTATACTACTACACTCAACAATATGAGACTATGGCAGTCAGGTGACATAGTCTGCGGGCTTGTAACAGGAGGATTTGATGGGTTGGCGTTTCTCGCGCAGCAAGGGAGCAGCTGTCCTTGGTGGTCCCCTCGCCACTTGTCGACCATCTGCATGCATTCCATCTTTATGGATTGGCCCATCTGCCCTAAGCCCATTGGGTCGCGCCACATTACTCCCCTCATGGAGAAGGACCTTGTCTGCATGGTCAAAATGTGGAAACTCCTTGCGCAAGTCGACAATAGGCTCCCAAGTTGCTTCGGACGGTAGCTAATCGGACCACTGAATGAGTACTTGTTCCTCCCAGCCGTTCGACACTTTAATCTTTCGCCTATTAAGCACTGCTTCAGGTGTGGCAGGAGGTTGGTTACCAATGAAGTGGCGGGGCAAGGCGTGGACTGCTGCGGTCGTTGGCTCCATACATTTGCGGAGGAGAGACACATGGAAGATATTGTGTATTCGAGCATTGTGGGGTAGCTGTAGTCGGTAGGAAACCTTGCCTATACGGGCTGTGATCTCGAATGGTCCATAGAAACGCTTTGCTAACTTGGTCATGCGGCGCAGGCGCATGGAGGTTTGGCGGTAAGGCTGTAAACGGACGTAGACCCAGTCCCCTGGGGTAAACTCCTTGTCGGTGCGATGGCCGTTTGCTTGCTGGCGCATGCGCTATTGGGCCCTCTCCATGTTGTTGCGTAGTTGGCAGAGAATGGTGTCTCGGCAGGTGAGTAGTGTGTCTATAGCAGGTATGGCTGCTACGTCCGGGATGTAATCAAGTATCACAGGGGGTTTGCGTCCGTATACGGCCTCAAATGGTGTCATGTCGATGGAGGAGTGCATGGCTGTATTGTGGCTCAGCTCTGCCCAGGGAAGGTGGTCTACCCAATCAGTCTGGTTATCCGAGACGAAGCATCCGCCTTGCACTCGGCAGCATCAACCCTCTTGTCGATGTCGTGGACCTTAGCTCCGATGGTCTCGACGGTGATCTCGCATTTTCCCATGCGATCGAACGAATTCGTCATGCTCGTCTCCAACTTCACCAATCGCCTCTCACTTGCGGGTACGGATGAATCCCTTAGTGGTTTGTTCTTCTTAGATACCTTTTTAATGGGCGTACCCCATTTCCTCGTTGTCGGTTATAACCATGAATACGTCGTAGAGTCGAACCTTGCTCGGATACAACTTGTCACGGACTTAGTTTTTCCTCGTTAAGTAGTGCGGCGCTTAGCTAGACTTCCGCCCAAAGTCGCTTAGCTAAGTAAGTCTTTTCCCCAAATGCCTCGACGCGCCTAAGCGAAGTGGGCCAAAAGAACTCGAAGAGAACTCAAAGAACTTAGATAGAGAAAATGATTTGTATTGCAAATGATGGTTTGGAGCAAATGAGTCCTCTCCTATATATACACTTAGCCCTACCCATATCACTTACATGTTCACGAATCGTCCTAAGGTTCTATACCCTTCCATACACTTCAAGAAGACTATAGATGTCGGGCCTTGTGTATCTATAATTGACTCTTCTTTTTGGGCTTGACCGTGCCTTCTCCTTAGGATTCTTTGGACCAAGTGTTGGCTTATTCCTTTAGACTCCTCTGAGCCAAGTACTAAGCCCTTCCCATTTGTATCACTAAGACTAAGTATTGGTTCACTACACTTATTCTATGTAGCGATGTCATGGCCTAATAAAACCTTCTTTCTTGGGTTCTTAAAATTAGATCGTGACAATCAGCTCCTGATGGACTGATTATGATCACAATTTGCCATTGGCGAGTCAGTAGTGCTGTCACCTTCTCCGCCTCATAAAAATACAAAAAATACAAAAAAAATTATATACAAAATATTGAAAACCGTGTTAAGATGAATATTAAATTTGTGTGCTTTTGACTGATTTCTTATATACGAGTAGTTTTTTTAAAATTTTGACTCCATATTTTGAAAATAAGTATAAGATAATTTTGTATATTAACTATTGAGTGCGGTTAGGGTACAAATCGATTTATAAATAAAAACTACAAATCGAATTTTGAGCTGACACGTGTCCAATTTAGTCGCCCCGAACAGCACACGGAGGGGTCTTATAGTCATTCCACACTAAAGGGTATAAAAAATAATAATGTTATTTTCAATTGAGTCCTCAAGTTAAGAATGACCAGACTTAAGGAGAGAATTACCTGACTTAAGGAGAGAATTACCAGACTTAAAAATTGGTAATAATCAGACTTAAAATTAAGAATGACCAGACTTAAGGAGAGAATTACCAGACTTAAGGAGAGAATGACCAGACTTAAGGAGAGAATTACCAGACTTAAAAATTGGTAATAATCAGACTTAAAATTAAAGAATGACCAGACTTAAGGAGAGAATGATCAGACTTAAGGAGAGAATGACCAGACTTAAGGAGAGAATTAGCAGACTTGAGAAGAGAATTAGCAGACTTAAAAATTGGTAATAATCAGACTTAAAATTAAGAATGACCAGACTTAAGGAGAGAATTACCAGACTTAAAAATGTACTGTAGCGAAAGTCGAATTTTACTGTAGCAAATTTTAGGACGATTATACCCCTCCTATCTTTTATTTATTTTTAAATAAGTCCGCGTGTGTTTTTTTTATTTACACGAAGAACCCCGAACAGAATGAATTTTGATTGATCGATTTTTACACGTGTCAATTTTTTTTATGAATTTTTAGTTTTTATTTATAATTTTGTTTTGTATTGATCAAACTCTTAACTACTTATTAAAGTAATAATTTGATTTGACTGGATTGGATTGGATTGGTTTTAACTTTTAAATACGTCAATCATATATAATTTGATTTTCTTATTTAGTCCTACAGAATTTCTAATTTGATGCAAGTAAGGACATCGACATCCCACAATAAAATACTATTTTAAGAACATACACATGATCAGTAAAACAAAATCAATATAAAGGATCTTTTAAGAAAATCTCACGGAGTCCCAGAAATCAGTCTCTCCCGGCACTCAGGTAACACTACCACTCGTTGCTATTCTGTATTTATCATTATAAAGATTGAAACTTTACGTCGCCAGTACCTACTTCCATCTAAAGATATCAACTTTAGGTAGCCATTGGAACGTTTTCAAGGTTTTAGGATCATAATCCCAACTGGGGTTTGCCTCGTTATTATGGAAATATATGTTTTTTCGTTTTTAGGAAGTTCCAAAATTCTGTAGTTACTTGTTTCGTCTTGTGTTAAATATATGTTTTTTGTTTCATTGCAGATGATTTTTGGATAACTTTGAGTTTAAGCTGTGGGTAGAGATTTTCAGTAGACGATGGGTTTGATTTGTAGTTGCTTTGGATATGGCAATCAGGAGCCTGGCGAGGCTGCTGGTTCACATGGATCCAATAACCCACCTTTCGGTAATGTGGTCAACAAGGTACGTTACCTTTGTAAATTCCCTTCCGAAATTCGGTGATACTTGTTTTGTTTGTCTGCGTCCAAGTCGATAGGGTTGTTCAACTCGAACTGGGGATGTGGTTTCTACTGTTTCGTTTGTTTATAAATATTGGAGTGTTACTAATTGTTAGAATGGCTTAGCTCACAAATCTTTACCTTATTGTTGGAACTTGAAAGAAGCAAAACAGTGCTGGAATTCTGCTTTGGGATATGAACTGTCCGGCTTTTTGTCCAGAAATAATTCTGGTAAACAGGATTCCGGTTTGTAAAGGGTAGCTGAACATGATTCATGTTAATATCGTGTAGGTTCAATGTCTAATTACTTTTGATTGTTGTTTAAAAAAAAGTTCACTTACAAGTTGCAACTTCTTCTTGATGCGAAATTGAACTCTTAGTTATGAGTTTCCATTCGTCGTGTGCAGTATAAATCAATATTTCACGGAGGTCAAGTCGTGGCTGCAGCCTCGAGCAATGAGGCAGGGATTGCCACAGCAGCTACTGCTACTACTACAGCTCCTGCAGCTGTTCCTATTCAGCCAGAGGTTCAAACTCATCTTAACAGGTGTTCCACACATTATGATTTGCTACTGAGTGGACAAATAGTCCAGTCTGTGAACAAGGATGCTGTGCAGGCTGGAAATTATGTACAACCTCACCGAAAGAGTGATGTTCAACGGGGATCGAAACCAGTAGCTAAAGAAGGTGGACAGACCAAAGTGAAACCGTTGGTAGATTTTGAGGACTCTTCTGACACATTCCCTTTGTCCGATGATGAAGATGTTTGCCCCACGTGTCTTGAAGGTAACTATCGTTAACCACCTAATGCAGTTTGTGATGTGATATATGCAGACCAGTTCAGTTGAAATATTAGATTATATTCTTCTTTTGCACAGAATATGATGAGGAAAATCCAAAGATCGTGACTCAATGCAATCATCATTACCATCTTGCTTGTATTTTTGAGTGGATGGAGCGGAGCGCTTCATGTCCAGTTTGTGGCAAGGTAAACCTACTCAACCCCTTTCCCCAACTTCTATAAGAGGTTATAATATCTGCCACATTGGTAACCTCATTTCTTGTCGGCTTTCTCTTTTGCAGTTGATGCTCTTTGAACAAATGACTTGAAGATGGCTACAGTAACTGGAAGAAGATGAATAGAACAGTTGTAGGAAATTATATCACGGCAAAATATAAGATACAATCCTACTTGTCTTTAAATATAAAGTTATAAACCTAATTCATTATTCATTCTTGGATATACACATCTCATGTCAAAGTTCTGTTATTACGAAAATCCAATGTCTATTACTCAATTTCCTGTGGAGGAGCCCTGGTAGCGAAAATGGTATACACTGGTTAATAGAAATATTTTGTGGAAACCTAAGATAAGTTGGAAAGGGTTTCCGGGATTTCTTTATTTTTAAGCTGGGCTGTGCCAGCAAATTTATTAAATGGGTCCAAAAAGCCTGGCCGTGGCAAACAAGCGTGAGTAAGCTAGTTAACTTGAGTTTTCTTGCAAAAGTGCGTAGCACTTTATTAAGTTTCATCATCCAAGGCAACTATGATATATGTAGTAAAGTTCTTGTCTGTAGCAGTTTACTGTTTTTCAGTTCTAATTAAACACCAAGACAACAACAGTTTCGAATTGACCATAGCAAGGTTGTCAGAATCGAATTTTTACCTTGACTCGTTTTGCATAGGTAGAATCGAAACGTAAACTCGATTCGTAAAATGGCCGAATTTACCTAATATTAAAATAATATTAAATTTAATATAAATGATGAGTAAATATGCTATGTTCTAATTTCCGAATAAAAAAACACATGTCTTCATCTCATCTTCCAAAAACAAAGAGGGCATACAGAAAAATAGATTTTCACAAGTTTAAAAGGTTTCAACTTTTAAGTAAATAGAATTCACACAAACCATGAAACCAAAGCATTCAAAAGAGATCAAACAGAGCATTTCAATTCAACAAAGGCTTGGCTTTTGGCAGCTGGTGCTTGTCTTTCCTCATCAAAGTCTTCATCCATCTTCGAAGTTTGAATATAGCTTTACTTCGCCAAGTTCAAATTGTCTCTAAATACTAAATCCATGCGCAACATTATCGCCATCACTGTCTGCATTTCCAACTTGATCATGCTCATCTTCGGATGATAATGGTTCTTCAATATTAGAACCAAACACCAAATCATTTGAAGGTGCAAGTACATGATTGCTTGAACCAGGAGTATCACATGGTAGACTTGCTTCAAAATCGGTATGCTGGTGCACATTCTCATCGTGATTGTTAACATGCTCATCAGAAGTAGTTAAAAATTCATCATCAGATTCAATATCTATAAATTCAAGTGGCTCTTTTTTCGTGTTTCCTTCTTTGTTAACTTCATATTGGCCATCATTCATTCTTTGTTGATGCAGCCGATTCCTGTTATTGGTATGGACCTATAAAATAATTATAGTTAGATAAGCGGTATAAATCTGATGGAGCAACAAAAAAGCCACAAGTATAAATTTCATGCAGCAACAGAAAACCACAAAACAACAATCAAATCTGATGCATATGAAAGTGAATAAAAATTTGATGCATATGAAAGTGAACCAAAATCTGATGCAATAATAAAAAAGTTTGCAACAATATGATGCAACACCTTGAAGGTATAAATCTAATGCAACAATATAAAAAGGCACTAAACACACCTAAACCCAAATCTGATGCGTATTCTCATCATCATTCATTTCCATTAAACATTTGTTCCATAAAGCCACCCAATATCAGTCCTGTTACCCCTCAGAAACAGCCCATCACTGACATTTTCATTTTCATCCATCGATGTGAATTTCGCAGCTTTCACCAGAACTCCAGAAGTAAACCCTCTACTAATCTTTACAGAGAAACTTACTTACCGTCAAAGCAGCGCTGCCTCCAAAGCAATTAGAAATTTTCTTTCCAAATCTGTCGTCCAGCTTGCGTCGTTGATGGGAAGATCGAACGGAATAGCATAAGTTTGTCGTTAATTTTTAATAGGATTAGGGTTTTGTTATCTATTGTTTATTTGTCTTATTGGGCTAGGTAAGTTATAAATAAGCCCAAAACTTAAAATCCCACGATTCTAAATGAGTTTCCCGATTAAGCCGTGTAAAATCGTTTTGACCTTTGATTTTAACAAAAAACGTTTCCAGCTGCGAGTTAACACGAAATAGACATGTAGACTCGTGGTAAAACTCAATTTTAACAACCCTGGACCATAGTCATGTTGTGGTACATTTGGTTTGTGAGGAATCAAGCATGTTAGATTTAGTGGCATGTGTTTTGGTAAAATAGTGTGAAGTTGTTCAAGCTGTCAGATAAGGAAAGTGTACAAGACCAGAAAGCCAACAAGCTGCGGAGGACCTGGAACAAGACAGATGCAGAGCAGAATTTCCTAAGTCATATTTGGAAGGTCGGTGGCCAGCTTGGAGGTGGCTGAGAGCTTTTAGGGAAGATATGCGCATGAAAATAATTTAAAAAGAAGATATATTGAAGATATTTGTTGGAAGACTATCACGGAGGAGCGCATGCTTTTAGGAATTTTTCTTAAAAGATAGGAGTATATTCTCTAAAATATATGGCGGTTGGGATATGATTTCATAAGGGATTTAAGAAAGATCCGATCCTATATAAACAAAGCCGGGGGTTCTCAATTCTAAATCGATTTCAGAAAGCATACACGCATACACACTCAGAGGGAGGAGAGAGATCGATCGGCCTTGAGTTCATTATTCCGGTGAACTCACAGTAGTGCTGTCCAGTCTGTTCCAGGTGCTGTTACCAGAATGACGATTGAACGAGTTGCAGATTCCAGCACTGTTGGAGAAATTTTTCACGCTTATATTCAGAGAGGGTTGGTGGCGGTCATCGGCGTTAAGTTCATTATTCCGGTGAACTCTAACGCGCTGGAGTTAGTCTGTTCTAAGTGATGTTCAGACTGACCGTGGAACGTACAAGAGCTGCACGCACTGACACATTGTTGTTGCTAAGTCTTCGGGAGAGGACTGTGATTTACGGGAGAAGATCAGGTGGACAAGGAGAGGGATCTCTGATCTAGGGGGAGCCTAGATTGCAATCACCGGAGTGTTAGAGAAGTTGGCCGTTTAAGTGGGAGTCTGTAAACATAAGACCTTTTGTACTCTAAACTCATCATAGTGAATTGCTTTCCGCCGGGCTTGGAAGAAGCCCCCAGACATAGGCTCGTTAACACCGAACTAGGTAACAACTCATGTGTTATTTTTTACTTTACTGCCTTTAGTTTTGTAACGTAGCATTCTGCACAAGCTGTCTAACTAGTTATTCCGCAAATAGCTAGAACAACATGTCGACACACACGGGAGTATTTCAATTGGTATAAGAGTAGATCACTCGACGCACAGAGTGAGATCCAAAGGGTGTTCGAGATGAGTCAGAAAGAAGGGCATAACATCACGCGACCCCCGTTGCTAAAAGGGACAAACTATGGCTATTGGAGGGTGAGAATGAAGGCGTTTCTATTTAACTTTTGCTTGTTAGTTCCGATATATTTCTACAGGGTATTTCAGAGCTTAGAGACAATACATGCTAAAGAGGAGCTTTTAAAGCATAAAAGATGTTACGAGTCATTCCAAGGTCAAGATCATATGTCGACTGAAGAAATATCAAGGATCCTGACGTTGAATCACTCATAACAAATTAAGCAGAAGAGGAATCAAAGTCAGACGGAGCGAAATTGGACTGATAGTTTTGTGAAAAGACTGCACAAAACTGTCAAAATACACTCATGGACCAAGGTGACCGGCCACCTTGCTTGGAGGTGGCCAAGGGAGGAGCTCCTCCCCTCATGGTGACCGGCCACCGGCGGCTCCTCCCCTCATGGTGACCGGCGGCTTTTGCTCCTCCATGGAAAGCTTGCCATGTGGTGGCTCCTCCACCACATCTTCATCTCCTCCTCCTCCTCCCTTGGATCAAAAACACATGGAAGCCATCTCCACCATCCATTTCTCCTCCCTTTGGCTATAAATACAAGCCATTCTCCTCTCATTTGTATCATCCAAAAATCAACATTTCACTTATCTCTCTAAGTTTTGTAAGTTTGGCTTTGGAAATAAAAGATTGCTCCCTTGGCGCTTCAACGGTTGTAAGTATTTTAATATTTATTTACCGTCTTTAATTTCCAATTCCTTAGTTATAATGTTTAGCGCGATAAATAGTAGCTAAACTAGTCGTTCGGTAGAAGGGGTGGACTTGTATTATAAAATGTTTTAGACTATTAATTTAGTGTCCCGTCTTTGTATTCAAAACTTGTTCTATGTGCCATATATTAGATCAGAACTTCCAAGGTTGAGTGGATGCTTGAAATGGCAAAGCTCTTCTGTGGAAGTTCGCAAACATACTCGGGTAAGTGGATGCTTGAAATGGCAAAGCTTATCTGAGGAGTTTGATCTCTCTCAAACACCATTTTGGGTAAATCGGAAAAGACAACCCAAAATGGATGCACATAGGCTAGTATACCTTGAAATGGGGTGCTAGTCTAAGTAGAACAAGGGCTTTACGTTTTTTGCAAAAGATTAGACAGTGTTGCAAGTCGAGTGCTTGAAATGGCCTTGATTCACTTTCGAACACTTTTGCAAAAGACTAGACAGTGTGGCAAATCGAGCGCCGGAAAAGGCCTTGATACACGTTTGAAGGTATTGAAGGTTCAAGTTTACCACAACTCGAGGGTGTGCTTCTTGTTGATGGATTTGAGGTGAATCTGATCAATATTAGTAAGTTGTGTAAGGTTCACTCAAGACTCCTGCTAGGTGCTGAACAAGGACGGAGAATGCATGATGCAGGCCAGCAGATCGTCGAACAACTGCTATCTACTAGAGATTGGTCGAACACCACCTGAGACAACTCGGTTTCTTAGCAAAATTATTGTGTTGGAGTCTATAAATACGACTGTGAGAGACGCTTTGGAGGCAAGTCTTGTTCAAGGTAATGATGAAGATGAAGTTGTGGCTGACCCTGAACAAAAACTCTCATCACGTCACGATGTGCAAGAAGTGGTGTCAGAAAATTGCCTGAGCTACCTGATGAAGACACTGGTTCAAACGGAGATCGACCAACATCAGAACCATCTGCTACTCCTGCTTAGGTTCTACAGCCCTCCCAAAGGATTGAGAAGAACCATTATATCACGGAGGTCATTGGAGAACCGACTGAAATCATGAAGACCCGTGGTAAGAAAGTAAATTATTGTGTGATGGTTGCTAACTCATGATTTTTATCGACTGTGGTGTCAAAGAATATCAAAAAACCGATAGTCGACGGATCTTGGATGATGGCTAAGCAAGAGTAACTCGGAGAATCCAAGCGAAACAATGTAACTGATCTTATTCCACGACCAGGTGGTGTGAATGTTATTAGAACAGACGCATACTAAAGGAGTAGAATTTGATGAGACCTTTGCACTAGTTACATGATTGGAGGCGATACGATTACTACTGGCTCTTGCCTGCCATCTGAAGTTCAAGTTGTTCCAGATGGATGTTGTTGAGTCGAGGTTTCGACTCATTAATAGCCATTTTTCACTATAGCTTTGAGTCGTTTCCGACTTTATTTGATGTCATTTGACCCTTGCCTTTCACATTTTAGGTACAAAATGATACCTTATGGACATCAAGACCTCAATATCAAGATTGCGTGAAAAACAGAAGAATAGAGCAAAAGTGGGCAGAAAAATGACTCCCAGCCGACCGGTTCAGAATTCACCCTGAACCCGCCGGTCGGCTGGATGAAGGAGCAGACATGAGAGCAACCAGCCACCTCGAGTCGGTCGGTTGGACTCACCAGCCGACCGACTGGTAAAAGACATCAGACTGCTCAGCAACCCCTCACTTTGAGTCGGCCGGCTGAGATCTCAACCGATCGGCTGGAGAAGAGTTATCAGAAGGCTTGCCCAAGTAAATATTCAACCGGTCGGCTCACCTGGCCAACCGGTCGACTGAGAGTTCACAACAGAAGCAGTCTGGATTTCAAGCCACCAACCGACCGGATGGAATTCGTGCGTCAGGCCAGCCGACCGACTAGACCTGCTACATCAGGGTTTTTCATCCGAGCCTATAGATTTAAAGTGAGGGTCTTGACCTAGGGAAGGTGGTTTTGAGAGAGACAAAGTGTGTGAAAAAGCTAAGGAAGGCTCACCATCACCAAATGATTGCTTGAGGGAGAAGGGAGAAGACCAAGGAAGGATTCTAGAGCTTGCTCATTATCTACCACTTGGGTTTTCTCTACTCATCTTTTCTCCCCCTTGTAGTTTTGTATTGATAACATGTAACATGATGATGTGTGAGTAGTTCTTATATTTTGAGGGTTCTACAACCCTCCTTGGTACTCTTTGATCACAAATATAAATTGATATTCATATGGATGATTGTTGATTTTATTTTGTCTTGTGTTATGAAATGTTATGCACTTTTGGTGTTTGTTGAAATGCCTAAGTGATAACTTAGACTAAAACTTGAACTTATAACTTGAAAGAGCTAGGGAATAGTTCTAGGATGGAGAAAATAATCCATTGGAGTTTGGATGCTTGACTAGGATTGATTTTTTGATTCATTGGAGTTTGTCATTAAGCAATTCATTAATTTATCCCATCGAATGGTGTTAAATTAATATTCACTATGCTCTTCATATATGACATGCTACCAAGTGTTTGATGAAATGCCTAAGTGACATGTTGATCTTAAAACTCTACCTAAGTATCCATGGACCTTAGGAACGGTTTGGATGTAGTGAATATGATCATTTCTACGGAATTGAAGTGAACTAGTGCTTATGTCTATTGCATTTATCACTTTGCGAGATGTTTCAAGGATGATAAATGCTATAGAATGAACCAACAATCTCGATGGAGTGAGGTTCAAGTTAAGAAGGTTTGGCTAAGAATAGATTCACACGAAAGTTGGCCTACCTTAGTCTAAACTAGGTTTAAAACTATTTGACTACCATGAATTGTTTGAATATTGTGCATGTGATCATTGGGAAACGCCAAGGTGGGGAGTAACCCCTCGAAACGCCCTTTTTTCTATCTTTTATCTCTAATTAGTCGCCATTTAGGATTTAGATATACACACCCTTATACATTTTTGATTTAGAGTAGACGAACGGAAACACAATCTCATATAGTGCATGTGCTTGGCTTGCTCCTTTGGGTTCGACCCGGTACTTTACCAGTTTTATAAATTTTTTGACTACATTCGATCCTCTCTTTATTGATACTATTTAGAGGCTAAAGAGAATAGTTCGTCAAATGGCGTCGTTACTGGGGAGCAACTAGTTAGCACATTCCAAGCCTAGGTTGTGTGGATGTTCCGACTATTCATGTAGATATTTTTCTTTTTTTTCTTATACTTGTATATTATTTTTTCACTCATATCCCTTGCTAGCTTACGTTAATCTTGTTTTTCGAGGATGGATCCCTACAACCAACAAGTCATGTACAACGGAGAATATTACCAAGAGGAGGAGCAACCAAATTCTTATTATCAAGAACATGGCTATCTGACAAGTTATTACACTCCGAGTTGGGATGATAGCCAATGCTTTGGAATTGAAGACTCCTACCCTTCATACCCTCAACCTCCTCAACCTTCGAGTGATCCCTCCAATATGGACCCTATGACTGCCACATTCCTAGCAACCCAAGAGAAGATGAGACAAGAAATGTGTGCACACGAGGAAAGAGTTCTTATTTACAAAGAGGAGATGCATAGAGACATGCAATCTCAATTGATGGAGATGAAACAATTTAATCAAAAAATGCATGCACGAGTCGAGATGCTTCAAGCTAAGATGGAAGAACGAGCAATTGATATCGGGAACTTGGATGAGGAAGAAGTGGTCTCCGAAGAAGAAGCCCTTGAATCTAATGCCTCAAAGCAAGAATGGGATCAAGAATCGGAGGATGAATTTTGGAGAGTCGCCATTGAAGCTCTTTACAAGGCGTGGGATGGTGAATCCTGCAACATGGAGGAGATGGAACACTGACGGAGCCCACTGCACTGTCGTTAAGGTGCAATGTTCTCTGTGCAAAATAAATTTATAGTTTCCGCTACTCGCGACTACACTACTGGGTAGTAAGTGGTAAGTAGGGGTCGAACCCAAGGGAATTAGGGGGATAATTGTTCTTTGAGGGGATTATTCAGCGGGAGGGCGTGTTTTAGGTTGGTTGGTTGGTTTTAAAGCTACCAGCTAAGTGATTGATTGGTTGGTTGGTTGGTTTTAGTACTGGAAAGTAACTGATAATTATTACAATTAAAAGAAAGCGTTCGGTTTCAGGGGCCTTGTATTATATCCTGTTTATCATTGACCCTTAGTGAATCTTCTAAGTATTCAAACGTGTATCAAGGCCTTTTCCGGCGCTCGATTTGCCACACTGTCTAGTCTTTTGTAAAAGTGTTCGAAAGTGAATCAAGGCCATTTCAAGCACTCGACTTGCAACACTGTCTAATCTTTTGCAAAAAACGTAAAGCCCTTGTTCTACTTAGACTAGCACCCCATTTCAAGGTATACTAGCCTATGTGCATCCATTTTGGGTTGTCTTTTCCGATTTACCCAAAATGGTGTTTGAGAGAGATCAAACTCCTCAGATAAGCTTTGCCATTTCAAGCATCCACATACCCGAATATGTTTGCGAACTTCCACAGAAGAGCTTTGCCATTTCAAGCATCCACTCAACCTTGGAAGTTCTGATCTAATATATGGCACATAGAACAAGTTTTGAACACAAAGACGAGACACTAAATTAATAGTCTAAAACATTTTATAATACAAGTCCACCCCTTCTACCGAACGACTAGTTTAGCTACTATTTATCGCGCTAAACATTATAACTAAGGAATTGGAAATTAAAGACGGTAAATAAATATTAAAATACTTACAACCGTTGAAGCGCCAAGGGAGCAATCTTTTATTTCCAAAGCCAAACTTACAAAACTTGGAGAGATAAGTGAAATGTTGATTTTTGGATGATACAAATGAGAGGAGAATGGCTTGTATTTATAGCCAAAGGGAGGAGAAATGGAGGGTGGAGATGGCTTCCATGTGTTTTTGATCCAAGGGAGGAGGAGGAGGAGATGAAGATGTGGTGGAGGAGCCACAACATGGCAAGCTTTCCATGGAGGAGCAAAAGCCGCCGGTCACCATGAGGGGAGGAGCCGCCGGTGGCCGGTCACCATGAGGGGAGGAGCCGCCGGTGGCCGGTCACCATGAGGGGAGGAGCTCCTCCCTTGGCCACCTCCAAGCAAGGTGGCCGGTCACCTTGGTCCATGAGTGTATTTTGACAGTTTTGTGCAGTCTTTGCACAAAACTATCAGTCCAATTTCGCTCCGTCTGACTTTGATTCCTCTTCTGCTTAATTTGTTATGAGTGATTCAATGTCAGGATCCTTGATATTTCTTCAGTCGGCATATGATCTTGACCTTGGAATGACTCGTAACATCTTTTATGCTTTAAAAGCTCCTCTTTAGCATGTATTCTCTCTAAGCTCTGAAATACCCTGTAGAAATATATCGGAACTAACAAGCAAAAGTTAAATAGACCAACAGTCTAATTTGGTGGGTTTTACTGTGTTTTTGATTCGTATAATTATGGTCCATCAGATCACCCCACACTTTTAGTTGTTCGTCCCGAACAATGCTATTAAAGGGCGGCACTCTAAGTTGGTTTTGGAATATGAAAAGTAGACTGTGGTACTTGATCTATCCTAATTCATGCATTACTACTTATTACCAAATTAAACTGCGTAAATAAATAGAAGAAACTTAATACTTGTACCTCCGTGCTGAGATGCAAATTATATTGGATGTTTCGGGAGATAGCCCTTTTTAGGCTCCTGGACTGCAACCTCGGGATTGTCTCTCACTATATGGTTTCCTTGTAGCTTTCTCTAGCACGTGATTTGGTTCGGGTTTCACTGGTTTGAGTACTTTGATTTTTCTTTTGGCGAGGGACTGCTTTTGTAGTGAATCGGCCTTTGGCCTTTGATTTGACTCTTTGAGTACTTCACTTTTTGTTTGGTTAAAACCTTCACAATTTTGGGCCTTTGGCCTCTTGATTTGCTTCTTCGAGCTTTTCGCCTTTTTGTGGCTTTGCTAGTCCATTTTGTCAAGCCTTTTTGGGAGGTCCAATCATCGCCCGCAAGCCTATGGAAATACATCCCCGCTCCTCTCATCGTTGTTGTTTCGCGCGGGTCAAGATGAGGGTCGCTCATCTATTTTCTCGGCTACTTTAACTAGAGAGAGGACGGTCTGATTCCCGTCCTCGCCTTTTTTCTTTTTTGCATAAACACTGCATGGCGGAGATGACTTCAATCTTCACTGAAACCCGAAGTGCAGCCTCCACTGACTTCGAAAACCATATAGTTTGATTCGATCCTTCGATTGCTTGCCAAGCCTCTCTAGGGCGGTTTATGTCAACTCCACATCCCTAGTTTATCTCAGCACAAAGGACAAATGAAAAGTTACATTCTAAACTTTTAAACAGTTTGAATTTTCACACGGTTAATGCATGAACTAAGATCTATCTTTTTCACATTCTTAAGTTCATATTTTCAAAAAGATACTATTACTAAAAAAGAAAACAGCAAGCATGTTATTTATATACAACGGTGGTTCTCACCCCACACTTTTGAACGAAGGCGTGCCTTAGTTCAAAAGTCATGCAAGCTAATATATATATATGTGAGAATGACTAAGACAGAAAATTAAATGACAGAATTTAAATGACAGAAAGTAAGATAGTGTCGGGTTACCTCCCGACCAGTGCACTTGTTTAACGTCGTTGGCTCGACAGTACCTCGTTGTGGATTACTGGTTTGGGTCCCATGGGTGGCTCAGGTCGTATTTTGCCACCGTTCCTGTGTTGCTTCTTGCCTTGCCCTTTCCCGATTTCTTGTGCGTGTTAGAACCCCATGGTTTTGGTATTTTTTCTCTCCATTGCTTCTGAGAAGGTGAAGGAACTTTGACCATATCTGCTGGTCTTGTTACTTTTTCGGTCTCTTTTGGCAGGTTGGAAATCTGCGTACCGCGATCTGAGATAGGTATTATATCTGGCGGTTTCTTCGCATCCGTGCGGCTATTGTCAATGTAGAAATATGCAATTTTGCCGCCGAACTTAAGCGATAATGAGCCCTTGCCCACATCGATCCTTGCCTTAGTAGCGTAGAGGAATGGTCGTCCCAAGATTATTGTTGGAGGGTCGTCTTCGCTGGTCTCTCCCGTTTGTATCACATAAAAGTCTGCAGCAACGACAAGCTCTCCCACATGGAGTATTACGTCTTCCAGCACTCCAACCGGACGGATGCACGATTTATCTCCTAGCTCGATATTTGTCCTGGGTGGCTTCAATGGACCAAGTCCTAACAAGTAATATAAGGAGGAGGGCATGGCGTTGACAGCAGCTCCAAGATCGACCAGGCACTTATGAATCTGAGTTTCACCAATACCGCAGGTGACTGTGAAAGCCCCTGGGTCTTTATCTCTTTCCGGTTGTGACTCATGATCTGAAGTGAGGGCTTTTGTAATTGTCGGGTCACTCTGCCCACTCCTTGACTTAGGATTAGTATAACTGGATCCCCTAATATTTTGCTCAGACGCATAAGTATCAGTTGGAGAGTTCCACCTTAATTTGTCAGTGTTATCCCATCCAGATGCTGGTACGTCGGAGTGTATAATTGGCGGTGGTGTTATGCAAACGGTGAATGCATATCGTCCATTGTCGGCATGCGTGACCCATGTTTTGCCATCATTGGGTCGGTCTTCCTCTTGATTCCAATCAGGACGATGCCTACGGGCGAAGTGCTTGTTCGTAAATTTGTAAGTTGGGGATCGTGTTACTTTTCCTAGCGTCGCCTTTTCGTTTGACCTTTTTATCATGCTAAGATTCGCCTTTGGGTTTTGGATGGTTTGTGAAGGGAGTCTGCCAGGTTCATTAGTGAGTGTTGAAATTACCGTGGCGAGCTGGGACATTTGTTTGGTTAATTCTGAAATTGCCCCGTCAGTTTTCGCCTGGTATTTGTGTAGCGAAGTACCCAATTGACTTATGCTTCCTGCGAGCTCCTTCATAGTATCATCAAGCGACTTGGTTGGTTCTTGCTGATTATGCGGGCCGGTTTGGTACTGATTTGGTCCTCTTTGCTGATATTGGCCTGCTGATGGAGCGTTCTGGTTATACTGCCGGTGGGGGGTTTGGTAGAATGACTGAGCTAGTTGAGGGACAGCTGGTTGTGCGTACTTCTGAGAATAGTTATTGTTACGCCAGCTCGGGTTGGTTGCTTGACCATACTATCTGTTTTGTCCGGCTCTGTCAATACTGTTGTTGTTGTATCCTTGGTATCCTTCTACTGCATTCACTTCTGCCGGTTCCTCTTCTATTAATGTTGGACATGCGTCAGTTTTGTGGTCTGCAGAACCACAGAACTTGCAAGGTTTTATCGGAACTGGCTGCCTTCGTAGGATTTGAATCATCATCTCCTTTAGCTGCTTCATCTCTTCAGGCATAGAGCACATCGACGTTTCTGCTTTTGCCACATTTTTTGTCCGGGAGAATTCTTCCTGCTGAGTTGTCTCTTCTCTGAATCGGGCATTCTCAGCAAAGTTGGTGATAAGATCCCTTATGCCACTTAATGATAGATTCATCATGGACCCTCCAGCTGAGGCATCCAGGAGCATTTTGTCTAAGGGTCTTAATCCGTTAATGAGATACTCGACGGTGAGTTTCTCGGGCAGTCCAAGGGTACAGCAGCTTCTCTCCAGGCGGTTGAATTTTTCCAGGTAATCGTACATGGTTTCGTTGGGTTCTTGCCTGATGTCCTGCAGTTGCCTCCTTACTTGCATTGCTCTTCCTGCTGGGTAATATTTGTCTAAGAACTTTTTCTGCATCTGAGCCCATGTTCTGATGCTTCCGGAAGGCAATGAAAGGAACCAGTCGTTTGCCGCGTCAATGACGGAAAAATAGAACGCCTTTAACTTAAAGTCGTCTACGTTTACGCCATTCGGTTTGAGGTTTTGGCAAATCCCATGTAAGCACTAGAGATGAGTCATTGCTGATTCTCCACGAGTTCCTGAGAATTTTGGCAAGTTGTGGGCCACTGAAGTGTTGATGACGATGTTTTCTAGCTCCGGGCCTTCATAGATACACCACGGCTGAACTCTGAAATCTGGTGCGGAGAGCTCTCTCAATGTAGGTTCGCGGTAGTTGTTGTTATCTCCGTAGTAGTCATCGAAAGCGGGTCCTTGTCTTGGCACTTGTCTAGGTTGTGGGGGTGGTGGATATCTAGGGGGTTGTCGTACTGGACCAGCTGCATTTCGATCCTCGGGTGGTTCTTGGTTTCTTCTGATGGCTTCCCTATCACGAGCTCGTCTGCTTCGGATGAGTTGCTCTGGATCATCCATAAATGGAAGTGGCACCTCATTGTTTCGATCGTACAGGTTTATCTCGTCGTCATCCTGGTAGTCATGATGACTTTCTTCGCGAGACATGGTTGTTTCGAGCGCGTATTGATTTAAAGAACTTATCCGATGGCTAATTCCCTGGATACGGCGCCAATTTTGACGGAGCCCATTGCACTGTCGTTAAGGTGCAATATTCTCTGTGCAAAATAAATTTATAGTTTCCGCTACTCGCGACTACACTACTGGGTAGTAAGTGGTAAGTAGGGGTCGAACCCAAGGGAATTAGGGGGATAATTGTTCTTTGAGGGGATTATTCAGCGGGAGGGCGTGTTTTAGGTTGGTTGGTTGGTTTTAAAGCTACCAGCTAAGTGATTGATTGGTTGGTTGGTTGGTTTTAGTACTGGAAAGTAACTGATAATTATTACAATTAAAAGAAAGCGTTCGGTTTCAGGGGCCTTATATTATATCCTGTTTATCATTGACCCTTAGTGAATCTTCTAAGTATTCAAACGTGTATCAAGGCCTTTTCCGGCGCTCGATTTGCCACACTGTCTAGTCTTTTGCAAAAGTGTTCGAAAGTGAATCAAGGCCATTTCAAGCACTCGACTTGCAACACTGTCTAATCTTTTGCAAAAAACATAAAGCCCTTGTTCTACTTAGACTAGCACCCCATTTCAAGGTATACTAGCCTATGTGCATCCATTTTGGGTTGTCTTTTCCGATTTACCCAAAATGGTGTTTGAAAGAGATCAAACTCCTCAGATAAGCTTTGCCATTTCAAGCATCCACTTACCCGAGTATGTTTGCGAACTTCCACAGAAGAGCTTTGCCATTTCAAGCATCCACTCAACTTTGGAAGTTCTGATCTAATATATGGCACATAGAACAAGTTTTGAACACAAAGACGAGACACTAAATTAATAGTCTAAAACATTTTATAATACAAGTCCACCCCTTCTACCGAACGACTAGTTTAGCTACTATTTATCGCGCTAAACATTATAACTAAGGAATTGGAAATTAAAGACGGTAAATAAATATTAAAATACTTACAACCGTTGAAGCGCCAACGGAGCAATCTTTTATTTCCAAAGCCAAACTTACAAAACTTAGAGAGATAAGTGAAATGTTGATTTTTGGATGATACAAATGAGAGGAGAATGGCTTGTATTTATAGCCAAAGGGAGGAGAAATGGAGGGTGGAGATGGCTTCCATGTGTTTTTGATCCAAGGGAGGAGGAGGAGGAGATGAAGATGTGGTGGAGGAGCCACCACATGGCAAGCTTTCCATGGAGGAGCAAAAGCCGCCGGTCACCATGAGGGGAGGAGCCGCCGGTGGCCGGTCACCATGAGGGGAGGAGCTCCTCCCTTGGCCACCTCCAAGCAAGGTGGCCGGTCACCTTGGTCCATGAGTGTATTTTGACAGTTTTGTGCAGTCTTTTCACAAAACTATCAGTCCAATTTCGCTCCGTCTGACTTTGATTCCTCTTCTGCTTAATTTGTTATGAGTGATTCAACGTCAGGATCCTTGATATTTCTTCAGTCGGCATATGATCTTGACCTTGGAATGACTCGTAACATCTTTTATGCTTTAAAAGCTCCTCTTTAGCATGTATTCTCTCTAAGCTCTGAAATACCCTGTAGAAATATATCGGAACTAACAAGCAAAAGTTAAATAGACCAACAGTCTAATTTGGTGGGTTTTACTGCGTTTTTGATTCGTATAATTATGGTCCATCAAACACGAAAGTGCATCTCAAGATGTTTGGATGAGAACATGCAAGAGTTCACCATTCAATCAATGCCTTGGCTCTCCAATGAGGAATTCTTCAATAATGACGCCTCACACATAGAGGAAATATCTTTGGTTGATGAAGAAGAACTCCTCCCTCCCGCTATAAATGAGCTTAAATGTGAACCTAAAATTCTTGATGAGGATAAGATAGAGGAAGAGCATATGGCACAAAAAAGATTTCGAGGGTATAAAGACTTTGTTGAGGTTTATATGGACCAAGCTAAACAACAACCTCGCACTCAAGAAGACAAAGTTTAGAAAGGGAGATTGAGGAATGGGCACCCAAGGAAACAATTGAAAAACTCAATGAGGGGGTGTCCATCAGTCGCGAGACAAGTTTTGGAGCTTTTAACCATATTTGGAAGGCTTATTTGAAAAGCTCCCATGACCCCTTAGTTCTAAAGGGATATTCATTCTTGAAGGGGTCAAGCTCCCAAAGGAAAGTCTATTGTAGACTTGATGGGAAGAAATTCAAATGGGATTTGAAGGTGGATTGACACCCCGGATGTCCAAGGCCCCGTGAGAAGGGATCCCAGCAAAGGACTTCTCAACGAGTGATTGTATAGGACGCTTTGCTACGTCTTTGCCAAGACGGGAAAAACTAGGCCCTCGCGGGAGGTAACCCGATTTGTAAGTTGTTCATTCTTGTTTTTCATGTTTAAGTGTTTGACATAACTTTGAGCGGTTTAGGCTCTAAGTATGGGGTGTGAAATTTGTGAGTAGTGGGACAAATTTTAAGTGTGGAACTCACTCCAATCCCACTTCACATCGCCAAGCCCCTCCACCTCTCCCTTGATTTATCTATGAATGATGATGTCGCCCCTTTAGTGTTCATGTGCCTTATTTGAGTTTGATTGATTGGAACTATTTGTAATACCATGATCATCCACTTACTTATATTATGTCAATATTAATCACAACTATCAGAGTTATGGTTCTTATTTATAGTGATAATTATATGTTTCATGATCAAGGATACTTGAGATTTTTGGCTTATATGAGTTTTTTCAATGCATCTATGTTGGGATTAGTTACCAGTTCTACTATGCCTCTAGCTTCACATTTTCTTGGCATTTAAGACACCTTGTGCATATTTTTGAGGATGTGGGCTAACTTCCTTGTTTGAACTCTATTAATCTTATGCCATGATGTTATTATGTGACTAGTGATGCTTCCTTGCTCATACTTGAGTTTGTACTACCTTGTATATCACTTGTTTCTTTTAACATCTCACGTGTTCTTATCATCAAGGAAGTTATTTGCATCACGTATAATCATGCTTAGCACAATGAAGTCTTTCCTATTGGCGGGGCACATCTACAAACGAGGGGAGTTCCTATGCGCCTTAATTTCATTCTCTTTGTTGCTTGCGCTTAGGGACTAAGCTCGATCTTAAGTGTGGAGTGGGTAGTCGCATAGTTCACTCATAATCATGTCATGCCTATCATTCTGGAATGGACACTTGCATTCATGAACTCTATCCCAATCTCATGAGAGTGGTTTTAACCACATAGGTTTGTGAATAACAACTCTAAATTACCTATAAATCACATCTAGCCTACTTTTCATTTTTATTGGATCACTTAGAACCGACCTAGTCCTTTGAATGTGCATTCTTGTGAACCAATGTTATTGCTATCTCTTGTCTATCTAATTTTCTAAGTATTTTCATTGAAATACCCTAGATTGAGTTTTAGCAAGCACTTTTAAAATTTTCACGAAAAATTTAGACCTCTTGTATGCTCCTTGGTGACTTGAGTGTCTCTAATTTAGTACATTTCTTATGCTTGTTTCCCGCGCATTCCATACATTCCTTGAACATATTGTCAATTTTTAAGAGTGGAGTCAAAAGAGGGTGAAAAATAGGCCCCAACAAAAAAATGTTTCGTTTTCATGGTCAAAGAAGACAAAGCCCCGACTAAAAAGTTTCTCGAGTACTAAAGAAGTTTTGTTGCAAAAAGATACAAATGCCGGGGGTTAGGAAGAAAAGTTCTCCCTCGAAAGCATTTGTAGGCCAAAGGCTATTTGAAAAAGAAAATAAGAAGCAGTTAAAACTTGACTTTACGTTCTTCCTTCATTCTTCATTTGTGCGGGATTCATCATTTGCATTGTGTACTAGTTGGATTAACTCTTGTACGATCCATGTGCTTGCACGGGAGCTATTCATTTGGTCTATGCTCATTTTTTAAGAACTTATAATGTCGAACTCTTCTTTCTTTATGGATTAAGGCTTAAACGCCTAAGACTAGGGAATGAGTTCCACGTCGCAAACCCATGGACTAGCCCTATCTAGCATAGGTGAGCGATTGACACTCTTTTGTGCAAACTAACAACTTTGCTTCTATTATATTACCTTGAAAATGAGTAGACCTTTGGATGAGACAATTGATAGCCCTAGCATTGATGATCTTGAATGCACAACCTCATGGGTACTTAAATGGTTCAAAAGTTCTTTTGATGATAATGTGATGGTAGTCCTAGTTTGGGGTGAGGAACTTGCTTTGAGAAATCCTCGCCTTGGTTGAGCATTCTTGCATTCATTCTCATGTGATAGGTGCATTTGGGATTTGTGAGTATTCACTTTTCAGAAAACTCTCACGAGACTATAACTCGTCCACTGGGGTAGCCTAGGGGTTTAAAGGCTTAATGCATACGCTAAATGCATTCGTAACGCCTACGAAAAGGAGCTAGTTAGGTTGTACATACTTTCATTTACTTTTAAATAACATGTTTAGTAATAATGATCGAAACCTTGTGAAGGCTAGTGAGGCAAATAGATGAAAAATATAGCACCACTAGCATTTCACCATTTGCATGACCTTGACATATTTTCATACTTTGTTCGGGACGAATAAAGCTTAATTTTGGAGTATTGATGAGTCGATTTTTCGACTCATTAATAGCCGTTTTTCACTATAGCTTTGAGTCGTTTCCGACTTTATTTGATGTCATTTGACCCTTGCCTTTCACATTTCAGGTATAAAATGATACCTTATGGAATTCAAGACCTCAATATCAAGATTGCATGAAAAACTGAAGAATAGAGCAAAAGTGGGCATAAAAATGACTTCCAGCCGACCGGTTCAGAATTCACCCTGAACCAGTCAGTCGGTTGGATGAAGGAGCAGACATGAGAGCAACCAGTCACCTTGAGTTGGTCGGTTGGACTCACCAGTTGACCGGCTGGTAAAAGACATCAGAGTGCTCAGCAACCGCTCAAGGAGTTTCGGGGCAAAACCGAGCATATTGACCTTTGCAACTTGTGTTGGACGCCCAGGGCGCATACGGTATCCGAATTGGTTGATTCAAAGCTTGTTTGAAAGCGAACTCAAAGGGCTACAACTCTTTAGTTGACGCCAAGACCAAATTCGGACTGTAAGACCGCCAAAAAGGCCCCAGTTAGTCGACTGAGAAGTCCAGTCGACCGACTGTGTAAAAACTCAGATGCTCATCAGATCTTGCACATCCCAGTCGACCGACTGGGTGTCAAGCTTAGCCCAGTCGACCGAATGGATGAAAAACTCAGATTTGATGTCCAGATTTCAGCCGAATCTATAAATAGAAAGCAAGGGTTTTGGACCATGTATGGAGGTTTTTGGGGACAAGAAGATCAAGAAAAGAGGTCAACCAAGGTCATCAATCATCAAAAGATCCAACCTAAGAGAAGAAGAGAAGATCAAAAGGGAGTTCAAGGATTAACCATCCTCCTTCCTTTACACTTTTCCATTCCCTTTGTTGTGTGCTTCATAACCTACTCACACCATGTTGTCTTACATGAGGTGTGAGTAGTGATCTTGTGTTTTGAGGGTCTTATGACTCTCCTTGGTACTCTTTGATCACATATGTACATTGATGTTCATATGGATGATTGTTGATTGTTGATTGTTGATTTCATTTTCTCTTGTGTTTTGAATGTTATGCACTCTAAGTGTTTGTTAAAATGCCTAAGTGACAACTTGGACTAAAACTTGAACCTATGACTTGAGGGAGCTAGGGAATAGTTCTAGGATGGAGAAAATGATCTATATCTTAAGCATGAGAGTGAACCTTAGGACATGGACGCTTGCCTAGGATTGAATGTTTGATTTATTGGAGTTGGTCATTAAGCGAATCATCAATTAATCCCATCGAATGGTGTCAAATTCATGTTCACTATGCTCTTTATACATGTCATGCTACTAAGTGTTTGATGAAATGCCTAAGTAACATGTTGAATCTTAAAACAAGACTTAAGAATCGAACGACCTTAGGGATAGTTTGGATGTAGTGAATATGATCATTTCTACGGGATTGAAGTGAACTAGGTTCAATACTATTTGACTACCGTGAAATGTTTGAATATCATGTATGTGATCATTGAGAATTTGCCAAGGAGGGGAGTAACTCCTCGAAACACCTCCTATCTATCTTTTATCTCTAATTACTCGCCACATAGGATTTAGAATATACAAACCCTTATACATTTTGGTTTAGAATAGACGAACGGAAACATAATCTTACATAGTGCATGTGCTTGGCTTGCTCCTCTTGGTTCGACCCGGTACTTTACCGGTATTATAAATGTTTTGACTTACTACCGACCCTCTCTTCATTGATACTATTTAGAGGTGAAAAAGAATAGTTCGTCACTACCCTATTTATACCCAACTTGATTAGTGTAATTGTATCCAACATTATAGTGAAGAAAACCCTGGCTTGGTAGTGCCCCCAGACGTAGTCACGGTGTAGTGACGAACTGATTATCAAAGTTTGGTGTCCTCGCATCGTTTATTTGTTTTTCTCTCGACATCGCTGATTGCGCGATCCTAACAACTGGTATCAAGACCTTGTGTTGTAGCAGTCATGCAGAGAGATGGAAAACATCCCGTGGAGAAATTTGATGGGTCGGATTTTGGGTTCTGAAAGATGCAGATTGAGGATTACCTGTATGGTAAGGATTTGCATCTACCGATTGACGGCAAAAAACCAGAGTGCATGAAGGACGACATGTGGAAGTTGTTGGACAGGAAGGTGATGAGCGCGGTACGTTTATCGTTGTCCAGAGACGAAGCATGCCACACGGTCCGGGCAAAGGAGATGTTGGATCCGCGGACTGCGTTAAAGAAGAATTTACTATCTATTAGGCAGAAAGGCGAAGATGGTTAAGGAATACCCTTAGCTGCAGGAACTGGAGGATAGCAAAGGGAGCTAGGGTGATAGCTCGAGGAAAGAAGGAAGGAACGTTGTACATGTTGAGGAACGTTCAGAACGGCGTCGTTGGTTCAGGTGGGAGCGGTGATGCGGATTTGTGGCACTATCGTTGTGGTCACATGAATCCGAAAGTTTCGCAGAGTAGCAAAACTTTGAAGAGGAAGAAATTGAAGTTGTGCATTGCTTCAACGGGGCTCAAGACGTGAGCTGAAGGTTTGGCACTACCGCCTGCATGGGTTGTTCAGGACGAAGACAATTACGATTGGAATCAGTCTCCAGGTGGGAGATTGTTGGGTTGTGGAGCCTGATTAGACTATTGGGCTGGTCCAGTTTAGGAAGTCCATAATTTGGCAGTGAGATTGGGGTTTAGATGGTTAACCTATTTATACCCAACTTGATTATTATAATTGTATCCAACATTATAGTGAAGAAAACCCTGGCTTAGTGGTGCCCCCAGACGTAGTCACGGTGTAGTGACGAACTTGATATCAAAGTTTGGTGTCCTCACATCGTTTATTTGTTTTTCTCTTAGCTTCGCTGCTTGCGCGATCCTAACACTTATCATCCTCAAGCGGATGGCCAAACAGAGGTAACAAATCTCACCCTAGGACTATCTACGATGCTACTTGATCGGTCGAATTCTTGACCTATTATTCACTTCATTCGATGATGGATTAGGTTTGTTGTCCGGATATTTTGTTATCATTTAACCTCTTTTCTAGTGTGTCAGGTCATATATCACATATCTAATACTTTTGGATTGATCCGAAGCAAAGCAAAGCAATTGGTGAAGATTTGGGCAAAAACAGGACAAAACAAGGCAGATTGCCCTTTCCGTCTTATTCTGCCATTTTGCATGGTCGTGACTACCGTGACAAAAACACAACGTCACGGCAGTCACGGCCCCCTTATGTCCCAGTGCACTTTTGCAGCATGCCGAGCATGCCGTGACATGTCTAAATGTCACGGTAGTCACGGCCCCGTCGAAGACAATTTCCAAAATCGATTTTTGGGCTTTTTGGACAGATTTTTGGACTTATTTCCTAATTTCAGTTTTAGGCTTTTTAGCCGTTTGGAAAGCTATAAATAGAGGATTGGCTGACTTAAATCAGTGTGGATGATACGAGAGTTTGTGCTAATTTGGAGATTAAAGAACCCTAAGTTGGGAGAAGACAGAGATCATCGCAAGAGATTGAGGATTCAACGAGCACCCGCGTCATTACGGTTTCCTCGTCCTTAATTTCTTCATATACACTGCTCGGTTTTCAGCTTCCTTCGAAATTTCCTCTTCGGCGGCCGGATTTGGAGTAGAGGAGGTGAAACGCCATTGTCGGTCTCCACCCGCCCATCCACAGCGGCTTAGGTTTGTAGTTCACTGTTGGAAACTCCCACTAGCCGCAATTGCCAATTTCTATTAGAACGATGTTACCGACAGCGTTTTAAAATGAGACGCTGTTGGGGACAGCGTTTTAAGCTCGTTTGGCAATATTATGGCATATGAGTATTTATTTTGGCGCAAAAACGCCACGACGCTTAAGCCGCTGTTGACATGAGCGTTTTAATGTTAAGACGCCCTTGGCAACAGCGGCTTACAAAACTAGTGTAAATTGGGAAACCAATCTAAAGATTGTGTAAATTTTAGAATGCAATGTTGATTTTTATGCAAATTGGAAAATTTCCCGAGATTTTCACAGCGAAAGCGTCGTTCCGAAGCCAGGTCGAGATTTCACAGCGACATGGTCGTTCCGAAGCGAGGTCGATTAGAAGGGGAGGCTTAGAGCTGATTTATCTAATTCAGAGGTTAGAGGATTATTAGAGCGAATTGTGGAACGACCAAATCCAAAGTGTTTGGTAATTAGGCCAAAAGCCTATTAGACCTACACGGTCCTTTAAATATATCAACAACAAAAAATGGACAGTTAAAAAGGAACATAAATGCTAAAGAAACCTTAAATGCTAAATCAGGAAAAGAACAATAACACAATAAAAACGACTAACCTCATTCAGACAACTCGAAAGCAATGTCCCTTTGGAATCATCATAGTCACCCGAAAGGATACCCATAACAAGCAGGGGGCAGTGTTACTCCACAAACATGAAGCCATATATGGATAAGAACGGACACACAGTCCACTCAGAATCCCTACTTTAAGGGTGACTTATTATGGAAGCGAATACTACTTGGGTAATGGTCGGAGTGGTATCCACTTCCTAAGGTAGGAGATGTTCAGTTGATCTTAATTAATCGTCAGACCATATAAAAGTATGGAGAATCTCATCTGGTAGAAGGATGAGACAACATTCAAATTGGAACTCTTTAAATATCAACTTGCAGTGCCAACGAGACGAGTTCAGTGAACCAAATTATGAGTTTCAAAATCAAATACACTTATTTAGGTATAAATAGACCTCCAAATCATTCAACTTACCATTACCAAACCACCAACAATCATTTTACCTATGGCATTCAGAGCTTTTCATGTCCTTCTCCTCCTCCTTTGCTTCTTAAAGCAAGGAGCTTCTGCTGACAACTCTCCATTTGAGTTCATCAAGAGCTTGGTCGGAAGCCGTAACGGAGAAACTGTCCCCAACCTTCACACACTCAAGGCTTACCTCGAATCTTTCGGGTACACCATCTCATCTGACAATGATGAATTTGATGATTCTTTAGAGGCTGCCATTAAAACTTATCAGTTGAATTTCAACCTTAATCCTACTAGAACATTGAACATTGAGACAGTAGCGCAGATGGTGAAGCCTAGATGCGGTGTCCCTGACATAATTAATGGCGCAAAACGTATGGCACTGGCATCAGGCATCCAAAAGCATTCTTCATTCCACACTGTCTCACATTACACTTCCCTTCCAGGGAACCCAAGATGGCCCCTTTCCAAAACCAACTTAACATATGGATTTATTAGCACCACTGTTGGAGTACGATTACCCTGGAGTAGGAGTACATCTGGAGGACGCAGACTCCGGTGTGTTTTGATGAGATAAACATTCTGCTGATGTGTTACTTGAGTGCGCAGGTTTAAGTACAGGTGCTCTGGAAGTAACGGCTACTTGAGTGTGCAAAGTATTGCACGGGTATCTGAAGGTAGCAGCAGTACCTCGGATTGAGGACGAGAATATTTCCATAAATATTCTCGGTGGATCTTTACTCCCAAGATCGGTTATAACATAGATATGCTAGAAGATTGCCCAAATCAGTTTTAGATACAACCAGATTTGGTATTGGTCTAGATATGGGAATATTGCGTGAGAGATTTTAGGAAACTTTATCCCAACCGCATATCCAATTAGATCGGTATGGGGCGATCTAATTGGAATGCTGATGAAGACATTATGGGATGGACGAATCAGCTGGAAGATTTTGTGCGAACTTGTCGTGCAAGATGAGAGATTTTCGAGCAAGAAAATCTAGGGCTACCCGGTATTGTTACACTACTACAGACAGGACATTATGCAACGGTTCAAAAATTACATTAGGCAACGGTTCCACTTTATGCAACGGTTTTTAAAGGAACCGTTGCATAAGATACACATTATGCAACGGTTTTTACTGAACCGTTGCATAAAGTGACCTTATGCAACGGTTTTTAAAGGAACCGTTGCATAAAAGACACATTATGCAACGGTTCAGTGAAAACCGTTGCATAATGTGTATCTTATGCAACGGTTAAAACTGAACCGTTGCATATGTGTTAAGATTAAGCAACGGTTGTGTTTAAAACCGAAGCCTATACTAAACCCTAAAATTAAAACACATAAGTCTTTCTTCTTCGCTCTTTGCTCTCATCAGTTTGGGCGAACTCGTCCGCTCACCATCGCTCTTCGGCGGTGTTTGGGAACTCGCCAGTCATTCGATGGAGCCGTCGTCAACGCGAGGACGGTGCAGCTCGCCGACAGGTAGGCCAGCGAGTCCGCACTTGTCGGCATCTGTGAGTTTTCGGCGTCGTCGATTGAACGCGGTGAGTTTTCAGCTCGCCGACTGGATTGAACGCGGTGCGACCGTCGTCGATTCAGAATCTTGGTGGGGGATTAGAGTTCAGATCCGTGAGTTTGAACCGGAGTCAGTCGGATTCGATTGACATTGGTGCAAGGTATGGAGCGCAGATTCAGAACGGGTTCGGATCGGGCGAGCTTCTTTCAGAGTCGATTGATGTGCCTAGGGCTGGGGATAACATCTCGGTTACGATTCGGTTTAGGCCTTTGAGGTTGCTGTTTTTGTTTAGGATTCGATTAACATCTCCCTGAGTGGGATAGGAGCTCAATCTGGTATGCTGTTTTTGGTTGCTCTTATGTTTCATGACTTGCTTATGGTTTTTTCTCCCATTGATTGGTTTGTTTTGTTGGTCTATTGGTGATGTTGATATGCTGCTGTTTCATTATAGAGCTAAGTTGGTCTTGATTGATGCGCATTTCAGTTTCATTCTTGGATGTGTATGTGTGTGTTTGTCTCAAATGTTTAAATTGAAACATTTTGATCTTGAGATTGTCCAAATATCTCATATCATTTCCTAATTATTTATCTAAGAAAGTGTCGACTATGACTTGAGATTTTTTTTTTGTAGAAATCTCAAGTCATCATGTCTTGTCTTTGTAGTTTGTTAGCTGTTTAACTTCAGTCTAAATTTTTTTCACCAAACTTCTGATATTGTGGAGTATATTATATGGTTTGTGCAGAGAGTAAGTGCCCTGATGACGCAGGGAAGGATACGCGCCAACAGCTATCATTGTATCATCTACAACTAGTAATGCTGAACGCACTTTCTGTTTTGCTTTGAAAATGTGCTTTTACACTTTCACTTGGTGGACGTAATCTGCTTTAGGACTTGCTGTTTATTGTAAATTTCGCTTTTCAGGTATAGAGGATGCCACAGAGCACCAGGCCGACACGTCAATGCCATCATCTCAACAGCAAGTATAGTAATTAGTAATAGTATAGTTTGCATTTTATGTTCTTTTGAGGTAACTCAGTATGTTAAAAAAACTCAGTATGCGATGAAAATGATGAGATTTTTTGTTGAGAATTTAGGGCACTGGCTGTGGTTTAAATAGAAATACATTTACTTGATTATTCATGTATATATTATTCATGTTCTGTGTGCACGGCATTTGGTTACCATGACTATTATTCATGTTACTTAGTTTTCTTGAACATTTGTTTCTTGTTGGACTTAGGAAAACTAAGAGAGGCGGCTTCACTTGGAAAACATGTTCTTCTGAAGAACCTTATGGACTCTCTTGAGTCCTTGAAAGCGCGGGAGGCAGGGAGAAACAAGGATGAAGAAGAGGAAGCAATAACCCGTTGCATTTGATTGTAGAGGGACTCTCTTGATCTTTTGGCAAGATAAATTATTGTAGTGTTTACATTTGATTGTTATGTGAAGTTGTATGAATGATGTAATGAATGGTTGTATTTTCAGTGAAATGAAAGTATTTTTATGTTTGGAAAATGAGTAACAGAGAATTATATTTGTTTGCATTTTGTGTTTAATTTTTTAGGTGGATTTGAGCTATAAAACAATCAAAATATTGCAAAAATTTTCCGTATTTTATGCAACGGTTTTCTCTTGAACCGTTGCATAATGTTATGACATTATGCAACGGTTTTCCTTGAACCGTTGCATAATGTCATGACATTATGCAACGGTAGCTTATGCAACGGATGAGGAACCGTTGCATAATGGTCCTCAGAACCGTTGCATAAGCTCCTGTTTGTAGTAGTGTTACCCTATATATAAAGGATGGTACGGCTGCCTTTAAATGTGTGGTTCGAACTGGAAATCCTTGGCTGCGTAATTACAGAAGTAAGAACGACCGGAGATCGCTGTTTCGGAGGAGCTTTGAATCGAAGGATCAAGAGCGTACTTCGGAGGGAGCCAGTCTGCGATCTGAGCCTGAAGGGGAACATTGCTTGCAGTGCGTTTGCAACTGGATGACATCATCACTAAGGCGCGTCTGAGAGAATGGCAGAACACCATTGAGTGTGGTTTGGGTGAGCGGTGTAACTCATTGTAATTGAGTAACATATATACGAGTGATCGTTCCGAAATCCTTCTAGTGGAAACTAGAAGGTATTGGTTTTTCCTGGATACTTGGTTTAGTATCTGGGTTTCCACTATATATTGCTATCTTGTATTTAATTTTACGCCCTAGCTTATTTCCGCTGCATACATACTTTAAGCGTATCGATACTTGATAAGTATAGCTAACTAAACGATCCTAACAACCACCGCAAGGACCCGAGTCTCAAATGCATTTCGTAGATGGGATGCAGCCACAAGGTTCACATTTGCCCTAGTGAGTGATCTAAGGCTGGCTGAATTGACCATTTCATTCAACAGAGGTGACCACGGAGATGGATTTGCTTTTGATGGAAGGGGTGGAGTTCTTGCACATGCTTTTGCGCCAACCAATGGCAGGTTCCATTATGATGCTGATGAGAGTTGGTTTGTAAATCCTGATCCTAATTCATTCCACTATGAAACTGTGGCATTGCATGAAATCGGACATTTGTTAGGATTTGGTCACAGCTCTGTCCAAGCCGATATCTTGTTCCCATCGATTTCTCCAGGAGCCGTCAAAGGTCTGGATGCGGACGACATTGAGGGAATCAGAGTGTTGTACTCTTATTTAAATAAGGCAAACCATTCAGTTACTGAATTGCAATGCCAGCTAGCCCAAATGAATAACGCATATGCGTGCATTTGTGTGATATAAGTTGAAAGTAAGAGCCATCACTGGAAGGCTCATGAAGCTAGTTAAATAAAGCAAGAAAATCATAAGTTCAGTACCTTCTTTTCAAGTTTTCTTCTACTCACATATGATGGCGGTGGTGCGGTTTCCTCCACTATACCATTTTACATCCTATGCGACAAATTTTGAACATTGTCGCAATAGCTTAGTCGCATAAACAAGTTTATACGACCACGTTTTGGTTTGTTTGTCGCAATAACATAAATATGCGACAAAATTTAATGCGACGACAAACATGTTATCACATAAAGATGTTTATCCGACTTTGTTTTAAGCGACACGTAATTTATGTCCCGTAATAGGGTTCTTGCGACATATCTTTAAGCGACTCGTAATTTATGTCACGTTAAACATTTCATGCGACTTAAATTTAGTGACAATTGAAAGTATGTCACTTAATAATAAAAATTAGATAGCCAAAGCAGGACGATCTACCGTTTGGGGATTAAGCGACGTTGGTATCCCAAGTAAGTCGCGTAAACGTAAAAAATTAAAATTCAGACATTCAACCGTTTGGGGATTAAGCGGCGTTGGTATCCCAAGTATGTCGCGTACATGTAAAAAATTAAAATGCAGACATTCAATTTTGTTTTGGGGGGAAAGATATTTTCGGGCGGGGGAGTTTTGAAAATTTAAAATACTTTAAGCGATTTACATAGTGAATGTATGTCGTGTAAACTAAAATATTATGCCAAAAACAAAAGCCCATACACACAATCTATGACCAAATTCCAAAATTTCTCTAAGTATTGGTAAGGGAATGGAGCTCCATGAGCGGAGGGGCGGATCCAGGAATTTTTCGGACCAGGGGCGAGATAAATATTTTCAGACTGGGGGCGGATTCAGCAATTTATTTTCATACTAGAGGGGGCATATAATCAAAATAACCAGGGGCAAAATGTAAAAATCATTCAAAAATACTTTGCATTAGCCTAATATTATAGAAAAATCGGAAATTCGACCCGGGGCAACCGCCCCTGGTTGTCCCTTAGTGCATCCGCCCATCATACCTTCTTTTGAGCTATTGAGTCACGATTGTTGCAAAAGGGCATGAAGATGTGTTGAGGGAGTTTGAGAAGCTAGACAAATCTGATGACCCATCTCCGACCATCCCCAAATCTCTCACCTTTTCACAACTCCAACGTTGTCACACGATTCAAGGGTTGTACCTTTCGCCAATTTCAACCAAACCCCTTACACAACCCATAACCCTACGCTGCTCGCAGCCCCAAAGCCCGCCTGAAGCTTCGTCCTCTCAAAATGTCACATTCATATCAATCCTTCGCGCGATACCGAACTGGGCCGACGAGATTAAGGAGGGTCGGATGCAGACCAAGCGAGCCTTGTACGACCACGAGAGCTGAGTTGCTGCCGGAGTTTTTTCCGGTGTTGAGAGCTTCCTCGAGGTATTTCCGTTTGGCGAGTTTGAAACTCGACGAAGACGAACGAGGAGGAGGAGGAGATCGGCGGAGATAGTAGTGACGACGAAGACGACGAAGGGAGGGAAGGTCATGAATCCGACTGACGCGTTTTGTAAGGAGCATCGGAAGAAGGAGTTGAAACGGGTAATTATACGCCTTTTCCAGATTTTAGGATTTTTTTTACATTATTCGACGTGGTGTGTTTTGCTGATGCTGGTTATGCCTTTTGAATTGTCGGAGTTTAATCTTGTGCTTCATTTTCTTGAATCTTGTAAGCCAGTATGATTTTATCCGTTGTTGTTAACAGAACAAAAAGGAGAGAAAGAAGGTTAGAGAAGTTGGAATCTTGAAGAAGGATCCAGAGTCTCTTCGTGAACAAATCGAGAAGTTGGAGAGGATGAGTAAGCTAATTCTTTTTTTGTATATATCTTGGTTTGATGTCTTTCTTTACTATAAACAAATTTACTACCCGATCGAATGACTGCAAATTTGCACAGTGTCTAATATTGTTTTTCTTAGAAAGATATGAAGATTATGGGATCCAGAGCTAAACTAGCTTTCGAGCTGAGATTTGATAACCCTGCATATGGGTTGTTTGGCGCTTGCTTTGGCGCTGCTGTTGGTTTTTAGAACTGCGGCTTCTTATTCGAGGTTTGAAGAAGGGAAGAAGACTTGGACTAAGGTGATTGCTGGAAGTAACGATTTCGCCCTGCAAGTGATTGCAAGTGTGGACGATCAGAAAGATAATAGAGTCATCAATAAGAAACTTTTGCAGTACATTATCGCATTTCCGTTTGCTCTCAAGGTGAAACAGCCAATTTCCTTTTTGTATCGCGCTTTCCTTGAATTTAGAACTTGTTTCATTTCTTTAGGTGCTTGTTATGTTGAATAGTGTCCGAGATTTGGCTACAATATATTAGCTAGAAAATGCGAGGCGGGCGCAATTTATAGTCTGTGTTTGGTTAAAATGCAGTGTCATTTGGTGGCTTTGAATTGATTAACGACTATGGTGAATTGTTTGCTCATTTACTAGAATGTATATTCCTAAAATGATTATTTGCATAAGAGAAAACTTGCTCAGAGGTGGGGCTTTGAATTGATTAACAACTCTAATATGTTACTGATGCTCTCTGTTGTTAAACTTATGCATTTCAGTGGTTTCAAGTTCTTTGCCAGTGGAGCTGCCCATATCGGTGCGATGTTCACTGCTTTCTTGTCGGTCGCAAGTGCTCTAGGCACTCCACCATACGTGGGAGCAGTTGTACTTGCCTTCCATCATCTCAGTTGCCAACCTGGTGATCTGGCTTGGAGTGGGAGGAGCGTGGTGGAAGTTCCTTTGTTTATGGTAGATTTGCTTAACTAATGCTGATGAACTTGACGACTTGAACTTTTAAGGGGCCTTATGATGTGAATGTGCCATGATGGGAGAGTAACTCTACCTTGCCGCAAAGAAGACATTGGGACAGGACAGTGTGAAGCTTATGTGCATATGCTTTTATGCAATATTGTGTTCTTAATTTTTTTTGACAATAATACATGTATTTTTGGATTCTTAAGGTGCAATGAAAATGTTGTACGATACGTATTTATAATTTTTATGTAATTTTAAATTCGAATGAAAACATTATTTAGATTATTTAATATATTGAAATACAGTAATAAATATATTTTATGCGACAATTCTGTCTGTTACTTTTGTCCCGTTAAACAACTAATGTGACAAATTTTGGAAAATATGTTCATTATAAATGTAGCATATGCCCATAAAGAGTACAACACATTTCTGTTTTATGTGACTAATTAAAGAAAATGCCGCATAAGAGTAAACACATTACGCGACAAGTGTGATTTTAAAAATGTCGCGAGACATTACGCTACTAGGCTTTAGCGACAAATTTTAGGCGATACACTTATAGTCGCATAAACTTTATGCGACCAATATAGGGCATTACGCGACAGGAAAAAACTATCTCCTAATCTGCAAAATGGTGTAGTGCTCATTTTTATACGATTAACCTTACTTATCAAACCCTCCCAGCCTCTGAAACCTTAATTAAGCTGTTGATAAATCTTAACCAAAAACAACGTCATCTCCCTCTCTACAAGTTGCCGGGGCCTCTCGAGCTCTGAAAGCATCGGCTTCCTCTTTTTGTGAAGTTGGCGCTCCCGGCAGATTCTAGCTTAAAAAGCTGCTTCCCCTTCCTCGATTGCATCCGCTTCCAGTACTGCCACTACGTACTGGGACCGCCGCTGCCTTTCCTGATGTTTAGGGTTTTTCTTGGCTGAGGACGATTTGAAAACGTCGATAGTTTTGTGGTCAGGGAACGGAGATGGTGGCTGAGGAAGGTGGCGGTTAAACAATAAAGGTTGATGGGATGAGGATTGGTTTGGTGAAAGTGGCAACTGGAAGATCGACATGGTTCATTTCGATTTTGTGTTTTAGGGTTTTGAAGGTGGTTTGGAACAAGACGTTAACATTAGACAGCTTTGTTTAGAGCCATTTGTGTTATTTTGAGTTGAATTTAATTGAAATCGAACTATGGTATTTATTTGTAATTTTAGATAAATAGATACAACCACTCGAATATTACAATGAGAAAATTCTCACGAACCATCAACATTATGAATGGAATGTTAGAATTCTCTCACTTCACCATACCCTCTCAGAAATGAATAATTTGAAAGCTCAATGACAACAATAAGTCATTTGTCAACATTTACTATTACTAATTTCAAATCACTTACCAATCACTCATCATAATTTGTAGGAGTTAATAGTGAGATTATAAAATAAGTGATTTGTAAGATTCAAATCACTTATCCAAATAAATTTAAGAGATTATAAATGGCTTAAATAAAATGTGGAGTTGATGTTGAATTCAAATTGAGCTAAAAAATTAAAAATGAATCTGAATTTTTTTTTTTGATGAAAATTTTGAACTCAACTAAACTTTTTTACTGTAATGACTTGTACATTCCATAGTCTAACAGTACTGAACTGTACATTCCAGAACAGCCCAGATCTAGCCATCTTTAAGACATGATCAAGTTTCGTACCAGGGCGTCATATGCCATTAATGATCTTCGATAATTTCGTGACCCCTACCCTGTAACATTGAAATTTAAGATACATTTTATTTTATCCAACTACTGTTGTGGAATATTTTTTAGTGAACATTTTTAAAAAACATGTAACAAAAGCATAAAACACCGTTATGAGACATAGACTTGGCAATGAAATGGAAATCAACACACTTAATTAGTACAGGAATGTAGACATAGACTTCATAGATTCAAAACAGTCCTCCGCTATGAGGATGTCCTGATCCAATGGCACTTCCGACAAAAGCACTAGGGGACATTTCGCTGATGCTCCACCCTGGAGAGATTGAGTGATAGTTGCTGCAAATTAACAGTTGACCCGTATCTAGGACGACGTACATGACCATTGGAGCAATTTGAACAGAGTGATCCTGCGTTATCATTTCCACTGACCATGAAGCCGACTGGATTTATAGTTCCAGGAAACATCCTCGGTTCTATCTGATTAGCTTGAAGCAAGTTCATGCCTGATGAGTGAAACATGTGAGGTGGTAAGAAGTTGATTTTGTTTGCCGGGTTCTCAATAATCTGACGGTCTGCTATTATAACAGGACTGGTCGTAGCAAAATACGGAAACGAGACCTGCGGTTGATTTGACAGAAGAGAGAGAGCATAGCTCGCGTTTAATACTCCAGAGGACTTTGGAACAGTTGGAGCGTAATATTGAGGTCCTAGACAAGGAGGTCTTAACGAGGGGGTATTGCTATGTATAGGGCCATAAACTGAGCTGCCTTGTCGTTTCAACCCATTGATTTGGTCGTATATATCTGGAAACAAAACACGTGCAGGGAGTAAATCCGTCAGAAGATGCCTCCTTGGAGGTAAAGCTGCTCCTGCAGAAATAAATTTATTTCAGTTTCAAAGAAAAATGAAAATGTACCACCTCTTAACTCTTAAATGAGTCTATATGGCCACTCGCCGTATGCTTTTTCTATTTTTCCAAATATTAAGAATCTACTTTGCCCGAAACAGTCAAAAGCAGTCTTGGTAAGTCTGTGTGAAGTATCAACCTTGGTGTTTGTAGGGCTGAAAAAACCTGTGTGGTCTATGAATGCGATTTTCAAATCGAGGTTTCCTCCGCCGCTTATTGTGTCCTGCAAGGCGCTTCCGGCAACTGCGCTTATCATCATCAAATTCATTCAACAAATGAAACCTGGAAATAAAGATAGATTTTTTGTAACTCAGTCCAATCACAGTAGGAACTAACTTTGAAAATAACAATCAGATCAATAAAACAGCTCATTAAACTCGCAACATCCAACCATCATACACCTTTTTCAGCATTTGTTACGTAAAATAAAGCAATAGAATTATAAGAGAACTCACCTGCTACACTGTTGGCAAAACCGCTTCTGAATCCCGTTGACAATAACTTTAGCCTTCTTAGTATCATCCGGACAAACGCGATGCCTCTTATAGTAGTCCTTGGAAGAAGTGAGATCCACACTACAGCCCTGAACTTGGCAAGTGACTTTCGTGGAAGACAAGCATTCTGAATTGGGTTGCTTGTCAACACATGACAAGTTCCCCATAGAAGCTTCAGGTCGCTTCTTTGATTTATCATAGCTCTCAGCCTCCTGCCTCCCCATCTCCATATTTATCGTCGACAAACCTGGAAGACGCCCGCAGTTTGACTGAAGTCCACAACTCGAGTTTCCAGACCAAGATTCATTATCTACCAATAGAGAAAACGAACTCAATCCGCAATCAGGTGATGCCACATTCATATCATCCCCACTAAAGATCCCATCTCCCACCTCCAAGTTTTCCACACTCCAACTAGCCTCCGGTGGCCTGCCAATTATCTCTGAGAGACCGGATTCCACCTCGTGCAACTTATCCATGAACATTACATCTTCTTCTTCGAACCCAAAAGGACTGTCCAAGTCAAATTCAATCAAAGTATTCTCTTTGTCCCTCCCATTAAGACCATCAACTGCCAGGTCCAACTCTTCATCCTCAGAAAACAAGTCATACTCATACCCTTCTGAATCACATCCCCAAAACTCCATCACACCCAAATCCTCAAATCACATCAATACAAATAAAATCATCAGTTTTTCACACCGATCCTAACCAAATCCAGTTCAGAACTAGCGAAAATAACACAACCAAAGCTGAAATTTAAAACCAAAATGAGGAGCAAAAAGCGCTACGTTACAGTTTCAGTGCTCATATTGAAGCCGATCTCGGCAGGAATCAGACAATACTGAATTGATTATGTGAGCAGTTGAATGATACCTGATGGTGGATCGCACGTGAGACGACTTGGAAAAGTGGTCTTTCTGGAAAAGAATATGAAGTGGATTCAGTGTGAAGTCAACGTGAGCTCCATTAGAGATGTTGGTCGGACACAAAGGAAGCTAGTTGAGGAGGCCTTTTTGTAGTTCGTTACAGCTCTGCTCCAAACTGGCTCATATTTTATATTTTAATGTCATTCATTAATTTAATTAATCGGAGGTAGTGAAATCCGTATTATTAAAACCGACCCGTGGCGTGATCCGGTCAAGTCACTGGGTCAATGGGTCAGTGGTTCAACCGGATTGAACCGGATTTACCCGCACATATTAAAAATAAAAATAAAAAACTTATATATGATATTGTAATTTAACATATTTATCACTTGAATAAATATTACATGTTAATGATATGATTACAACAACATACCATAACAAATTGTCAAATTTAGAATTTGATAAAGTACAAATCAATAATACAACAATGATAGAACAACAATAACAATTTTAGTCTTAATTTACAAGTCACAACAATAAGGGATTTCTAAGAGTAATTGAATTTCTAGCTAAATTGATAATACGTAATAAATTTTATAGTTTGATAAATGAATATACATTATTGAAACAAATAATAAAACAAGAATAATGTTTAGCTTGGTGGAAGGAGAGGGGATAATAATAGAGGAAGACTAGGTTCGAGTCTTGTCCAAGTCAAAATAAATAAATAGTTTTTCAGACCAAATCAAATCGATTTAACCAATCAAATCACCGTTTTAATGAAAAATTGGGTCAATCGACTGGGTCAACCGGTTCAACCGACCGGGTCAACCAGGTTTTGATCTGGTCGATTGTAAACCGATCCGATGACCGGTTCCCGGTCTAGCCGGTCCGGTCAGGTTTTAATAACTATGAGTGAAATTCAAATATAAATCATGTTTTTTATATAAATTTTAAACTCTTTAAAAAGCTACCACGTGGCACTTAAGAACAGTGTAATTTTAGTCCTAATGTAAATTTTGACGAAATTCATATATAAAAACGGTTTTAAGGGATAAACCAATCACAATACTTAAAATCATTACTTTTCGCTTTAATTCATCAAAAAACATTTATTCACATAACATTTAGCCTCTATCACTAAACATTTAGCTTTATCATCAGATATTTAGCTAAAATCATTGAAAATTCAAAAAATACGTGGATAATTTGAAAAAGCTAAATGTTCAGTGTAAAGCCAAATGTTTATTGATAAGGCTAAATGTGTAGTGAACATAAAATTAATTTTTGATGAACTAAAGCTAAAAGTAACAATTTGTTCATATTACATAACATTTAGTTAAATCACTGAATAGCAAAATCGGAAATTGGAAAAGATTATATTGCCCTTGACACGTGTCATGATTCTAAGTGGTTTATAGTTTATATAAAAACACAGGGTTTATATTTGATTTGTTTTCAATGGTCCATATGTTTAAAATGTATTTGTATATTTTATCCCAAAAAACTGTATTTGTATTAGTGTTATTAAAACCGGATCGGACCAGCCGGTTCGATCGGGAATCGGTTACCGGTTCGATTTTCTTATCAGACCGATTTGCATTCGACCCGGTCAAGACCCGGTTGACCCGGTTTTTCATTAAAATCGTGATTTTATCGGTTCGATTTGATCTGAAAAATTATTTATTTAATTTTGAGTTGGACAAGACTCGGACCCAACCCTCTCTTAATAATTATTCTCTTTCTTTCCACTAGGCTAAAGATGATTGTTGTTTTATTATTTGTTTCAATAATGTATATTCATTTATCAAATCTATAAAAGTTATTACTTATTATCAATTTAATTAGAAATTCAATTAGTCTTATAAATCCCTTATTGTTGTGACTTGCAAATTAAGACTAAAATTGTTATTGTTGTTCTATTATTGATTTGTACTTTATCAAATTTTAAATTTGTTATGGTATGTTATTGTAATCGGATCATAAACATGTAATATTTATTCAAGTCATAAATATGTTAAATTATAATATCATATATAAGTATTTTATTTTTTTAATATATGCGGGTCAATCCGGTTCAACCACTGACTCATTGACCCAGTGACTTGACCAGGTCGATCCACGGGTCGGTTTTAATAACACTGATTTGTATAGTGCTGATTACATATGAGATCTAAATTTGTAATAAAAAATATATAAATATTAGTAAATATTGCAAGAAAAATATTCAATGTATAAAAAATTGTATTAAATGATTAGGATAATGTAAATCTAACTTATCAAAAGGTATTTAGTATATTATTTGAATCGACTAGTAGCGCGCCCATTGTGTTCATCATCTCTTTGAAGTTTGCCGCACTCCGTGATGTTTCTTCCGTAAGTTTTGGTTCCGTGGACTACGAGCATGCACTAAGATCTGCCAGATAGACGGCTAATGATGCATCGTTTTCTGTCACTGAACTCCTCATCTCCAGCATGCTCAGAGTCGATGAAAATACCTAATTGATGAGTCAATGGACAACCTCATAAAATGCTTAACAATCTATCCCCTCTTACGTCCCATACTTCTCACGCGACTCAGACAATTCATAAGTGTCAGTTGGATAGCGGGCGGGTATTTCTTCTAACATACTCAGGGCGAAGTCATGAATCAAAACTTTAAAAAAATTAAATTCTATTAATATAGGCAAGGAATGGACAACCACATACTCATGACATAAGGTCTATGGGGTTTGAACCGTCGACCTCTTGGTCAGTTGACCTAGACTATGACAGCTAGACGACTACACCCCTTTTGCCATGAATCAAAACTTACTAGAGCTACAAAATTTATTGGTTTGGTACTAGTAAAAATAATATATATATAATACGAAAAAGGATTCGGTGTAAACATCATATTTTTGTAAAAAATATAAACCGATGATAGCCCTTGATCTGGTCATTTGGACAGATGAGATTAAATCACGTCGTATGGATGATTTTACGGCTATAAATTATAAATCACTTTTGACGAACTATGTCGTACTTTTGATTTTTCTGCGACGAATTATAACCCACTTTTGACGGATTTTACAGTTTGCACCTGATCTTTAGTCTTTAGTCTTTACTCTATATAATATTATTCATTCACAATTCTAAAAATAGAAAATAACTATATATAACAAGAGGGCGCAGAAAAGCGATCAAATGAGGCACCAAAATTAGAATGAGGCAAGTGAGGCACGATCTGAGCCACACATCTAACCCCCCGTGCTTTGTGGGCGCGCCACGTGTCCAAATAGTAAAACCCACTACTTCGTAGTGTGAACGCAAATGACGGCTCAACTCACGTGGCTTCGCCACGTGTCACAATGAGTGGCCCAGATCGTGCCTCACGTGCCTCATTCTACCAACCCTGCCTCAACCGAGTGCTCTCCAGAGGGCGCAATCGTAACTAAATAAATTAAAAAGAACACTTGTATAATTTGTTCCATACATGCTAATAAATAAAATAAAAAGACATGATAGTAAAAAGACTTGCAAATCATTTTTATACAATTCTCATATACAACACAATGACAAACAGCCTGGTGGTTAAGGACTCACATACGATTCCTTACATCCCGGGTTCGAGTCCTGTGGACACTATTTTTCTCACAATTTGTGAGTTTTTTCCTCTTCCTTTTCCTTTCCTTCTTCCTCGTCCCGCCTCGCGCGTGGATGCTTCCTACATCCCTCGTGGATGCTTTCCTTTTCACGTCTCGCGCGTGATGCTTCCTCCATCCGTCAAGATGGACATGTCGTGTCTTACAACGTTAAAGGTGTCCAAGGTGGCCTGAGCTCCAAGTGTCGAGAATGTACCGATGGTGATTCAGGGTAGATGTGCGGATCCATGCATGGTAAAGGTGCCGAACTCGGCATGCATAGGCTTCAGAAGTGGAGAAATGTATCCTATAATTTCGGATCCGGTCAAGATGCCTTACTAGAGCTTCAGATATCAATATATATGTACTAGATGATAATGCGTCATGTGCATTGTATTATTCCTAGTTATTGTACCCATTATAAAAAAAACACAATGACAAATAGCAAATATTATAATATGTTACTTAAATAATCATCAAAACCAAAATAATATTTGAAGTTTTGGTTGACTATACAATCACACGATTTCAAAAATCAAAGACTTTCTTGATATCTAATCAAATCGGCCATCAAAAGAGGATTACAAATACTTCTTAAATGAAAATGAACTACAAAAGAAGGGCGAAGTGAGTTGGCTCACTGGTTGAGCGCTCCACCCGGGCATGAGGATCCCGGGTTCAAGTCCCTATCAGCGCATCCAAAAAAAAAAGAACAGATGCTGCAACTTTAGTGCTAAAGCACTCAATCAAAAAAAAAATGAACTACAAAAGAAAAATAAAACTCGTATTCGATCACAAAAGTCAAATTATCAGTCTATTGAAGATCAGTGAATTTTAGACAAGTTTTATTTTAACAAGCTAAATAGTACTGAGTTTCCAATTTATGCTTAGTGATTGAGGGAAAAAATCACATGAGAAGTAACAAATTTGGTGAGAAATAAGAAGTAAACAAAATTCGTAATGTAAATAAAACTTAGTGAATCAAAATTCGTAGACTTAAAGAACAAAATTTGTAATGTAAACTTGGTAAAACTTTAAAGATTAAAATTCGTAGACTTAAAAAACAAAATTTGTAACACCGGTAATTACATGGATACTAATTTACAATAATGCCCTTACGAACATATAATATAGATATTAAGATTTAAAAAATCCGAAAAATAAGGGTTGTTGGATTAAAAATTGAGTGATTGTGATTACTTCTCATTTCTCACCAAATTTGTTACTTCTCATGGGATCTCAACCCAAGTGATTGATATTAAGTTATATAAGTTCCGGTCAGTCACTGTTGGTAATTTTTGGGTTTATGAGTATGGTACATGCTTAACCCCATTATGACAACTTGTTCTAAGGAAATGAGTCAAATCGGGATAAAATTGGGCGAGAGATAGGACTCGAGGTCCGAGAGTTGCGCGCCCTAAGAACACTTTATGTGTTGGGCGCGGATGGTTAATATGTACATGAGACGTGGAAATAAAATGAACGTTGGGCGTGCGGATTCTGCAGGTTCGCCGCGCCTTGTGCATGCTTTAACTCCTCGGCGCGCCCAACCTAATGTATTCATTGGGCGCGGGCTTAAAATGTGCACAGCGACAACTGTTACATAGGCGCGACTGCTCGGGGTGGAGACGCACCCATTTCTCGTATCCGATTGTTATGCTATATATACGTGACGAATTTCTTTCAGAAATCACTGTGAAATAATCAGAAAGACTCCGCCAATCCATCTTTGATTCTTAAATCCACCTCAAACCCTAAGTCTGCTGTTATTTTACTGCTTGGAATAACAATGTATTTTAATTGGATTATCCCACTTCGAGTTTCCTGTAACGAGGCAAATTATACAAAGGTGGAAATATCGATTTCGGAAAGCGAACTTATGTGATCCAATCTGATATCCAATTGATTTAAGCACTACTACTGAAGTTTACTGCTTTAGGACGATTCATCAGAGAAAAGAAGTTGACATCAAACCCTGCTTATTACTTGTTGCTGACTACAAGAAGAAAAAGGACTAACCATCAACTACAAACGAAATCGATATTTTGATCGATGGCGAGCCTACGAGAGATGACTCATTACTTTCAAAAGCTAGATAAGTTTGAAAGCACCAATTTTCGGTGTTGGCAGAAGAAGATGCACTTTCTACTGATAAACTTGAAAGTGGTGTATGTGATGTCTACACCATGCCATGAAGTTGGAGATGATAGACCCATGGAGGTGTTCCGGAGACAAAGCAAGTGGGACAATGACGACTACATCACTAGAGGTCATATCCTCAACTGTATGTCTGATGCTCTTTTTGATAATTATCAAAACATGGAGTCTACAAAGGAACTCTGGGATTCACTTGAATCCAAGTACATGGCCGAGGATGCTTCTAGTGTCTAAGTTTCTTGTAAGTAATTTCAATAATTACAAGATGGTGGATTCCCGAACTGTAATGGAACAGTTTCATGAGATACAGCGTATCTTGGGACAGTTTGCCCAACACAAGTTGAAGTTGGACGAGCATGTCTCAGTGTCGAGTATAATCGACAAGTTATCTCCAAGTTGGAAAGACTTCAAGCGCACTTTGAAGCACAAGAACGAAGAAATGTCTCTTGTGGAACTTGCTAAAGAATTGCGAATCGAAGAGGAGCTTCGTGCACAAGAAAGTGACAAGAAAGAAGAAGTTCCAAATTTACCTAAGGTAAATATGATGGAAGCAAGTTCACAAAAGATGAACAAGAACATGGGTAAGAAGCTGCCATCAAACCCTGCTTATTGCTTGCTGCTGACTACAAGAAGAAAAAGGACTACCCGCAACTACAGTCGCTAAACTATTAGGTCACTTGGGTTTCTAACCAAAAATAACCGCATAAGGAAGTTCTCAGTCGCATAAGGTCTAATGCGACTACGGTTAGTGACATAAGAACTAGTCGCATAAAGGATGTGACATAAGGTCTGATGTGGCAGAGGAATGGACATCTGTGACATAAGATGTCTTAAGCAACATGTCATTAGTAGCCGCGTTAAGATACCAGATAGTCGGGTTAGAAAAAATAAGTCCTCTCGTGAAACATCATTATACCAAGCAGGTTTGGCGCATAGGTAATTTTTTACAATGTCTGTCGCGTTAGTACAACAAATTTACTAGTATACTCAGTCACATAAGTACATTTGTGATCATTTTCAATAATATACTCAGTCGTATAAGCTCGGTGAATGTCATTTTCATATGTCGCATAAGTTGATTTTTGTGTAGTTTTTGAGATTCGTAGTCTTATAAGATACCAATAAATATCGATATTTTTAATCTAGCACATTCAGAAACCCTTGATTTAAGAAAATAAACTTATTGATAAACTACCAGAAACTGTTGACCAACAAGTTAAAAAAGTTCAACATTAATCAGTACATTACAGGAAACACCACATCATTTGTTTCAGAAGTGAAGCCCCATCAAAGTTATTTAAAAGTCAAGTTGTGCACCCAAGTCACAGAGTATCCAAACCAAAGCTATAGCATCATCCGAGAAATTACCCTCATGTCCTGAAGCCCCTACTCCCCTTTCATCATTTCCTCTAGCGCCAATAGCCTAACCTTGAATTCAGCATCTTTTTTAGCTGCATCTTCTTTTGCCTTAATCAGCTCTTCTTGAGCGCATGATTAGATGCCCCCCGCCTCTAGGGCAAGGAAGCCTCCTAAGGTTCCCACCCACTCCGGACACTACAGTCCCTTTTTTGTCCTAGAGCTTTATAAATGATGTCTAGCTGTATATTTGTCGGGAGGGGATCAACAACCACACTGGGGCCATCTGAATCATGGTCATCCGTCAACAATTTTACTCCGGCATTCATTTGCTCCTATGTACAAGTCTAAATAAAGTCATAAAATTAAAAATAAGGTAATTAACTGAATGAATAACAGAAATGTGCTTAAATACTGTTAGAAACTTTCATCATCAAGGTAATGAAGAAATAATAGAAAGCACATGATACAAATATTGCGAACAAACACATAACAAAGAACAGAATCCATATAAATAAAATGGACTAACAACACATAACATACAACATTTTTTGAGACTTAAATAATTGGGGTGCAAGATTGAATTCACAATAATATTATTATCAAAAACCAATAAATAACACAATTTCCACAGTCCTAACACACAATATCAGTAACATATTCATATCCAACCATTTATTCATTTACACATATTGAAATTAAAAAGCATGACTTAGAAGATTACGACTAAAGGACTACTTTCAGGCTCCTGGAAATACACCTCTTCAAATGCAGCTACAAATGATGCATTATGTCCCTTTTGCAAGTGCTTCACCGTTCTGATGCTGAATGGAGTTTTACCTGAATGGTGGTTCATTATTGCGTCCATGTCTATTTTTGCCGATATCGCCTTCATAACAAAGCAAAATATTTGCAACAAAAAATAGTAAAGTTCATAAAAAGAATAAACTCGCACTCATTAAACATCACCTGCTGAACAAAGCTCCTGAAAGTGTTAGACAAGTCATTTCCACTAATTTTTCTGGTGTAAGAACTCTTGATTTCCGTGAGCCAGATAGTGAGAGGGGCAATCTGATTTCCAGTCTTTGAAGCGGCTGTTGGCGATCCTGGATATAAACTTCCATAGATAAGTGTCGTCTTTGGGCAGGAAGAAATGAGGCTGCATAAACATAAAAAATATACACCTAAGTAAGTAACTTGTCAACATAAGGAAAATGAAAAAATGTAATGCTTGTAACTAAACAACTAAAACTTACGCTTAGATAATTGGTGACTATTTTCCATTGCTTGGGGTCCGATTCGGGGTAGGTCAGGGCCAACATTGGCACTTTCTCCCTCACGCAACTCTCAATTTGATGGGTCATCATGCTCCGTATTTTGTCATTAACAGGGCCATTGGGCTCTACGGTGCACTCCACCTTTATCCTTGTCACCAATCTGTAAACCAAATCTGCTACCTTGGTGCAACAGAAAACACCGCGACGCTTTCACATTTTACCGGGCTCATCAGTGGAATCTATTACAACAAATTCACAATGACCAAAAATTAGCACATGTAATTCATCAATACCTTGATTCTTTTGTCTTATATTGAAAACACTAATCAAATCAAAGGAGAGTTCGAAAATTGGATCCCAAGACTCGCAAACTGTCCAAGGCTCACTTCAACCTAATTTCGTATCTTCTATATAGTAGACGCAACAAAAACAAAACTGTCCAAGGCTCACTTCAACCTAATTTCGCATCTTCTATATAGTAGACGCAACAAAAACAAATGAGAAGATTGTAGGAAGATGATACATTAATTACTCAGATTAATAAATATATATTATTATCTATAATTTGAAGAAGTGGAATCGGTTTTTTTTCTTTAAAAAATGTGAATATATTCTAGAATTTTTTCGGGCCAGTGCAGTCTGAACTAAGGTCAATTACGACTTCAAGGTAGGCCTTATCATTTGCCCCAAGGCTAAAATGAGCCTTAGAGCTGTCCGAATTTGGCCCTAACCCTAGCCCTACGTAGACTCTATTATGCCTGAAAGGCTTAGGATCGGGCTAAGACTTCGATTATTAGGCCGTTCCGAAATACGAGTCCGATTTAAAATTACATATTCATTGATTTAAGAACATTCGTGACATAAAAAGAAAGTATTTTTCATATCCATCATATCCCACACGCCCATACTAGTTGCATTTGCATTTGCATTTAAAAAGTTATAATTAAAACTAAAGAATTTACAAAAACATTTAATTCAAGCATGACTATCTCAACGGCGGTTCAACGACACTAAGAATAGTGCAATTGATGTGGAATGATAAATGGTTATGTCAAGTGTTGTTGAATTTTTATTAAGAAATCTACATATTCGTAACAAAATTTGTTTATTAATTAGTCATCCATTTATGACCGAAATTAGCCCGAGTCGGGCCCTAGCCCAAGAAGTCCTATAAAATGAAGCGCCGATAACAACTTTAGGGCTGATGAATTTTCTCAGGGCCTGACCTGACCCGCCGGCCTTAATGTACAAATGACTAGACCAGGGCTTAGCAAAAGCCCTGCCCGACCAGATAGGACTAAAGCTTACCCAACCCGACCATTTACCGACCCCTACTTCAAGGCTCTAGCCCGCCGACCTAAAAAACTAGACTTTAAAAGATGAGACATAGAATCAGGCCGAATTTTGAGCCAATCGATCGTTGGACTGGTCTAAAACTTTCAGACATGTAGAGCCATTTGGTCAACATGATAATTGATCGGTCACCTCATTTGTAAAGTGGCATGCATTTCATTTTCACCCGTCGTCTATGCTTTTTTCCATGTCTTCTTCATCTTTATAAATTGTTTTGGAAAGACCATCTTTATAATTTAAATAATAATAAAAAAGACGTTTTCATGAAATAATCATAATTTAATATACGTACATCCATCTCACTTATATTTTACTGACAGTACGTTACTAGTTAGTGACATTGACACAATAAGAATAAAAGAACACTAAATGATTTTACCTTTATCTAGATCAATGTCAAAATTCATCTATCATGACGAAGCTTCCAATTTGACGAAGCCATAGGGTTTGTATACGATATTCATGACGCAAACAACAGTCTTACTAGGTTGGGTAGGTTTTTGACGTAACTACAAATTAATTACTGATAACAACATAAGATATCTCGAAAACAACTTGCATGATTTACTTTTTTAAATAATTCAAGTCGCATTAATAAATCCAAAATGTCATACGTACGTTATTACCTCTTCCATAACTGTATATATTAAGCCTATATATACTGTCAGACATTTTTGTCTTCAACACTAGACTACTCCGAAAATGTTCCTTATTCATGTCAAAATCGATTTAATGGCATCCAATTGAAACCGGCCAAAGATCCATCAACTTTCATTGTACTATCAATGGTTAACAAATAAATTTATAAAATATTTTTCTCTGAATTATAAGGGATTGATACTTTTTCTATACCAAATTTTGCATTATTCGTGTTCATGGTGGTCCTCGCTTGAAGGGAGACCAAAAGATTTTGCTCGTTGGATCCACTTGAAGTTATTAATTGCTCGTGTTATTCTTGACATTTTCCTTCTTTTTGTATATTAAAGAATTTACATTTATGGTAGTACGCTAGTGTTCTTATTATATCATCAAAAAAAAAAAGAATTCAAGGTTCAATAAATAAATTGACAATGAAACACTGATAGATATGGATATCATTGCAAAAACTATCGAATTATTCGACAATCCAATTTGCTCTGAATAGTTATCAGAGAAACCATCGAATAAATTAATTATTCGGTGATAAATTTTCTGTCGCATAAAAGACCATCGAATAAATTATATGCGGCAATAACCCTTGCATAATCGGTGGATACATCGGATAATCTTCTGACGGAAGCTTCTGAATGAAAAAAAAGTCTTGGAGATAATTGTAGAAAAAAGTCAATCTGCTTATATCTAAGTTTTGCGATAATTATTCGACGGATAAAATGTTGGGGTTTCTACGGCAATTATTTGACGGCATTAATACGACATGTTTTGATGGTTAACAGACAGTGTCGGAAACAAGATATATGCTGGTCATGCAACGGTTTTAAAAAATAAATAGTAAATAATATAAAATTTTGAAAATTTTATATTTTTAAATGATTAATTTGGAAATGAATTGAGAGATTATTTTGTTCATCTTTAGTGTGTCCAACTCTGTTGTCATTTGCTTAAGAAAAAAAAAAAAAAAAACTCATGTTGTCATTTTATGTCTCCATCTTTACTCTTGTTTATTTGTATTAAAGTCATGTCTTTTCTCTTTCATTATGTAAACCTACAAACAGAGGTAGTTGTCAAGAAGACAATGATAATAATAAAAGAAATATAATTCTCCCGATTTCTCTTTTCTTATTTTTTTTTTTGAAATAGATTTCTCTTTTCTTATTTATGATGTGATGATGATGGTAACAGAGGTAGGTCATAGAGTCGAGTTCGAAAAAAATCTCAAAACAACTTAAATTTGTAAAAAATCAGTTTCTTTTACGTTAAATGTGTAACCGTGAATTTTATATCATTTGACATGCTTAATTTTACATCATAACAACTTATATTTTTTATTTCATTTTGAGTTTAACTTATGTCAAATATATCATATATAGTGTTGCAATGCCAAATCCCACAAAGCTCGAGTTCACTGCTCTTGACGATTAAATCAATAGTAATTTTGCTTGGATTCTTGAAATTTAAATTGAGTTAGTTTCATGTAGTGGATCTTTTAGATGCCATAAAAAAAGGATAAAAGACATGAACAAAATAAGACAAAAACCTTGATATTCCTTCCTCATCATATTGACGAGGATTGAAAAATGAATATTTGCTACTTCAAGTTTACTCAATCCCTTGGAAAAAATATAAACGAAAGTTATGATTATCAAAAAAAAAATGACGATACTTACGTTGGGTTATGGAGCCTGATTAGATTATTGGGCTGGTCCAGTTTAGGAAGTCCATAATTTTGGCAGTGAGGTTTAGAGTTTCTGTTTCCTAATTAGATAATTAGGGTTTAGATGGTTACCTTATTTATACACAACTGAATTATTGCAATTGCATCCAACATCACAGTGAAGAAAACTCTGGCTTGGTAATGCCCCCAGACGTAGTCACGGTGTAGTGACGAACTGGGTATCAAAGTTTGGTATCCTCGCATCGTTCCTTTTGTTTTTCTCTCGTCATCACTGCTTGTGCGATCCTAACAACTGGTATCAAGAGCTTGGGTTCTAGCAGTCATGTTGAGAGATGGAAAACATCCATTGGAGAAATTCGATGGATCGGATTTGGGGTCATGGAAGATGCAGATTGAGGATTACCTATATGGTAGTGAGTGACACCTACCTGATCACGACAAGAGACCAGATGAGGGTATGAAGGACGTCGTGTGGGAGCTGTTGGACAGGAAGGCGATGAGCGCAGTTCGTTTATCGTTGTCTAGAGACGAAGCATACTACACGGTCGAGGCAAAGGAGATGTTGGATCCGCGGACTGCGTTAAAGAAGAATTTACTATCAGTTAGGCAGCTAGACGAAGATGGTTATGGTGTAACGTTTAGCTGCAGGAACTGGAGGATATCAAATGCAGCTAGGGTCATAGCTCAAGCGAAGAAGAATTTGCTATCAGTTGGGCAGCATGATGAAGACGAAGACGGGTTTGATGTAACCTTCAGCTGCAGGAATTGGAAGATAGCAAAGGGAGCTAGGTTGATAGCTAAATGAAAGAAGTAAGGAACGTTGTACAAGGTGAGGAACGTTCTGAACGGCATCGCTGGTTCAGGTGGGAACGTTGATGCGGATTTGTGGCACTTTCGTTGTGGTCACATGAATCAAAAAGTTTCGCAGGGTAGCAAAATTTTGAAGAGGAAGAAGTTGAAGTTGTGCATTGCTTCGACGGGCTCAAGACGTGAGCTGAAGGCTTGGCACTACTGTCTGCATGAGTTGTTCAGGACGAAGACAATTACGTTTGGAATCAGTCTCCACGTGGGAGATTGTTGGGTTATGGAGCCTGATTAGATTGTTGGGCTGGTCCAGTTTAGGGTTTCTATTTCCTAATTAGATAATTAGGGTTTAGATCATTACCCTATTTATACCCAACTTGATTATTGTAAATGCATCCAACATCACAGTGAAGAAACCCTGGCTTGGTAGTGCCCTCAGACGTAGTCGGTGTAGTGACGAACTGTGTTTCAAAGGTTGGTGTCCTCGCATCGTTTATTTGTTTTTCTCTCGTCATCACTGCTTGCGCGATCCTAACAACTTCCTCAAGCGCGCTTTGACTGGCTGCACTTGTGTTTATAAGATTCTAAAAATGCATGCGATTATAATTCCACATTGTTTAGAATACTTCTCAATTGAAGTTACACGGTGAAATTTATCATGACAAAGATAACTTGGAAAAGGCCTTTCCTACATTTCATGCCTTGAATATTTTCTTACAGCGCCTATACCAGTGTTATTAAAACCGGACCGGTCATCGAACCGGTCAAGTCACTGGGTTGATGGGTCAGTGGTTCAACCGGGTCGAACCGGTTTGACCCGCATGAATTAAAAATAATAAAATAATATATTTATATATATATATATATATATCATATATGTATATATTTTTTTACCTATTTTGTAACCTAATAAAATTTAACCCGTATACAATACTATAACGTATAACCATAACAAATTTAGAATTCGAATATCACACATTAATAAGAAAATAACAAAACAACAATTGCGATTTTAGTCTTAAGTCACAAATCGCAATAACATTGAAAAGTTATGCCAAAAGATAAAAGTTTAAAAAGGAAAATAGACATGGTCGTGAACTTCATTTAAGGTTACAACTAATATCCACACTGTACCATCAGTCCATTCCCATAGCACAAAACTAATGTACATAGTAATGAGTGGTCATTGCCTGTGGAAACCGTTAGCAGCTGCTGAGAGGGGTGGGGAGTTGGAATGTCAGATGGTCAATCCTTTGCAGACTACTTGTCAATCCCTTGTAGATTATTCGGGAACACTAACCTCTTGATCAACCTTCCAGTAGTTCGTGTCATTGAATTCTTCATTGCCCACATCATTTTCGACAGGGCTTTGCCTATCTAGTGTGTTAGGCAAGGCGATCCTCTTCAGAGCTCCAGCTTCTCCGACTATTCCCTCTTTCAAGGCTCTTTCCATTGCCATCTCCGTGCCTTCCACTTCCACACCTACAAATTCAACATCCTCTTCAAACACAGATGGGACAGCAGTAACCCCTTGACTACTACCTGGACCTGGGACTGGATCACAAGAGTCATCAAGGCATGTAGGTTGTTGTTTGACCGACAGAGATGCAAGCTCAGATTCCATTTCCTTGGGCTCAGCGAAGACTACAGCAACGGAAGTAACAAAAGGATCCATGCTTGACCCATCAACCTGTGATTCACCCCATTCTGCCCAATCTGAAACTAATCCATCTTCAGACAACTTCTGTGTGTCAGGGACATTATAATAGGATTTGAATGATCAACATTATAACCAATCTAAGATGGAATGCGAAAACTCATTGCGATCTCAGCACTTAAAACAGAACAAAGTGATGAGATCATGTCATCAGATGCCTACATACTAACATAAACCAAACGGACTTCATCCCACATTCAACTCTCAAACGCTCATAAATTAAAATTGACCTACAAGGCTAGAACCAAGAACGAAAGCAGAAAATAAAGATTTCACCGAAATGGATTTACACGCTGATTCAACCAGGTTCAAAATTAACATAAATAAACCTGAACTGATATACAAATTCGAAGCTGAACTTCAAATAGGAGATTAAGGTTCAAATCAGAGTTACCGAATCCAGCGATAAAGAGTGAGGCTGCGACTGCAAGTTTCCGACGATTTCAACAGAGAAATCAGTGCGACTGCTCAGAGCCAGACCTCGCCGCTCGCCGACTGTGTTTCGCTTTCGTGAAATTGGAATTAGTCAATTAGGGGTTAGGGCGCCGATGCGTTTCTGAGACTTCGGTTTGTTTGTTTTTTTTAATTCAAAGTTTCTTTTTTAACAATCAAACGGCTGTGTTTCGAGAATTTAACATCAACCCGGTTGACCCGGCCGGGTCACGGTTCAATCGGAAACCGGCGGTTCAACCGGTTATTGGCCGGGTTAATGACATTTCCGATCCGATTTGAGAATCGGACCGGTCTGGTGACCGGTTTCCGGTCTAACCAGTCGAACCGGCCGGTCCGATCCGGTTTTAATAACACTGGCCTATACATTGAATGAGGTTATATAAAACATTTTAAGCTTATTACATGACTGTTGGTTGTTGAACAAATAATGAACTATTGATGAAACGTCATCACTCTCGCCCAACTAGGTCAACACTCTTTCCTAAGCCGAGTGTTATAATAAGTAAAACTACGTGCATAATGTGACAGCCGTAATTTTTTTAAATTAAAATAGCAATAATAAGTACATAGTTATGAATAAATTTTGGGGTTAGCCCATATTCCTTGATTAAGTTAGAAATGCCCGAATTAAGAAATAAGGTACGTTATTTATATTGTGTTTTCTTCCTGCGAAACCCTAATTATCAACTACTCATCATACAAATAAGAGAGCGCGAAGTAGAAGAAAGCCCTAATCGAGAGAATTCAGATTTTCAAAGGTAAGGTTACCGCATTACGTGTGATTCAATTCATGTATGAAAGATGACGGAATAAGTGGAAACAATTTAGGACGTTTGAATTAGTAGAAATCAGCGTTGAAGGATCACCGAGTGCAGAAAACTCCGACTTATTGTTAAAAGGTACGCAAGCCTTCATCCAATAAACTTCTGTTGAATTTAACAATATCGACTAAGGGCCTGTCCATTTGAACTGAAACTTAACTGATCTTAATTGATCTTAACTGATATTAACTTATATTACCTGATATTAACTTATATTAACTTAACTGAAACTTATATTGACTGATATTAACTTATCATCATCATCATCATCATCATCATCATCATCATCATCATCATCATCATCATCATCATCATCATCATCATCATCATCATCATCATCATCATCATCATCATCATCGTCATCATCATCATCGTCATTATATCATCATACCATCATCATCATATCACCATCATCATCATCACACCATCATCATACCATCATCATCAACATGCCATCATCATCATACCATCATCATCATGCAATCATCATCATCATGCAATCATCATCATCATACCATCATCATCATCATCATACCATTATGATGGTATGATGATGATGATGAATAGTAATATTATGATGATGAATAGTAATATGATGATGATGAATAGTAATATACTGATGATGATGATGGTTGTGATGATGGTGATGAATAGTATGATGATGATGAATAGTAATATGATGATGATGATGGTATGATGATGATGATATGCTATGCTGATGGTATGATGATGATATGATGATGATGGTATGGTATGATATGATGATGATGGTGGTGGTATGATGGTATGATGATGATGATATGATGATGATGGTATGATGATGATGGTATGTTGAAAGTAACTTATCTTATCTTAACTTAACTGAAATTTATATTAACTTACATTGACTGAAGTAACTTATATTAACTGAAATTAACTTGTATTAACATATATTGACTGAAAGTAACTTATCTTATCTTAACCGTTAAAAATATAAGTTCAAATGGACAGGGCCTAAACTTGGGATTGCCGTAATTCAGATTTGAAGAGTCTGACTGGTTGTTTCATAATTTCATGTCATTCTAATCAAAATGATATTTCATAAGATATAGAATAAGAAATCTAGTTCAATCCGAGTAATTAGTTATGGATTTTGAAAGTTTATAATTTGAATCTGTAAGTAAGGATTTTGGCAACACTGCTGGCGTACATTAAAGAATATTTCTCTGAGATTCTGGTATTTGAATTGGATGGTTCTTATTTTTCTCGTATTCTAAACAAAATAAGATTTCTAACGGCATAAGATACGTAATCAGATCCTTCAGGATAAAAGAAAATGATTTTAGAAGTATGTTCTGTAATCTGATAATTCTACAGTAATCTGGTGTTATGGTAGTGGATCGACTGAATTGGAAAGTCTGTAATTTATGTTTCTGGAGTTCGAATTAAGTAATTCTTGAGCCTATTTTGTTTAGATTGAAAAGATCTTTCTAATTAGGTAAGGATTAGAAATTTATTAGTTTTTGGAATAGTTATTAAACCCGGACCGACCCGGCTGATTGAACCGGTTCAACCATGATCCGGCCACCTAACCGGTTCGGTTTTATCATTGGACCGGATTTGCATTTGACCCAGTGAAAATTCGGTTTAACCGACCGGATTTGACTAACCTGGTAATCCGACCGGTTCAACCGGGTCTAAATTTTTTTTTAAGTGGGTGGGACTTGAACTCAAGACTCTTGTTAAGTTATTTCTCTTCCATTCCACTGTATTAAAAATCGTTTATGCTTTGTAGTTTTTTTAATTATTTATATTCATTTATCAAACTTAATTTATGTTTATCTATTTAAATAAAAATTCAATTAGTCTAAAACTAAATTTCATCAGGATCGTATAATACAACTTGAGAAATCTCTAAAACCCTATTTTAAGCACGACTTCGATTATATATCAAATAAAATTTTGAAATTTTGGAATAACATGATCATATTGAGCCAAAAACTTTGAAATACAATTATTCGCCATGTTTGGATTATTTAAGTAATATATTATCAAATAGCTTTAACTATAAATTTAGATGTGCTCTCTGTATATATTTAAACATATCAATTTTAAAATCTTATAGGATCAAATAAAAATCACATATAAATATATAAACTATAAACCAACAAAGAATTCGACATGTGACACTCTCGACCAATCATAAGTCGGGGCGCTTTTTGTAAAAATAAATAAATTAAAACGGACTTATTTAAAAATACATAACATATGCGATGTTATAAACGTCCTAAAAATTATCCAGACTTAACAGATGCATAAGTTAAGTCTGATCATTACCATTTTAAGTCCGGACATTATCAATTTAAGTATGATCATTTTAAGTATGATCATTTTAAGTCTGATCATTCACTACCTTAAATGACAAGTTGTTGATAACTGAATTATTATTCATAAAAATACAACACAAACAATTTGAAAAGAGAGATTTAGGTGTACACTCTGTGTTTCTCATGTTGTGTAAGAAGGTTGTGACGCGCGTCGTCTGACGCGTCAAATTTAATATTTACAATTCCCTGCAAGAAACTAGTAAAGCGGCAAGCAGAGGTCGAACCCAAGGGAGCTGGTGTTGTTGAAGTTGTATCTAAAAACAATAAAGAAAGGGGGTTTGTGAGCAAGTGTAGTAAAAAGCACAGGAGAAAAGAATAACGAAGAATTCAATAAGAGAAAGCATTCAGTCTAGGGTTTCTATTGTGACTCGTTTATCATCAGCTGCTAATGTTAAAACTTAATGTTTCTAAGTGTGGTTACTCCGTTTCAGGTTATAACCTAAAGTACGTCATTGCAAGCAATACACCACAATCTACTCCGTTTCAGGTTATAGACTTCTAGTTCTAGTAAACCTAATAATCCGTTTCAGGCAATATTAGGTTAAGTGCAACTACTTGTTCTTACGGTTTAGTCTCAAACAAGCAGCAAATATGAGGGCTGAATTGTTCGGCTAAGTTTTGCCATTGCAAGCAACCGCTTAGCTTCACAATTCAGTCCGGGATAAATTAGCACAAGAACTAGTAGAACATAAAATAGCATTAAGTGAAAAGACTCAAAACATTCGTCACAATATACAAACCCTAAACTGAATTAAAAGTTTAGCTACACATAATCATGAAAAGACGCATAATTAAAAGTAGGAAAATCTCTTCTCTTCGTCGAAAGCTTCGTCTCCTCTCCAGAGCCGTCTCCTCTTCGTAGAATAATTGGTGATGAAAACCCTAGCCCAAGCTTCTTATTTATAGCAAAACTGTATTCCCAAATCTGGTTTTGGGTTGAATTATCACTTGGGTTTCTAAATCTATTTTTGGGCTAGAATAATGAACTTTCGGGCTGCTGATGTCATCAAACGGACTGCTGACGTCATCATCTCGTCGACTGGGTGCGTTCGGAAGCAACGTTATCGGCGCGTTCGGAAGCAACATTAGCGTTAACGCTAATGTCTCTTGCCGACGCGATATGCACTGAGTCCCGATTTCGGCTCCTGATTTGACCATCTAAACGACCTCGGATGCTCTCGGTGTGAACTTGAGAGTTGTAGGGAATGGAGTTAGCTACGCAACGGCATATGACTCGTATTTTTCTGATCAGCGGTTCATTCCCAGCACTCCGTCGACTGTCCAAAGGTCTAATCTGAAACTGTGATATTTTTGGCATGAAAAGCCATCTTTTATGTGCGTTTCTTCCTAGAGCTTCCGAAACACCTGAAATGCAAAACAACACTAAAAAGTAACTGTTCGCATAATAATGTATCGAAATAGATGAGATAAGTTGACTCGACGAGTCGTATAAATACGACTCATCAAACCACCCCACACTTAAACTTGTTCGTCCCGAACAAGAAATAAGTCATAGAAGGAAAAATAAATGCAACACCACAATTTCTTCGACGTCATAGATAATGCTACATGAATATGAGTTGCTAGTCTAGACTCGTGATGAGTCGTATTTATACGACTCGTCCAGCCAACTAATCCCGTTTATTTCGACACTTTCGTATGCGAAACAATTGCTTTTTGGTATGGTTTTGCATCTCAGGTCTTTCGGAAGCTCTAGGAAGAAACGCGCATAAAACACGGCATTTTATGCCAAAAACATCACAGTTTCAGATTAGACCTTTGGACGCTCGACGGAGTGCTGGGAATGGACCGCTGATCAGAAAATTACGAGCCACATGCCATTGCAAAGGTGACTCAATTCCCTACAACTCTCTAGTTCACACCGAGAGCAGCCGAGATAGTTTGGATGGTCGAAACGAGAGTTGAAGTGAAGATAGACAATCTGGCCGAGAGTTCCACATGCACTTTACACTTTAGGTGCACGCCGAGTCAAGCCGAGCCAAGCCGAGCCTAAGGCAATACGTGTTGGCCGAGTTAACTTGCAAGCTAAGTTTACTTGCAAGCCAAGCAAAAGCCAAGATTTGGACATATTTCCTAATTCGTTTTTGGACTTGTTCCAAATCCGGACTTGGAAGCCCTAGGACTTTTTCTATAAATAAGACCTCTCCACAAGGCCAATAATCATCCTCAAACGTGGAGAGCTCATCTCTCTACAAATCCTACAATCATCGAGCAGATCCATCAATCCCATCAGCTCATTCTCCATCTAAACGGATCCAGAGCTTCTCTCTCATCATTCCGGACGTGACTCTAAACCTTCGACGAGAGAAGAATTCCTCTACTTTCTTTTACATTGTTTTTGTTATTTTCCATGGACATGAGTAGCTAAATCCTTCATTCGGGCTAGGGTTTACATATTGTGACGATTGTTTTGAGACTTCATTCTTAATGCTATTTTATGTTTTACTAGTTCTTGCCTCATCACATGAATTAACTTGTTAGATTAAGTGGAAGCTTTGTCGCAAAGCTTAATTTAGCAATTAATTCTTACTGTTAATATCTACTGGATACTTTGTCGTAATGGTAGATCTTAACACCTAGGCTAAATAACACCTTTGTCGGGTTATTAGGTTTAGGGAAGAACTAGAAGTCTAGCACCTTTGTCGGGCTAGGTTGTGACGTATCACCTTTGTCGGGATACTTAGGGAGTCACTTTTGTCGGGACAACCACACTTAGAAACATAAAATTAAATCATTAGCAGTCAATGATAAACAAGTCACAATAGAAACCCTAGACCGTATACTTTCTCTGATTGAATTACCTTCCTTTTAGTTTCTCTTGCACCTTTAACAAACTGCTCACACAAACCCCAATTAATTTGTTCACAGGACAACAAGTAACCTCACCAGCTCTCTAGGGTTCGACCCCTACTTGCCGCTTCACTAGCTCATAGTAGGGAAAAATATAAATATAAATTTGAGAGGTCTGACGACGCCTATCAAATTTTGGCGCCGTTGCCGGGGAGCTGCGCTTCGGTGAAGTTGTTTCTTATTTTCTGTTTTTTTTAATTTATTTATTCTTTGTGCTTGCTACTTGTTGCACCATGTCTCATGCAGAGAGCCACTTCGGTGACAACATAGACGAAAATGAGGTCAACCAAGACATTCCACCACCAAGGCAGCCGCTTCCTCCGTAGCAACCACCGCCGCTGCAACCGCCTCCTCTGCCGCTACCGCCACAACAGCTCATCAGGGAAGAGTACCAAGGAGAGAACTACTACCGAGAGCCCACCATGGGGGAGCTGTGTGCACCGAACTTCCGGAATCAGCCGTGGTGCATCTACGAAGGACCAGAGCTTGAAGGAATAGTCATTAACTCGGCAGTCGTGCACCATCTGCCCAAGTTCTCGGGACGCCAGGGAGAGTCAGCCACAACACATCTTCAACGATACCACGACATCTGCCAAAATCTCAGGCCATACGGAGTCGAAGTGGAGGACTTCAAGCTGAAGGCCTTCTACTTTTCACTTATAGATGCTGCTAACAATTGGTTCTTATCCTTGCCCTCAGGTAGCATTCAGACATGGGACCAGATGCTAAAGAAGTTCCTAAACAAGTCTACCTAGCGGGCAAAGCAATGCAGATCCGTAGGCAGCTGCAAGATCTCAGACAAGGGCCGAATGAGACGATGTACGATTATCTGGAGAAGTTCCATGCCCTAGAACAGAGTTGCTGCAATCTTGGACTGCCCGAGAAGCTAATCGTGGAATACATGCTAGATGGATTGAGGCAACTCGACAGGAGCCTACTGGACGCCGCGGCTGGAGGAACCATCATGAATCTGTCCCCAGCCGATGTGCGAAGGAAGATCACAGAAGTGGCCGAGAATGCGAGGTTCCGAGACGAGTCCAACAAAGAAGAAGAATTCAGCCGAACCAGAAACGTCTCAAGGGCCGAGCCTCCATCAAACGCAATGGCCGAAGAGCTAAAACAAATAAAGGAGATGATGATTCAGATGATGAGGAGGCAGCCGGTCCGAGCAAAGCCATGCGAGTTTTGTGGTTCATTAGACCACAAAACGGATACTTGTCCGACCATAGTAGAAGAAGACCAAGGCGAGGTCAATGCAGTGGACGGGTACCAAGGCTACAACAACCGGGCCGGATCAAATCGGCAATATGGACAGGCCACAACCGGACAAGGGTCGAACGGGCAGAATTGGAGGACTGACAACCAGCACAACCATGCCCCGAGGGAACAAGCGCAACATGCCTCATCCCAACCGGCCCAGCAGCAGTACTACCGTCCACCATACCGCCAACAGCAAGGAGGACAGAACGGGCCGAGCCAATATCAACAAAGAGGACCAAACCACAACCAGGCTGGCCCGAGCCAACAAGGTCCGAGCAAGTCCTTAGAGGACATCGTGAAAGAGCTGGCAGCTAGCACCCGGCAGTTGGCCACGACCGTGCACCAGAACCGGGTCAAGGCCGAGGGAACTTTAACCGAGCTGTCTAAACAGATGTCCAACTTGGCCCAGACCGTTTCCGAGCTGAAGAGAGATCCGGGGAGGCTGCCGTGCCAGACAGTGCCTACTCCGAGAGGGAATGTCAGCATGATGGAAGTAGTGGACGTGGACGCGGCACTTAAGGAGTCCGCATATTGGGTGAACAAGATGCTCGCGATAGACAACACGGAGGCAAGAGACAGCGAAGAAGAGCCTAGCTCAGATTCCACCGGGCGTACAGAAAACACTAGCAGGCCGCCAACGTCTGAAGAGGATGCGCTTGGAACGCCCAGGTCCGGCCCGGTCCTCGCGGCCGAGAGTTCCTTCACTAATGTTCCTTCGTGTTCCATGCAGGTAATAGCTCCTAAAAGCCATATGATTGATAGGGATGAGCTAGGAGGCAGATTGGAAGAGAGGCATGAGCAGAACGACCCAATGATGGCGCGCCCAGTTGCAGCGAGTCACGAGGCACCGCTTGAAAAGAGTAAGGACCCAGGTGCCTTCACAGTCACCTGTGGTGTCGGTGAGAGTCAGATACATCACTGTTTAATTGATTTGGGTGCTGCTGTTAATGCCATGCCATATTCTTTATATTGTTCGCTTAAATTGGGACCAATGAAGCCTCCTAAGTTGCTGATTGAGTTAGGGGATAAACTTGTATTCGCCCGGTTGGTTTGCTAGAGGATCTAACCCTATATGTAGGAGACCTTGTTGTTCCCGCAGATTTCTATGTCTTGCAGATGGGAGATGCTAGAAACGATGATCCTCCAGCACTTATCTTGGGGCGGCCATTCCTCTTCGCCACCAAGACCAAGATCGACATGGGCTCAGCCTTATTGTCACTTGCGTTTGGTGGCAGAACATCAGACTTCCACATCTATGAGGATGATGACCGTCCATGCGCGCAGAAACTACCGGACATAGTGCACACGCCATATCTTGGTGCCATGCCTCTGAACCTACCAGATGAGACCACGCATGCAACTAGGCCAGTAGCTATGACCAAGGTGTCCTCGCCATCTCGGGAGGATGTGAAGGCGAACCCGCCTGATCGATGGAGAGCAGAACCGAGCACACCGCCATATGAGCGCTTTGGGCAGAATGAAGGAATTACTGAGGCGAAGTTTGACCTCACATGCCCATGGGATCCTAACTTGTGATCCCTAAAGAGGTACCGTCGAGCCAACGACGTAAAACAAAGGCGCTCGCAGGGAGGCAGCCCGGCAAAAGTTTTGTTTCTCAGTCTTTATTTTATTTTATTTCGTTTTCCATTTATGTGAGTCTTGAGTCATGTTCCTCACATTGTCTTCTGGGAAAGGAGATGCTTTTTATGCAGGAAACATGCACCTCAGGGTGGAGCGCGCCGAGCCAGCACAGAGCGGGCCTGACTTAAGGCCCCGCGGGCGCAAAATCTGGGCATGGAAGAAATCCTCGAGCCAACCTGGCCAAATGGAGATTCTGACTCGGCCATTATTATTAAAATGACCAATTTATCGAGACATGTGAAGAATCCCATAGTGTCCTGGCAAAGTCGTCCGGAGGCCCAACCGCTGTGCGCACCGAATGGGCACACTGCCAGAATCCTCGACCCAAGTTCATTATCTAGAAATTCTGGCTCGACAGAAGTGTTTAGAATGACAAATAACTTTGGAAGAGCGATTCACATTATGCTACCACACGAGGGAAGTGCCTGTTCACTTTTTACTCTCTTCCTGTTTTCCCTCCGTTTGTTTGCTTGCATAGTTGTGTCTTTGAATTTAAGTCGTGCCGTGAGGACACGGCTTTGTTCAAAAGTGTGGGGTGGGAGAGTCAGTTTGTTGTGTCAGCACGTTTATTTCTTGCACCTGCATAGAGTCAGCACGTTTCCCTTAAAATTTTAAATTTTTTGTACAAGTTCCTCTCTATTTCCTTGATGTGCGGTATTGAATTTTGATGATGTGAAATAGATAGAGACGATTACATACGCTTCTCTTGTGAAATTTGAAATTTGCGATTACATGTGAACTTAACCCTTTACGTGTCTTTGAGTTGAGATAAACAGGGATGTGGAGTTGATAGAAACGTCCTAGAGAGACTTGACAAAGCATTCAAAGGACCGGATTTCAAGTTATATGGTTATATGGATTTCGTGGAGGCTAGCACTTCGAGACGACATGGTCCAGAGTTGACTCCGCCACTGCAGCGTCTATGTAGGAAGGCGGGACGGGAAAACAGACCGTCCTATCTGTAGTCCGAAGTAACCGCGAAAATAGATGAGCGACCCTCAGCTTGACTCGCGTCAAAAAGGACGAGGATGAGAAAGAGCGGGGAGGTATGTCCATATGCTTGCGGGCGATGATTTGACCTTCCTCAAAAGAAAAGGAAAGAAGGACAAGCAATTCACAATAAGGAGCAAAGCTCAAGAAAAATCAGTCAATTGTGAAAGTTCTACACGCAACAAAAAGTGAAGTACATCAATGTTTCATCAAGAGCCAAAGGCCAAAGAAATCACTATAAAAGCTGTCCAACAAAAGAAGAAAGAAAAACTCGGAAAACCTTGAAGCTCGAACAAATCACGTGCGAGAAAAAGCAATGAAGTATAACCATATAGCGAGAATTCGGAACCGCGAGTGCAGATCACGGGTCTAAAGAGGACTATCTCCCATTCATCCGAATTGGTTTGCATCTCGGATCAAAGGTAACACGTATCAGTTACTTCCATGTTTAAGCACAATACTTTTAGTAACGATTGAGATATGCATAGAAAGGCGAAGTCTAGACTAGCAACACATATTCATGTAGCAATATCTAGGATGCCGAAGAATTGTGATGTTGCAGTTTCGTTCCTCTTACGACCTAGTCCTTGTTCGGGACGAACAAGTTTAAGTGTGGGGTGGTTTGATGAGTCGTATTTATACGACTCGTCCAGCCAACTAATCCCGTTTATTTCGACACTTTCGTATGCGAAACAATTGCTTTTTGGTATGGTTTTGCATCTCAGGTCTTTCGGAAGCTCTAGGAAGAAACGCGCATAAAACACGGCATTTTATGCCAAAAACATCACAGTTTCAGATTAGACATTTGGATGCTCGACGGAGTGCTGGGAATGGACCGCTGATCGAAAAAATACGAGCCACATGCCATTGGAAAGGTGACTCAATTCCCTACAACTCTCTAGTTCACACCGAGAGCAGCCGAGATCGTTTGGATGGTCGAAACGAGAGCTGAAGTGAAGACAGACAATCTGGCCGAGAGTTCCACATGCACTTTACACTTTAAGTGCACGCCGAGTCAAGCCGAGCCAAGCCGAGCCTAAGGCAATACGTGTTGGCCGAGTTAACTTGCAAGCTAAGTTTACTTGCAAGCCAAGCAAAAGCCAAGATTTGGATCTTTTTCCTAATTCGTTTTTGGACTTGTTCCAAATCCGGACTTGGAAGCCCTAGGACTTTTGCTATAAATAAGACCTCTCCTCAAGGTCAATAATCATCCTCAAACGTGGAGAGCTCATCTCTCTACAAATCCTACAATCATCGAGCAGATCCATCAATCCCATCAGCTCATTCTCCATCTACACGGATCCAGAGCTTCTCTCTCATCATTCCGGACGTGACTCTAAACCTTCGACGAGAGAAGAATTCCTCTACTTTTTTACATTGTTTTTGTTATTTTCCATGGACATGAGTAGCTAAATCCTTCATTCGGGCTAGGGTTTATAGATTGTGCCGATCGTTTTGAGACTTCATTCTTAATGCTATTTTATGTTTTGCTAGTTCTTGCCTGATGAGTCGTATTTATACGACTCGTCGAGTCAACTAAACCCGTTTATTTCGACACTTTTATATGCGAGCAATTACTTTTTAGTATGGTTTTGCATTTCAGGTGTTTCGGAAGTTCAAGGAGGAAACGCGCATAAAAGACGGCATTTTATACCAAAAACATCGCAATGGCAGATCAGACCTTTAGACTCGACGGAGTGCTGGGAATAGACCGCTGATCAGAAAAATACGAGCCACATGCCATTGCAAAGGTGCCTCAATTCTCTACAACTCTCTAGTTCACACCGAGAGCATCCGAGGTCATATAGAAGGTCAAATCCAGAGTTGAAGTCAGAACAGGCGTGCAGAAAGAGAATCAGACTCAGTGTGGATCGCGTTCGAAGAAGACATTATCGATAACGTTAACGTAAGGTACGAACGCGAAAATTAACGTCTCTTCCGAACACGTTGATGACGTCATCATCGCGTTCGGAAGAGACGTTAATTTTCGCGTTCGTACCTTACGTTAACGTTATCGATAATGTCTTCTTCGAACGCGATCCACACTGAGTCTGATTCTCTTTCTGCACGCCTGTTCTGACTTCAACTCTGGATTTGACCTTCTATATGACCTCGGATGCTCTCGGTGTGAACTAGAGAGTTGTAGAGAATTGAGGCACCTTTGCAATGGCATGTGGCTCGTATTTTTCTGATCAGCGGTCTATTCCCAGCACTCCGTCGACTGTCTAAAGGTCTGATCTGCCATTGCGATGTTTTTGGTATAAAATGCCGTCTTTTATGCGCGTTTCCTCCTTGAACTTCCGAAACACCTGAAATGCAAAACTATACTAAAAAGTAATTGCTCGCATATAAAAGTGTCGAAATAAACGGGTTTAGTTGACTCGACGAGTCGTATAAATACGACTCATCAAACCACCCCACACTTAAACTTGTTCGTCCCGAACAAGAACTAAGTCATAGAAGGAAAATAAATGCAACACCACAATTTCTTTGACGTCCTAGATAATGCTACATGAATATGAGTTGCTAGTCTCGACTCGCTTTTCTATGCATAACTCAATCGCTACTAAAATCATTATGCTCAACACAGAATTAACTTTGATACATGTTACCTTTGAGCCGAAATTCAAATCAATTCGGATGAATGGGAGATAGTCCTCTTTAGACCCATGATCTGCATTCGCTGTTCCGAACTCTCGCTATATGGTTATACTTCATTGCTTTTTCTTGCACGTGATTCGTTCGAGCTTCAAGGATTTGAGTTCTTTTGTGGACAGCTTTTGTAGTGAGTTGTCGTTTGATGGATCATCGGTGTACTTCACTTTGTTGCGTGTAAAACTTCACAAATAACTGATTTTCGTTTCTTTTGCTACTGATTGTGACTGCTTGTCCGTGACTCTGCTCTTTTGACGGAGGTCCAATCATCGCCCGCAAGCATATGGAAATACCTCCCTGCTCTCCCTCATCCTCGTCCTTTCGACGCGAGTCAAGCCGAGGGTCGCTCGTCTATTTTTCCGGCTACTCGGACTAGAGTTTGGACGGTGTGATGTTTTCCCGTCCCACCTAACCGCATCAGCACTGCAGTGGCGGAGCAGACTCTTAACCATGTTGCCTCGAAGTGCTAGCCTCCACGAAATCCATATAACCATACAACTCGAAATTCGGTCCTTTGAATGCTTCGTCAAGTCTCTCTAGGACATTTCTATCAACTCCACATCCCTGTTTATCTCAACTCAAAAGGACACGTAGTGGGTTAAGTTCACATGTAAAAACACAATTCAAATTTCACGAGAGAAATTCATCTAATCAGCTCATCTGTTTCACATCATCAAAATTTAATACTGCATATCCGGGAAATAGAGAGAAATTTCTACTTTCAAAAATTTTAAATTTTAAGGGAAACGTGCTGACTCTATGCAGGTGCGAAAAATAAACGTGCTGACACAACGGACTGACTCTCCCACCCCACACTTTTGAACAAAGCCGTGTCCTCACGGCACGACTTAAATTCAAAGACACAAACAATGCAAGACACACAACGTAGGGAAAAACAAATAGAGAATAAAAATGAACAGGCACTCCCCTCGTGTCGTCGCGTGACGGTGTAAATTCTGGTCAACCGAGTCGGTCAACGCTGGTCAACGGTCCACCGCGTCTTCTTAAGACGTTATGTGCCGCGTCTGGTGTAGACATTAACCTAACGTCGAAGGCTAACGCGGTCAGCTAATGTTGAGGGCTGACGCTGTCCACACTGAGGTGCACTGTTTCCTGCATGAAAAGCATCTCTTTCCCAAAAGACAAAGTGACTTAAGACTCAAACAAACATAAAACGAAATAAAAAACGAGAAAAACTCAAAAATTTGCCGGGCTGCCTCCCTGCGAGCGCCTTTGTTTTACGTCGTTGGCTCGACGGTACCTCTTTAGGGATCACAAGTTAGGATCCCATGGACGTGTGAGGTCAAATTTCGCCTCAGCTACTCCTTCAGTCTGCCCAAAATCATCGTGCAAAGGAGTGCTCGGGTCTGCTCTCCATCGATCAGGCGGGTTCGCCTTTACATCCTCCCGAGTCCGCGAGGACACCTTGATCATAGCTACTGGTCCATCGAGTCGTGCTCTAGTGTTTCTCCATCCTGGTTTCCATTCAAACATGCCATGTCTCGGTCGCTTCTTCATGTATGAACGTTTGGCATCCTCGTAAGTATGGAAGTTCGATGTCTTGCCAGCAAACACAAGTGACATCAAGCATGTTCCCATGTCAATCTTGGTCTCTGTGGCAAAGAGGAGTGATCGTCCCAAAATAGGTGCAGGAGGATCGTTATCTCTAGCATCCCCCATCTGTAGAACATAAGAGTCAATATCTCTCGTGACTGTGAAGGCACCTGGGTCCTTACACTTTTCGGGCGGCGCTTGTTGACTCGTGGCGAGTGGGTGCTCCATCATTGGTTTTTCTGGCTCATGCTTCGCCTCCAACTCATCTCCCAGCTCATCATTATCGATCACATGGTCTTCAGGAGCTATTACCTGCATAGAAAACGAAGGAAAATGGTCAGTCCTGGATGGTGCATCAGTGAGGGTCGCGTCCGCTATAGACGTTAGAGGCGCGTCCGGCCTTAAAGTTATAGGCGCGTTAGCTTCAGACATTAGCGTCGAGCTAATCTCTCTTTCGAACGCGATCGGCACTGACTCCGAATCGTTTTCTTCGTTTCCTGCACCCGATACGAGTGGCTTGACCGGCTCTTCTTCAGTCAACCATGGGTCCTCATCCTCTGCCGGCTCCGTGGGCTCCATTGTAAGCTCTTTTTTGATGACCATCGGCTTGTGAGCCGTGTTGGCCAGATCGGCCTGAATTTGGCGCACTATGTTGGCGATTTCTTCGAGCCGCTTAGCCTGATCTTGTCTTGACCTCTCGGCCAAATAATCTATCAAGTGCCAAAGATCGTCCATGTCTAAGTTATTCACCGAGCCTCCCGCCGCATCATTAAGCCTATTCCACTCATGTGGCATCATCCCACCGAGAAACCTTTGAAGAAGATATAAGTTTGTGAATCCATGGTGCGGGCAGCTCGTCACAATGGAATCGAAGTACGATAAGTACTCGTCCAATGTTTCATCCCGGGATTGCTTGAGGTTGATGATCTTCTCGCGGACTTCAAGTTGGAAGGATGGTGGGGAAAACTCCTCATAGTTCCAAGTCTCTCTATTATAATAAGAAGACATGGTGCATCACAAGAAAATTAACTAAAAAAACAGAAAATAAAATAAAACAAAAAAAATAAAAACAAAAAGAAACAACTTCACCGAAGCGCAGCTCCCCGGCAACGGCGCCAAAATTTGACGCGCGTCGTCTGACACGTCAAATTTATTAATTTATAATTCTCCTGCAATGAGCTAGTGTAGCGGCAAGCAGGGTCGAACCCAAGGGAGCTGGTGCTGTTGAAGATGTTTCTGTAAGCAATTAAGAAAGGGGGGTTTTTAGCAGTAAAGAGTGCGAAGGAGAAAAATAACAAAAGACTTCCAATCAGAGAGAGAGTTCAGCTTAGGGTTTCTATTGTGACATGTTTATCATTGACTGCTAAATATCTAATCTCATGTTTCTAAGTGTGGTTATTCCGACAAAGGTAACAACCCTAAGTATCCCGACAAAGGTGATACACCACAACCTAACCCGACAAAGGTGTTAGACTTCTAATTCTTTCCTAAACAAATAATCCGACAAAGGTATTATTAAATCTAGGTGTTACGATCTACCTTTACGACAAAGTTTCCAGTAGATATTAACGATAAGAATTAACTGCTCAATTAAGCTTTGCGACAAAGCTTCCACTTAATCTAACAAGTCAATTCATAAGATAAGCACAAGAACTAGTAAAACATGAAATAGCATTAAGGACGAAGTCTCAAAACATGTGTCACAATGAACGAAACCCTAAACTGAATAACGAGTTTAGCTACACATGATCATGTAAAACATAATGATAAGTAGAAAAGTCTTCTCTCTCGTCGAAAGCTTGCGTCTTCTCCAGAGTCGTCTTGGTCTTCGTAGAATGATGGATGATGGAAACCCTAACCCAATGATCTTATTTATAGCAAAAAATAGGGTTTCCAAGTCTGTTTTTGGGCTCAAATTCCAAGTTTCGGCCTTGCTGACGTCATCAAAACACGTTGATGACGTCATCATCGCGTTCGGAAGAGACGTTAATTTTCGCGTTCGTACCTCATCACATGAATTAACTTGTTAGATTAAGTGGAAGCTTTGTCGCAAAGCTTAATTTAGCAATTAATTCTTACTGTTAATATCTACTGGATACTTTATCGTAAAGGTAGATCGTAACACCTAGGCTAAATAACACCTTTGTCGGGTTATTAGGTTTAGGGAAGAACTAGAAGTCTAGCCCCTTTGTCGGGCTAGGTTGTGGCGTATCACCTTTGTCGGGATACTTGGGGAGTCACTTTTGTCGGGACAACCACACTTAGAAACATAAAATTAAATCATTAGCAGTCAATGATCAACAAGTCACAATAGAAACCCTAGACCGAATACTTTCTCTGATTGAATTACCTTCCTTTTATTTTCTCTTGCACCTTTAACAAACTGCTCACACAAACCACTACAAGAAAATGTGTTATAATCTACAGTTTAAAATCAACGGACTGTATTTTTGTTGATAATATGTATAAAACCTTCAAAATTTTGTGGAAAATAAATCCGTTGAAATTAATAAGTTATAACTTACAAATTAAATTCAACGGAAAAATATGTTGTTGATAATATATATAAAACCTACAATTTTTGGTTGGAAATAAATCCGTTGAAATTGATGTGTTTATAAGCTACAAATTAAACTCAACGGAATATGTATTGTTGATAATATGTATTTAAAACCTTCAAAATTTGGTTGAAAATAAATCCGTTGAAATTAATGTGTTATAACCTACAAATTAAATTCAGCTGAAAAATATGTTGTTGATAATATATATAAAACCTACAATTTTTTGTTGGAAATAAATCCGTTGAAATGTATATATTATAAGCTACAAATTAAATTCAACGGAATTTGTATTGTTGATAATACACTACAAATTTGGCTCTCATATGCGATGACATTATGCAGTGCATTTTTTACTGCCGCATAAGTAAGCGGTGATTTTGCAACAATTATGCGATGGTTTTTATGTTTTGCAGCGATTCTACGATAAAAAAATTGCGGCGGAAAAAAGCCACTGCATTTGCGTTGCATAAAGCGGCGATTTTACAACAATTTGCAGTACAAAAATTGCGACAAAAAAAACCACCGTATTTGCATTGCATAAAGCGGCGGTTTTTAAGCGATTTTGCAGTACAAAAATTGCGACGGATAATTTATACTGTAAGTTGAAAAAAAATTAGGTTACAAAATTTTTGTAATTACAATAATGTAATTTGAACAAGCCCAGCTAATGAAAATGAAAATGTTAAAATGCTCTCAGTCCAAATTAATTATTCATTTTAATTTGTTTCTTAATTGGGATGCGTATAAAATAAAAAAATGCAACTAATGAAAATATTTCGTTTTCCCCTCTTCTTAATCGCAGTTAATTATTCATTTTAATATAACAGTTAATAAAAACATTTTAATTTGTTTCCAAATTAATCGCACATAAATGAAAATGTTAAATTGTAAACAAAAAACATTTCGTTCTCCCCCCTTTTTCTCCCTCCTTCTCCCAAATTAACTGCGAAAACCGTCATCTCTCTCTTAACTTTCCTCTCATCTCCAGCGTCCGATCCTCTTCAGCGCCAATCTCCACCTTCGTCCAACCAAAGGTACAATCTTTCCCTCGCCTTTTCAATTTCAACGAAACCTATCACACCCTGTTTCCCCAATTTCACGATTCCTTTGTAAAATTATGGTTTTTGATTTTGGGCAATTTGTGATACCAAATGTTAGGGCTTTCGTTCAAACTGGTGTTGTCTATGATGTTGATTTGCAGGAGCTCGTGCGTCGATGGCGGAAGCTCCGGCGAGTCCTGGTGGTGGCGGAAGCCACGAGAGCGGCGGAGACCAGAGTCCGCGCTCGAGCAACGCTCGCTCGCGAGTTTTGTGCTAAGGATGCTAAGGAGACTGTACAGGAGTGTGTGTCTGAGTTCATCAGCTTCGTTACTAGCGAGTGAGTTTTGTGCTTTGATTTGCTGTGATTTTCTCTGGTTGCTGCTTTCTTTTCGATTTTGGGTTCGCTTTGTTCCCGGAAATTATGGAAAGAAAATAAAGTTTGTTGTTTGGTTTTTAATGAAAAATTAGGAGTAATTATTAGTATGCACATAATTTCAGTTCCAATTTTTCATGAAAAATCGAACTCCTAACTACTTTCCATTTTATTTTCATTCGAAAGATAGAAGTAATGTTTGTGGTTTTTTGTTTTAAAGGGCTAGTGACAAGTGTTTGAGGGAGAAGAGAAAGACCGTGAATGGGGATGACCAGCTTTGGGCAATGGCGACTTTAGGCTTTGAGGATTACATTGATCCACTTAGAGTAATAGAGTCTATCTAACTAAATATAGAGAGGTAAATCTGTTTTCATCCCCAACTTATGACCTCACTTTTGCTTAAGATATGCTCAACTTATGGTATAGAGAGATTGGTTTTTGATAATTTGAAAGCCATAAATTTAACATTGTATCTGTTGCTTCTTGTTTCATGGTCTTGGTTGAGCAATGCAGATTGAGGTATGCATCTTCATTCATAACCCTCTTTCAGTTGATCAATTCGCAGTTGTATTTTAACTATGTAGCTGTACACAAAATTTCATAGGGATGAGATTCAACAACTATACAGGGAGATTACTAAGGGGACAGCAAAAGGTGAAGAGGGTTCAGCCAAGAAAGATACCGGAGTAAATCCACGAGGGTCTAATGCACAGGGAATGATCTAGTGCATGTTTGACTTTAATGTTCTTTAATTCTTTTATCAACGTTACTTTAAGGTTCTTTATATCTTTTATCAACGTTATTTAGAGGACCAATTGGGGCTTATGTGAATTTGGTCGCTGATTAAGGTTTCATAGGATATGTGCATGCTCATACTTGTGAGAAATGTTGTGACTTCGAAAGAATGCTCTACACATACGAATGAAATTACTAAGGTATAAAATGTGTTTTTTCTTCTAACTTGTCCTTCATTTATGTGTTTGCTTACACATATTGTTTCCTTTTCACCTTGTTACTAGTTTAATGTGTTCCCAACTGTCTTCTTTGTATCTTGTTGTTAATTGGTGAATTGGTGCAAATAATATTTCTTTCTATTGTAGTTGTGGATTCTCCTAGAGGTTGCGGAGGTGGCTCAGGGAAGGGTAAGACCCCGCACGAGGTCGTGAAGGCACAGTGGTTCGACTTGGGGTACCAGTTTACCTCCACACGTGGGGAGGAAGGGGGCGAATTACCGTAGGCTCTATAGAGGCACAAACTTTCAATGCATTTTAAGTGTATTATTTTGCTTAAACTTTTAAGTGTCTTATTGTAAATATTTAACATTTTGAGTTTAAAGTAATTTCACATTAAGAAACTATTATTATCAATGGGTAAAACTTACAATATATCCGTTGATTTTAGAATCAAGCTGTTTTGTAGATCATAATCATATAATCAACAAAAATGTTTGTCATAAATAAATTAAAAACATTAATAAATGTGAGGGTATATTAGTAAATCTTTATTTGAAATTAATTTTATTAACGACAATTAAACCAACGGATAATCTGTCAATAATAAAGTTGAGGGTATATTTGGAAATTCATTCAATATTTATATTATTGACGAACATTAAAATCAACAGAATATGTGTCGTTTTTGTATTTTTTTTCTCTTCTTTTTACTCAATATAATCAACGGAATATCCGTTGGAAATACACTTTTTTTCAACAGATTGTTAAAATCCGCGACAATATAACCAACAGCGTTCCAACGGAATTTTCCGTTGATTTTATATGTAAATTCAACAGAAAAAGCTTAAATTCAACGGAAACGGGAGTTGATAATAAAGCTTTTTCTTGTAGTGAACCCCAATTAATTTGTTCACAGGACAACAAGTAACCTCACCAGCTCTCTAGGGTTCGACCCCTACTTGCCGCTTTACTAGCTCATAGTGGGGAAAAATATAAATATAAATTTGAGAGGTCTGACGACGCCTATAAACTCGCTTTTCTATGCATAACTCAATCGCTACTAAAATCGTCATGCTCAACACAGAATTAACTTGATACATGTTACCTTCGAGCTGAAATTCAATCCAATTCGGATGAGTGGGAGATAGTCCTCTTTAGACCCATGATCTGCATTCGTTGTCCCGAACTCTCGCTATATGGTTATACTTCATTGCTTTTTCTTGCACGTGATTCATTCGAGCTTCAAGGTTTCCTGAGTTTTTTTTTCTTTGTTGGACAGCTTTTGTAGTGACTTTCTTTGGCCTTTGGCTCTTGATGTCATAATGATGTACTTCACTCTTATTGCGTGAGAACTTTCACAATTTGGCTGATTTTTTTCTTGAGCTTTGCTCCTTTGTTGTGAATTGCTTGTCCTTTTTTCTTTTTCGTTTGAAGGAGGTCCAATCATCGCCCGCAAGCATATAGAAATACCTCCCCGCTCCTTCTCATCCCCGACCTTTTTGACGCGAGTCAAGATGAGGGTCGCTCATCTTCTTCCCGGTTACTTCGGAATAGAGATAGGACGGTCTGTTTTCTCGTCCCGCCTAACTACATAAACGCTGCAGCGGTGGAGCAAACTCTGAACCGATAAGTCTCGAAGTGCTAGCCTCCACGAAATCCATATAACCATACAACTCGAAATTCGGTTCTTTGAATGCTTCGTCAAGTCTCTCTAGGACATTTCTATCAACTCCACATCCCTGTTTATCTCAACTCAAAAGGACACGTACTTGGTTAAATTCACATGTAGTCACACAATTCAATTTTCACGAGAGAAACGCATCTAATCAGCTCATTTGTTTCACATCATCAAAATTCAATACTGCATATCCAGGAAAAAGAGAGAAATTTCATACTTTCAATTTTTTTTTCTTCAAAGGGAAACGTGCTGACACTATGCAGGTGCAAAAATAAATAAACGTGCTGACACAACTGACTGACTCTCCCACCCCACACTTTTGAACCAAGTCGTGTCCTCACGGTACGACTTAAATTCAAAGACACAACAATGTAAGACACAAACATAGGGGAAAAAAATAGAGAATAAAAAAATGAACAGGCACTCCCCTCGTGTCGTCACGCGACGGTGTAAATTCTGGTCAACCGAGTCGGTCAACGCTGGTCAATGGTAAGCCGCGTCCGCTTCAGACGTTACGTGCCGCGTCCGATAGATACGTTAACGTAATGTTAACACCGAACGCGGACCTATAATGTTAAGGGCGGACGCGATCCGCACTGAGTTGCACATGTTTCCTGCACGAAAAACATCTCTTTTCCCAAAAGACAATGTGAAAAACATGACTCAAGACTCTAACAAACATACAACGAAATAAAAATGAGAAAAACAAAAATTTTGCCGGGCTGCCTCCCCGCGAGCGCCTTTGTTTTACGTCGTTGGCTCGACGTTACCTCTTTAGGGATCACAAGTTAGGATCCCATGGACGTGTGAGGTCAAATTTCGCCTCAGCTGTTCCTTCTATCTGCCCGAAATCATCGTGTAATGATGTGCTCGATTCGGCTCTCCATCGGTCAGGCGGGTTCGCCTTCACGTCCTCTCGAATCCGCGAGGACACCTTGCTCATGGCTACTTCATCTACTGCACAGCTTGTCTCGTCCGGTGGGTCTGGAATTAGGGCACCAAGGTATGATGTATTCACTATATCCGGTGGTTTCTTCATGCATGGACGGTCGGCCTCCTCATAGATATGGAAATTTGATGCCTTGCCACCATACGCAAGTGACAATAAGCCTGAGCCCATGTCAATATTGGCCTTGGTGGCGAAGAGGAATGGTCGTCCTAAGATAAGCGCTGGAGGATCATCGTCTCTAGCATCTCCCATCTGCAAGACATAGAAATCTGCAGGAACAACAAGGTCTCCTACTCGGAGGGTTAGATCCTCTAGCAAACCAACATGACGAATACATGATTTATCCCCTAACTCTATCAACAGTTTAGGAGGCTTCAATGGTCCCAATTTCAAAGAACAATATACAGAATATGGCATGGCATTAACAGCAACACCCAAATCAATTAAACAGTGATGTATCTGAGTCTCACCGATACCACAGGTGACTGTGAAGGCACCTGGGTCCTTACTCTTTTCAAGTGGTGCCTCGTGACTCGCTGCAACTGGGTGCTCTATCATTGGGTCGTTCTGCTCATGCCTCGCTTCCAATCTGCCTCCTAGCTCATCCTTATCGATCATATGGTCCTTAGGAGCTATTACCTGCATAGAACATAAAGGAAAAGGGTCAGTTTTTGGGTGCATATCAGTGTGGATCGCGTTCGCTGTGGACGTTATGGGCGCGTTCGGCCTTAACATTATGGGCGCGTCCGCTTCAGACATTAGCGTCGAGCAAATGTCTCCTTCGGACGCGATCCGCACTGACTCAGGCTCCTTTTCGCTGTTTTCTGCCTCAATGTGCCCGTCGAGCGTGAGCATCCTGTTCACCCAATAAGCAGACTCCCTTAGTGCTGCGTCCACATCCACTACTGCCAATGTGCTGACATTCCCTCTCGGATTCGGCACTGTCTACGATGGTAGCCTTCCTGAATCTCCCTTCAGCTCAGAAACGGTCTGGGCTAAGTTGGACATTTGCTTAGACAGGTCTGCTAAAGTGCCCTCAGTCTTTGCCTGATATTGATGCATGGTGGTGGTGATGAGCCGTATTTATACGACTCATCGAGTCATTAATTCCCACCATTTCATTCACTTTATTATGCGAACAGTTACTTTTTAGTGTTGTTTCGTATTTCAGGTGATTTGGAAGCTCTAGGAGGAAACACGCTTAAAAGACGGCATTTTCATGCCAGAAACATCGCAGTGGAAGAACATAATTCCGGCATGAACAGTAATTCCGGCATGAATAGTACTTCCGGCGTGAATAGTAATTCCGGCGTGAATAGTGATTTTGGGCCGTGAACAGTAACTTCGAAAAAAAGAAAGAAAGTCCAAGCCCTCAATCCAGCAGCCGGCCCACTCTACATTGTGATATTAGGGCAACATTCAAAAGCTAGGGTTTAGGAAGGTTCCAAGAAGATCAAAGGGTTTCTCAAACCCTATATAAGGAGGAGTCCACAAGCCATCTCAATCATCCCATTCATCACTTAGCCGTGTGCCCTAGACCTAACTTGGTCCGCCGCCCATCTCCTCCATCAGCCGCCGTGAGCTCCTCCTTGCTTCCGCCACTTCTCAGCCTTGCACGGCCAGCTTGTTCTTCATTCGGTTTTAGTGAGAATCCTTGTTTCCTTTTATTTATTGAATTGTTATTCCATGGCTATGTGTAACTAATCCGACTATTCGGGTTAGGGTTAAATAATTGTGACTATTGTTTTGAGATTCTGATCTTACTTATTATTATTGCATTCTATTTAGTTCTTGTGCCAATTATCAGTTTGAATTATTAGGCTAAGGGGAGATCCGAAAGGGTACAACTTAACCTAGTTATTCTTACTATCCATTCACTGCTTATTTGATACCGACCCAGTTAGAATAAGTAGTCGCACGAAACCTAATATAACCAGACCAGGAGTATTAGGTTTGCTAGAATTAAAACGGTTATAACCAGACCAGGAGTAACCCTAAGAAGCAAGAATAAACATTAGAAATCAAGGATGAACGTAGTCACAATTGAATAAAACCCTAACCTGAATATCTTCTCTGATTGATAAAACCCCCTCTTATTTTCGTGCCTTGCTTTTGTTCACTAACCTTTACTCTCACATTAGTTTCTTGTCTTTCTCCATTACAGAACAAAGTAGTAGCTATCTAGCTCCCTTGGGTTCGACCCTTGCTTGCCATTGTGCTAACCCACAGTTCATTGCGAGGAAATTATAAATTGTTTTTGCACAGGTACGACGACAGCCTGTTCAAAATGGCGCCGTTGCCGGGGAGCTAAGCACGGTGAAATTTGTTCTTTCTTTAATTTTTCGTTTATTTTCTCTTTGCTTATTTCGAAATTTGCCTATTTCGGTGTTATTCAAATTTCAACTGTTCGATTTCCGATTTCCATTCTATTCGATTTCCAATTTCTAGCTCTCAGAGGGTTCTGTCACCAAGACTTACGAGTCTAAGGATTTTGGGTTTTAAGTGGGACCGCTGTGGCCCCTCCAATCTCCTGGGGACCCTTTGTTGCTAGTCTGTTCTTGTTATTCGGCGCTTGATATTCGGTGCTTGCTATTCTCGTAACATGTCTCACGCAGGCAGTGTAGTTGGTGGCAATAGTCACAATGAAGAAGTAGAACAGGTTGTCCGAAACGGAGAAGGAGGGCTGCCACAACAACAGGGACCGATGATCCAGAATGGAGAGATCCGGGGGGCTATCCCGGGACAATTTCAACAACAACCAATCCAACCACAACCGTACCAGCAATACCCACAATATCCACCCCCATATCAACAGTACCCACCACCTCCATATCCACAGTATCCACAACCGCCCTACCCACAATACCCACCACTACCATACCTTCCACAACAACCATACCCACCACCTCAGAGACCTCCAAGCCAGCCAGTAGTTAGAGATGATGATGAGGAGAACGAAAATGAAGGACCTACAATGGGCGAGCTCTCGGTCCCAAACTTCAAGGACCAGTCATGGTGCATCTACGAAGGACCAGACCTCGCCGCTATAACAGTCAGCACCTCAGTCATTCATCATCTGCCCAAGTTCTCTGGAACCAAGGGAGAGTCGGCCACATCTCACCTGACACGCTATCACGGGATATGCTTGAACCTAAAGCCATACGGAGTCGACATCGATGACTTCAAACTGAAGGCATTCTACTTCTCACTTACAGACGCTGCTACAGATTGGTTCTTATCCTTGCCCTCTGGTAGTATATACACATGGGAGCATATGCAGAGGCAGTTCGTCAGCAAGTACTATCCAGCAGGGCGTGCAATGCAAGTCCGGAGACAGTTGCAAGAGCTCAAGCAAGGCCCAAACGAGAACATGTACGAGTACGTGGAAAAATTCAATGCCTTGGAGAAGAGCTGCTGCAACCTTGAGCTCCCAGAGAAATTAGTCGTCGAGTATATGCTAGATGGACTTCGCAGACTGGATAGGAAACTACTAGAGGCCTCAGCTGGAGGCAACCTCATGAACCTGACCCCAGCCAGAGTCCGACAGAAGATACAAGAAGTGGCAGAAAGTGAGCGGTTCCAGGACGAATCTACGAGAGAGGACGAGTATGCCCGAACAAGAAACGTGTCAAAAGTTGAACCCTCAGTCAGTGCCATGGCCGAACAGATCAAGGAGCTTAAGGACATGATGCAGCATGTGATCAGGAGGCAACCAGTCCAGACTAAGCCATGCGGCTTTTGTGAAGCTACAAATCACAAGACAGACGAGTGCCCTACCTTAGTGGAAGACGACCAGGCTGAGGTCAATGTCGTAGGAGATTATCAGGGTTATGGCAACCGGCCAGGGCCAGTCCGACAATATGGCGCAACCACGACTAATCAAGGAGTCAACGGACAGCCCTGGAAGAGCAACAATCAGCAACATCAGGCCCAGAGAGAGCCAGCACGACAGGGTGCGCCTCAGCAGACCCAGCAGCCCTACCAGCACCCACATCATCAGTTTCGGCAGAATGCGCCTGGACAGTATCAGCAGAGAGGGCCGAACAATAATCAGGCAGGTCCGAGTAATCACGGCTCCAACAAGTCTCTTGAAGAGATGATGAAAGAACTGACAACAACTGTGACCCATCACATGGCCAAGACCGACGGAGCAATAACCGACTTGCAGAAACAGATGTCCCAGATGGCCACGACAGTCTCAAGGCTCGAAGACAACACAGGACGGCTTCCCTCGCAGACCATTCAGAATCCGAAGGGGAACGTCAATGCAGTAACACTCAGGAGTGGACGAAGGGCATCAGGACCATCCGAGGACGAGCACCCACAAGAGCCCGAGGACGAAGCGAACGAGCCCGGTGCCTTCGGCCAAAACGAGCCCGGACCAGACCCGACTTTAGCGCCTGAGGCCTCTCGGACATGCCCGGTTCCAGCAGCCGACCCCTGTCGGCCAGGCCCGGTCCCCATCACCGAGAATTCTAACGTCCAGGTACCTCTGCCTTTTCATGTGCAGGTTCGAGCTCCGAAGAAATACGTAATGGACAGGGAAGTGTGGGAGCTATTCAGTAAGGTAGAAATCAACATCCCACTCCTTGAGGCCATCAAGCAGATCCCGAGGTACTCTAAGTTTCTGAAGGAGTTGTGCACGAACAGACGGCGAGGAACCCAGCCCGACCAGGAGCTCATGAGCAGGAATGTTTCAGCAGTGATTCAGCGCAAGGTGCCACCAAAATGCGGTGATCCAGGCACATACACCATTCCCTGCACGATCGGTAACATTAGACTAGAGAACTGCATGCTTGATCTTGGTGCCTCTATTAATGTTTTACCATATTCGATATACTCCTGTTTGCGCATTGGTCCTCTAGAACCTGCAGGTCTCACCATACAGCTGGCGGACAGGTCGTGCAAGCAGCCCGAGGGCAAGATTGAGGATGTGCTAGTGCAGGTGGGAGAGCTAGTATTCCCAGCCGACTTCTATGTGCTCAAGATGGAGAACTGCGGCCCAACGGACCATGCACCGATTCTACTCGGCCGGCCGTTCCTCAAGACGTCAAAGATGAAGATAGATTGCGACAGTGGGACACTGTCCATGGAAGTTGAGGGGGAGGTATTCAGTTTCGACATCTTCAGGACCATGAGGCATCCCACAGAGTACGAGGCGGTCCATGCCTTAGACACCTTGGACGACCTAGTCCAGGAGGTACATCCAGAGAGAGGGACCGACCCGCTAGAGCAAGTCATCGAGGAGGCAGTGTATTCGCCAGAGGACTCATACGAGCATACAGAGGCCATCATGGATGCCCTAGATCAGCTAGAGATCGCCCAGCCACTCACACCGAGGTATGAGGTTAATGCAGTTCGATTATTTAAAGCTAATGTGTGTTTGCCTTCTGTTGTGCAGGCACCTACAGTAGAATTGAAACCCTTACCCGGGCACTTGAAGTATGCGTTCCTAGGAGAGAATGACACACTACCAGTCATCATCAAGAGCGGGCTCGAGGCGGATCAAGAGAGACGGTTGATTGGAGTGCTGACCGAGCACAAGCTGGCCATCGGATGGACACTAGCCGACATCAAGGGAATCAGCCCGGCAGTTTGTATGCATCGGATTTTGCTAGATGAAGGAGCGAAGCCTTCGAGGGAGCCCCAACGCAGATTGAACCCGATTATGATGGAGGTGGTCCAGAAGGAGATTCAAAAGCTTCTGGATGCTGAAGTGATTTACCCGATCTCAGACAGTCAGTGGGTAAGTCCGGTACATGTTGTACCAAAGAAGACAGGAATCACAGTGGAGAAGAATGCCGAGGGCGAGATGGTGACTACACGAGTCAAGAATGGATGGCGCATGTGCATAGACTACAGGAAGCTGAATGCAGTTACGCGCAAGGATCACTTTCCTCTTCCATTTATTGACCAGATGCTCGATCGCTTGGCAGGTAAGCCTTATTTTTGTTTTCTAGATGGTTTTTCAGGCTATAACCAGATTCCCATAGCACCCGAGGATCAGGAGAAGACGACCTTTACATGTCCATTCGGTACGTTTGCTTTTCGCCGGATGTCTTTTGGCTTGTGTAACGCACCCGGTACTTTTCAGCGGGTCGTTACTAGCATATTCTCTGACATGATAGGTTCGTTTATTGAGGTGTTTATGGATGACTTCACTGTGCATGGTGACACTTTTGATGCATGTCTAGATAATTTGAGCATGGTACTTGCGCGTTGTGTTTCTATGAATTTGGTGCTCAATTATGAAAAGTGTCATTTTATGGTTACTCATGGAGTTGTACTCGGTCATGTAGTCTCACATGAGGGGATAGAGGTAGACAAGGCTAAGATAGATTTGATTGTTACTCTGCCATATCCCTCTACAGTCCGTGATATTAAGTCGTTTCTAGGGCATGCTGGTTTCTATCGTAGATTCATTAAGGATTTCTCGAAAAAGGCACTGCCTTTATCTAACCTCTTGCAGAAAGATGTTCCTTTTGAGTTTACAGATCCGTGCAGGGCAGCATTTGACGAGCTGAAGGATGCCCTCACCAGCACGCCCATCATTAGAGCTCCGGACTGGACTCAGCCATTTGAGATTATGTGTGACGCGAGTGATTATGCTGTAGGAGCAGTTCTTGGTCAGAAGGTGGACAAGAAGCCCGTGGTGATCTACTACGCTTCGAGGACACTAGACGTGGCCCAGAAGAACTATTCGACCACAGAGAAGGAGCTGCTAGCCGTGGTTTTTGCCTTGGAGAAATTTAGATCATATCTATTATGTACTAAAGTTGTTGTCTATTCTGACCATGCAGCTATTAGGTACTTGATGACGAAGAAGGAGGCGAAACCGAGGCTCATTAGGTGGATCCTGCTCCTACAGGAGTTTGACGTGGAGATCAGGGACAAGAAGGGCATAGAGAACACAGTTGCAGATCACTTGAGCCGTCTTGTCAGAGAGGAGGATGCCGGGCAGATTACCGAGACGTTCCCAGATGAGCACTTATATGCTATTTCGGGTAAGATGCCATGGTTCGCTCCCCTAGTGAACTACCTGGTAGGAGGTAAGTTCCCACCCTCATATTCTAGGGCACAGTGTTTGAAACTAAAGCATGATGCTAAATACTATGTGTGGGATGATCCGTACTTATGGAAAATAGGCGTAGATCAGATTCTTAGACGGTGTATCCCTGATGACGAGATTGCTTCAGTTATTAGTTTTTGCCATGAGTTAGAGTGTGGAGGCCATTTCGGCCCTAGGAGGACTGCTAGGAAGATATTAGATAGTGGATTCTTTTGGCCACATGTTTTTAGAGATGCCTACGATCATTGTAAGAGATGTGATAGATGCCAGAGAGTAGGAAACATTTCGGCCAGACAGGAGATGCCACAGGTCCCCATATTGGTGAATGATGTGTTTGACATTTGGGGGATAGATTTCATGGGTCCTTTTCCTGCTTCATGTGGTTTTGAGTTTATCTTAGTTGCAGTTGATTATGTGTCCAAGTGGGTGGAGGCCAAGGCCACTAGATGTGCTGATGCTAAAACTGTCGTAGACTTTTTGCGCACTAACATCTTTTGCAGGTACGGAGTACCTAAGGCTATTATCAGTGATCAGGGGACACACTTCTGCAACCGCATCATGGCATCCACACTGAAGCGCTACCATGTTCATCACCGGACTTCCACAGCATATCACCCCCAGACGAATGGGCAAGCGGAGATCTCCAACCGCGAAATTAAGGGAATTCTGGAGAAGATGGTAGGACCGACTAGGAAGGATTGGAGCCAGCGGTTAGATGAGGCATTGTGGGCGTACAGGACAGCTTACAAGACCCCGATAGGCACCTCGCCTTTTCGGTTGGTCTATGGGAAGGCGTGCCACTTGCCAGTAGAGTTAGAGCACAAGGCGTATTGGGCACTGAAGAAGTGCAATCCAGACTTACAGGCAGCCGGGTTAGACAGGCAGTTACAGTTGTGTGAGCTTGAGGAGCTGCGCCTCGAGGCTTATGAGAGCCAGACAGACTACAAGGCGCGGACCAAGCTCTACCACGACAAATTCATACTCAGGCGATCGTTTGAAGTCGGACAGAAGGTGCTCTTATTCTCATCACGGTTACGACTCATGCCCGGGAAGTTGAGGTCCAGATGGACCGGCCCTTACACCATTACACGGGTTTTTAATCATGGAGCAGTCGAACTAGAAAGCCAGACAGGAGGAGACCGATTCAGGGTCAATGGACAGCGGGTGAAGCACTATCATGGAGAGGCCGACCTGACCATTCACCAGTTTGACCTAGCCGAGCCAGTTGAGACCACCACTGATGAGATTGCAGTTGACGAGCCTCCTGACACTTAGAGGAGGTACTGTCGAGCCAACGACGTTAAACAAAGGCGCTCGCAGGGAGGCAGCCCTGCACGGTTTGCACTGCATTTTATTTATTTACTATGTTCATTTATGAGTCTTATTTGTCACATTGTACCTTGGAAAGGATTCGGTTTCATTTTGTAGGGATTGGACTTAGTCGGCCGGATAATTCACTTGCGAGCTACGCACTTTGCACTCTACGCTACGCATTTTAGCACCAGACGAGTCCGGGTCGCGTCCCATTGAGACCGGACTTGGCCCGAGTTCAGCCGACCGCGTCTACACCCCAGGGGAGTCTTGCTCTACCCTTCTCCTTCCCTTATCTATTTATTGCATGCATTTGTGTGTCTAGATTTGAGTCGTGCCGTGAGGACACGGCTCATTTCAAAAGTGTGGGGTGGAAGAGTCAGTTATGAGTCAGTTATCGAGTCAGCATGCCCACCACACAGAGTCAGCACGTTTCGAGTCATTTTTTAAAATTTTTGTACATGATTACTTCACTATTTCCTAGACTTGCAGAATTGGATAATGATATGGTGAAATAGATAGAGCCGATTACATGCATGTCTTTGGTGAAAATTGATTTGTGCGACTAACTTGTGATCTTAAAATTTTGCGAGCCTTTGTTAGTTGAGATAAACAGGGATGTGGAGTTGATAGCAATGCCCTAGAGAGACTTGACAGATCATTCAAAGACCGGACTCAGGATATATGGTTATGTGGAGCTTGTGGAGGCTAGCACTTCGAGGCAAACATAGTACGAGTCTGCTCCGCCACTGCGGCACACTTTGCGATGGTTGGGACGGGAATACTTCACACCGTCCAGACTCTAGTTCAAGTAGCCGGGAAAATAGACAAGCGACCCTTGGATTGACCCGCGCAAAAGGACGATGATGAGCGAGAGCAAGTAGGTTTGAGCAAGTCACAATCCGCACTACAAAGAAAAATCCACTACCATTGTGATAGTCCACACGTCCCACATGTGAAAAGCGTCATTGAGAATGCCAAATCATATGACGCTATAGCTAGCTGAAAAGCACTCCATTACTTGAGCCCGAATCTATCACGTGCAAGAAAAATCAGCGAGACATAACCATATAGCAGCGAGTTCGAGTCCGAGAATGAGGGTTCATGGGTCTAAACAGGGCTATCTCCAGATACATCCGAATTGATTTGCATCTCGACCCAAAGGTAACACGTATCTTTAACCCATGTTTTCGCACAAAGATATTAGTAGCAAGCATGCATAACAGGTAGGATCTATAGTAGCCAAGTCATGTCCATGTAGCTCGTCTAGGATGACCGAAGCATTGTGGTGTTTACATTAGTCGTTCCTCTTATGACCTTGTTCTTGTTCGGGACGAACAAGTTTAAGTGTGGGGTGGTTTGATGAGCCGTATTTATACGACTCATCGAGTCATTAATTCCCACCATTTCATTCACTTTATTATGCGAACAGTTACTTTTTAGTGTTGTTTCGTATTTCAGGTGATTTGGAAGCTCTAGGAGGAAACACGCTTAAAAGACGGCATTTTCATGCCAGAAACATCGCAGTGGAAGAACATAATTCCGGCATGAACAGTAATTCCGGCATGAATAGTACTTCCGGCGTGAATAGTAATTCCGGCGTGAATAGTGATTTTGGGCCGTGAACAGTAACTTCGAAAAAAAGAAAGAAAGTCCAAGCCCTCAATCCAGCAGCCGGCCCACTCTACATTGTGATATTAGGGCAACATTCAAAAGCTAGGGTTTAGGAAGGTTCCAAGAAGATCAAAGGGTTTCTCAAACCCTATATAAGGAGGAGTCCACAAGCCATCTCAATCATCCCATTCATCACTTAGTCGTGTGCCCTAGACCTAACTTGGTCCGCCGCCCATCTCCTCCATCAGCCGCCGTGAGCTCCTCCTTGCTTCCGCCACTTCTCAGCCTTGCACGGCCAGCTTGTTCTTCATTCGGTTTTAGTGAGAATCCTTGTTTCCTTTTATTTATTGAATTGTTATTCCATGGCTATGTGTAACTAATCCGACTATTCGGGTTAGGGTTAAATAATTGTGACTATTGTTTTGAGATTCTGATCTTACTTATTATTATTGCATTCTATTTAGTTCTTGTGCCAATTATCAGTTTGAATTATTAGGCTAAGGGGAGATCCGAAAGGGTACAACTTAACCTAGTTATTCTTACTATCCATTCACTGCTTATTTGATACCGACCCAGTTAGAATAAGTAGTCGCACGAAACCTAATATAACCAGACCAGGAGTATTAGGTTTGCTAGAATTAAAACGGTTATAACCAGACCAGGAGTAACCCTAAGAAGCAAGAATAAACATTAGAAATCAAGGATGAACGTAGTCACAATTGAATAAAACCCTAACCTGAATATCTTCTCTGATTGATAAAACCCCCTCTTATTTTCGTGCCTTGCTTTTGTTCACTAACCTTTACTCTCACATTAGTTTCTTGTCTTTCTCCATTACAGAACAAAGTAGTAGCTATCTAGCTCCCTTGGGTTCGACCCTTGCTTGCCATTGTGCTAACCCACAGTTCATTGCGAGGAAATTATAAATTGTTTTTGCACAGGTACGACGACAGCCTGTTCAGGTGGCGAGGTCCTTCACGATGTCCTCCAGGGACTTGCTCGATCCTTGCTGACTCGGGCTTGCCTGGTTGTAGCTCTGTCCTCGCTGCTGATACTGATTCTGATTGTTGTAGCTGCCCTGCTGTTGGCGATAAGGCGGTCGGTAGTACTGCTGCTGTTGAGTCTACTGGATTGCACGATTATTGTAGCTTTGGAATTCACCTACTGCGTTGACATCAGCCTGCGTTTCCTCTTGCAAAGTAGGGCAAGCGTCTGTCTTATGATTAGTTGCACTGCAGAATTCACAAGGCTTCGCCTGGACCGACTGCCTCCTTATCAGTTGCTGCATCATCTCCTTCATCTCCTCGGCCATTGAATTCACCGGGGTGTCGGCCTTTGCAACATTCTTGGTCCGGCTGAATTCCTCCTGTCGACTGGTTTCCTCTCTGAACCTTGCGTTCTCGGCCACGTCTGCGATCAACTTCCTGATTTGACCTAGGGACAGGTTCATGATCGTATACCTCTAGCCGAGGCGTCTAGTAACATCTTGTCGAGGGGTCTCAGGCCATCGAGCAGGTACTCAATGATAAGCTTCTCTGGAAGTCCGAGGTTGCAGCAGCTCTGTTCCAGTTGGATGAACTTCTCTAGATAGTCGTACATTGATTCGTTAGGCCCTTGTCTAAGAACCTGTAGCTGCCTGCGAACCTGCATTGCTCTGGCGGCTGGGTAGTATTTGGCCAGGAACTTCTTCTGCATCTGGTCCCATGTCTGGATGCTACCTGAAGGCAGAGACAAAAACCAATCATTAGCGGCATCGATCAAAGAGAAGTAAAAGGCCTTTAACTTAAAGTCTTCCACTTCCACTCCGTATGGCCTGAGGTTTTGGCAGATGCCACGGAAACGCTGAAGATGCGTGGTGGCCGACTCTCCCTGACGTCCTGAGAACTTGGGCAGATGGTGCACGACTGCCGTGTTGATTACCATTCCCTTTAGTTCTGGCCCCTCGTAGGTGCACCACGGTTGGTTCGGGAACTTTGGAGCAGACAACTCCCCCATGATGGGCTCGCGGTAGTAGTACTCTCCTTCATAATTGGCCTCTTCCCTGATGAGCGGCTGGGGTGGCAGTGGCCGTGGAGGTTGTTGCTGTGGAGGCGGCTCCCTGGGTAGTTGCCTCGGGGCGGAACCGTTTTGCGCAATAGGTGCCCTCTGATTCAGCTGTCGGGCCTCCCTGTCCGCACGGTTTCGGTCACGAAAGAGCTGTTCTGGGTCGTCATAGAATGGAGGTATATCTGCGTTTTCATTGACTGGAGCGATCGCATTGTTGTTGTTCTGGTCATCACCAACCTGACTACCTGCGCGAGACATGGTGAAACAAGTATCAAGCACGAAAAAATAACTAAATAAAAAGAAAACAGAAAAAAAAAAATAAAAGAAACAACTTCACTGAAGCGCAGCTCCCCGGCAACGGCGCTCGTCTGACGCGTCAAATTTAATATTTATAATTCCCTGCAAGAAACTAGTAAAGCGGCAAGCATGTGTCGAACCCAAGGGAGCTGGTGTTGTTGAAGTTGTATCAAAAAACAATAAAGAAAGGGGGTTTGTGAGCAAGTGTAGTAAAAAGCACAGGAGAAAAGAATAACGAAGAATTCAATAAGAGAAAGCATTCAGTCTAGGGTTTCTATTGTGACTCGTTTATCATCGGCTGCTAATGTTCTAACTTTATGTTCCTAAGTGTGGTTACTCCGTTTCAGGTTATAACCTAAAGTACGCCATTGCAAGCAATACACCACAATCTACTCCGTTTCAGGTTATAGACTTCTAGTTCTAGTAAACCTAATAATCCGTTTCAGGCAATATTACGTTAAGTGCAACTACTTGTTCTTACGGTTTAGTCTCAAACAAGCAGCAAATATGAGGGCTGAATTGTTCGGCTAAGTTTTGCCATTGCAAGCATCCGCTTAGCTTCACAATTCAGTCCGGGATAAATTAGCACAAGAACTAGAAGAACATAAAATAGCATTAAGTGAAAAGCCTCAAAACATTCGTCACAATATACAAACCCTAAATTGAATTAAAAGTTTAGCTACACATAATCATGAAAAGACGCATAATTAAAAGTAGGAAAATCTCTTCTCTTCGTCAAAAGCTTCGTCTCCTCTCCAGAGCCGTCTCCTCTTCGTAATATAATTGGTGATGAAAGCCCTAGCCCAAGCTTCTTATTTATAGCAAAACTGTATTCCCAAATCTGGTTTTGGGTTGAATTATCACTTGAGTTTCTAAATCTATTTTTGGGCTAGAATAATCAACTTTCGGGCTGCTGACGTCATCAAACGGACTGCTGACGTCATCATCTCGTCGACTAGGCGCGTTCGGAAGCAACGTTATCGGCGCGTTCGGAAGCAACATTAGCGTTAACGCTAATGTCTCTTGCGGACGCGATATGCACTGAGTCCCGACTTCGGCTCTTGATTTGACCATCTAAGCGACCTCGGATGCTCTCGGTGTGAACTAGCGAGTTGTAGGGAATTGAGTTATCTACGCAACGGCATATGACTCGTATTTTTCTGATCAGCGGTTCATTCCCAGCACTCTGTCGACTGTCCAAGAGCTAATCTGAAACTGTGATGTTTTTGGCATGAAAAGCCATCTTTTATGCGCGTTTCTTCCTAGAGCTTCCGAAACACCTGAAATGCAAAACCACACTAAAAAGTAACTGTTCGCATAATAATGTATCGAAATAGATGGGATTAGGTGACTCGACGAGTCGTATAAATACGACTCATCAGGTTGCAATCTTTGTGATAGTATTTAATAGGAAACCGTAGGATGTCTACAAGACCATCCAACTCACTGCAAGGCCATATAAAACCTAAACAGAATACGTTTAAGAATAAATAGCTTACGTGATCGAGCTTTTATCTGGCTTTTTACGAGGAACTACATCTCCAGCAAAGATCTGGATATGTTCTGCGCGCTCAGGTCATAGTGAAAATAAAACTATTGCGGAAACCTGTACTCATGCCAAGAACATCAAATAAGGAGTTGATGGAACCCTGATACTAAAAATGTAATTGAATGCAAGCATTAAACTCAAAACATAAGTATGATCATTCCAAGTTAAGTCTGATCATTCCAAGTTCAGTCTCATCATTATGACTAATCATTCCAAGTTAAGTCTGATCATTAAGTCTGTTCATTCCAAGTTAAGTCTGGTCATTCCAAGTTAAGTCTGATCATTATGTACAATGACTATAATGCCCCTCCATGTTTTATCAATGATTTCGGCAAAATTGGACACGTGTCAGCTTGAAATTGAGTTTTTAGTTTCATATATAAAGCTGGTTTTTACCTGAACCGCACCCTGTTTTCTAATATATTACTTTTGAAGTGCTATCACTATGTTTTTTCTATATGATATAGTGTTTTAATGATGTGATTTCTTGACCGCCCTTGGCTGTTGTGACTTGCAAATTAATGCTAAAATTAATAGTGTTATTTTATTGTTTTATTATTTATTTGTACTATTCAAATTCTAAATGTGTTATGTATATGGTGTTGTATTCAGATCATATACGGGTAAAATTTAATTAGATCATAAATAGTTTAAATTATAACAACACATATAATATTTTTATTATTTTTTTAGAATGTGCGGGTCAATCGGGTCAGCCCGGTTGAACGGATGACCCATTTACCCAATAATCTTATCGAGTCGATCTCCGTGTTGGTTTTCACAACACTGGTTTTTGGTAAAAATAAATGGGATTTATAAGCTAATGATAGAAACTGAATTTATGAATGAGGCAATTGATAGTTAAAAAATGTGTGCATATAATTGTAGGATCTTCGTAAACTTGGTTGTGGTGTTGTGTTCTTGCTTTGCACTAGCTTTGGAGGTAAGTAACTTTCACTCATTCTGGTTAGCTTTGTATCTTGTCATCGGCGTTTGTTCTTTAAAACTCGTTTTATATATTTATCTCCTTTTTGGATCTTGAAGTGTGTACTTCCTTTTATGTTATATGTTCTTGTGATTCGTTTTGGAAAATACCCTGAACTCGAGCATCTTCTTTGATTCCACGTGCTACCCTTCGACCTTGTTCGTGGAACTTTTGAAATCTTGATCTGGAAGGACCGTCAATCCGCCACGTGATTTTGATGCCTTGTTGTGTGGGCTAGATACATCTTTTGTTTTCTCATCATATAGGCAAGAATATGGTACCTAATTGTGTAGGTTGAATACATCTTTTGTCGCCTAGCCGTAAGGCAAGATTATGACATTTTGTTTTTTGGCCCGGTTGGATGGGCGAGCTTCTTCCCTTTGTAACCTTTGCTTCGTTGCGAGCTTATTCCTATGTAACCTTTGTTTCGTTGCGAGCTTCTTCCCTCTATACCATTTACTTTGTTGCAAGCTTTTCCCTATGTGATCTTTGCTTTGTTTCGAAACCCCTTTGTATAAACTTTGCTCGTGATATCCGTTTCGTGCTGTCTCTTTTTATTGTTCCTCTTGTTATATATTTTCACTCATGATCCAGCTAGTTTGGATTACTGTTACTTATTGAGCCGTGGAACTCACCCCCTTTCATATTTATTTGTGTTTTAGGTATGGATGATTAGCTAGAGGATGTGTGTGGCAGTGAGGACGCCTAGTTGGACGTATTTATTTCAAGCATAAAATTGAAGTTTATTTTCATTTGTTAATTGTTTAATGATTCTGATGCGTTGTTTTAAATTAACATTTACAGTTTTTTTTAATAAAATGAGCTATTTAGATTTTATTAAATTCATGGATAATAAATGTTATGTAAGGCTTTGTATGTTCCATTGGTGGTTTTAGGGAACGTACGGCCGATGTGACTCTGTTTTGGAACTTTATAATTTTGGGGTCTTACATTTAATGGTATCATAGCGATAGGTTCTAGTTTTATGGATATCACAGAAGGAAAAACAAATATAAGCATGTCATAGGTTGCAAGAGGGGTTGTGGGGGCTTTGGTTCAAGTTCTTTGGTTTAAGTTTCATTAATTATTTTTTGCGTGAACAGTAACCTTCTATGAGATGATTTGTATTTATGTTTCATATCTAGTTTACTGCACGCATTATGTGACGTTCTGGTTCCGTTTTGGGTGCTAACATACTATCGTACTAGGATGAGAAATATGAGTAGTGGAAACGCTAATCAGATCCTCAATGCCGTACAAGGAAACAACGCGGCTCCTTGTGATAGATTGGAAGATTTTATGAGGCTACATCCCATGACTTTTGGAGGGTCGACTGACCCACTGGAGGCTGAGAATTTGATTAAGCACATAGAGAAGATTTTTGACACATTGAATTGCACCGTTGATGATAGAGTCGGATATTGTCTTTTAGTTGGAGGAAAGTGTGTGAAAAGGCAAAGAAAACTGATCGGGTTTACAAGAGAGTTGCAGAGTCTATACTTCTGCCTCTCAAAGCTATAGATTTTATAATGAAAAGGAATTTACAAAGGCCTACTCATAAATACAAATACATTCATCTAAAGGTAATTTCAAGCGTGTCAACCCCCTTGATCTTCCTCATTCTTAATAGAACACGCTTGATTTTCTCCATTCTTAATAGCCCCCCGCAAGCGAGGCGTCTCCCCATGGAGGATATTAGAAACGCCGAGCTTGGAACACAATAGGGATAAGCGATCAAAAGACAAAGCCTTAGTGAATAGATCTGCTGGCTGATGAGAAGTGGAGATGTGTTGTAATGCAAGGAATCCGTTAGCAAAATGTTGTCGAACAATATGACAGTCCAGTTCGACGTGTTTCGTACTCTCATGAAACACTGAATTTTTTGCAATGTGAATAGCAGCCGAGTTATCACAAAATAGTGTAATAGGCCGAGCAATGTGAACGCCGAGGTCACAAAGAAGGCCTTGGAGCCAGAGAAGCTCACACGTGGCATGCGCCATGGCGCGATACTCTGCCTCGGCAGAGGATTGTGAACCAATCGAGTGTTTCTTAGTTTTCCAGGAAATGCAAGGACCTAACATCATGTAATATCCAGAAACCGAGCGACGAGTAAGTGGGCATGACGCCCAGTCTGCGTCACAATAACCGGACAACGTCATTGGACATCCGACTAGAAAGAAGATGCCTTGTGCTGTAGCATTTTTAACAAAACTCATCAGTTTATGCGCAGCTTGAAGGTGATCTTGTGTTGGAAAAGCCATAAATTGGCTCAAAACATGTACCGAAAACACCAAATCTGGTCTTGTGACTGTCAGATAAATCAAGCGACCAATAAGCCGCCTATAAGAAGTAGGATCAACTAGAGGACGTGCAGAAGACAAAGCTAAAGTTTGTTTAGTGTCCATGGGAACTGAAGAAGGCTTACATCCAAGTAACCCGTAGTCCCTTAGTAATTCGAGAGCATATTTCCGTTGATGAAGTAAAAGGCCAGCATCCGATATGGCAACCTCAAGACCTAAGAAATATTTTAGAGTACCAAGGTCCTTGATAGTGAATTTAGAATGGAGGAAGCTCTTTACTGAATCAATTTGTGAAATAGAAGTACCAGACACTATGATGTCGTCTACGTACACCAAAAGGGTTAAGAAGATCCCACGATGAACATAAATAAATAGTGAATAATCATTGGAACTCTGACGAAATCCATACACCAAAAGCGCCTCAGTAAGTTTTGAAAACCATTGTCGCGACGCTTGTTTTAATCCATACAAGCCTTTTAAAAGGCGGCAACCTGACCCTGGAGGATATTTAGAACCCGAAGGCGGAGTCATATAAACTTCCTCATGAAGGTCGCCATGTAGAAAGGCGTTATTTACATCCATTTGGTACACAGGCTAGTTGCGAGATGCTGCCACTGCAAGAAAAGCACGAACCGTTGTCATCTTGACAACCGGTGCGAAGGTCTCGGTGTAGTCGAGACCCTCCTCTTGAGTAAACCCTTTCGCCACCAACCGAGCCTTGAAACGCTCAATTGAGCCGTCTGATTTACGCTTGATTTTATATACCCAACGACTACCCACGACGTTCTTGTTGGGATGCAAAGCAGTGATAAGCCAAGTTTGATTTTCATTTAAAAGTATGAAGCTCCTGGTCCATAGCTAAGACCCAACGAGAATCTTTACTGGCTTGGCTATAAGACCGTGGCTCCTCGTCTCGTACTAGCTGCATAACATAAGCCTTGTGGTTTGGGAGACATTTGTCATAGGTGACTTGGTGAGAAATAGGATATGGCGTCTCTGACTTTGAGGTGACAGAATTGCAAACAAAGTCTTTGAGGAGGACCAAAGGCTTGGAAATTCTAGTAGACTTACGAGTCCCACAAGAAGGTACATGGCTTTCATCACATGCCGGAGAATGCTCAGGTTCGTCCATAATATCAGAAGCATGCAAGTCTCCAGGTTCATCCATAATATCAGAAGCATGCAAGTCTCGATTAATGGCACCAATATCATCCAAACAACTTTCAAAAATATCACTAGTAAAAAGCCGTGGCAATGGCAATGAATGAAGTTGCTCTGTATTGGTGGTTTGATCAGCAAAAGGAAAAACGTCCTCAATAAAGGACACGTTGCGACTCACAAAGATCGAGTGTGTTTGAAGGCAAAACAACTTATAACCCTTATGTCCATACGGGTAACCGAGAAAAACACAACCTTTAGCACGAGGATCAAATTTAGATCGGCCGAGAGTGTTAGTCGTGACATAAGAAAGACATCCAAAAACGCGCATGTGATGAAAGGATCGCGGCTGAGCAAATAACAACTCAAAAGGTGTCTTACCATCAAGGGTTGGAGAGGGCAGCCGGTTGACAATGTAGGCTGCCGTTAGAAAACACTCGCCCCAAAAAATGTCCGGTAGGGTTGCTTGAAACTTGAGACCGCGAGCTACCTCAAGAAGGTGCCGATGTTTTCGCTCCACAACCCCATTCTGCTGAGGTGTATATGGGCAAGAAAACTGTTGAATGCAGCCATGATTCTTCAAGAAACTTGTTAAGGAATGAGCTAAAAATTCGGCTCCATTATCTGTTCGCAATACTTTAATAGAGCACTTGAATTGTGTAATCACCATTTGATGAAAGTCTTGGATATGAACAGCAGCATCACTTTTAAATTTCAACAAGTAAACCCAAGTGTTCTTTGTATAATCATCTACCAAAGTAAGGAAATAACGAGAGCCTGCCATGGTTAGTGTTTTGTAAGGCCCCCATATATCCCCATGGATGAGATCAAAAGCAGCCTTGCTAGAACTTGTATGAATTGGAAACTTTAATCTACATTGTTTTGCCAAGGGGCATAGAATACAATGAAGTGTTTCACAACCTTTCAAGTCTGGGATGTACTTATTCAACAAAGTTGACATCTTTTGGAAAGACGGATGTCCAAGTCTATAATGCCATAGTTTTGACACTTGCTTATTACTGGAACTGCATACAAGCCCCAAAGATGTAGGCCTCAGCTGATACAAGCCACCTTGGAGATTACCAATCCCTTTGGTTACCTGTCGCACACGGTCCTGGATCCAACATTTGTTGTTAACAAACTCAACTGAAACATTAGAATCAACAACAAGGCGGCCAACAGATAGTAGATTGAATTTAAATTCTGGCACATATAGAACATTCTGCAGCACAATATGTTCATTTAAAACACTACTACCAATGTGCGAGACCGATGCCAAACCACCATTTGGAAGCATGACTTCATAGGGAGTTTGTAAGGCACGAACCGCATTTAACATATCCATGTTATAGGTCATATGATCCGATGCTCCGCTATCTATAACCCAAACATGTCGTTCAACTACACTAGATGTAAGACAAGTAGTACCTGCCATGTAGTTGTGTGAATCACTCGAGTTTCCTCCACTGCCAGATTGGTTCAAGAGGCTAAACAACCTTGTTAACTGATCCTGAGTCACGTCAACATTGCCTAGTTGCAGTGGTTGGCTCGAACCATGTCCAGATTCATCAGCGGAGCCTGCAATGTTAGTTAAGGTAGTAGCATTATTAGCAACGCACCGGCTATTACCTTTAGTGTTGTGACTAACATCAGCTCTTTGTGCAAGCTTGTGCCCGGCGGGGTAGCCATGCAGTTTATAGCATGTATCACTAGTGTGTCCATGCATATGACAATATGTGCAAGTCATCTCATGGTTTGGCCTTCGATACTTAGTTTGATTTTTGTTGTTACTGCCATAGCTTTGAGTACTGCTCCTTGCCTCTCGAACAGAGAACTTATTGTTTTTGATTGGTGGAATGGAAACATTCATGGCCGAAGCCTTAATAATGCCCTTCTCAACCTCATCATCAACTATTGTGGAGTAGGCATCCTCTATGCTTGGAAGAGGACGTATTGGCAGAATTTGTGTCTGTTCCTGAGCATGGACCTCATTTAGACCCATAAGAAACTGAAGCAATCAATTCCTTTCCTTGTTTTGGTTCATACACTTGGTAGATTTGCACAAGTGACCTAAATCGCACAAATCCTCCTCAGTGAGGGCATCTTCCTCACCCCACATTTGAAGCAATTTATTATAACAGTTTGCTACATCCATCTCACCTTGTTTTAGGGTCACAATCTCCTTATGCAAGGAATAGAGCCTCGGTCCATTGGTTCCCGAGAAGCGAGTGATCAGATTGTTACAGGCTTGTATAGAATCCTTCGAATGTATAAGAGAGGCCGCGATATCCTTGGACACCGAATTGATGATCCATGAGAACACAACGTTGTTACATTTGTCCCAACGCGCCCTTTGGTAAGGCTCCTCAGGCTTTGGAAAGCGGCCTTGCACAAATCCGAACTTCATTTTTTCGGCCAAAGCCATCTCCATAGATTTGCGCCATGGGAGGAAGTTAGCAGCTCCAATAAGTGGCTGCATAACAAGCGAGACGCCTATGTTCTCGTTTCTGTGAACAAACATCGGATCATCTGATGCGTATGCCGCATTCTCTTTAGCAACAGCGACAACCACACTTTCTTGAGCAACAGCGGCAACGGTAGTCATCTTAAGACTTCGTAACCTGCACTGATACCATGTGAAAAGGCAAAGAAAACTGATCGGGTTTACAAGAGAGTTGCAGAGTCTATACTTCTGCCTCTCAAAGCTATAGATTTTATAATGAAAAGGAATTTACAAAGGCCTACTCATAAATACAAATACATTCATCTAAAGGTAATTTCAAGCGTGTCAACCCCCTTGATCTTCCTCATTCTTAATAGAACACGCTTGATTTTCTCCATTCTTAATAAAGTGCATATAAGTTGTGAACTCTGGGGAAAGCTATTTTGTGACAAAATGCTAATGGTGACATCATTCCCATCACGTGGGACATGTTCAAGGAGGCATTTCATTGTCAATATTTTCCTGATAGCATTCAATTTAGGTGTAGTAAGAAACTGTTTTTTGGAACATTGGTCATCGGCGGAGTTTTGGAAGTTTTCGTTGGGAATAGCGTGAGGAAAAGCGATTTTATGCTTAGGCCGCTCTTTACAAGAGCGTTTTACTACCTGAGAGACTGAAGGTGTTGATTAGGCGTCAGTGCGAGCGTCTTTGCGTGAAACGTTATTGTGGTAGTGGCTTTGTGAAATTAAGTAAAACGGAAAATAACTTGGCAAATTGGACAAGATTCCTATTTCTGAACCTAAATATTGGTTTGAACATGTTTTCGTGGTAACTATATTGTATTGATAGTTGAGCCACTTGAAATTTCAGATTTAGTTTTACTAGCTCAGAGCATCCAAAATAGTATACACTAAGCCATTTTACATGCCACACGAGGCGTTGTCCCATTGGTAAGTGTAATATAAAAGGCATCGTAACAAACTTTAATTGTTGCTCAAAAATACTAATGCAACAAAGTCCAATGCAATGAGTCAAAATTCGTTGCGTAAGAATACTTATGCTACCAAATCCAATGCATCGAATGCATTGGGTTAGAACACTTATGCAACATCCTCTAAATCAACGAATGCATTGGGTTAGAACACTTATGTAACACCCTCTAAAGCAATGAAACGTTGTTTGTTGCATTAGATAACTAGTGCCAGCAGTCAAAAGCAGCAAGTGCACTCTTGTCACAAAAAAAATACTAATGTGGCAGAGTTAAATGCAATGATTAGCCTCATGTCGAAAAAGGTGTGTTACATAACACTTGTAATGGAACAAGACGTCACGAAAAAAGAATAATGCAACAAAGCCAAATACAGCGCGTTGATGTACATAGCAAGAGGAATGAACCAACACTAGTTTTAATTTCCTGCGTGAATTAATTTGTTTTCCCCCATCCTAATTTTTCCCCTCCATTTGTTATGCATCACGGTCTAATGTTGCGAGTCAATTTGTGTTTTAGAAGTATGGACGAAAACAATTTTTGTAATTCATGCTTGACTTAATATGTTTCTCTCCATGTCTAATCCAACATTTGCAAATGCAAGATGACAGTGTAAGTTACAAAAATATATCTAAAGCAACATTATCAAATGCATCAGTTCAATGTATGAACCAAAATAACTTTATTTTCCCAGTTGAATACAGTGGTAATGTAGTAACATTTTCAAATGTATGAACCATCATTACCCTTTCAAATCTTTTAACACATTTAAATCTTCTCATAAACCATCACAGACTTTTTCGAAGACAAAGTGTATATCATGTGTTCATAAATTTACATAGGGATTGTGTTATGAATCAATGTTTACATCACAAATATATAAGTTGTCACGTCGATTATGAGCAATGCGTGCATGAATATCCTTTCAAATCCTCTAACATATTCAAATCATCTCACAAACCATCTGAAATTCTTTTATAGACAAGCTTATATCATTTGTTTATAAATTTACATAAGAGTTAAGTTATGAGCTAATGGTTGGATCACAACTACATAAATTGTCTGATTAAGGGAAATGCATGAATTCTGTATCAAATCCTCGAACTATTCAATACATCCGATCCATCTCATAAACGTGTAAGTGTTAACGATGTATATAGAAATATGAGTCCGGTTCCTGTGAGAAGTGACATTTTGGTGAGAAATGAGAACTAATCCATCTTGTAAATCAATGACTAAGATTAGATCAAATTAATTTACATTATTCGTAGCTTTTCAAAGGATAATGCGTAGCATTACATTATTCGTAGTTTTTCAAAGGATAATGCGTAGTATTATGTATATGAATACTACGCATTATCCTTTGAAAAACTACGAATAATGTAATAGTACGCATTATCCTTTGAAAAGCTACGAATAATGTAAATTAATTTGATCTAATCCTAGCCATTGATTAACAAAGATGAATGGATGAGATTAGTTCTCATTTCTCACCAAACATGTCACTTCTCATGTGATCTTTATTCATAGAAATATTGAAAAGAATATCTTCATAAAAATAATAGATGAATAAAAGAATTAAACGATCAAACCAGAATTGTGGTTGAGGCGTGTTCGAAGCTTTCCTTAAAGCATTATTGCTCTCCCACTGGGTGCTTGGAATCTTGAGCAACTACCTCACGGGATACAACAACCCTCAAGTTAAAACTTGGCACCACTAATTTCAACTTGCGAACTAATTTTGTATCTTCCACTATCACCTTGACATACGCAAAAGAACACTTCAAAGAAGAAAACAAGCCGGCATAAAACCTTATAATGAGAGGAATGCTAGAATTGTATTATGTGATTCATTTTTCTGTTTTTCCTTCCAATAAGCCACTATGGTCCTCCTTTTATAGGAGAACATCTACTATTGTAACGGTCCAAGTCATAAAAGTCGTATGCCCTTATGACCGCCTTTATTTCTAATGTCATCAAAACCATTTTTATGGGTTTTATTACCTAGGAAAACCTCTTGGTATGACACTGATTAACACACCATTATTATGTGTTATAAGGACCACCATACTGTCAAATTAAATAAATTTAATTTGGCAATAAAATAGTGCTTATCACTACTTTCTTCGCACAATTATACCTAATTTTCCAACAGTAAGCGCATATCATGTGTTCATAAATTTACGTAAGGGTTATTTTACGAATTAATGGTTAGATTACAAATACAATAGTTGTGCTCTTGATTAAGGGTAATGCATGCTTGAATGGCCTTTCAAATCTCTAACACCTTCAAGCCATCTTATAAACCATCAAAAACTCTTCCATAGATAACTGTATGACTTGGAAGTTTACATAGGGGTCAAGTTGTGAGTAATGGTTAGATCACAACTTAGACCATAATCAGTTCTTTCATTAAACAAAATAGCCTACAAACTCTAATCAAATCGAGGCAAAGCCAACAGGTTTACAACTATGGAAAGGCAGAACCCGAAATCAGAACACCTAGAAAGTGCAAACCTTATCGCACAGCAATAACCAAAATCCAAATCGGTGGTGTCAAAATCTGAGCAAATATATATAATTCTCAAAACAAATAACAAATAGCTTTCTTACCAGGGACTTAGAGAAGAGATGAAATCAAAAGAAATTCAACCAACTTGAGGTGTTGAGTCCGAAGTGATGCTGCTCAAGTTCAACAGAAGTCTGTCAAATATCCAGTAAATAAGATAACATCTGATTAATTGATAGCCATAAGTGATGCTACTCTAGTTCAACAAGGTAGATGCGAAAGATGAAATTGATTCACTGTCTAACCTTAGACGACTTCTTTATCAGATGGTTTTTGATGGGGCCATTCTCCTCACACACACCCCACCCACCCCCAACATAACTATTATATATTAATATTAATTATTTATAAATTAACATTAATATATTATATATATATTATAATTAATGAGATATTATCATTAATTCAAAACAATGTATAAATTAAATATATAACACATATTTTTTAAATATGAATACATTATTGATTAAACAAAAACTAAGTTATACTCAACATATATATAATACATAAATTATGAATCTAGTCAGTGAGTTGTCTATTTTGTGTTTCGTAATGTACCAGTGAGTTGTCTATCGTAATGTATTGTCAAATCTGTTATTACTACCTTTTATTAAAAGTTAATACATAAATGAATAGTGTAATTTGCTTTTGCCAGAGAATCTAGTCAGTGAGTTGTCTATTTTTTGTTTCGTAATGTATTGTCAAATCTATTTTTGTCCACTAACTTTTTGGATCACAAAATTTTTAAACGTAAATAATTAGTCTATATTATGGATACACTTATGAGTAGCAAGTTACTCACTCACACTTCTTTTAGACTACCATATCTCTCTATCATGGATAATAATCATTTTGCGGGATTTTCAAATAGCTGGTCATACTCATGTGATGTTCGCAGTGAGGAAAGTATATCCAACAAGAATCGGGATTATACATCCGAATTCACCACAAACCAGGTTAGTATCATTATTGTATGCTTATTTAGTATTTAATTTTGAAAGAAATTTTTTTATAAAAGTAGCAGATTTCATCATAAATGTTCATCATTTGTGTAGATATTTGAAAATAGAGAAGATATGCTAAATTGGGCGAAGAGGGTTGGTTTAGAAAATGGCATTGTAGTGGTGATTAAAAATTCTGCAAAAAAAAAATAGGTGGTAAGATGTCGAAGTGTATTCTTGCGTGTGAAAGAGGGGGGAAGTACAAACCTCCCTTTCTAGTTGAAGAGACATCCCAAATAAAAAATACCGGAACCAAAAAATGTGAATGTCCATTTGAGCTAAGAGGTCGACCAATACCTCCAGAAGGTGTCATGTGGGGTTTGAGGGTAATATGTGGTATTCACAACCATAAGGCAGCAGAGTTCATGGATGGCCACGAGTACCCGTCTAGGTTAAAACCAAAGGAGAAACAACTTGTTCTGGACATGGCCAATAGTACTGCAACTCGTGAGATTCTTAGTATTCTGAAACAAAAAGATTCGTCAAACAGTACAGGGATAAAAAGCCTTTACAATATAATTGGCAAAAACAAATATGCAAAACGGGGTGGTCTAACTCAAGTTCAATATGTATTGGAGCAACTAATCAAAAAAGAATACCTACATGATTATTGCACAAATCCAGATACAAATGAAATTACTGACATCCTTTGGGTCCATCCAAAAAGTCTAGCCCTTGCTGTCAATTTTTCATCTGTTTTGATTATTGATGCCACATATAAGACTAACGAGTATCGCTCGCCACTACGGGAGGTTGTGGGTATAACGTCCACAATGCGAACTTACTCGCTTATGTTCGCATATCTTAGTCATGAGAGGGTAGAAAATCTGACATGGGCATTAAGCATTTTGAAGAGACTGATGGTTGAAAAAGGGGCGACATTGCCATCTGTATTTGTTTCGGATCGAGATTTGGCACTTATAAATGCTATTGGAACATGTTTTCCTTTGTCGCATCACATCCTTTGCATTTGGCACATAAACCAGTGTGTACTGAAGAAATGTAGACCCATGCTTGGTCTGGAGTGGAACCAGTTTTTTTCGTCATGGCACTCCCTCATAAATTCATCGACGGAGTGGTCTAATAACCAAAAGTGGAAAGTAATGTGCGAGGAGTATCAACGATTTCAGCGCGCCCTAAAATACCTATGGGAGACATGGTTGCACCCTCATCGAGAACAGTTTGTGTCAGTATGGATTGACGCAAGTATGCACCTTGGAAGCAATTCAAGCCAAAGGTACAACTAAATTATTATTTTGAATGTTATTTTTATTTTATTGTAAATATTATGGTATATGTGATTGACAGAGAATAATATATATTTCAGAGCGGAAGGGAGTCATGCGAGATTGAAAATGTATTTGGGAGATACTATGTCGTCCATAGATACATTATTTGATAAAATACACAAGATGTTGACAAATCAATTCGGAGATATTCAAAAGTCATTTGAGAGATCTCTCCACATTCCGCGCCATGCACATTTACATGACAATATTTTCAATGAAGTGAGGTGTCAGATTTCGCTAGAGGCAATGGAAATTATTTCTGCCGAGCTGAAATGTGTTGATGATACGTCATACCAATCAGTGGGCAACTGCAGCTGTGCAATTAGAAAAATATATGGACTGCCGTGCAAGCATGATCTTGCACATTATCGTCACTTTTCTATTCCAATTCCGATAATAAGTATCCATGCTCATTGGAGGAGGTTATCAATGCACGTATATGACCAACCTAATGAGGAATCACGGCAAAATAGGACATCTCACGTTGTTGAGATATTAGATAAGATGAATCCAGAAATGCGGGACCATATGATAGATCGGTTTCTTGTTATGGCAGATCCATCTCAAAGCACAGTTCGAGTCCCTTCGTACAATATAGAGCGTAAAGGTCGACCTAGTGACAAAGGCGAGCGAAACAGACGCCGCATGCCTTCTTTTGTGGATATATCCACTTCAGGATCTGGGGTCAATCAGAAAAGTGTAACATCTCCAAAGAGAGGCCGACATAAGAGGGGATCTGGGGTTCGTAGTACTACATCAACCAATGACCACTCTAGAGTTCCGAGTACATATGATATCTACATTGATCAATTATCTGTGGTTATGCATCACTATATTTCTGACATTGTTGACGTTGCACCAGATGGTCATTGTGGATTTAGGGCGATAGCTGCACTAATCGGATACGGTGAAGAGGGTTGGATGCAAGTACGAGCGGATCTTATTGATGAGATTCAGCAAAATAAGGCTCAATATGATGTCATTTTTCCAGATAACAGTACATCAGACAATCTACAATTTTTGCTAGATTATTTTGAGAAACCGGCACCTGAGAGGCATTGGATGGAGTCTATGACTTTGGGAATTGTCATAGCATCAAGGTACAAAATTGTACTTCATACATTTGGTAGAACTAATTGGAGTTGTTTTACCCATTTGCCATTAAGATCCCCTCCGGTTAAAGACAACGAGCGCATGGAAATAGCTATCGGACACGTTGGCAATCACTTCGTGCAACTTTTTCTACACCCTTATCATCCGGTGCCACCTGTACCAATGTGGTGGTGGGATCATTCATCGTACGAAGCTAAAGGATGGGCATCTTCATATAAGATACGTGCTGATTTATGGCGCGAAATCACAAGCACGGGGCCTCCAGGAGCACAATTTGGAGGAAATATTGATTAGATATGTCTGCTTTTTTATGTATTTATTTTTAGCATTTTTGCATGTTTTTTTAATCCAAATTAATGTTGGACTACCCAATCAATTATTAATTAAACGAAATAAATTATTATTCGCCCTAAATAAAATGAAACTATTTTCTAAATATAAATCATAAATAAAATTTGTCTAAATAATATTTTACTACAATGAAAATTTTGTTTATTTAGTTACTCACTCACTCCTAATTATAAGTTCTATTAAAATTTTAAAAAAATCAAGTACAATATAATTTTTTTAAAATTGCTACATGTTGTATTTTTATTTTAATTTTTTACTATTAATTATTATAGAATATTTTCTGATTAATAATAATAAATAAATATGGTACAATTAATTTATAATATTAATTATCATTTAATTGAATTTTAATTATCATTTAATTGGATTTTAATAATAATAAATAAATATGGCATATGAGTGTAATTAAGTAAGAGAGAGAGGGCAATATGGGAAATGTTTGGTGGGGGTTTTGTCGCCGGGGGATGTTAACCTATCCAACGACTCGCTAACTGACTCCTCCTTCGCTGGCGGCGCGTAAGAAGAACTCGTCGGGATGAACTGCTGATTCTCCACTGCTTTGAACAGAGACGTTGTGGGTGGCTTGTACTGGATGCTGACACGCTTAGATAGCTCGTCTCCGGCTCCACAGCTTTCATTTTCTTTTTAACTTTTCTCGACGGCAATAGGCTGGATGCAACCAAAGACGAAGACCGATCGATGGTCTAATTGACAATCCCGACGAGCTCAATTTTCGTCTCTGTATTCAAAACGATTTTTTTTCGATATAAGCTGTGAATTACTACAAAGACAACCGCAAAGCCGAAGTCTTAAAGCTGGAAAAAGTTAACCAGTCGGGAACTAAACAGACAAGGAAAAACATAAAACGTGAAAGAATGAGAGTCCGCATCTCCACTTCGCCTTGGCGTGGGCACGTCATCCCATCATTCACAGCTGTAAAACGGCCGGAACACTCAAAAGAGCATTCTCGCATCGTCCTCCGGCCTAAGCTAAAACCGACATAAAAAAACCATAAAACCTACTTTTAAAAAAACAGTGAAAAACCGGGCCATATGGACCCGCCACCTAGTCAAAACAGCAATTCCGGTCAGCTCCGCCACCGGTGGACAGCCACGCAGCCCGCCCGAATCGCCACCGACTAGCCACGTCAAAACCGGCGTTCACCCAGCTCCAGCATCCTCACAACACCGCCCAAAGCCTCTCCACCACGACGTTGCCCAAGGCGACCAGATCCGGATGAACCGACCCAAAATACAACTTTCGTCACCCCTCCTCCTCCGCTACACCAACAGCCGCCCCAGCCACCACAACCCCTCCTCATAATCCCCAACCGCCAGATCTGCACATCTCCTACCCCATGAGAAGAGAAGGAGCAAAAAGGAGGAAAAGAGAAGAAGAAGCAAGGTGGGGAGGGGCGGTGGACAGGTAGCCGAGTTGAAGGAAGGTTAAACGGCGATACTTCTAAAGCCTTCTTCTTTTCTCCGCTTGAGTTTCTCGCTCTAGGAAAAGGTGGGGTATTTCAGTTCACCCAGCTCCTTATATTCAAAACGATTTAAGTCGCTGAGAACAAGCAAAAGGAAAATCTGAGTGTTTTTTTATTAATTGATTTATTTTTCTATATTGCAAAAAAAAGATTTGTTTTTCTAGGTTTTGTAGTGAAATTTGACAATAACAAAAGGGAAATCTGTAGGGTAATTAATTTTAAAAAAATGAATTTTTGTTTTTTAATACATGAAACTCATCATGTCACAATGAAGCCTTAAGAATTTGTGTAAGGACTACTTTTGGTTGCAAGAGTTGGGATCAAATGAGAATGACATCTTTGGTGAGAAATAAGAAAAAACGGCTGCCGTTTGATTGATTTATCCACGGTTTAGATTGACCCAAATTATTTGCTTTTTATTTGGCAATAAAATTTCATTTTGGGGTGTATCCGTCTTTTGGCTTTACCAAATATAGTTATGATCCTATTTTTTAGCATACGACCGTCGGTTTGATTCTATCCTCGCGTTAAATTAGGTCGTTTTTTATTTATCAAAACTCTTCGATCCTCGCGTTCAATTTCTCGAAAATCATTTGTCTTCGTTTCATCAAACCTCTCCGATCATCGCGTAATTTTTATCTCGGCGAACCAAGAGCACATCCGCTGACAACGCTGCAGGTAATTAATTGGTCGTTTGATATTTATTGTACGTAAATGTTAGTAGCTTGATATTTTGTCTTCGTTTCATCAAACATCTTCGATCCTCGCGGCTAGCATTTGTTGTCCGGGTGTATATTGCCTGAGTTCTAAAATGCGTAGCTTTGGAAGTAAAATGCGTATCTGATCTACATATTGTACCGGGGAACCGGCCCTGAAACTGTTGAATGTGCGGTGGTTTATATAGAATTCGTAGCAGTTTTAGTTCGATAAAATTAGGAGATTAATACATATAATGCGTAGTGCAGTGCAACAGTGGATTATAGAACGTCCACCTTTAAAATGCGTAGCTGTATTATTAAACTTCGTAACGCAATGCAATAGTGCAATAGGACCGTCCTCTTTAAATTGCGTTGCTCGTTGATATCATTCGTAATATGCAATATGTAACTCTCAATGTGCGTTTGGAAAAGGTCAATCCAATGTGGATGATGTCACTTGCGAGGATGATACTGTTCTTTTGTCACAGATTCTGGTATTAGACAGTGGATTCCGAAGTGTCCAGTTGAATTCAAACCTCGGATTGCGATGGTATTTAATAACATTGAAGATGCTGCTAAGTTTTACAAACATTATGCATACATTGCTGGTTTTTCGGCGCGTTTGTCAAACACTAGCACAAGGTCTGATGGCATAGTGTCCCACAAGTATTTGGTGTGCCACAGGGAGGGGTATAAAGAGAAGTCTACAGTTGTTGACACAGTAAATTCGGTAGTACACAGTGAGAGGCATAGAAAGGACAGTAGGTGCCAAATGTATGTAGTTCACCAAAATATTGTCATGCAATGTGGTAAATATCGTATTGGGGCTACCAAAGCGCATCACCTTGTAAAAGATTTATGTGGTGGTTTCAGCAATGTTGGGGCAACGGTTACTGATTTCAAGAATTTCAGGAGGGATTTGAAATTATATATTGGGCTTAATGATGCGCAGATGATAATGGACAGTTTATCAAACAAGAAAAATACTTGTCAGGGATACTCTTTTGAGTATTATGCAGATGAGCATGGATCCCTATCTAGATTGTTTTGGGGTGATCAGATAGCAAGGGGCGATTGCATTATATTTGGCGATGTTGTGTCATTTGATGCAACATACAGAACTCATAAGTAAGCAAATTGATAATGATAATTATTCATAGATTCAATCTGCTCTTGTTTTAATTGTTTTTGTTATCTACAGGTACAAGTTGGTTTTTGTACCTTTCACCGGCGTTGACAACCATCACCGAAGTGTGACATTGGCTGCTGGGTTGATATCAATGGAGGATGTTGATTCTTACACTTGGTTGCTTACTTGCTTCAAGAATTTCGTGGTACGCGATCCTAGTGTTATTGTGACTGACCAAGATGCCGCAATGACGGTTGCCATTTCTCGGGTATTTCCCACAAGCCGGCATGGCACATCACTGAAAAGTTACAATCGAAGGTATTGTATCACAAAATATGTAAAAATGTATTTTGTTATTCGTAAAATGCTTATTATATTTGATTGTTTTTCCTTAATTTTTAAATTATAAAATCCGATTATGTTAGTAACAAATGTTCATATCTAACATTTTGATTAATATCGGGTGCATAGTATAATTCGTAGCTCACTTAGTATAATTCGTAGCTCACTTAGTATAATTAGCAGCTCACTTAGTATAATTCGTAGTAAACAATTTATAATGCGCAGTAATTAATATATATTTCGTATCACTTTTAATATGATATGTATCACTGATTTAATATCCATATGTACTGTCCTTAGGTGGGCATTTCCAAATGCAGGGATACATGTTTTTTAAATAGTATAAAAGCTATCATATGGGGTGATTACAGTGATCCCAAAGAATTTGAAGATGCATGGTGGGAGGTTATTATTAAATACGAAATGCAATGTAACAAATGGCTAGCTGACATGTATGAACTAAGGTCGTCATGGATTCCAATTTATTTTCGGGATGTTAATATGGGAGGTCTTTTGAGGACCACATCCCGTTCTGAAAGTGAGAACTCTTTTTTCGGAAGGTACATTCACGGGTTTATGACTCTAGTGGAATTTTTCACTGGTTTTAATAATGCTATGGATCTTCAAAGAAATATCAGAGTGCAGCTTTACATTGATTCAAGAAGTTCAACCCCATCAATGCAATCTAAGCATAAATTGGAGAAGCATGCCTCGGAAATTTTTACATTTTCTGTTTTTTGAGAAAATTGAAACTGAGATTTGTTTCGCCTCCCATACATGCGGGATTCAGATGATGATTGATACCGAAGATGGTAAAATGTACACTGTATATGATACCGAAAGAGGAAACAAAGCCTTCCAGGTAAAGTGGTACCTTTTGATAGTTTTGTTAAATCGATTGGGATTTTTAGTTGAACTGGCTCAATTATAATGTGTATCAGTATGTTTAAATTGTTAGCTTCATTTATAATGCGTAACCACATGTCTAAAATTTGTTGTTTATTAATTATAATGTTATCTATCATTCGTAACAGCATGTATAAAATTCGTAGGTTACCATGCTAACTATAATGTCATGTCCATTTTGTAGGTGAAGCTTGTAGAATCTGATGAGAAATTGAGTTGCTGCTGCTATAAGTTGGAATCATGTGGTTATATTTGTCGTCATTTGTTCAGTGTGCTGTTCTTTAGAAGATATGAGAGGATACCTGAATTTATGGTAATACCTAGATGGCATAAGGAGGCATCTAGGAAGCACAATCCTGGTTTGTATGTTGTAGCTGATTTATCAACAAAAATAGGGGAACAAATAATGTTAGCGTCAGCTATATGGTCCCATGTTAACCTTGGTAAACACAGTTTTGGGAGAGATGTTGGCATCTTGCAAAAATTTCACGACTATATATATCGGTTTGTTCAGGAGAATGCGCCAAATGATGATGCTAGCAACTATACTTCGAGAGCCGACTATTTTCGATCTGTTCTGGACATGCCTCAGCCCACAGAAATATTTGTTAACAACCCTGCTATATCGAAGAACAAAGGAAGCGATAAGCGGGTGAGAGGTCCTACAGGGATTGCCATGGACAAATTGAAAAAACCTCAAAGGTTATGTGGGTATTGCAATGAGAAGGGAATCCATGACAAGCGCACGTGTCCAAAGAGACTGCTGGACGAATCAAGAATACATGAACCTTCCTCCGAACTTGCCAATGAATATGATCCAGCTGACAATGACAGTGAACATACCCACTGTGATGTTAGTTTATAATTCGTAACAGAGTTGTCTTAGTTCGTTGCACATGAATATTGTTTTAAAGATGCGTAGAAGAATCAAAGAAATGCGTAATGCATTTTATTTATTCATTATGTTTATCCTTTTTCTGAGTGTATTCAGTTATCAATTTTCACGAATTACAAAATACAATTGTAGTTGACATGAATTTTACAAAATATAGGACACCGATTTTACATAATGTGTTTGAATTGGTTTAGATATGCCAAGAAGTTGTAAGACTTCATAAAGGTTATAAAACGAGATGGGACTTTATGAAAATATAGATTACATAATGTGCAAGTGAAAAAGCTACGCATTTTACATTGAATCCTACGCATTTTACAATCGACTATTGTTACGAATTTTACACATGAATCTATGATTCATGGCTGTTGGTCACTGCAAAGAGAAATGCTAATTACTAAGAAACCCTGTTACATGAGTAGCATATTTCGTAGTTTGATACAATCCAAAACCAGATGATGCAATTTCGATACCAAATATGAACATCATTTAATGGATAGGTAATCTCATCAGTCTCAGCCTCAATATTTGGATTGTATTCTAACTGGTCTTTAATTTTCATCCAGTCATGTGCGCGCTGTAACACCTTGTCTCTTTTAGCATTCAGATGTGATCTTATGATAACATTCAAGTAAGTGTCGCGCAGCGCCACCAGTTGTTCTGTTTGCTACAATGCAAATGCATGTATCAATCAACGTTGAAAGATGCAGATTCAGTGCTATAATTAACATCTTTATCATTGAAATATTAATTGGTGAAAAGTGAAATATAATCACCTTTTCCCCTTCGTCAACAAAGCCAGTTTTCCAATTTGTATTTCCTCCGCATTTAAAGGTCTCCATACCTCATGGCGAAAACTCCACGATCCACCCCATTGTTTTCTGTTTGCCAACTAAAGTCCATTCGAATTGGTTCTACGTGGGCAAACATGTATAATTTCCTGTGGTTGACTTGCTTTAGATAAGCCAAGAAGTTATATGTCTGCACAATGGTTATAAAATGTGATGAAATATTTATTAAAATATATATAACAGAATTTGATAGTTAAGTTTGAAAGGGCAAGGCTACGCATTGTACTTTGAAACCTACGCATTTGAATGCAGCAAGTATCATAATTAATAAAACAGTAAAGTATTTTGTACCATAATGGGTAAGGTGTGTCCATATCTGTCATGGCGACTGATGAGTCGAGTTTTCGACTCATTTATGGTCATTCTTCACTATAGTTTTGGGTCGTTTCCGATGATATTTTGATGTCATTTGACCTCTATCTCTACATTTCAGGTAGAAAACAAGCTTCCCCCATGGTCAAGGCCTAAATATGAAAACTCGGGAAAAACTGGAGGTTGAGAGCAAAATATGGGCAAAATGAATCTCACCCGGTCGGGTGAGAATTTCCCATGCACCAACCGACCGGTTGGAAGGAAAAAAGGCTCGAGTCAGAATTGCACCCCAACCGGTCGGGTAAGAACTTCCCTGCACCAACCGACCGGTTGAAAGCTCGAGTCGGTCGACTGGGACCTCGAGTCGATCGACTGAAAATACAACTCAGGAGGCTCCCCAAGTCAGTCCATTGAGTCGGTCGACTGGACCCTCCAGTCGGTCGACTGGGCCAAGATCGACCCCAACCGGTCGGGTGAGATTTCTTCCAGATTCCCACCCGGTCGAGTGGACTGCTACAGTACCGGATTTTTCACCCGAGGCTATAAATAGAAATCAAGGGTTTTGGACCAAGTGTGGAGGTTTTTGGGGAGAAGAAGATTGGAAAAGAGGTCCAATCAAGGTCATCAATCATCATCCAACCAAGGGGAAGAAGAGAACATCAAGAGGGAGTTCTAGGATTGACAATCCTCCTTCCTTTGCACTTTTCCTATTCTACTTGTTGTTGCCATTAAACCCTACTCACACCATGTTGTCTTACATGAGGTGTGAGTAGTGGATCTTGTGTTTTGAGGGTCTTATGACTCTCCTTGGTACTCTTTGATCACATATATACATTGATATTCATGTGGATGATTGTTGATTTCATTTTCTCTTGTGTTATGAATGTTATGCACTCTAGGTGTTTGATAAAATGCTTAAGTGACAATTTGGACCTAAACTTGAACCTAGGACTTGGAAACCCTTGGGGATAGTTCTAGGATGGAGAAATTGATCTATATCTTGAATCATGCAAGTGAACTTTAGGATATGGATGCTTGACTAAGGATTGAATGTTTGATTTATTGGAGTTAGTCATTAAGCGAATCATCAATTAATCCCATCTAATGGTGTCAAATTCATGTTCTCTATGCACTTCATACACGACATGCTACTAAGTGTTTGTGAAAATGCCTAAGTAACATGTTGAATCTAGTTTGGATAATAGAGAATGTGATCCTATCCAATGTATGCATTTGTTGTTAACTAGGACTCGAGTTCATAGTAGTTATTACCTTAGGAAGACATTCCAAGGATAATGGTGCTATGGAATGAACCAAATCGAGAGAGTGAGGTTCGAGCTATAAGAGAGCTTGGCTAAGACTAGATTAACATAAACATTGGTCTATCTTAGTCTAAGCTAGGTTTTCTACAATGCATAGGTAGGAAGTGAACTAGGAGTCGAGTTCATGGTATTTATTGCCATGGAATGAACCGAGAGGTTCGAGCTATAAGAGAGTTTGGCTTGGAATAGATTCAAGTGACAGTTGGTCTATCCTAGTCTAAACTAGGTTCATTGCTATTTGACTACCATGAAATGTTTGAATATCGTGTATGTGATCATTGAGAAATGCCAAGGAGGGGAGTAACCCCTCGAAACACCTCTTACTTATCTTTCATCCCTAATTACTAGTCACATAGGATTTAGAATACACTCCTTTATACATTTTTGGTTTAGAATAGCCGAATAGAAACACAATCTTAAATAGTGCATGTGCTTGGCTTGCTCCTTTGGGTTCGACCCGGTACTTTACCGGTCATTATAAATGTTTTGACCTACTACATTCGATCCTCTCTTCATTGACACTTATTCTAGAGGTGAAAAAGAAATAGTTCGTCAAATGGCGCCGTTGCCGGGGAGCAACTAGTTAGCACATCCCTAGATTAGATTGTGTGGAAGTTCCGACTATTCTTGTGAATATTTTTCCTTTTTCTTATACTTGTATATTCTTCCTTTTCACTCATATCACTTACTAGCTTTTGTTTACCTTGTTTTGCGAGGATGGACCCCTACGACCAACAAGTCTATTCGAATGAGGGATGCTATGAAGAGGAGGAACGACCATATTCTTATTTTCAAGAGCTTGGCTATCAAACAAGTTATTACACTCCGAATTGGGATGATAGCCAATGCCATGAAGTTGAAGACTCCTACCCTCCATACCCTCAACCTCCTCAACCTTCAAGTGAGCCCTCCAATATAGAATCCATGTTCGCTAGACTTCTAGCAAGCCAAGAGAAGATGCAAGCTTAATTGACTAGATTGGAGGCTCAAAGCCGTGAGTTAGAAAGCACAATTGCTCAACGAGCCATTGAATTTGAGAACTTGGAAGAGGAAGGAGAGATTTCCGAAGAAGAAATCCTTGAATCTAATGCCTCAAGGGAAAAACGGGATCAAGAATCGGAGGATGAATTTTGGAGAGCCGCCACCGAAGCTTATTACAAGACAAGGGATGGTGAACCTTGTAATGAAGACGAGATGGAATGCAAAAGTGAAGCATCCTTCACTACTAGCACATCTCGTGATCATTTGGATGAGAACGCACAAGAGTTCACCATTCCATTAACGCTCTCCTATGAGGAATTCTTCAATGACGATGCCTTTTGCATAGAGGAAACAACTTTTATTGGTGAAGAAGAACTCCTCCCTCCCGGCACAAGCAAGCTTGAATGTGAGCCCGAACTTCTTGATGAGGATAAGATAGAGGAAGAGCCTATTGAGAGAAAAGGATCTCGGGGGTATGAAGACTTTGTTGAGGTTTATTTGGATCAAGCTAAAGGGCATTCTCGCACGCAAGAAGATGCAAGCTTAGAAAGGGAGATTGTGGGATGGGCACCCAAGGGAATAAATGAAAATCTCAAGGAGGAGGTGCCCATCAAGCTTGAGACGAGTTATGAAGACCCTTTCTTCACTACTTCTTCTCGAGACAAGTTTTGGAGCTTCGTGCCTTATTTTGCAAGATTTTTGGAAGGAAGCTCCCATGACCCCTTTGTTCTTAAGGGATCTTCATATTTGAAGGGGTCATGCTCCCAAAGGAAAGTCCATTGTAGGCTTGATGGGAAGAAATTCAAATGGGACTTAAAGGTGGATTGACACAACCAAATCCAAGGCCCCGTGAGAAGGGATCCTAGCAAAGGACTTCTCAACGAGTGATTCTATGGGGCGCTTTGCTACGTCTTTGCCAAGACGGGAAAAACTAGGCGGTTTGTAAGTTGTTTCATTCTCGTTCTTCTTGTTTAAGTGGTTGGCATGACTTTGAGTAGCTTAGACTCTAAATTGTGGAATGTGATATGTGTTATTAGTGGGTCAAATTTAAGTGTGGAGTGAGTTCTACTCACTCCTACTCCACTTCACACCACCACACCCCTCCAACTTTCCCTTGATCGTTCCATGCTTAATGATGTTGCCCCTAGTGCTCATATGCTTTATTGTTGTTTACTAGAGTGGAACTAAATTGTCATACCATGCTATGACTCTAGTTTGACGTTTTCTTGGCACTTAAGATACCTTGTGCACATTATGGAAGATGTAGATCACTTTCCTTGCTTGTATTCTATGAAAGTTATGTCATGATGTTATCATGTGACTTGTGATGCTCTCTTGCTCATACTTGCGTTGCATAACCTTGTATGTCACTTGTCACTTTTAACCTCTCATGTGTTCTTGTGATCAAGGAAGTTATTTGCATCATGTTCGATCACGTTTAGCACAATGTCGTCTTCTCTATCGGTGGGGGACATCTACAAACGAGGGGAGTTCCTATGTGCCTTTATCTCATTTTCTTCATTGTTTGCGCTTAGGGACTAAGCTATGCTTTAAGTGTGGAGTGGGTAGTCGCATAGTTCACTCATATTATGCCATGCCTAGCATTTTAGAATGGACACTTGCATTCATGTATTCTATCCCTAACATGAGAGTGTTTTTAACCAAATAGGCTTGTGACTATCGATTTTAAGTTCCTATAAATCACATCTTGCCTATTTGTCACATTTATTGGATCTTGAACCTAGAACCGACCTAGTCCCTTTAATGTGCATTCTTGTGAATCAATATCATTGCTATCTCTTGTCTATCTAATTTTCTAAGTATTTTCGTTGAAATACCTTGGATTGAGTTTTAGCAAGCACTTTTAAAATTTTCACGAAAAACTTAGACCTTTTATATGCTCCTTGGTGACTTGAGTTTTCAAATTTAGTGCCATGCTTATGATTGTTTCCCGCGCATTCCATACATTCCTTGAACATATTGTCAAGTTTTAAGTGTGGAGTCAAAAACAAAAGAGGGCGGAAAATTGGCCCCAACAACAACAAAAAATGCTCCATTTTCATGGTCAAAAGAGGGCAAAGCCCCGACCAAAAACTTTCTCAAGTGCACGAGAAGTTTTGTGCAAAGATATACAAATGCCGGGGGTTAGGAAGGTAAGTTCCCCCTCGAAAGCATTTGTAGGCCAAAGGCCATTTGAAAAAGAAAATAAGAAACACTTAAAACTTGACTTTATGTTTTTCCATCGTTCTACATTTGCGCGGGTGCATCATTTGTATTGTGTGCTAGTTAGAATGGCTCTTGGAAGATCCATGTGTTTGCACGGGAGCTATCATTTGGTCTATGCTTGTTTATTAAGAAACTCTAGTGACGAACTCCTCTTCCCTTATGGATTATGGCTTAAGCGCCTAAAACTTGGGAATGAGTTCCATGTCGCGAACCCATGGACTAGCCCTAGCTAGCATAGGTGAGCGATTGACACTTCTTTTGTGCAAACTAAACTATCCTTCTATTGTATTGCCTTGAAAATGAGTGGAACTTTGGATGAGACATTTGATAGCCCTAGTATTGATGATCTTGAATGCACAACCTCATGGGATACTTAAATGGTTCAAAAGTTCTTTTGATGATAATGTGATGGTAGTCCTAGCGTGGGGTGAGGAGTTGGTTTTGAGAAATCCTCGCCTTGGTTGAGCACTCTTGCATTCATTCTCATGGGGTAGGTGCATTAGGGATTTGTGAGTATTCCCATTTCTGAAAACTCTCACGAGACTATAACTCGTCCACTAGGGTAGCCTAGGGGTTTAAAGGCTTAATGCATACGCTAAATGCATTCGTAACGCCTACGAAAAGGAGCTAGTTAGATTGTACATACTTGTCATTTACCTTTCAATAACATGTTTAGGAATAATGATCGAGACCTTGTGAAATCTAGTGAGGCAAATAGACGAAAAACATAGCACCACTAGCATTTCGACATTTGCATGACCTTGACATATTTTCATACTTTGTTCGGGACGAACAAAACTTAAGTGTGGAGTGTTGATGAGTCGAGTTTTCGACTCATTTATGGTCATTCTTCACTATAGTTTTGGGTCGTTTCCGATGATATTTTGATGTCATTTGACCTCTATCTCTACATTTCAGGTAGAAAACAAGCTTCCCCCATGGTCAAGGCCTAAATATGAAAACTCGGGAAAAACTGGAGGTTGAGAGCAAAATATGGGCAGAATGAATCTCACCCGGTCGGGTGAGAATTTCCCATGCACCAACCGACCGGTTGGAAGGAAAAAAGGCTCGAGTCAGAATTGCACCCCAACCGGTCGGGTAAGAACTTCCCTGCACCAACCGACCGGTTGAAAGCTCGAGTCGGTCGACTGGGACCTCGAGTCGATCGACTGAAAATACAACTCAGGAGGCTCCCCAAGTCAGTCCATTGAGTCGGTCGACTGGACCCTCCAGTCGGTCGACTGGGCCAAGATCGACCCCAACCGGTCGGGTGAGATTTCTTCCAGATTCCCGCCCGGTCGGGTGGACTGCTACAGTACCAGATTTTTCACCCGAGGCTATAAATAGAAATCAAGGGTTTTGGACCAAGTGTGGAGGTTTTTGGGGAGAAGAAGATTGGAAAAGAGGTCCAATCAAGGTCATCTATCATCATCCAACCAAGGGGAAGAAGAGAACATCAAGAGGGAGTTCTAGGATTGACAATCCTCCTTCCTTTGCACTTTTCCTATTCTACTTGTTGTTGCCATTAAACCCTACTCACACCATGTTGTCTTACATGAGGTGTGAGTAGTGGATCTTGTGTTTTGAGGGTCTTATGACTCTCCTTGGTACTCTTTGATCACATATATACATTGATATTCATGTGGATGATTGTTGATTTCATTTTCTCTTGTGTTATGAATGTTATGCACTCTAGGTGTTTGATAAAATGCTTAAGTGACAATTTGGACCTAAACTTGAACCTAGGACTTGGAAACCCTTGGGGATAGTTCTAGGATGGAGAAAATGATCTATATCTTGAATCATGCAAGTGAACTTTAGGATATGGATGCTTGACTAAGGATTGAATGTTTGATTTATTGGAGTTAGTCATTAAGCGAATCATCAATTAATCCCATCTAATGGTGTCAAATTCATGTTCTCTATGCACTTCATACACGACATGCTACTAAGTGTTTGTGAAAATGCCTAAGTAACATGTTGAATCTAGTTTGGATAATAGAGAATGTGATCCTATCCAATGTATGCATTTGTTGTTAACTAGGACTCGAGTTCATAGTAGTTATTACCTTAGGAAGACATTCCAAGGATAATGGTGCTATGGAATGAACCAAATCGAGAGAGTGAGGTTCGAGCTATAAGAGAGCTTGGCTAAGACTAGATTAACATAAACATTGGTCTATCTTAGTCTAAGCTAGGTTTTCTACAATGCATAGGTAGGAAGTGAACTAGGAGTCGAGTTCATGGTATTTATTGCCATGGAATGAACCGAGAGGTTCGAGCTATAAGAGAGTTTGGCTTGGAATAGATTCAAGTGACAGTTGGTCTATCCTAGTCTAAACTAGGTCCAATACTATTTGACCACCATGAAATGTTTGAATATCGTGTATGTGATCATTGGGAATTTGCCAAGGAGGGGAGTAACCCCTCGAAACACCTCTTGCTTATCTTTTATCCCTAATTACTCGCCACACATAGGATTTAGGCATATACACTCCTTTATACATTCTTGGTTTAGAATAGCCGAATGGAAACACAATCTTAAATAGTGCATGTGCTTGGCTTGCTCCTTTGGGTTCGACCCGGTACCCTACCGGTCATTATAAATGTTTTGACCTACTACATTCGATCCTCTCTTCATTGACACCTATTCTAGAGGCTAAAAAGAAATAGTTCGTCAGCGACTTTCCTTCATGTTGTCAATTAGGTGTATTTTATACTCGACCATATCGAAACATAGTAAGTAGTAATGTTCATGGTAACATATTGGGAAGACGAACTGCAAGATAAGTTTTGCATTTGTTAGAACAACGGTTAAAACAGTATGACTAGTATACGTTTTTCAAAATAAAGGCTTACCATGCTCACTTCATGTACATTTACTTATGGAAAATTTTCCAATTCCTCTTCAAATAGCCTTCTGAATTGGGCAGCTTTACTCTTCTTTGTCCCTCCTTTGATTCCTGACCCCATCTGCAGGGCAAATATGTTGTCGAGTCAGCACATTTGTAGTGGTTAACATATGTTACTGAATAATTATTTGTGACTTACTGCAATCTTTGTAGTGGCAAAAAAATCTAAGCAACGTGTTTTTGGATCTGTATTTTTCATTTTCGTTGAGAAATATAGCCCACAAATCAATGATGGGAGTGGTGATATATTTCTCCGCATGTAGTGATAAGAAATCCATTCTTTCACCGCATTCGGCCCCATACTCAAATAATATTTCACTGTCAAGTAAATAATCAAGTTCATACATGCAATTAGAAATTACATACTACTCCAGCATTATATATCAGTAATCTTAATTACCAACCCATATAGAATATTGTGCTTTATAAGTAGTAGTTTAACAGTTTATAAAGCACATGCTGCGCTCTCTGACTTTATTCACAATCTGCTCTATGCATTTTAAATGTATATGTAAAATACTGAAACATGTGAAATATAATATCAAATGAAAAGAACTTACCTGTCTTTGCAGTTGCCCTCATACACCCACTCACAAAAATTCATAAAAACTTTTTGAATTGGTACTGTCAGTTGTACAACCCTCTCCATGAAAGGTGATTTTAGCTGCAGTCTTGGTTGTAATTCCCTCTTAGATCTTCTTACAGGCTCAGGACAGGCAATTGGATTGTGATCCAGCACTTTAGCGCATTGCTCGTCACTCAATCTGCACGCCTCTTAAATAACTTGAGTAGGCAAGTCCATGATCTCATCCAGATTGAGTAGCAGATTTGGCAGATCAGGTTTGTTGAGGGTATTGTCCTGTTCTTCTGACCATATTGTATGCGGGCCAGTATGTATTTCGTACGCCTTTTTATGTGATTCTGTTGCATTGGTAGTGGGCGTTTTAAACACATCTAGGGATAGTTCGACCATTGGTTGGCTTTGTGGGTTTAAACTGTCCAATATGCTGTTCACAGTCGATGTTTGCCTTTGTTCCGTAGCATATGATTGATCTTTGTGCGGGGTGTTTGCATTGAGGTCTGGGTCTTGAATAATATGCACTTCTTCCACAAAGGGTTGCTTTGATGATTGTCTGATGTCACCATTTTGTCTTTTGTTTTCTCTGCAACTGTCAATGCAGTTCCAGACCTCTTCATTTGTTTTGTTGACCCTGCCTTGAAATTTGACAAAATTCTTGCTTCTTTGTAAGCAAGATTGTAATTCTGAAGGGCCGCTATCAATATTTCAGCAGCTTTCTCATGATATGTCACAAGTTTCTACTAGGTTAAGAACAAATTAGTAACATAACATAAGACTGTATTTGAATTTTAATCACTAGATGTAATACTACTATCTACAAATTTTGAATTGAATGCTACGCAATATAAACGTGTGGTTATTAATGATAGGAAAACTTACAAAAGGTGAATTCCTGGGGTCCAACTTTCGCTTGTCCTTCTTTGTCTTTATGTGAAATTATCTCCAGTGACTTATCAAACCTTGCATCTTTCTGCTATTTAAATATGAAACCAGTATGTATCAAAAAAAAAAAATATGAAACAAGTATGTAAAAAGGGTTTATGATACGAATTTTGTGTAGCGTAATACGCATTATACATGGAACGGCAACTGATTACAAAATTTGAATAAACTGCTACGCATTTTACACTGAATCCTACGCATTTTACATTGTATCCTGCGCATTTTACAATAGACTATATTACGGATTGTAACCATAGATCTATGATTCATACCTGTTGGTCACTGCAAAGAGAAATGCTAATTACTAATAAATCCCGTTACATGAGTAGTATAATTCGTAGTTTGATACAATCCAAAACCAGATGATGCAATTTTGTATACAAAATATGAGCATCATTAAAATAGCACGCTACGCATTATAAATCCCGTGGTTACCTTCGTCCGAAAATTTGCAATGAGTAAAATAAAACTGATGCATCATTGTGTTAGAATTGGCATTACATCTACACATTTTGATTGTGAAACAGATGCATCATTCTTAAATTTAATAAGCAAACAATTATTGAGTAGTGGGCTGAAATAAGAAGCCTTGAGAAAACTTACAGTAGGCGTCTTCTTCGCACTAACCCCTTCTTGTACATTTCTCTGCTTGTTTGAAACCTTTTCAATTGGCTGAGTAATACTGGCAGGTTCGTTTCGTTTTAACAATGTAGTTCCTTTACCGAATCCTCCCTGTTTAGTCTCGTATTTGATCCTCTTTGCAATGACCAAGTCAGTGATTCCTTTTATAGCAGGAGTTTCTCTTTCTATTTTAAATAGCCTGTGTTCAAACATGTCGATTAAAGTGCCTGCAAAACAATATTGTTTTATTTAGAGTCAGATATTGAAGATTAAAGGCATCATAAATTTAGACATAACTGAACACACTTACAATTAGAAATGTAATTGGGCCGTTGTACGGACTTCTCCTGTTCTCTTCCCATTCGTCTCTTCTGTCCCGTAAGCAAGTGATTATGTACCCGCACCAGTTCAGTGCGCGTATGTCATCAGTCCCTTCAATTCCATTCATGAACCTTTGGTTGGAAACACCTGACTTAGTGCTTTCAACCATGGACGAGAAGAACAGCACAAGGAAATTTAATTTGAAAGTGTCGTCTGCAGCTCCAGATTGTTGAATCTTATCCACGATAGTCTTGTAGTTCACTGTTGAGTCCTTTGGACCACCATATTGGCATCTAAATTACTGTACAAGTGGACTGTCTGCGTTCGTCCTTCCAGGCAGTTTTATGTTGCGGCCACCTAATGGTAGTCCAAGGATGAAATGAACATCCTTAGGTACTATGTCTACGTCCCCTCTGTCTGTGAAGAGTGTGCTAGTCTTTGAGTTGTATGATTCCAGAACCCATTCTGCCAATTCTGCACGCACGATGTTTATATTCAAATGAAGCATGGCTTTTAAACCCATTGAAGCCACAGCTAATCTCTGGTCTTTGTTAAGGGCCTTTACGCAGTCTGTCAGTGGTTTAGGTGTGGATCTTGTCTCGGAGCTTGAGTATCTTGGTTTTTTAGGTTTGGGAATGTTTTGATGATCTTTTGGAACTCCATTCGACAACACAAGTTGTAAATTGGGGTCTATGAAATCATCATCGATGTTTGCAGATTGACCATCAATGTTGGGCGACTGTTGTTTTCTACTTGCTGCAAAAGCAGTGATAAACAAAATTATAATTGTCTCCCATTGTAGTTTGCATCATTATTTAAAAACAGTAAACACAAAGCCAATATATCTTTGTGTAATAACTAGTTTAGTTTAAAATGCATATGCCTTAGTCTTTGGGAAACAGCTCAACTGGTACCCATATTGAATAAAGAGATACGCATCGTAATTAATAGGATTATGATTACAAAGATATGCATTTGAAAGGCTAATGATCAACAATAATCTAATGTTAGGCGACTGTTTTGATCGATGAAAACTACCAATGTATAATCTAATTTTGTCGAAAAAGGAAGCCCAAAATAGCTTATGTTGTATGCATACGTAAGAGCAGCAGCAAGTGTATAATGCGTAGCAGGGCACTGACTTTACAATGTTTAGAATGCAGAAATTCCTAGTTTTTTCGCATATTAGTATGAGATGTTACGCATTGAACCTAAAATATTACGCATTTTAGGTATGAGATGCTACGCATTAACCAGTTTTTACGCATTTGAACTAAGATTGATCAACAATATTTACCTGCTTTTTTTTAACTGCGTAGATTTTTCTCCAGATGCATCTGCCTCTTTTCGTGTGCTCCTTGAAGCACAACCTCCTACTGTGACGAGTTTAAATCCAATGTGTTATTAACAGTAATTTATGCAAGAGCCCAATCTAATTAGTTCATATAAATATACCATACTTTATATGTCAGTGGCTAGTATGATATGTAACTTCTTTTCTTTTTTTTTGCAGGTGGCCCATTATGTGGCATGTTTTCTTCTGTTGAGTTAATGACATTTCCATCTCGCTTCTTTAATAAGGTTCTGAATAATTTACTTTCTTTAAGAGTAGACACCAATTATACATATGTGATTGATGAAAACAAACAACGAATAATCTAATTTTGTCGAACAAGGAAGCCCAAAACAGCTTTTGTTGTATGCATACGTAAGAGCAGCAACAAGTGTATAATGCGTAGCATGGCACCGACTTTACAATGTTTAGAATGCATAAATTCATAGTTGTTTCGCATATTGGTATGAGATGTTACGCATTTAACCATGTATTATGCACTTAGATATTTGATGCTACACATCTAACCAGATGCTACGCATTTAGGTATGAGATGCTACGCATTTTATGTTGTACGCATTTAGCCAGTTGTTACTCATAAAGGGTTGTGATGATACGCATTTAACCTGTTGTTACAAAAAAATTGTAACATGCGTAGACACACCTGCAAAGGTTTCGAATTTAGCCCCGAATTTCGCATAACACCTATCATTCGTAAACTCAAATGCAACATTCGTAACCCCAACGGTAAATGGAACTTACTAACACGTAAACCCTAAAATTCGTATTTGCGCCAGAATCTTGTTCAAGTTGCCCGTAAACCCCAACATTGACAGTAACAATCACAATATTCGTAGACAACTTGAATTTGAAATCACTCATGTTTAACCCTAGAATGAGTTTACGACGTACCGTAAAATCGGGATGATTTTTTCGTCTGTTCCCCTTCTTCCGCCATTAATCTGCTACCGTCGTTCAACCTTTAGTCGCCTCTGCCTGTCGATTTTTAGTCGATTAAACTCTGGTTGCCGCCGCTCGTATTTTCAATATGAATCGCAGCGAATAAAATGAGTATCTGTGGTTTAGTGATTTGTGCGAGACAAAAGCGGGATTACGGTTTAGATTATTTTTGCTCTTCCTAATTTGCCCTTTAAACATATTAATTAATTAAACTAATACGAATTTTAATCCAAAACAAGCATAATCTTAACCGTTTATTGGATTCATCGAACGGATATTAAAATTTCTTATTTCTCATCAAAGAAGCTCTTCTCACCTGATTCCAACTCTTGGTTGCAAAATGTTATATTCAGCAATAATTATTTTTGATCATCACAATAAATGATACTGAGTGACAACTTTAAATTAGTCATCACATTTTTTAATATTATGTGATGACTTTTGTAAGTCATTACTATTTTTTGTCGCAAAATGTGATATTCCGTGATAACTAATTTTGGTCATCACATTAACAGATAATCAGTGACAACTTCATATTAGTCATCGCAATTGTTAATATTATGTGATGACTTTTTTAAGTCATCACTATTTTTGGTCGCAAATTAACATTTTTTTTGTAGTGAATACATTACGTGTGATCCAGATTAAGGGTAATACATGCATGAATTATCGACGCGCATCATCATGCGCGTCAAATTAGTAATTTATTCCTATCAACTGCTACTGTAGCGGCAAGCAGGGTTGATGCCACGAGAAACAGACTCAAGCAAAGTTATCAATTTGTAAAACAAACAAAAAGAGGGGGTGTGAGTAAAGGTTTGTCAAAAGCAAGCAAACAAGAGAGATTATTTTCTAATTAGTGCTGCAATTCAGTTCATGGCGACCACTTGCGACCAATGTATATCATCGACGCTAAATATCATAAATCATATTTAGAAAGGCTATTAAAAAGACACAGTGACCCGATGACTATATTCCGTAAAGGCGATATACCTATAAGCATATCCCCAAATGGTGATATACCGATAAACATATCCCTAAAACGGTGACACGCTTTTAGTTCCCCAAGTCATACATATTCCGACAAAGATAATACTAAATTTAGTTGTTACTACTTACATTTACGACAAAGTTTCCAATCGGTGTTAACGACGAGAATTAAATTCATAGAAAAAGGTTTATAATAAAGTTTCCACATAATCTAGCAATTCAACTCGTAAAAATATGCATGGAGAACTGCATTAAGAGTAAATCTCAAAACACATAGTTACAAGTTCAATGCCCGAAACTAAAAACATAGATTTCGCTAGACATAGTCATATAGAAACATATCATTAAAAGAAAAAGAATGTGTAGCTATGAAATTGTCGAAATTATTCTACAAGACTTTTTTGCTCTATTGCTCAGCTCTCTGCGCTTCCACTCTAGTGTAGGCTTCCTGCTTGAACTCTTAATTACTCTATAAGAATAGCTTGATTTTCAGATTTCTTGATGATGATTGGCGTTTACTGCTGGCTCTCTTTATATAGAGTTGGTGGCTGCCGAATGGCGAATATTCATGACGCGAATAAGAGAAAAAATTTCCTTACCAGTTCTTTATTATCTTATTTCCTTAAACTCTGTGGAAAGCTAGGATAGTTCTAAAGATTATCTTAAAATTTTTTATCTTAAGGCTGCGAAAACCTAGCAATCCATATCTACCGATGCCACCTAGCATATATGGATCATCTTTAACTGACACCGGGTGACGCGTCGATGAGCTTTCGAAGATTGGCTCAGACCCCCTCAATTTCGGAAAATTTCAATTAATCATCAATCTTTGGTGGCTGTTTTTATCTGCTTAACCTCTGAATTTCATCTTGAGTTAAACATGAAAGTTATACAACATTCAGTTAGCTTTCGATCCATATGTAGATCATCTTAAATGGACACCGGATGACGCATTTATGAGTTTCAGAAGGTTGGTTGATCATTAGCGGACCTTGTTGTTCGAAAAACATTTGCCGGATCATTAGCAGACCTTTATTTTGCCGGTTTCGACTTATATCCTTGTTGTTCGAAAAACAATTTTGGGACCCCCTCTGACGAGGCTCAGGAACCTCCACAGGGCGCCACTGATGAATGGCTGCTGGTGTCATCCCGCACGTAGTGTGCAAGTTACATCCGCGCTTGGCTTGCTAGTTAGTGAGATTAATTACTTCTCCGTGTGCGGGGATATATCTCTACAAGTGGATCTGTATTCGCTCCTTGCCCACTCTACCAAGTAGGTTTGCCTCAACGCTCGTTTTGACCGTCTAAACGTCTGAATCGGCTCTCGCTGTAAACTATGGAGTTTTAGAGTGATGATTGAACTTTGAAACAGTTCTTGGTTCGTCTCCTTCAGATATTTAATTTGCTCATATCAACCCTCAGAAGCGACAAATGTCAATTCTACCTTTGTCATAAATTAATGCAGAGAATGCGCGTTTAAGCTCGTATTCTTTTATAGAGCTTCCAATCCTGAAATGCAAAACCATAAAGAAAGTAAAAGTTGTTATATAAAGTTGAAAAAAGGATCCAGTGCAAAAGGCATATTTTTGTAAAAAATACAAATCAGTCACAGTCCTTGATGTGGTCATTTGGACGGATGAGATTAAATTCCGTATTAAATCCCGTTTACGGTTAATTTCTCGGTGACGAACTATGTCGTACTTTTGGTTACTCGGTGATGAATTATAACCCAGTTTTGCTTTGCATTTTGCACTAAAAATATGTTTTGTACCTGATCTTGACTCATATAAAGTTATCAAAACAAATGGGACTAGCTAGTCAGACGAATCGTATAAAAACGTCTCATCAAACCATCTCACATTTAGGCTTATTCATCCTCGAACAAGACCAAGTCTTAAGAAAGAACATATAAATATCATCGTCACAAGTTTTACGAAGTAATGGTTATTGTGCTATGACATGATGTAGTTTTATTAAAAATAATTATAAAATTAATAAGAACCGGGTCATCCAATGAAGCAATTGTAAACTTGTGCAACACGTAAAATTTTGCTTTTGTTGATCCTAGTCTGAAATGGGTGTTTATGATGATTAAGAATCTAAGATAAGCTGTGTTTGTAAGAAAAGGATTTATCTAATTTTAAGAGCAATTTCAGGGAACTGCTTCACTTATTTTTTGACCACATCAGGAATCGAACCTAGCAACCTCAAAACTCGGAGTTTTTATGTCCTATCCCTCGACCACGATACCCGTTCCCTGATGGGCAACTATTTCACTTACTCAATCATTAAAATCAAGATTTATAACTATCATGCAAGATTTGTCAAGATAGATTAGAATATGGCCGTACACTCTAAGAAAGGGCACCAACTCTTGTTGCTCATGACCGAATTTGAAGTGTACCTCAAACTACGAACCTCACCCTCTCGGCGCTGTAGGTTCAAATCAAGAAATTCGCTGGTGTATACCAACTCTCGTCGTGTAAACACGGGGAACACTTATTGTATTCCTAGCCTTTCCCGTTACTTCACGAGCCAATCTCGTCATCGCTGAGTATGTAACATATATTTTCTTTATAGTCTGACTTTAAACTACAACCTCACGGGATATTCACCTAAAGTCTAAGTGTTATACTATCACACAATTCTCCCGAACACCTAAATGTATAAACTCGATTTGCATGGTAAGTAAAATATAAATCATACAAGATACAAATAACGCAAGGTTATTTCATTGAAAGATTCATATCCAGTAAGATCCTTAGGACTCCAAAATATGGTATATTACTCACTATCCATGGTTATAGTAGTACAACACATGTTTCGGTCGGGACTTAGATTACAATATTGATAAGAGATAATTACAACCTTTAAGTTGACAATGATGATAAAGTCCTCCAAGCCATATCATTGATCCGATCAAAGAGCTGGTGGTAGGCTGTGTCACGCCGTGTTTGATAGCCTGAGATGGGTGAAAAGGGCTGGTGACACAAGGCTCATTTTTCACGCATCTTTGGCGCTCTCTTTTGGACTTCGGTCACGAAACTTGTTTGGGGCTTCTTTGCAGCTGAAATACAAAGAAACACGAAGTAAGTGCTCATAAAAACAAGAGGAATGATCGTGGATAAGGAAAAATATGAAGCAAAAATATAGTTAAGAATTAGGCTCAACATATAACTCCGCACTTAGAGTTTGTTTGTCACGAGCAAACATAAACTAAACCCTAACCTACTGTCTTAGGAAACACGAGTGCATTTAGAGGATGCGCAAAGCGTTTAAACCTCTAGGCTACCCTACTTGACAAGTTAGTCTCGTGAGAGTTTTTAGAAAATGGAATACTCACGAATCCCATATGCAACAAGCTATATGCATAAACAGAATAGTACCTCAAATATTTAGGCAATTTGCAACAAATCCCCATGCACAACAACTAAAATGGTACTTTTTTTTTTTTTTTTGATAGCAACTAAAATGGTACTTAAAGAGTAACTTCTTCTTAAAAAAATTGCGAACCTCCCTTGACTCTACAAAGATCAACATTCAAAGGAAATCAATATTAGAGTTATCTAATGACTAACCCAACAATTTATTCAACCTTTTCACATGATACTCGAAAGATGAACCTTGGAAGCATAAAAAGCGTACCACACAAGTATAGTCCACGGGCTAGAAACATAAAACTCTTTTCCAAGTCTTAGGAGTTAAGTCTATAATCCATAAGGAAAGAGGGAATTGGCACTTCACTTTAAAACTATCTCAAACAAAATAATGCTCACGTACTAGTATAAGGATCATCCCCTCTTCTCAAATCACAATACGTACACATTAAAAGAAATGATGGAATATACATTGCCAAAGTTAAGTGCGTGCCTCATCTTTTATTTTCATTCTTACGCATTTTGCCCAAAATATGCTTCACGAATTTTTTGTTTGGTAGTTTGCCTTATTTTGGTATGTGCTTGTATATACTTTTTGGACTTTTTTTGTAGTTTGTCTTATTTTGGGTTGCGCTTGCATATAATTTTTTTTTGTTTGGGTTATTTTTTCACCCATATTAACTCCACACTTTAGGATTGGCCGTGTACTAAGATTGATAAATGCTGTGTGCATGATAGAATTGAGGTCACCTAAGAGTAATGGCTAACTTCTCGAAGAGAAAAAAATGTATTTTTATGCTTAATAATTCTATGTTCAATTAGTGCAAAAAGGTTACCCAAAGTCAATAGATAGACAAAAGATAGCAACAACATTGACACCTAGAATTTATGCTCTGATAAAAGTCATGGTCATGCTAGATTCGAAATCAAGTCGATAGTAATGAAACTAGATTGTTGAATAATGGAGTCATGCGAAAGCCTTAAAAGTTTGAGTACTCAAATGTATGTTAGTGCAAAAAACTTCAAGTGCCTACACACGAATATTTTCAATGCACACCCACTCCACACTTAAGAAGAATTTTAGTCCCTAAACAAAAAGTTACAAAAATTAAAGTGTAGTGCAAAGGACTTCACTGAAGTGTTGGCACATAGTATGTGATTCATGGTGTGCGCATTCCTTTCCTGCACATGATAATAAGAATCTATGAAACATATAAGTGACCAATTCCTAAAAGTTAGCAGAATGTATCACAAGTATAACATATGATCATCGCATGCAAATAGGTAGATGAAGGAATTGCAATTAAAATGAGCATCATAGTCTACCTCAACCATAGCAAAAAGAAATTACAACCATCCAAGTTCAAGAGTTCAAACATGCAAACCAAAGGTTCAACATCTAACACAAAAGAGTAACCATAAGAAAACATAATAGTGCCAAGTGTAGTGGATGATCAACCGGAATCAGAGGAATCAGAGATGTGTAAGGGGCGAGAGACGCGCTGAGATGGCCGAGGAGTGTTAGCCGAGAGATGAGGCACTGCGAAAGTGGGAGGCGGATCAGGATATTTGTCGTAGCCATAATAATTAAAGTAACACATCCACGCTTAATATGCTCAATTCCTAAAGGTAGCAGTAGCAGTGATCTCTCACTCGAGGGGGCAAAAATAAAATAAAAAATAAATGATCTCTCGCTCGAGGGATGCCTAATCTAATCCAATTACAACGACTAAGCTAATTCATATGCAAGTATAAAAAAGACAAGTCATAGTCATAAACTCTAACATTTGTACAAAAGGAAAGAAGAAATGAACATAAACTATAACAAGAGCTTTCCAAAGAAGACACCTTCTGCTTCGGTTTCTTTCTATCAGTCACGTATAATCACTGTTTTAGAATCTTCTCAAGTCTAATAGGTTAGAGCAGCTTCAAATCTCTCCTCACCTACACACCACCAAAAAACCACAATTAACAAACTGGTTAAGAAAAATAGAAACCTAAATTCTCAGAACCTTGCGAAATAAATAAAAATACCAACCAACCTTCATGAGATAGTGAAAGTAGCATCCCCGCGGTGCTGATTCTTGTTCTTGTACGCAATTTGGTCGAGAATAGCGTATTCCAATGGAAGGTGAGTGAAGAAGATATGCAATCGTTTCTCAATACAACACTCTCTCTTTCAAGCCATGTTTGCAAAATTTCAAATTTATTAAATTTAAGGAAAATGTACAAAGAGATCCTTTAGGACCTGTTCTGTTAAACTTAGATTCCGTATTTTTAAGTTCAATAAAGTCAAATTAAGTTATATAAAGTTAAATAAGACTCAAGAAAAGGGATCCGGTACAAAGCCCTAATTACTGTAAAAAATACAAAATCATCTCAATCCTTCATTTTATCTTTTGGATGGTACTGATTACTTGAAAATAAATATGTTTAATTTCAAATTTTAATATGTTGAGGGCAAATATGGCATACAATTAATAGAATTAGTCTCCTCGTAACCGATTGATCTTCAGTTTCCTAAACTGTCGTGTTCAATCAAATCAAATCGGGTTTGATTCTCCACGTCGTTCTCGTGCAAAGCTTATCGTAGTGCATGATAACGTTGTTCGACATCAACATTGGAGGTCATGGCCGGCAGCAACATCGGAGGTTCGAATGTGTTTTAATTGTAGTTATTCGTCTATTGAATGTTGTGGCGATATGAATCTGACGAATTGTAGTTATTCGTCCATTGAATGTGTTTCTAAATATCGGCGAAAGTAGCGGTGATGAATTTTTCACGGAGTTCATATTATGCATGCAGGTACCATCGATCCAACTGAGAACTTTGATTCAATGGAACCGTCTTACTTTTCTCAAAGTGGCGTTGCGTTCTGGACGCCCAAATGCCTTGACCAGCACAAGCCGTTTATTGGTCAAAAGTTTTTATCTCCGGATGATGCAGTCAAATTCTATGAGAATTATGCTCAAATAGCTGGATTCAATGTTCGTGGTAATACAACAATCAGCAGTGATGGTGTAGTAAAGTTGAAACATCTGTTGTGCCACCGTCAAGGTTTCAAGCGCCAAAAGACGTAGGTAGACACGCTGAAAAGTCCTAATTCGAAACAGAGGAATAGGAAAGAAACTAGATGTGGATGTGAAGCGAGATTGTATTTCAAGCTAGTTGATGGAGGCATGTATTCTGTTTATGTGTTTGATGAGAACCATAACCATCATCTTGCTTCAACTTTTGGGAAACAGTTTTTGATGCAAAACAGGCATTTGAGTATTGACAAACAAAATTTTATTATGGATTTGGGCCACATGAGGATTGGAGCAACTCGAGCGTTTCACTTGGTGAAAGAAATGGTTGGCGGTTACTCTAACATTGGTGCTATTTGACAGACTTTAAAATTTTCAAAAGAGATATGAAGGCATTTATTGGTGGACGTGATGCTGAAAGGGTCGTCAACCATTTAAAGAACAAAAGGGATTGTTGCAAGGGATATGTTTTTGAATATGTTGCGGATGAAGAAGGTACTCTTTCCCGTCTTTTTTGGGCAGATTCAAAGTCGGCCAATGATAGGGAAATGTTTGTTGTTGTTGTGTCTTTTGATGCAACATACAGTAACAACAAGTAAGCCGCCCATCAGTATTAGTTATTTCATAGTTCTATTTATAGTTCGTCATTATTAATATAAAGTTCGTTATCTTTCATTACATAACCACTGTGTACATAGTTCGTCATATTCAATTTATAATTCACCAGTATTAACAGGTTTGATAATATGCAGGTACAATCTGGTTTTTGTACCATTCACCGGTGTTGATAACCACAAGTGTTCTGTTACCCTTGCAATTGGTTTGATATCTAATGATGATGAGGATTCGTATACTTGGCTTCTTGAATGCTTTAGAAAGTTAATATTTCATTTACCCAGTGTCTTAGTCACTGATCAAGACCCAGCTATGAAGGCTGATATTGCTAAAATATTCCCCGAAAGCACTCATCGCTTTTGTATGTGGCACATTGCGGAGAAGATGAAAGCAAAGGTATTGTTAGTCTTATTATATAAATTTATTTATCACAATGTGTGTATCTGATTTCACATTACTGTGTGTGTGTAGGTTGGTGTTCCCCTATGTAGTCAAACAGATTTTATGAAAAATATCAGTACAGCAATTTGGTCCGATCATATTGATGCTGCTGATTTTGAAGAACAATGGAAATGTGTCATTGAAAAATATGGACTTGAAGGGCATATTTGGTTGCCAAACATATACAAGATTAGGACTTCATGGATCCCTGTGTATTTGAAGTTATTAAGGACAACATCTAGATCTGAAAGTGAGAATTCAATTTTTGGGAGAGTTTTGCACAATCAAATGACATTGGTGGAGTTTTATATGGCATTTGATAGGGCACTGGACACGCAAATAAACAATAGATGGACGTTAGACAACGAATCCACCAAGTATTCCCCTATTTTGAAGACTGGACTTGATATTGAAAGACATGCTGCTAACATTTTCACGCATAATATCTTTAAGGAATTTCAGAATGAAATCTTTGCAGGGGTATTTAGATGTTACAATGAAATGATGAGGTGTGATGGTGATCACATTTCGTACACTATCATAGATAAAGATTACAACACAGCTACGTTTCAGGCATGCGCACTTTTATTTAAAAATTTATCAGTCCATTTTATAGTTCGTCATTTCTATTTTATAGTTCGTCATTGTATTTCCCTGTATATGCTCACTTTCATTTTTCTGAAATATAGGTTTTGTGTATTAGCTCAACAAAAGATGCAAGGTGCAGCTGCATGAAGTTTGAAACTACTGGAATGTTATGCAGGCATGTGTTCCATGTTTTTTGCTCTATGGATGTTTCCCAGATTCCTAGTGCGTACATTTTGAATAGATGGCTGAAAAGTGAAAGCAGCGTACAAGAATTAGTACCTCAATGTTCACACCCAAATCAGGAAGTTGCATCAGTTACAACTGAAATATGGACTCTAGTTCGATCGGCTATATCACAGTCAGAAAATGATTTGACTAATCTGAGAAGTATTCTTGAGAATGTTAAACAATTGAGGAATATTGTTCAAGTTCCTGAAGGTACGACCAATATCATATCTAAGGCAGATTACTTTAAAATAGGTATAGGCATGGAACAACCCTCTCAGGTGAATATCAAGCCACCAAAGGTGGCTCGAAACAAAGGATGTGGGAAAAGACATCGGACCACTCGTGAATTGATGATTGAGAAAGCCAACAGACCAAAAAGATTGTGTGGAAACTGCCAAGAACTTGGGCATCACAACAAGCGAAGCTGCAAAAAAAAAACATGTGTCGAGAATTTGGATGTGAATGCACAAGAGCATGTTTCAAATGAGGATGATCCTCACAACCCTTCATGATTATGTTTATCTATTAAACTTGTTTTGGTATCTGTTTTCATCAACACAGACACATGCACTTCTCATTTAAAAAATTCAATGTTTCTATATTCAGATTCGGCTTCAATATTATATAATTCGTCGTGACTATTTATAGTTCGTCATGATATTAATAAATATAGTTCCTCCTGTGTTTTGGGATTTGTTTCCTGAGTGACAAAATATGTCGAGAAATTGAATTGTAAATATAGTGTAGCCAGAAAGTTGAGACATGGCAATACTTTGTGTCTAGTCGACTATATTAACTCCTATCCGACCTAGTAAGACCCCAAAAGTTAGAACTATTGTATGTTCTAGGCAAAAGAATTGTACAACTGTTGTGACCTAAAGCTTGCACTAAAACAATGTTTTCATTCAACGTTCTGTATGATCTAATTTTTCTTCCAAGGCATCAGCTGCATCTAAGGCATCTGCTGCGGCTTTTAGTAGTCTCCATTGCCCTGCTTTGCGAATCACATCTGATCTCTGTGTGTTCAAGTCTGATCTGATCATAATGTTCAAGTACAGTTCTCGTAGAGTCAATAGTTGCTTCTTTTGCTGCAACATATATAAAACTTATCAGAAATAATCTAAAACTTTTCAGCTTTTGAGCGGTTAACATGCTCACATTTTTACTAACCTTTTTGCATTCTTTTACAAAGTCACACTTCCACTGTTTTATGCCTCCACCTTTGTACGTCTCCATGTGCCTCATAGTGAATATGGCACAATCTTTAAAATTATTTATGGTTCTCCATCGCATCTCAAGACGAATTAGAAAATAGTGTTCAAACATCTCGGCATTTTTGTGTTCGATTCCTTTCAGATATGTGTAGAAATTGGAATGCTGCAAAAGAACATGAATTAGATATGGTAATACACCAACAAATTTTATATTGGGAATGACGAATTATATATTTTGTTTTTTTACTCACCAGCATTTTCACTAAATCCCCATATTTGGCATCAAAGGGAACGTCGGTTGCCATGTTATCCAATACCTCAAGGAAACCGTGCCTCATGTCGAAGCATAGGACAAAATTATGGCCCATGTGGTGCATTGGGAAGAAGAACTACAAGGAACATGTGGTAAGAATTTCCAGCATTATAATGACGAATTATAGTTAAACCATGACGAATTATAAATTCATAATAAGTGCAGACTAACCAATTGTACATCGTGCACGTTCACGAGTGGAAATCTTGCCAGATCAGAGTTGAAGCGAGTGATGAAAATATTGGCACGTTTCTCTTCTGTCATTTTTTCAAAGGTAGAATAGATCTGTAAATTAACACAAAAATCATATTAGTTAATGAATGTGAGATCATATATCATTAAACTTACACCAAATTGCACTTACCGTTGATTCTGTTGTACTGAAAAAACGAAGGGGTTATTCAAATGATCTGTATTTCTCTTTGTCGTTTAGTATCACACTCCAAACGTCAATGATGACAGTTATAATGTCAGTTTCTGGCTTCATAGTAGCAAAATCCTCCTATCGCGCCACCACTGTATCCCACTGGAAAAGAATTTACTATAATATAAACATCTCTATCAGTAAAATAAGCAATATTATATAATACACTCAGAGAATTAAATAGAGTGCATACCTTTCTTTCTCATTTGAATTGAATACCCACTCACAAAAGATTTTGTAAGTTTCTGGCACTTCCTCTTTGATGTTCACTACCCGGTCCTTGAACGGTGATTTTGTTTGAGGTCCAGGTTTTTGAGATCTTGTGGTTCTGCGTAAGGGTTTCGTAATTTTTGGTGGAACATCATCATCCAACACTGGCTCTAGAGTTACACATTGTAGTGGTTGAGCTATTTCTTCTACCACTGTTAGCTCTTTTCCCGTAGATTCTGCACACCAGCCATCATCGAATCGAGCTGATATGTGTGTGTTACTTGCAGTGGGATTCAATATGGGAACATCTGGAATTTCAAAGTTGACGTGATTATGTCTACTTGACTCCTGAGGCGTCTGTTGTGGAAGCTGATTTGTAGATGTAGTCACACTTTTTAGAATCGGTGAGGGGCGGATTATCTTTTCAGTTGTTGATGTGACCAAATCACCTTCAGAATGAATTGGGTCTGGATCTACTCCCGGTATACCCATATTGAATGATGGAGATTCATAAACAACCAAATTTTTGCCTTTTATGCTGTTTGATTTTGAAGCAGCTTTTGTGATGTTTACATCACCGAAAATCATAGCCTCCTTGACAGTATTATGTGTTATTCTTATCTCCATATGGAATATGTGTAGTTGTGTGGCCTCCTTCAATGCTGAGTCGTATTCTTCCTTTGATTTTATCATATTCTTTGCTACCTTTCGTAGTGCATTTAGAACCCCATGTACGAATGAAAATATTGATATGTTAGAAAACATTAACGAACTATAAAATAGTAATTGACGAACTATAAATGACAGATGACGAATTATAAATCGTAATTGACGAACTATGCACTACCAGACTCAAATGGCAGCAATATTGATCAGTTTAGTGGTTAGTAAACATTGACGAACTATAAAATAGTAATTGACGAACTATAAATAGTAATTGAAAAACTATGTCACTATGAGACTCAAATGACAGTAATTTTGAACAGTTTAGTGAGTAGTAAACAATGACGAATTATAAATGCCACATGACGAAATATGTCACTACCAGACACAAATGCCGGATATGATGCTTTATTTTGTTTCAAAGCCCAGAGTGAAGTTTGAATAACGTACTCTCGGATTCTTTTGAGCATTGTCTTTTTGTGGTTCGTTCTCCATTGTTTTGCTTGGGGCCTGTACCACAGTTTGTATATTAGTATATTTGACAATGAAATGATGTAATGTACTTTTCCTAGAGTTGATGCTTACTGTTTCTTCTGCTGGTTCATCATAGAATGGCAGTGAACCCGTTGGTTTGTTTCGTGGCAAGATTGTTCCATGTCCGAAACCTCCTTGTTTCTCCTCTGATTGTATCCTCTTAGCCACTATTTCATCAGTTAAAGTCGTTATAACTGCTATTTGTCTCATAATAATAAAGAGTCGATCCTCGACTATATCCATGTACAGTGCCTGTGAATTATGAATGTTTGTAAGGTAGCGTTGGTGTCAATTAAATGAACCCAAGAAATCAAATTAACATAACAGGTTAGAACTGTACCATCAAAAATGTTATGGGCCCGGTGAACTGTGCACTTCGTTTTTTGTCCCAGATCTGTTTGCTAGTACGCAGGCTGTGGAGAATATAATCACACCAATTTAATTCTCGAACATCATCTGGTTTTTCAATCGCATGCAGTATGCGCTGATCACAGGTTTGGTTCTTCGTACTTTGTACCATGGTGGAGAAAAACAACACAATAAAATTCAGCTTGAACATGTCATCACTGGTTTGCATTTTTCTCAACTTCTCAACTATATCAGTGCATTTGATTTCTCAGGATGTAGATCCAAAAGTCATTCTCCAATTGATCACAATTTTTTTTGGATCACTACGCTTCCTCACAAATATCTGACGCCCTGTTGATGGGAGCCAAAGTACATGTTTAACGTCTCTTGGTAGAATTTTGAAACTTCCTGTTGAGATTTTCACAGTGTATGTGTCAGCATCAAATGAATCTAGCAGCCAATATGCTAGATTGCCTGGTACTTCTGTCAGTTTCAGTGCCAATATGCCTCCTAACCCCATTGACTTTACAGCTTTTTTTTATCCTCGTTCAGAAATTTAATTGTACTTGACAATGGCTTCGGCGTTGTTCTTGTTTTAAACCCAGTTCCTTTTTTCTTAACTGCCACATCAACCGTTTTTTTGCTCCCACCTTTTCCTTTTGATGCAGGGCTTGGTTTTCCTTTTACTCTAGCATCAAGTTTTCTAGCTGATGCACTGGGACTGGCTATTGTTGTGCTCTTTGATGAAGAAAACTGGTTTTGAACCGCTGCGCCCACACGAAAACATTATTCAGGTAATAAGATTCATACAAAAATACGAAGCAACACCAAAAAATTCAGTACCTTTTTTCTTATAATGACGTTCAACTGGTTGACGAATATTACTGTCTTCAAAATCGCTGTCACTTTTACTGGTTGTTGTGGTACCTTTGGATTCGACATCCGGTTGAGGCCTAACTAATTTCAATTTTTTTTCTTGTCACTTGTCCTACCGCAGCCTGTGCATCATCTAAAGTGCCCTTGGATTGGGGTGACTTCCTTTTACGCTGTCAAACAAATGGAAAATAGTTTAAAGGTCAAAACCAAGATGACGAATTATGTACTACTTTTGACGAATTAAGCGCTTGGGCCCCTGATATCTACTCATACTGAATTACCTAACCTCATAATATGACGAATTATACTATGGTGTTGACGAATTATACAGTTGGCTAGTTCAAAAAACAACAGTTCGAAAACTTAGTTCTTGGTCACGACATTGTACCAAAACCCATCGTTCGTTGTCGACATTGTCCAAAAACCCAGTACAGTATCTACAGACAGTAAATTAAACGAACTGAATTAGGGTAATTCAACTCACCATCGTTCGTCGACATTGTCCCAAAACCCTAAAATCGTTCTTTGACGAATCGGGTGAACTCCAAACCCTAACTTCGTCGATGTGTCGAGAGATGAATCGCGACTTGGTCTTCGGTATTTTAGTTTCCTAATTCGTCGGGTTTTTGGTTCGTGTGAGGAGAGATACGTGGTTGTTTTTTAATTTTGTTTATTTTTTTGGTCAATTATACCCCTTCTATAGATAGATAAACGTATAAATGGTAGTTATTAATTTATTTAATCTAATTATCATCAGCCTTTGGATTAACAAAACGAATGGATCATATGGGTTTGTATTTTACACCGTTTCTGGGCTTTGCACCAGATCCGGCCTCTAAGACTCAATATAATTAAATAAACATAAACAAAATTCAGTACAGTAAAATTTTGTTAAATTAAGTTTTCAGTTTCAATTTTTAGGTCAATGGAATTCAACATAAATTTAGCACTATTACTCAAAATCTTTGTTAAGGTCAATATGATGTAGATTAAGTGTGATCATATATATGGTCTATCAAATGCGTTTTCATAATTCTTAAAGCACTATTACATCCATTTTGAAGGGTTTAGATCCCGTGAGAAGTGATGTTATGGTGAGAAATAAGAATTATTTGGGTCCATTGATCTTAATTAATCAACAGCCCAGATTAAACACCAAATTAAATCATGTTAAAATTAATCGAATCGAGGCTTGTGGGGGGGGGGGGGGGGGGAGGGTAAATCAGTCACAAGTATTTCTGCAAAACACCAAATCCCGCTTATTGCGAAACTAAAATTTCGAACCCTCCGGACCTATTCTGGACGTGCGACGACTCCATATGTAATCGACGACCGAAATCTTCAAGACGACGGCCATGGAAGACCGGACGACCGCTCATCCGAAGAAAACGCAGCAGATATACGGTAGGTATCCCTGAATACGGGCTAGGGTTTCTCAAATTGATCCACAATTTGTCGGAAAGAGAACATTACGTTTTTTAGGGTTACACACTAGGCTTCTGTGTAGATGCGTGACATAATACGTAGTGCACTTCAGCAAGATGCGTACCACACTGCCCAGTTTTTGTGTGGGTAGATTACTTACGTAGTCATGTGGGTAATTCGTATCATTATTTGTATTATTCTGTATCATTATTCGTAGCATAATGTATCATGATTCGTAGCAGGCTGTAACGTGATTCGTAGCATTCTGTGTCATTATTCGTAGCATAATGTACTATGATTCGTAGCATAATGTACCATGATTCGTAGCATTCTGTATCATTATTCGTAGCATAATGTCTCATGATTCGTAGCATAATGTATCATGATTCGTAGCAGGCTGTCACGTGATTCGTAGCATAATGTACCGTGATTCGTAGCAGGCTGTAACGTGATTCGTAGCATTCTGTGTCATTATTCGTAGCATAGTGTATCATGATTCGTAGCATAATGTATCATGATTCGTAACATACTGTACCCTGATTCGTAGCAAACGTAGCATGGTTCGTAGCATGCTGTATCTTGATTCGTAGCATGTTGTATCATGATTCGTAGCTTGTTGTAACATGATTCTTAGCATGATTCGTATCTTGTTTGTAATTTCTTCATAGATCGCAGGAGGAAAAGGAATCCATGAGTAAAAATACCAGCCAAAGAAGGACATGTGAAACACCTACAAGATAAAAAAACATAGCTTATTTCTTATCAAACAAGCACCCAAACACTTAAAGGTGATGTATTGTTTCTATTAAATTTAACTTCATCTTTGTGAATTTGTTTTTAAACTAACTTGTTTGGTACTCGTTACAGTTGGGGGATACCCATCATCTACTGAGGACAACAAAGAAGAAAATGCTACAAATGATATAACTGGGGAACAAAAGATGCATGGCACTGAATCCGACAGTGGTGATGATTTCATGCCTGAACCCACGCAGAGATTTTGTGTCAGGGCCCCAATTGAAATAACTATTCATTGCGAGAATTGTAAAGATGGTGGTGCCGGCTAAACAAGCATACTGCAACTTTTGTCGTTGGACGTACGATGGCGATGCGAATACCTGGTACTTTATTAAAATTCTGTAATTCGTATTAACCTGCTACATAAATTTCATAGTTTGTTTATCATTATTCGTAACTCAATTTCTTTCCTTGTATTTTGATATTTTCTGAAATTTCAGTGGTATGCTATTCGAGAATGGACATGACACTGCAGGATTACAACGACTTTAAAACCATGAACAAGGACGAATGGTTGTCTAGTAGCATCATTGACTCGTGGGCGTTATTGTTGAACGAAAACGAGAAATTAAGATCGTCGAAGAGCATAATAAGAATTTTTGCCTCAACACAAGTAACTGTGAGTGATATCTACTTGTTTAAACTAAATTTATTCAATGAGCTTCCAATTTTAAACAGTTTATTATATTGTAGATGCACACCTCAAAGGAAGACTGTGGGACAAAAGAAAGTCGAGCTGCAACCTTCAAAACTGTACTTGAAAGAGAGCTTCATAAATTTCAAAGACTAAATGTTCACGAGGTGACATTGGTCAGTCTCCATCTCAACCATTTATACGATTAATGGTTATCTGAAATGTTCTAATTTTATGCAATCATATTCTTGTAGTTTGTTTTCGCAATGTGCCACAATAGCCATTTTTATTTGGTATGCTTTGACATGGACCGGGCCAAGATAGAGGTGATCGACAATTCGAAGAAGGTGCCAAGTTTCAAGCAGAAATACGGCAACCACGTTGCCAATTTGGTACTCAAATAACTGTTTGTATTAATTTGCTGTTTCATATAACATTAAAAGTATAATTCGTAGCATCATGTTTTTTAACTTCATTAAAAATGACTTTCATTTTTTTCTGTTAGTAAGGTATGTATAATTCGTAGTATGGATATCATAATTCGTAACAGAGATATTATAATCCGTAGCAGAGCAATCATGATTCGTAGCAGATCAATCATAGGGTTGTTATAATATTTGTAGATATTACTGACTTAGATGTCATGCATGTGATCACTGACGTTATGCTCGCAAAACTTTACAGACAAAAACCTTCATGTCTTAATAAAATAAAAATTAGACAACACATGTCCATTCTTTTTTACATTTTTTTTTTTTTTTTTTTGATGAGTGCTCTTTGAGCTGTTAGTATCTGTTAAGAGTTTTTTTAGGAGGAATCGAAACCAGGAACCATCGAAGGCCCCGGTGAGCACGCCCCACTGGGCTAAGCAATCGATCCTCCATTGATTGTAAAATTTCTTTTTTACATTGATCGTTGTTTCGATTGATGTCAAAGAAAATATTATTCTTTTTTATACATAATTTTTTTTTCATTCGATCCAAAATTAATTTAAAATAATGGTATCATTATAATAATTTAGAGAAATTTTACAATTTCTTTTAACAAAAAAAATTATTTACTAAATATAGATTTATTTTATTTTTAAAAGAATAAATAGTATTATATTTAATTTTTGTAATATCTATAATTATTTTTAGACAAAACTCTGGTTCATATTTACTATATGAAAAGTTGGGTACATAAATTGTTTACATTACAAAATTTTTTGTACTTAGAATTTTTGGTTATTCATTTTTTTAAGTTTTAGTTTTAGTTCGGTACAGTTAACTTAAGTTTAATACGGTAAAATTGAGTTAAGATAAGTTCAGTTAATTCAAAATAAGTAAAGTTAAATTAAGTTTTTTTTTTATGGGAAACGATGTAAATTACAAGCAAAACCGACTACAAAACTCAAAGACATTACAACAACCTGGACTGACACTTAAACACAAGGACTCCAAGAAAAAAATATGGACTCAAAACAACCGGGAATAGCCGAACAATTCATCCAGCTCCAGCTCTATTTACACGCCTTTTTTGCAAGAGCATCGGATCCCTTATTAGCTTCCCTCCAAGCATTTGATATCTCCCATTCCATATGACGCGAAAATAGCCCTGAACATCGGCTGCCCCAAAGAAACTTTGATTGCTCATCCATCGTCCCCGCTAGAATTCCTGAAGTTACTTGCACAGAGTCGAGTTCAAACAATACTTTGTCCCACCTCAATGTATCTGCAGTCTCCATAGCCAAAAGGATGGCTCTGCCTTCAGCCTCAAATTCACTCCCCTTCCTTTCCCTCCAATCTGCGCGCGCTGTATTGACTATGCCCTCCTCATCTCTGGCCAAGAAACCAAAGCCCATATTTTTTGATTGTGTGCACCATGCTCCGTCACAGTTGATCTTAATAAATTCACTCTTAGGAGGTCTCCACTTCAGCGGGTCAGAAGAGGGATCTGGGCTAATAAGAGGTGCCTTGTTGCGCCATTGTTTACAACACAACTCTACTCTTCTCGAGGTCCATCTCACGTCCCACTACTCCTTCTCATGCCAAACATCATTTCTGTGTCTTCAAATAAACCCAATTCCAGCACAGATCTTTAAAACCTCCTCCCTGGTCATAACAATCTTCCATAACCAGTTTACTGAACAACGTAGCTGATTTTCATCGTAAAAGAACTAAATCCCCAGCAGTTTTCACAGTGCTAGTGACCACCAACATTGAGCAACTAGTTGCATAGTCGTCTCTTGCAGGCATCCACACAGCTTGCATCCAATCTCAAAATTGATACCCCTAGTAAACAGATTATAGGCTACCGGCCAGGAATTGTGAAATAGTCTCCAGCACAAAAGCATGACCTTGTTTGGCAGATGTATTCTCCAAAGGCGGTCACAAAATAATCTCGACTTCCTATCATCTGATGTCTGCCCCACTCCAGGTATTAGATTGGTTTCGCAACGTCATACCCTAACTTGGTTGAATAAACATCTGAGCTACATTTGTTCCAAGTAAACTTCTTCTCATATTCATCCCAAGCTAGCCCTTCCTCAATAATGTATTTCATACTAGCTAGACTCCTCCACACCAGAGAAGGCCTGTAACCAATGTTTGCATTAATATAATCCGAGTTGGGAAAGTACATTGCTTTCAATTCCCTGCTCACAATCGGCTCCGACCTTGTATTATTCTCCAAACTTATTTTGCAATAAGGGCATCATTCATCAGTTTGAAGTTTCGAAATGCCAGACCCCAACGACTCTTTTCTTCTTTAAGGATTTCCCTTGTCTGCCCCTTGCTTGGACCACCAGATTTTTGATACCAAGCTTGTCATCTTGTCTAGGACTCCTGATGGCAAAGAAAAGTACGACATGGTATACAATGGGGTAGCCAATAAAACTGATTTAATTAGTACCTCTTTCCTGGCGATGGATAGTAATTTTTCCTTTCATCTTGTCTAAAAAAACTGAAGGCCTATGTTCTTTTCTAACTCATCGCTAGAGGAAGATCAAGATACTTTGAATGTCGCTGAACCACAGTGACTCCCAATATGTTACTCAGCGACTCTCTAGTTATTGCGTCAACATTAGGAGAAAAGTATGCCCCTGACTTTAAATAATTTATTTACTGCCCTGAAACAGATTCATAGTCCTCCAAAATACTCTTACTGACAGAGAAATCAGCCTCATGTGCCCTTAAATAAATCTTACAATCATCAGCAAAAACTAAGTGCGTGATTTTTAGGGCTCCTCTATCTATAGATATTCCCCTCAGAACCCCGCTACTTCTTCTTGCCCCAATCTCTAAACTTAACCATTCCGAACACAATATGAACAAATAAGGAGATAAAGGATCTATTTGTGTCAATCCTCTTCTTGGAATTATTAAATCGGAGTGCCAGTTATTTACTTTTACTCTATATGTGACCGTGGTAATCTATAACAGAATTTTACTCACCCATTCCTTTGCAAATCCCAATTTGATCAACATATGTTCTATGAATACCCACTCGAATCTATCATAGACCTTACTATATCGATTTTTAAGGATGCAAAGCCTTTTTTTTCTTATTTTGGTGGCATTTAATATAAGGATTGATTTCCTGTGCTTACAGTATATTATCCGTAATAATTCTACCTTTGACAAAAGCACTTTGATTTGGAGATATTACATTGTCCAAGCATTTTTGGAGTCGATTCACCAAAGCTTTGGAAATGATCTCCATAGTGACGTTACACAAACTGATTGGCCTCAATTCATCCAGATTATTAGCATCATTCACTTTGAGAATCAGCACTATGCTGGTGCAGTTTAAGTCACTATCTAGGATACTATTATTTAGGCATTGGAGCACCATCTTCACCAAATCCTCTTCGCGATATGCCAATACTTTTGATAGAGACGGCAAAGAATCCATCGGGGCCGGGAGCCTTTGTTGGGCAAATTTGAAATAGGGCATTCCTCACCTCTTCTTCTGAAAAATCCTCCAACAGTACTACTCTATCCGTCTCCTCTGACACCATAGGTTGAACATTTGCTAGACATGCTCTCCAACCCGTATTCACATCATTTATAGTTGACTGGAACATATTCTGGAAAAACTCAACAACTACTTCGTTCAATTGTTCCGTAGACTCAGCATACTCACCATTTTTGCTTCTGAGTCTCAATATATGGTTCTTCTTTTTCCTCTGAGTAGCTCTGGCATGAAAGAATTTAGTATTTTTGTCTACATTATTCATCCATTCAATCCTCGACCGCTGGCGCCATAGCCATTTCCTACCTTGCAAACCACTCATCTAATTCAGTGATTACGTCCTCCTCCAATTTACTGTTGTACTGTGTTCTTGGGAGTGCTCTAACATTCTTAAGTTCAGTCTTCAGTTTCTCGACTCTTTTCTTTACATTTCAAACTCCATTTTATTCTACACCGAGAGGTCACTAACACACTTTTCTAACTTGTCTCGCCAAGAAGAGTTTCATGATCCATTCCTTCCCAGGGTTCTGCCACCACACTTTTCTAACTTTTTATCTGATTCTCTGTGCTCATCGGTTTTTTGGGATAGTAAAATGGGTGCGTGATAGGAAGAGATAGCTACCAGATGCTTCACCTGATACTCCATGTAGAATTCCGAGATCGACCGGAGAGAAAGACGATCGGCAAGCTGAGAGGACGATCGCATGACATGAACGAAGATCGCCAGAGCAAAGATTAGCTAACCCTAATTTTGTATTGATTTTGATTAAGTGTTACAAATGAAGCGAATGTCTGTTATAACAGGCAAAGAAAAGAAAAATACACAACACACCCCTAACTAACAACTAAATACAATACAACCAAAACTCAGCCGATCGGCCACCAGACCGGCTACCCGACCGGCTACCCGACCGGACACAAAACTCAGCCGATCGGGTGAGGACAGCTCAACCGAGATTGATCTCCTAAATACCCCCCCCCCTCAAGCCCAACGTATGAAGCTTATTAACCACGTTGAGCTTGATGGATAACTGCAAGAGCCGATCAGACGACAGAGCCTTGGTAAGAAGATCAGCAGGTTGCTCAGAAGTGGAAACAAACTGGGGATTGATCAAGCCAGAGTTGAAATGCTGTCTGACAACGTGACAATCCAGTTCAACGTGTTTTGTACGTTCATGAAACACATGATTCTTCGCTATATGCATGGCAGCTTTGTTATCACAATGCAGGGGCACAGAAACCTGAATGGAGACTTGAAAATCAGCTAAGATCTTAACTAACCAAGCAATCTCACAGCAAGTGTGAGCCATTGACAGATGCTTGTCGTCAGAGCAAATGTGCAAATGAATTTATAAGTCCGCTACTCGCGACTTAACTACTGGGTAGTAAGTGGTAAGTAGGGGTCGAACCCAAGGGAATTAGGGGGATAAGTTGCTCTTTAAGTTGGACAATTTTGGGATTGGTTGGTTTGTTTTAAAGCTACCAGCTAAGTGATTGATTGGTTGGTTGGTTGGTTTTAGTACTAGAAAGTAACTGATAATTATTACAATTAAAAGAAAGCGTTCGGTTTCAGAGGCCTTGTATTATATCATGTTTATCATTGACCTTTAGTGAATTTTCTAAGTATTCAAACGTGTATCAAGGCCTTTTCCGGCGTTCGATTTGCCACACTGTCTAGTCTTTTGCAAAAGTGTTCGAAAGTGAATCAAGGCCATTTCAAGCACTCGACTTGGAACACTGTCTAATCTTTTGCAAAAAACGTAAAGCCCTTGTTCTACTTAGACTAGCACCCCATTTCAAGGTATACTAGCATGTGTGCATCCATTTTGGGTTGTCTTTTCCGATTTACCCAGAATGGTGTTTGAGAGAGATCAAACTCCTCAGATAAGCTTTGCCATTTCAAGCATCCACTTACCCGAGTATGTTTACGAACTTCCACAGAAGAGCTTTGCCATTTCAAGCATCCACTCAACCATGGACGTTCTGATCTAATATATGGCACATAGAACAAGTTTTGAATACAAAGACGAGACACTAAATTAATAGTCTAAAACATTTTATAATACAAGTCCACCCCTTCTACCGGACGACTAGTTTAGCTACTATTTATCGCGCTAAACATTATAACTAAGGAACTAGAAATTAAAGAAGGAAAATAAATATTGAAAACTTACTACCGTTGAAGCGCCAAGGGAGCAATCTTTATTTCCAAAGCCAAACTTTACAAAACTTAGAGAGATAAGTGAAATTTTGATTTGAGGATGATTTACAAATGAGATGGATGGGTTGTATTTATAGGCTAAGGGAGGAGAGATGGGTGGTGGAGATGAGGGGCAAGTGTCTTTGATCCAATGGAGGAGGAGGAGGAGCAAGGAGGAGCCGCCACATGGGGGAGGAGGAAAGCCGCCGGTCAAGGGAGGAGGAGCCGCCGGTTGCAGGTCGCCATGAAGGGAGGAGCTCCTCCCTTGGCCACCTCCAAGCAAGGTGGCCGGTCACCAAGTCCATGAGTGCATTTGATAGTTGATTTGGAATGGTCAAGTGATTTTAAGACTAATGGTCGAGCCAGAATTTTCAAATTCCATGGTTTGGTCGAGCAATTTGGTATTGGTGCCTATGCGCGAGGCTTTTGCTTTGGACTTGGGCCAACTGCTAATCGGCTCGGGCGTTTTGTCTGGGAAGCGAGATTTTCCGCGTTGTTGGGCATTCCAAACATCTTGGTCGAGCCATATTTTCCAGATGCATCCGTCGGGTCGAGCGACTTGGTTTGGGTGCCTATGCGCGCCGGGCCTTTGGCTTGGAATTGAGCTAACTGCCAATCTGCTCGAGCATTCTCCTTGGTTTTCCGACATCTTCCACCTTATTTTCCATTTTAAACACTTTGGTCGAGGCGGAATTGTCAGATCAGATGGTTTGCTCGGGCAACTTGAATTTGGACTCGAATAGCTCGGCAGGCGCGCTGGATGCTGGGCGCTGGACAGCGGGCGCGATCTGGGTTTCTCGGTCTTTGGCTGGCCAGAAATTGCGAGCGATCCTTTTTAGCGTAAAACTCCTCTCCTTAGCGTGTTTTCTCTCTAAGCTCTGAAATACCCTGTAGAAATATATCGGAACTAACAAGCAAAAGTTAAATAGACCAACAGTCTAATTAAGGGGGTTTTACTGTGTTTTTGATTCGTATAATTATGGTCCATCAGATCACCCCACACTTTTAGTTGTTCGTCCCGAACAATGCTATTAAAGGGCGGTACACTAAGTTTGGTTTTAGAATATGAAAATTAGACTGTGGGACTCGATTTATCCTAATTCATGCATTACTGCTTATTACCAAATTGAACTGTGTAAATAAATAGAGGAAACTTAATACTTGTACCTCCGTGCCGAGATGCAAATTATTCCGGATGTTTCGGGAGATAGCCCTTTTTAGGTTCCTGGACTACAACCTCGGGATCGTCTCTCACTGTATGGTTTCCTTGTAGCTTTCTCTAGCACGTGATTTGGTTCGGGTTTCACTGGTTTGAGTACTTTGATTTTTCTTTTGGCGAGGGACTGCTTTTGTAGTGAATCGGCCTTTGGCCTTTGATTTGACTCTTTGAGTACTTCACTTTTTGTTTGGTTAAACCTTCACAATTTTGGGCCTTTGGCCTCTTGATTTGCTTCTTCGAGCTTTTTGCCTTTTTGTGGCTTTGCTAGTCCATTTTCTCAAGCCTTTTTGGGAGGTCCAATCATCGCCCGCAAGCATATGGAAATACCTCCTCTCATCGTTGTTGTTTCGCGCGGGTCAAGATGAGGGTCGCTCATCTATTTTCTCGGCTACTTTAACTAGAGAGAGGACGGTCTGATTCCCGTCCTCGCCTTTTCTTTTCTTTTTGCATAAACACTGCATGGCGGAGATGACTTCAATCTTCACTGAAACCCGAAGTGTAGCCTCCACTGACTTCGAAAACCATATAGTTTGATTCGATCCTTCGATTGCTTGCCAAGCCTCTCTAGGGCAGTTTATGTCAACTCCACATCTCTAGTTAATCTCAGCACAAAGGACAAATGAAAAGTTACGTCCTAAGTCTTTAAACAGTTGAATTTTCACAAGGTTGATGCATGAATTATGATCTATCTTTTTCACATTCTTAAGTTCATATTTTCAAAAAGATGCTATTACTAAAAAAAACAGCAAGCATGTTATTTATATACAAAGGTGGTTCTCACCCCACACTTTTGAACGAAGGCGTGCCTTAGTTCAAAAGTCATGCAAGCTAATATATATATGTGAGAATGACTAAGACAGAAAATTAAATGACAGAATTTAAATGACAGAAAGTAAGATAGTGTCGGGTTACCTCCTGACCAGTGCCTTTGTTTAACGTCGTTGGCTCGACAGTACCTCATTGTGGATTACTGGTTTGGGTCCCATGGGTGGCTCAGGTCGTATTTTGCCACCGTTCCTGTGTTGCTTCTTGCCTGCCTTTTCCCGATTTCTTGCGAGATGATGTGCTTGGGTCAGGACTCCTTTGTTTTGGGATCTTTTCTTTCCAATACCCCGGAGGGGGTGAGGGACCTTCCACTACTAGCCTTTTGGAGTTCTTGTATTTGGGACTGCCTAGTCCAGCTACGGTGTAACACTGCTCTATCGAGGAGTCATTCTGCAGAGGCCCTTTTCCCATCCTCTTTTCAGCCTCTTCATGGACCACATAGTTTTCAGCGATTTGTCTATTGATCGAAGGGAAAAGTCGGGAAGCTTGCATCTTAAGGCTTGGTTCTGCCTCGTTATGATTGTCAGTGAGGAACTGGTCGTAGATAGTCTCGGCTGCCCGGGTAATGATAGTCAGGTATGAATTGGGCAGTTCGTCAGTGGTGTTCTGGACTCCAACCTCGTTGCTTCCGGTGCTTTCCATATCTGATTCTTCTGATGGCTCAGGTGTGATTTCCCATGTAGGCTCTTCTTCAGAGCTTTCTGCATCTGATTCGTCCATCTAGTCCTTTGTAATGCCTTCTTCATTCCTTTCTGGGCTAGCCTCTATCCTCTGTATTCCTCTATTAGGTCGGGGCATTTGCCTTCGTTTTGTGGCTTCGGCCAAGTCGTCTATAACATCCCACATTTGAGTCAGGGATAAGTCCATGGCTGATCCTCCCACTGCGTCATTGATCCTTGAGAACTCATCTTGCCTCATTCCACAAAGGAATTTTTGAAGAAGGAATACTTCGGTGAATCCATGGTGCGGGCAGCGTGAGACGATGGTGTCATAGTACGTGTAGTATTCATCTAAAGTCTCATCCCGGGATTGCTGAAGGCAGATGATCTTCTCTCGGGTGTCATGTCGTAAGGACGGGGGGAGAATTCTTTCAGGAATTTAGCGCCTAGGTCCACATAATATTTTGCACAATTAGCAGTTGATGTGTAATACCATACCGTCGCAAAGTCAGTTAAAGAGTGTTCAAAACATTTTAATTGAAACTCTTCTAACGTTACATTTTCAGGTTTCATGTGACGGCTTATATGGTGGAAATGTTGGCAGTGTATTACTGGGTCTTCTCCGGTGGTCCCTCCAAACTGAGGAAGATGTCGTGTTGTCCATGCATACATAGTGTGTAGCGTGATGAAGAAACGAGAAGGGAAAGGAAAGAACAACTATCCGATGGCTAATTCCCCGGCAACGGCGCCAATTTGACAGATGCTTGTCGTCGGAGCAAATGTGCAAATGAATTTATAAGTCCGCTACTCGCGACTTAACTACTGGGTAGTAAGTGGTAAGTAGGGGTCGAACCCAAGGGAATTAGGGGGATAAGTTGTTCTTTAAGTTGGACAATTTTGGGATTGGTTGGTTGGTTTTAAAGCTACCAGCTAAGTGATTGATTCGTTGGTTGGTTGGTTGGTTTTAGTACTAGAAAGTAACTGATAATTATTACAATTAAAAGAAAGCGTTCGGTTTCAGGGGCCTTGTATTATATCCTGTTTATCATTCACCTTTAGTGAATTTTCTAAGTATTCAAATGTGTATCAAGGCCTTTTCCGGCGCTCAATTTGCCACACAGTCTAGTCTTTTGCAAAAGTGTTCGAAAGTGAATCAAGGCCATTTCAAGCACTCGACTTGCAACACTGTCTAATCTTTTGCAAAAAACGTAAAGCCCTTGTTCTACTTAGACTAGCACCCCATTTCAAGGTATACTAGCCTGTGTGCATCCATTTTGGGTTGTCTTTTCCGATTTACCCAGAATGGTGTTTGAGAGAGATCAAACTCCTCAGATAAGCTTTGCCATTTCAAGCATCCACTTACCCGAGTATGTTTACGAACTTCCACAGAAGAGCTTTGCCATTTCAAGCATCCACTCAACCATGGACGTTCTGATCTAATATATGGCACATAGAACAAGTTTTGAATACAAAGACGAGACACTAAATTAATAGTCTAAAACATTTTATAATACAAGTCCATCCCTTCTACCGGACGACTAGTTTAGCTACTATTTATCGCGCTAAACATTATAACTAAGGAACTAGAAATTAAAGACGGAAAATAAATATTAAAAACTTACTACCGTTGAAGCGCCAAGGGAGCAATCTTTATTTCCAAAGCCAAACTTTACAAAACTTAGAGAGATAAGTGAAATTTTGATTTGAGGATGATTTACAAATGAGATGGATGGGTTGTATTTATAGGCTAAGGGAGGAGAGATGGGTGGTGGAGATGAGGGGCAAGTGTCTTTGATCCAATGGAGGAGGAGGAGGAGCAAGGAGGAGCCGCCACATGGGGGAGGAGGAAAGCCGCCGGTCAAGGGAGGAGGAGCCGCCGGTTGCAGGTCACCATGAAGGGAGGAGCTCCTCCCTTGGCCACCTCCAAGCAAGGTGGCTGGTCGCCAAGTCCATGAGTGCATTTGATAGTTGATTTGGAATGGCCAAGTGATTTTAAGACTAATGGTCGAGCCAGAATATCCAAATGCCATGGTTTGGTCGAGCAATTTGGTCTTGGTGCCTATGTGCGAGGCTTTTGCTTTGGACTTGGGCCAACTGCTAATCGGCTCGGGCGTTTTGTCTGGGAAGCGAGATTGTCCGCGTTGTTGGGCATTCCAAACATCTTGGTCGAGCCAGATTTTCCAGATGCATCCGTCGGGTCGAGCGACTTGGTTTGGGTGCCTATGCGCGCCGGGCCTTTGCCTTGGAATTGAGTTAACTGCCAATCTGCTCGAGCATTCTCCTTGGTTTTCCGACATCTTCCACCTTATTTTCCATTTTAAACACTTTGGTCGAGGCGGAATTGTCAGATCAGATGGTTTGCTCGGGCAACTTGAATTTGGACTCGAATAGCTCGGCAGGCGCGCTGGACGCTGGGCGCTGGACAGCGGGCGCGATCTGGGTTTCTCGGTCTTTGGCTGGCCAGAAATTGCGAGCGATCCTTTTTAGCGTAAAACTCCTCTCCTTAGCGTGTTTTCTCTCTAAGCTCTGAAATACCCTGTAGAAATATATCGGAACTAACAAGCAAAAGTTAAATAGACCAACAGTCTAATTAAGGGGGTTTTACTGTGTTTTTGATTCGTATAATTATGGTCCATCAGCCATTGACCTGTATTCTGCCTCAGCTGAAGATCTAGAGACTGTAGCCTGTTTCTTAGTCTTCCAAGAGATTAGAGCATCACCCAAAGTCACAGCATAACCAGTTATGGATTTCCTAGTAATGGGGCATGCTCCCCAGTCTGCATCACAAAAGGCAGCAAGCCTGAGTTCTTTGCCACTGGGATAGAATAAGCCTTGGGCAGGAGCTGACTTGAGATACCTTAGGACCTTATGAGCTGCTTTAAGATGATCATCAGTGGGCTTATTCATAAACTGACTAAGGATATGCACAGGGTAAGCCAAATCAAGTCTTGTGTTTGTAAGATATATGAGCTGACCAACAAGTCTTCTATAGGGCATTGGGTCATCAAGAACTGGGGCAGTAGACAATCCAAGTTTGTGATTAGTATCCATGGGAATTATAGAAGGCTTACATGCCAAAAGTCCTGCTTCAGATATAAGCTCAAGAGCATACTTCCTTTGATTTAGGAACAAACCATCATCAGATCAGGACACCTCAAACCCAAGAAAATATCTCACCTGACCTAGATCCTTGATCTTGAACAAGTCATGAATGAAGGCCTTAACCTTGTGGATAAGATCAGAAGAAGTGCCTGTGAGGATCACATCATCAACATACACTAAAAGAGCCAGAAAAATACCTTCGTTGTGGTAAGTGAACAAAGAATGATCATTTGGACTTTGAGTAAAGCCAAAAGTGATCAAGGCATCATTGAACCCAGCATACCACTGCCTTGGGGCTTGCTTAAGACCATACAGACTCTTGAGCAGCTTGCATACCTTGCCTTGAGTCTTCTCAGCTTTGAAATAGCCTGGAGGGAGAGTCATATAGACTTCCTCATCAAGATGACCATGGAGAAAAGCATTATCTACATCCAGTTGAAATAGAGGCCATCCTTTGGAAACTGCCACAGCTAATAGAGCTCTAATGGTATTCATTTTAACCACAGGTGCAAATGTCTCATGATAATCAAGACCTTCTGTTTGAGTGAAGCCTTGTGCAACAAGCCTAGCCTTGTATCTCTGAATTGTGCCATCTAAATTTCGCTTTACTCTGTAAATCCATTTTTAACCAATAGGATGTATGCCTGGTGGTAAATCTGTAATCTCCCAAGTATTATTTTTGTGAAGAGCTTGAAGCTCAGCCTCCATGGCCTCATTCCATTTGGCATCCTTACATGCCTTAGTATAGCAGGTAGGTTCTTCATCTGAGAGAACTTGAAGAGCATAATGTTGGAAGCCAGTGGAACAGCCAGTGTAGTCAACATACTTGTGGATGGGATAGTGACACTTGGAGACTGAAACAGTATTGCAAACAAAATCCCTGAGAGTTACATTAGGCCTTGGTACTCTTGTAGTTCTTCTGATGGGCTGATCAAGATCAACAGATATGGCAGCCTGTGTTGGAGCAGCAGGAGTAGCTGAGGAAGTAGCAGCTGGTATAAGTTCAGCAATCTGAGACTGATCAGTACACAACTCATTGGTAGAACATTTAGGTAGAGGAACAGTAACTGGCTCAGCAGAATTTGCACCAGCATGTTGATTTCCACTTGCAGCACAAGGAAAAATTTCTTCAACAAATTTAACATCTCTGGAAACATATGAGACTTGATTCTGTAAGTCAAACAACTTATATCCTTTCTGATTATAAGCATAGCCTATGAAGATACAAGGTATAGCCCTTGAATCAAATTTAGACTTGCCAGGATGAATATTGGTCATATAGCACAAACAGCCAAAAGCTCTCATATGAGTGTAGTCTGGTTTCCTCTTGAACAAAACTTCAAAAGGAGTGAGGCCTTTCAAGACAGAAGAGGGTAACCTGTTGATGATATATGTGGCAGTAAGAACACACTCACCCCATAGAAAATCAGGAACCTTGGATTGAAATTTGAGAGATCTGGCCACCTCAAGTAAGTGTATGTGCTTTCTTTCAACTATGCCATTTTGTTGAGGACTGTATGTGCAGGAAGTCTGTTGCACACATCCCTGAGCCTTAAGAAAGCTAGTAACCTTGTGACTGAGAAACTCAGTTCCATTATCAGACCTGACTGTCTTGATAGAACAATGAAATTGAGTTTGAATCATCAGATAAAAGTTAACAAGATGATCAGCAGCTTCACTTTTCTGTTTCATTAAAAATGTCCAAGTTGTTCTAGACATATCTTCAACAATGGTGAGGAAGTACTTTGCCCCAGAAATGGTAGGTTCCTTATAAGGACCCCAAATATCCACATGTATGAGTTCAAACAAAGTCTGGCTACTACTTGTGCTAGTAGAGAAAGGAAGTCTTGTTTGTTTAGCTTGAGGACAGATATGACAATGCATATTGGAGTTCTTACAACTGAAATCAGGAATACAATGACCCAATGTGCTGGTCAGTTTATTATAAGGCACATGCCCCAGTCTATAATGCCAAAGAGTAGCATCCTTGTCAACAGAGAAACAGCCTCCAGACTTGACAGTCTTGAAATGATACAAGCCTTCAACCAAATCACCAGTCCCTTGTAAAGTCTGCTTTACTTGGTCCTGAATACAACAGCCTCTTTCATTAAACTGAACCACAAGTTTAGCATCCTCCACAAGCTTTGCTACAGACATTAAGTTGTATCTGATATTTGGAACCAGCAGAACATTAGACAGCTTTATGTCATCAGATAGAATACAAGCACCAGTATGAGTGACCATAACTCTGCTTCCATCAGGCATAATGACACTATAGGGAACTTTGAGACTAACAATATCAGTCAATAGATGAGCATGAGGAGTAATATGATTTGTTGCACCACTATCAACAACCCAAGTATCTCTACTCACTGTGACAGAGGAAAGACAAGTAATACCTGCCATATGATCATGAGTCTGAGCTCCACTATTGCCAAGAAAAGACATGAGCTTGTTGAGTTGATCCTGAGTCATATTCAAGGAGCTTATCTGAACAGGACAGGGTTCACTGGTAGAGGGAGAAGCTTTATCTTCAGTCCCTGCATTGGACACCTCAGTAACAACATTGTTAGCAACTCCTCTACCACCTCTATTATTGTTAGAACTAGTTGCCTTATTGCTGTTGTTGGTGAACTTGTATCCAGGAGGATACCCATGCAGTTTATAGCATGTCTCCCTTACATGCCCTTGAAGCTGACAATAGCTACAAAACAAAGACTTTCTGTTCTTGTTAAAAGAAGTAGTCCTGGCAGATTGCCTGTTGGAGCCACCAGAGGGTTGAGTATTGGACTGAGAATCAGAAGCCTGGCCAGCATACAGGGCTGACACCTCAGGAAGAGACCCTTGCCTAGATTTCCTTTGAAATTCATCTTGGACCAACTGCTTATAACACTCTTTCAAACTAGGAGAAGGTTTCATCTGAAGAATGTTAGATCTGGATGTAATATAGGCATCATTCAGGCCCACGAGAAACTTCATCCTCCTGTCCCTCATCTTCCTATCATTAGAGCAACGTCTAGCCTTACAAGCAGATCCAAGATCACATGAGGTCTCCGCAGTTAAAGCATCTTCATCACCCCACAACTGAATCAACTTATTATAGTATTGAGCAATGGACTTATCTTCTTGCATCAACATAGCAATTTCTTGTTGAATTGAGAAAACTGTAAAATCATTGGATCCTGAAAAACGTTCTTCTAAATCTTGCCAAGCTTGCATACAATTAGAAGAATGGATCAACGAACATCCAATTTCAGGCGAAACTGAATTGATGAGCCAAGACAACACCACATTATTGCATTTGTCCCATCGAGCACCCTGATACGAATCAGACGGTCTCGGAAACTCACCACGAACAAATCCAAGTTTCATCTTAATACCTAGCGCCATTTCCATGGACTTTTTCCAATTAAGATAATTCTTGTCCCCAATCAACAGTTGAGTAACAAGAGAGACAGCAACATTTTCATTACTATTTACAAACAAAGGATCATCGGCTGCATTCATGACTGTAGATACAGTAACAGACTCAGTAGCAGGTTGCGAGCTCGTCGATGTCATTGACACAAGCCAAACGCAAAGCAAGACAGAGTAAACACAACAATCAAGAACGGAAAAACGCAAGAATCATACCAGAACATCTGATACCATGTAGAATTCCGAGATCGACCGGAGAGGAAGACAATCGGCAAGTGACGGAGCCCACTGCACTGTCGTTAAGGTGCAATGTTCTCTGTGCAAAATAAATTTATAGTTTTCGCTACTCGCGACTACACTACTGGGTAGTAAGTGGTAAGTAGGGGTCGAACCCAAGGGAATTAGGGGGATAAGTTGTTCTTTAAGTTGGACAATTTTGGTATTGGTTGGTTGGTTTTAAAGCTACCAACTAAGTGATTGATTGGTTGGTTGGTTGGTTTTAGTACTGGTAAGTAACTGATAATTATTAATATTAAAAGAAAGCGTTCGGTTTCAGGGGCCTTGTATTATATCCTGTTTATCATTGACCCTTAGTGAATCTTCTAAGTATTCAAACGTGTATTAAGGCCTTTTCCGGCGCTCGATTTGCCACACTGTCTAGTCTTTCGCAAAAGTGTTCGAAAGTGAATCAAGGCCATTTCAAGCACTCGACTTGCAACACTGTCTAATCTTTTGCAAAAAACGTAAAGCCCTTGTTCTACTTAGACTAGCACCCCATTTCAAGGTATACTAGCCTGTGTGCATCCATTTTGGGTTGTCTTTTCCGATTTACCCAAAATGGTGTTTGAGAGAGTTCAAACTCCTCAGATAAGCTTTGCCATTTCAAGCATCCACTTACCCGAGTATGTTTGCGAACTTCCACAGAAGAGCTTTGCCATTTCAAGCATCCACTCAACCTTGGAAGTTCTGATCTAATATATGGCACATAGAACAAGTTTTGAATACAAAGACGAGACACTAAATTAATAGTCTAAAACATTTTATAATACAAGTCCACCCCTTCTACCGAATGACTAGTTTAGCTACTATTTATCGCGCTAAACATTATAACTAAGGAATTGGAAATTAAAGACGGTAAATAAATATTAAAATACTTACAACCGTTGAAGCGCCAAGGGAGCAATCTTTTATTTCCAAAGCCAAACTTACAAAACTTAGAGAGATAAGTGATTTATGATTTTTGGATCATACAAATGAGGAGGAGGAGGGTTGTATTTATAGGCTAAGGGAGGAGAAATGGATGGAGGAGATGGCATCCATGTGTTTTTGATCCAAGGGAGGAGGAGGAGGAGCAAGGAGGAGCCGCCACATGGGGGAGGAGGAAAGCCGCCGGTCACCATGAGGGGAGGAGCCGCCGGTTGCCGGTTGCCATGGAGGGAGGAGCTCCTCCCTTGGCCACCTCCAAGCAAGGTGGTCGGTCACCTTGTCCAAGAGTGCATTTTGATAGTTGATTTGGAATGGCCAAGTGATTTTAAGACTAATGGTCGAGCCAGATTTTCCAAATTCCATGGTTTGGTCGAGCAACTTGGTTTTGGTGCCTATGCGCGGGGCTTTTGCTTTGGACTTGAATGTGGGCCATCTGCCAATGGGCGTTCGCCTTGGAGTTTCGACATCTCCCACCTTATTTTCCATTTGGAACATTTTGGTCGAGGTGGAATTGTCAGAAGAGGTGGTTTGCTCGAGCAACCTGAATTGAGTGTTTGGTCAGCTCGGCGGAGGGCCTGGAACTGCTTCAACCGGTCGGGTGGTTCTGAGGCATTTTCCTACCCGGTCGGTTGAGTCTTCAATGTGATATTTTTGGCTTAAAATCCTCTTTGGTTTGATTAGGAGTGATTCAATGTCAGGATCCTTGAGATTTCTTCAGTCAGCGTCTGATCTTGACCTTGGAATGACTCTTGATATCTTTTCAGCTTAAAAACTCCTCCTTAGCCTGTATTCTCTCTAAGCTCTGAAATACCCTGTAGAAATATATCGGAACTAACAAGCAAAAGTTAAATAGACCAACAGTCTAATTTGGTGGGTTTTACTGTGTTTTTGATTCGTATAATTATGGTCCATCAGATCACCCCACACTTTTAGTTGTTCGTCCCGAACAATGCTATTAAAGAGCGGTACTCTAAGTTTGGTTTTAAAATATGAAAATTAGACTGTGGGACTCGATTTATCCTAATTCATGCATTACTTACTTATTACCAAATTGAACTGTGTAAATAAATAGAAGAAACTTAATACTTGTACCTCCGTGCCGAGATGCAAATTATTCCGGTTGTTTCGAGAGATAGCCCTTTTTAGGTTCCTGGACTGCAACCTCGGGATCGTCTCTCACTATATGGTTTCCTTGTAGCTTTCTCTAGCACGTGATTGGGTTCGGGTTTCACTGGTTTGAGTACTTTGATTTTTTTCCTTTTGGCGAGGGACTGCTTTTGTAGTGAATTGGCCTTTGGCCTTTGATTTGACGTTTTGAGTACTTCACTGTTGTTCGGTTAAAACCTTCACAATTTTGGGTCTTTGGCCTCTTGATTTGCTTCTTCGAGCTTTTTGCCTTTTTGTGGCTTGCTAGTCCATTTTCTCAGCCTTTTTGGGAGGTCCAATCATCGCCCGTAAGCCTATGGAAATACCTCCCCGCTCCTCTCATCGTTGTTGTTTCGCGCGGGTCAAGATGAGGGTCGCTCATCTATTTTCTCGGCTACTTTAACTAGAGAGAGGACGGTCTGATTCCCGTCCTCGCCTTTTTTCTTTTTTGCATAAACACTGCATGGCGGAGATGACTTCAATCTTCACTGAAACCCGAAGTCACTGACTTCGAAAACCATATAGTTTGATTCGATCCTTCGATTGCTTGCCAAGCCTCTCTAGGGCGGTTTATGTCAACTCCACATCCCTAGTTTATCTCAGCACAAAGGACAAATGAAAAGTTACGTTCTAAACTTTTAAACAGTTTGAATTTTCACAAGGTTAATGCATGAACTAAGATCTATCTTTTTCACATTCTTAAGTTCATATTTTCAAAAAGATACTATTACTAAAAAAGAAAACAGCAAGCATGTTATTTATATACAACGGTGGTTCTCACCCCACACTTTTGAACGAAGGCGTGCCTTAGTTCAAAAGTCATGCAAGCTAATATATATATGTGAGAATGACTAAGACAGAAAATTAAATGACAGAATTTAAATGACAGAAAGTAAGATAGTGTCGGGTTACCTCCCGACCAGTGCACTTGTTTAACGTCGTTGGCTCGAGAGTACCTCATTCTTGGATCATAAGGTGGGATCCCGTGGGTGCTTGAGGTCGAACTTCTTCTCGGTAGCTCTTTTGATTTGCCCAAAGAACACATATGGTAGCGGGCTCAGTTCTGCCCTCCCTTGATCCGGAGGCTTCTTTTTCACATATCCCCGAGAAAGCGAGGACTCCTTGACCATAGCTGCTGGTCCATCAAGTCGAGCTCTCTTGCTTCTCTTTCCGGGTTTCCATTCTTTGATCTTTGCCGCTTCTTCATGTATAGTCGGTTGGCATCTTTGCAGTTTTGGAAGTTCAGTCTTTTGCCAAGCGACCTCAAGCATGCGCCCTTGCTAACCCTCTTCTTCGTGGCAGAGATGATTGGCTGTCCTTGATCCTTACACCTTTCAGGAGGCTCTTCTTGGCTTGTGACGAGTGGGAGCTCCTTCGTTGGCTGCTTTGGCTCATGATTCTCCTTCAACTCGCCTAGCACTGCATCATCATTGATCATCTCATCTCTGGTGGCTGTGATCTTTATAGAACATGAAGGGTTATGTAGGGGCTTCACGGCCATAAGGACATGGCCTTTCTCGAGCAGCTCTTCAGTGAGGACCCGGCTTGCCGTGATTTTCTCGGTCAGTTCGGCAGTGAGGTCCAGGTATGTCTCGGCTGGTTTGGTAGTGAAGTTCGGGACTTCATTTGGCTCGTCAAGTAGGGCCGGGACTTCCTCGGGCAGGTTGGTGATCCAAGAGTCCTCATCCTTTGTCGGCTCCGTGGGCTCCAATATTGGCTCCTTTAGAGTCGCCTCCACATCCATTACTGCCCTTGTACTGATGTCTTCTCTCGGTTTTGTTACGGGCAAGCTCATAATGGGTATGGTGTCGGGCTCGTTCTGTACTGAGTCCACTTCCATCGTTGGTGCCTATCGTCAGTTTGGTGCCGCTGACCCTGTTTTGTGTTCTTTGCCAAATCATTTATGAGGCGCCAGGCTTCAGTCACGGTTAACTTCATGAGTGAACATCCCGCTACATCATTAAGTCTTTTCCGCTCAAGTGGCATCATTCCACCGAGAAACCTTTGAATAAGATTGAATCTGGTGAATCCATGGTGTGGGCAGCTCGCCACAATGGAGTCAAAGTACGCCAAGTACTCGTCCAAAGTTTCGTCCCGGAATTGCTCAAGATTGAGAATCTTGTCGCGGGTTTCAAGTCGGAGAGATGGTGGGCAAAACTCTTCTAGGAAACGGGCTCGCAGCACAAGATAATCATTTTCACCATCAGCACATGAGTAATACCACTTTAATACCGAGTCAGTTAAAGAAAATTTGAAGCATGTCAGCTTAAATTCCTCTAACGTCTCATTCTCAGGCTTCATGTGGCGGCAGATGTGGTGAAAATGTTGGCAATGTATCACAGGGTCCTCTTCAATGGTACCTCCGAATTGGGGGAGACAGTTAATCATTTTAAACATAAGGTTGCTGCCCCCATTTTTCCAAGGTTCTATGTCGTAGTATGAAGACATGGCGAATTATGTACAACAGACAAAAGAACAACTATCCATTTGCTAACTCCCCGGCAACGGCGCCAATTTTGACGGAGCCCACTGCACTGTCGTTAAGGTGCAATGTTCTCTGTGCAAAATAAATTTATAGTTTCCGCTACTCGCGACTACACTACTGGGTAGTAAGTGGTAAGTAGGGGTCGAACCCAAGGGAATTAGGGGGATAAGTTGTTCTTTAAGTTGGACAATTTTGGGATTGGTTGGTTGGTTTTAAAGCTACCAGCTAAGTGATTGATTGGTTGGTTGGTTGGTTTTAGTACTGGTAAGTAACTGATAATTATTACAATTAAAAGAAAGCGTTCGGTTTCAGGGGCCTTGTATTATATCCTGTTTATCATTGACCCTTAGTGAATCTTCTAAGTATTCAAACGTGTATCAATGCCTTTTCCGGCGCTCGATTTGCCACACTGTCTAGTCTTTCGCAAAAGTGTTCGAAAGTGAATCAAGGCCATTTCAAGCACTCGACTTGCAACACTGTCTAATCTTTTGCAAAAAACGTAAAGCCCTTGTTCTACTTAGACTAGCACCCCATTTCAAGGTATACTAGCCTGTGTGCATCCATTTTGGGTTGTCTTTTCCGATTTACCCAAAATGGTGTTTGAGAGAGATCAAACTCCTCAGATAAGCTTTGCCATTTCAAGCATCCACTTACCCGAGTATGTTTGCGAACTTCCACAGAAGAGCTTTGCCATATCAAGCATCCACTCAACCTTGGAAGTTCTGATCTAATATATGGCACATAGAACAAGTTTTGAATACAAAGACGAGACACTAAATTAATAGTCTAAAACATTTTATAATACAAGTCCACCCCTTCTACCGAACGACTAGTTTAGCTACTATTTATCGCGCTAAACATTATAACTAAGGAATTAGAAATTAAAGACGGTAAATAAATATTAAAATACTTACAACCGTTGAAGCGCCAAGGGAGCAATCTTTTATTTCCAAAGCCAAACTTACAAAACTTAGAGAGATAAGTGATTTATGATTTTTGGATCATACAAATGAGGAGGAGGAGGGTTGTATTTATAGGCTAAGGGAGGAGAAATGGATGGAGGAGATGGCATCCATGTGTTTTTGATCCAAGGGAGGAGGAGGAGGAGCAAGGAGGAGCCGCCACATGGGGGAGGAGGAAAGCCGCCGGTCACCATGAGGGGAGGAGCCGCCGGTTGCCGGTTGCCATGGAGGGAGGAGCTCCTCCCTTGGCCACCTCCAAGCAAGGTGGTCGGTCACCTTGTCCAAGAGTGCATTTTGATAGTTGATTTGGAATGGCCAAGTGATTTTAAGACTAATGGTCGAGCCAGATTTTCCAAATTCCATGGTTTGGTCGAGCAACTTGGTTTTGGTGCCTATGCGCGGGGCTTTTGCTTTGGACTTGAATGTGGGCCATCTGCCAATGGGCGTTCGCCTTGGAGTTTCGACATCTTCCACCTTATTTTCCATTTGGAACATTTTGGTCGAGGTGGAATTGTCAGAAGAGGTGGTTTGCTCGAGCAACCTGAATTGAGTGTTTGGTCAGCTCGGCGGAGGGCCTGGAACTGCTTCAACCGGTCGGGTGGTTCTGAGGCATTTTCCTACCCGGTCGGTTGAGTCTTCAATGTGATATTTTTGGCTTAAAATCCTCTTTGGTTTGATTAGGAGTGATTCAATATCAGGATCCTTGAGATTTCTTCAGTCAGCGTCTGATCTTGACCTTGGAATGACTCTTGATATCTTTTCAGCTTAAAAACTCCTCCTTAGCCTGTATTCTCTCTAAGCTCTGAAATACCCTGTAAAAATATATCGGAACTAACAAGCAAAAGTTAAATAGACCAACAGTCTAATTTGGTGGGTTTTACTGTGTTTTTGATTAGTATAATTATGGTCCATCAGCAAGCTGAGAGGACGATCGCATGACACGAACGAAGATCGCCAGAGAAAAGATTAGCTAACCCTAATTTTGTATTGATTTTGATTAAGTGTTACAAATGAAGCGAATGTCTGTTATAACAGGCAAAGAAAAGAAAAATACACAACACAACCCTAACTAACAACTAAATACAATACAACCAAAACTCAGCCGATCGGCCACCCGACCGGCTACCCAACCGACTACCCAACCGACTACCCGACCGGACACAAAACTCAGCCGATCGGGTGAGGACAGCTCAACCGGAATTGATCTCCTCAATAAGCCTGCCTCCAGCCACCTCTTAATCACAAAGACTCGATCCTTTGTTTCAAACATTCCTTGCCTTTTGTTTGAGAAAGTAAATGGATCTCTTGAGAACCCTAAGTCAACCAGACCACAGTCACATAACACCTTCTTTGGTTACCGTAAAATTGACTCCGTCTCTCCAAATGATTGCTAGCCCGCATGACAACTCCCTTGGATCCACAACAAAACAATTCCGATGCCCAACTTCACACTCATCCATTCCCATTTACCATGTCGCAACTTCGTTTCTATCAAACAAACTACTTGGGGATGATGCGTGCCAATCACATCCTTCAGTGCACGAACAGTCCGGGCGTTCCCCATACCCCGACAGTTCCAACTTAGGGCTATCATTTCTCCTGCATAAGTTGTTGCAATGATCGGTGAGCTTCTAACCTTTGTCACAAAGAACTATTACCCGAGTATTCTTTGATGTCATCGGGTATCCATCTAATCTTGGTCTCTTGCCTTCCGCCTTTGTCCCCCCCCCACCCATTGATTCTTCCCTTCTCTGCTTCGTTTAATTTTGTCAAAAACGTTCCTCTTTGTCGATTCCACACATGTCAGTCCAAAACTATTGTTGGCCCAATATCCCGAAATCGGGCTGCTAATGGTCCTTCCCAAGGTTGTCAGAATCGAGTTTTTACCTTGACTCGTTTTGCTTAGGTAGAATCGGAACGTAGAATCGAATCGTAAAATCGCCGAGTTTACCTTTTATTAAAATAATATTAATTATTAAACATTAAATATTAAATATATTTTTTAAACACTATAAAAATATAAATGAATCAAATTTCAACTTTATAATTTAATTATAAGGATAAACATGTTAAAGATTCTTAACAATCAATTATTTTTTTTAAATGACTTTTATATAATTTTATCAATTTTTTTTCATATTTTAACGATTTTACCCGATTTCACCCGATTTTACCCGATTTCACCCGATTTTACCCGATTTTACAACAGTAAAATCGTGCTACAGTGCGATTTTACCTCAAAACGATTTTACATGCGATTTGACTCGAAATGTACTTCTAGAATCGTAAAATCGTACGATTTCACGATTTAAATCGCGATTTTGACAACCTTGGTCCTTCCTTTGTTGACAGATGAGCTGCCCCTTTTAATTTATTGTCACACGACTGCAGGCCCCTCACAAAATCTACTTCCACCCCTACCTTCACTGTTGAGTTAAGCTAAATGTGTCATGGCATGACGTGGATGAAAAGCATAGAAGAGTGCCATAACTGGTGTGATCCTTGCCACTCTATATGGAATGCCGTGGGATGAGACAGAGAAAGGAATGGGCAGCATAATTTGTTGGGCTAATCTTAGATTGATTGTAGGAAGATTTTAAATTGATTGTAGGGTAATCTTTAATTGATTCTCTTGTAATCTCGGTGAGTATAAATAAAGAGAAAAGCAAAAAAGCTGAGTAGTTGTGCAGCACCAAAATCCATCTCGCATAGCATTCCTTCTTCCTCTTTTGTGTTCTGAAAGTGTGCATAAGCTTTGAGCAGGGCCTGATTTCTAACAATTGGTATCCGAGCTAGGTTCTCAACGCAATGGCACAAAACAAAGAGAAAGAAGTCGAAACGGTGTCGTCCGGAAAGGCGATGAGAAGTAATGGAATTCCCATTCAGTATCCAATGCTGAACGACACCAACTACGGCTTATGGGCGGTGAAGATGAAGATCATCTTAAAACAACTTGGTGTGTGGACGGCCGTAGAGGGCGAAGCACTGGTCGAAGAAGAGAAAGATCAGGGCGCCCTCGCCGCAATCTCTCAAGCTGTGCCGAATGACGTGATGATGGCCATCGCGGACAAGGAGTCGGCAAAGGAAGCTTGGGAGGCCATCAAGGAGATGAGAGTCGGAGAAGATCGTGTCAAGAAGGCGCGAGTACAAGTCTTGAAGAGACAGTTTGATCGAATGTATATGGAGGATTCTGAGGCCAATCAAGGAGTTCTCAAAGAAGCTCACCTCACTGGTGAGTGAGATCCGATCCCTTGGAGCCAAGATGAAAGACAACATTGTCGTGGAGAAATTGTTTAGCGCTGTCCCAGATAAGTTCATGCAAATCGTCGGCACAATCGAGCAATGGGGAGATGTGTCGACAATGTCCTTGACAGAGGCCATTGGACGCTTGCAAGCGTTTGAGGAGAACTTGAAGGGGAGGAGGCGCGACAATGGAGCAAGAGATGGAGAGCAGTTGATGCTCTCTCGTGCACAATGGGAGGAGCTTGCTGCCAAAGAAAATAAAAGTGGTGAAAGTTCCATCAGAGGCACAAAGAGAGGCACGAAGGGCACATTTGGCCGAGGCCAAGGTCGTGGACAAGCTGGTGATGAACGCGACGACGACAATGAGAAGAAGCCTCACCGTAAGTTTGATAAATCTAAAATCAAATGTTACAATTGCAATATCTATGGTCATTTTGCCTCTGAGTGTTTGAAGCCAAAGAAAGAAAAGGCACTCATGGTGCAAGAAGATGATGACGGGCCAGCTCTGTTGATGCTTGAAGCATCTGAGCAAATGAAATTTGGTGATGAAGTCACTGATGCGGCAGAGCTAGTGAAGAAGAAGAGTGCTCTTCTCCACCTTGGAGTAAACGGGAATGATAGGGGAGATGTATGGTACCTTGACACGGGAGCAAGCAATCACATGTCCGGACGCCGAGAGCACTTCACTGAGCTTGACACCTCAACTGGTGGAGCAGTAACATTTGGCGATGGTTCAGCAGTGACTATTGGGGGTCGCGGGACGATCATGTTTGAGGGAAGTGGCGGAGTACACAAGGTGTTGACAGATGTGTACTACATACCTAAGTTAACTAGCAATATCATTAGCTTGGGTCAACTTGAAGAGCGCGGCTGCAAAGTTGTATTAGAAAATGATCATTTGCGCGTGTTTGATCGACATGGAGATCTACTGTTTCGGGTCAAGAGGGCGAGAAATCGATTGTACACCCTCAACCTTGATCTTGCACAGCCAGTGTGTCTGATGGCACGCCTTAGTGAAGATGCTTGGAGATGGCATGCGCGCTATGGCCACTTAAATTTTCAAGCCTTGCGCAAGCTAGGACAGGAGGGCCTAGTCGAAGGTCTCCCACTGTTGAAGCATAAGGAGCAGCTATGTAATGGTTGCATTGTTGGCAAGCAGCGCCGTGCACCATTTCCACAGCAAGCAAAGTTTAGGGCGAGCAAAGTACTGGAACTTATACATGGCGACCTATGCGGACCTATCTCGCCTCCTACGCCGGCTGGTAACAAATATTTCTTACTATTAGTTGATGATTATAGTAGATATATGTGGATTGTGCTATTGAAATCCAAAGGTGAAGCATTTCAAGCATTTAAGAAGATCAAAGTAGCTGCTGAGGTTGAAGCAGAAGTAAAACTAAAAGCTTTTCGCACGGATCAGGGAGGTGAGTTCAAGTCAAATGAATTCAATATGTACTGTGAAGAAAATGGCATCAAAAGGTACATGACGGCCCCTTACACGCCCCAACAAAACGGAGTGGTCGAGCGGATAAATCAAACAGTAGTTGCTATGGCGCGCAACATGTTGAAAAGCATGAACATGCCAAGTGAATTTTGGGGTGAGGCCGTGACAACTGCCGTGTACATTTTGAATCGATCACCAACTAAAAGTGTTGTTGGCATGACACCATACGAAGCTTGGTACAAGAGGAAGCCAGCAGTGCATCATTTGCGGACGTTTGGGTGCATTATACATGTGAAAAAAGTGGGCGGCCACATTGAAAAGCTTGCAGATCGTAGCACTGCAATGGTGTTCCTCGGTTATCAGAATGGGTTAAAGGCGTATCGCGCATACGACCCGATCACTAAGAGGTTACATGTAACTCGCGATGTCACCTTTGAGGAGGAGAAGGCGTGGAATTGGAGCAATACGTCAGAGAAGGAACAGCCATCATCTGGTGAGGTGTCTACCAATATGTTTAATGTGGCTTATGATCATCTGGAGGTGGCAGGTCATGATGAAGCGAAACAAAATGCGGCTGAGCAACAAGTGACGACAACTCCTCCATTATATGATAACATGATGGACGTAGAGAATGATGCAGGGGGAGCAACATCACCAATAACACCAGCCGCATGTTCAGTGAATCCAATCCCAAATGAAGCAACAGAGTCATCATGGGGGGCTCCCTTAAGAGAACGTGACTTGCGTGAGCTATATGACGCCACTGAACCAATCCATCTTGAGTACTCTGCCTTGTGCCTATTGGGAAGAGTCAAATTCTCCGGAATGAGAGAAAGAATTGGGGTGCGAGCTGTCAAAAAGGACACATTAAGCTTAGGGGGGTGAATGTTGAGTTAAGCTAAATGTGTCATGGCATGACGTGGATGAAAAGCATAGAAGAGTGCCATAACTGGTGTGATCCTTGCCACTCTATATGGAATGCCGTGGGATGAGACAGAGAAAGGAATGGGCAGCATAATTTGTTGGGCTAATCTTAGATTGATTGTAGGAAGATTTTAAATTGATTGTAGGGTAATCTTTAATTGATTCTCTTGTAATCTCGGTGAGTATAAATAAAGAGAAAAGCAAAAAAGCTGAGTAGTTGTGCAGCACCAAAATCCATCTCGCATAGCATTCCTTCTTCCTCTTTTGTGTTCTGAAAGTGTGCATAAGCTTTGAGCAGGGCCTGATTTCTAACATTCACTTGTGGCATATTAATCATAGACATCTAATAATCAAATTTTAAGTTTATAAATATGGTTATTACGTTAAGTATTTCGAAAAAGGTGATATACCACAATCTAATCCGGTAAAGATATCAGACTTATATTTATCCTCAACACACTAATCCGGCAAAGGTATCAGACTTCTAGATATCCTCAACACACTAATCTGGCAAAGGTATTATCGAATCTAGGTGTTACCACCTGTCTTTATGGAAAAGTATCCAACAAGTATTAAGGATAGAGATTGGTTGTCAAGTTAAGCTTTACGACAAAGTTTCCACTTAGCTTAATTAACAATTCAATCCTTGAGATGAAGAGCAAGAACTAGTGAAACGAGAAATTGCATTAAGTAAAAAGTCTCAAAACATATTGTCACAAGAAAAAAACCCTAAACTGAAATAGAAATATACCTACTCATCGCCATTGAAAGAAAATACAAAGTATTCGTAATGAAAAGTAGTAGTAGAAATTCTCTTCTCTCGTCGAAGCTTCAAGTTTGTTTTCTCAATAGCCGTCTTTAATTCTTGGAACCTCAGAATGATTAGAAATATTTCCAAAACCATAATTTTATATGTTGACTGGGTTCTAAATCTATTTTGGGCCCAAATTTCCAAGTTTCGAACCTGTTGACATCGTCAAAGCATGCTGCTGATGCCATCATCGTCTTCTTAACGCATTAGCGGCGTGTGTGATGTACACATTATCGGTACTGGTCGCGTTCTCTTTTACACATTATCGGTACTGATACAGTGTAAGCCACGCGCGAATCTGACTGACTTGGTTTTCTTGTTTTTGCGCAGCATTCCTAACTTTAACTCTCGATTTAACCTTCCAAACGACTTCGGCTGCTCTCTGTGTGAACTAGACAGCTGTAGAGAATTAAGTCAGCTACGCATCGACATGTAGCTCATATTTTTCTGATCAATCGTGAACTCCCAGCACTCCGTTGAACCTCCACAGGTGTGATCTGCCCATGTGGTGTTTTTGGCAAGAAACGCCGTCTTTTATTGTGCATTTTCTCCTAGAGCTTCCGAAACACCTGAAATGCAAAACCATACTAAAAATTAACTTGATACATGTAACCTCTGAGCTGAAATTCAAATTAATTCAGATGAATGGAAGATAGTCCTCTTTAGACCCATGATCTGCATTCGCTGTCCCAAATTCTAGCCATATGGTTATACTTAATCGCTTCCCTGGCGCGTGATTAATTTGAGTTTTTGGGGCTTTGAGTTTATCTTTCTTCTTTTGTTGGACAACTTTTGTAATGGCTTTCTTGATTTGGCCAATCTGAAGGATTTGTCTCCACTTGATACATCATGTTTTCTTATTTTGGTACTTCACAACTTGGCTGATTTTTCTTGAGCTTTGCTCCCTTATTGTGAATTGTTTGTCCTTTATCTCTTCTTTCAAAGACGGTTCAATCATTGCCCTCTAGCATATAGCGTCCCCTCTTTCTCATCGTCGCCCTTTTTGACGCGAGTCAAGATGGGGCCACCACCTTTTCCCGGTTACTTCAGACTAGAGATATGAAGGTCTGTTTTCCCGTTCCGCCTACTTACATAAACGCTGCAGTGGCAGAGCAAACTGTAATCTGTAAATCTCGAAGTGCTAGCCTCCACTGAATCCACATAACCATATGACTGAGAACTCGGTCCTTTGAATGCTTGTCAAGTCTCTCTAAGACATTTCTATCAACTACACATCCCTGTTTATTTCAACTCAAGAAGACACGTAGTGCGTTATATTCACATGTGGCAGCACACTTCAAATTTCGTAAGAAAAATACAATATAATAAGCATCATCTATTTAACATCATCAAAATTCAATACTGCATATTCAAGAAACAAAGAGAATTCTACAATTTTTCATTCATTTTTCTTTTTTCAAAAAAATTAAACGTGCTGACACAACTAACACACCCACCCCCACACTTTTGAACCAAGACGTGTCCTCACGACACGACTTTAGTTAAAAGGCACAGACAATGCAAGACACACATGCATAGGGAAAAAGAAAATAGAAACTAAAGTGAACAGGCACTCCTCTTGTCTCGCTGCGTGATGGTGAAAATTCTGGTCAAATGAGTCAACCAACGATGGTCAACCTTGTCAACGGTAAGCGCGCCCTAAGAAGTCTTTAACGCTGCGCCCGAAAAAGACTTTAGCTGAATAAAATGGATATTGGGCACAACTCTAATATTGGCACAGGGCGCGATCCTCACTAAGTTCCGCCTGTTTTTTTTTGCATAAAAAGCGTTATCCTCTCCCAAAAAACTGTAAAAAATAGACTCGAGCAAACAACACAAGACAGGACAAGACTCAAACAGATGTGACACGACTCAAACAAGACATAAAAGAATAAAACGAAAAAACATTGGGTTGACTCCCGCACAACGCCTTTGTTTCACGTCGTTGGCTCGACGATACCTTATTAGGGATCACAGGTTGGGACCCCATAGATGCGTGAGCTCAAACTTCTCCTTAGAAACTCGTTCCTTCTGCTCTTAGCCCTCGTAGGATGGAACTCTCGCATCCTTCCTCCACCGGTCAGACGGATTGGCCTTCACATCCTCCTGAGTTTCCGAGGACACTTTGCTTACAACCACCTCGTTTGTTGTATGAGGAACATTTTCCGGTGGGTCATCGAGTAGGGCACCATGGTATGATGTGCTTGCTGTGTTTGGGGGCTTCTGCGTGCAAGGGTGGTTAGCATCCTCATAAATCTTAAAAATTGACGTCTTGCCAGCAAACGCAAGGGACAGCAAGCTTGTTTCTATGCCAATCTTGGTCTTATTGGCAAAGAGGAATGATCGTCCCAAGATAAATGCTGGAGGATCGTCATTTCTAGCATCTCCCAGCTGCAAAACATTAATGTCTGCAGGAACAACAAGATCTTCTACATGGAGGGTAAGATCCTCTAGAAAACCAACTGGACGAACACATGACTTATCCCCTAACTCTACCAAAAGCTTAAGAGGTTTCAATAGGCCAAGTCTCAAGGATCAGTATAAAGAATATGACATTAATAGCAGCCCCCAAGTCAATTAAACAATGATGTATTAGCATCTTACCAATACAACAGGTAACTGTGAAAGCACCCCGGTCCTTACACTTTCCGGTGGTGCCTCTTGACTCTTCACAAGTGCATACTCCATCGTTGGTTCTTCTAGCTCATAGACCGCCTCCACCTCGCCTTCTAGGTTATCCTTATCGATATTACACTACGGAGCTTTCACCCGCACAGAAGAAAGTAATGGAGGATCAATTTTGGGATTTTCATCAGACAAATCCGCGCCCTCTATGCACGTTAGCTCGCGCTCTCTGCGCATGTCACAGCCGCGCCTTCTTCACACATTAGCTCATCGCTAATGTGCACATGGGGCACGGAACTCTTGGACATAGGCTTCCGCGCCCTCTGTGACCCCATAAGGCTTGAGAGTCTGGCAAATCCCATGGAAATTCTGCAGATGCATGGTGGCTGATTCTCCCGACCGTCGCGAGAATTTTTGTAGGTGGTGCACTACTCCAGTCTTGATTTCAATTTCTACCTTCTATGGCCCCTCGTAGATGCACCATGGCTAAGCCTAAAAATTAGGAGCAGACAACTCTATCGTGGGTTACGGCTCCATTTGATCATCATCTCCGCAATTCTCACTACATGCGCGAGACATAGCGAAGCGAGTAGCAACTCACAAAAAATAACGAAAAATAAAACCGCAAAGAAAAAAACAACTTTACCGAAGCGAAGCCCCCCGGCAATGGCGCCAAAATTTGACGTGCACGCATCAATTTTAATATAATTTTATTTTCGTACAAAACACTAGTGTAGCGGCAAGCGGGGTCGACCCAAGAGAGCTGGTTGTTGAAGTTGTATTTGTAGACAATTAAAGAGGAGGTTGTAAGTGAGTGTTTGTGAGCGCACAAGAGAAAAAACAAGAAAGAAGGGTTTTCAATCAGAAAGAATATTCAGTCGAGGGTTTCAATTGTGACATGTTAATCATAGACATCTAATAATCAAATTTCAAGTTTCTAAGTGTGGTTATTTCGGCAAAGGTAATAACCTAAACTATCCCGACAAAGGTGGTACACCACATTCTAATCCGACAAAGGTTTCAGACTTCTAGTTCTCCTAAACACAATAATCCGGCAAATGTATTATTGAATCTAGGTGTTATCACTTGTCTTTACGGCAAAATATCCAACAAGTATATAACCCGCGTGGGATTGGTTGTCAAGCTAAGCTTTTCGGCAAAGATTCCACTTGGCTTAGCAATTCAATCCTTGAGATGAAGAGCAAGAACTAGTGAAACGAGAAATTGCATTAAACAAAAAGTCACAAAACGTATGCTCACGAGGAAAAAACTCTAAACTGGAATAGAAATTTAGCTACTCATCGCCATTGAAAGAAAAGACAGTATTCATATTGAAAAGTAGTAGAAATTATTTTCTATCGTCGAAAGCTTTAAGCTTGTCTTCTCCAGAGACGTCTTTGATTCTTGGAACTTCAGAATGATTAGAAATCTTTCCCAAACCCTAATTTTATATGTTGATTGGGTTCTAAATCTATTTTGGGCCCAAATTTCCAAGTTTCGAACCTGCTGACGTTATCATCGCGTGTGCTGTACACATTATCGGTACTGGTCACGTTCTCTTTACACAGTATCGATACTGATAAAGTGTAAGCCAGGCTCGAATCTGACTGACTTGGTTTTCTTTTTTTGCGCAGCATTTCTGGCTTCGACTCTCGATTTGACCTTCCAAACGACATCAGTTGCTCTCGGTGTGAACTAGAGAGTTGTAGAGAATTGAGTCAGCTACGCACCAACATGTAGCTCTTATTTTTCTGATGACTTGTCAACTTCCAGCACTACGTCGAACCTCCAAATGTCTGATCTGCCACTGTGGTGTTTTTGGCACGAAACTCCGTCTTTTACTGCGCATTTTCTCCTAGAGCTTCCGAAACATCTGAAACGTAAAACCATACTAAAAAGTAAATGTTCGCATATAAATGTGTCGCAAAAAATGGGATTAGTTAGTTGGATGAGTCGTATAAATACGACACATGGGCAGGTTGTGTAGCTGAACCCCATCTGTGTTGTGGTTTGGTCAAAACATCCGGTGCCACGCCTGATGCACATAGCCTCATTAAGATTACCCTTCCCATGTACGTCCATGGTCCACTCTCCAGAACCTTAGCCTGATCCGATAGTTGGATTTTTTTCTCTAGTCACTGTCAAGCAACATTCCCCTCTGAATTTAGTAACCAACGAGTCAATGTCTTGCTCCATTCCTATAGTAATCCACCACAGAACTTTTGCATCAGACTAATTACAGAATTGACAACAAAACATGAAACCAGCTAACTCCTTCAGTCGCTGACTAAAACTATCTTGCGTTCGAGACTTTGAAAGCTTGCTTTAGGATGTTTTATTAGATAGTTGAGTTAAGTTATATACAGTTAAATTAAATTTAATGAAATTAAACAATTTCAGTTTAAATTCATTTCAGCTCAATTAAACAACACCTAACTGTCATTATTTTTCAAATTTAGGTCCGAACTATAATATTTTTTTAGGGAAAAGTACAAAAAGGGTACCGAACTACCATATGTTACCAGCTTTTTGTCCGAACTATTAAAATGTCCAAAATAGGTGCGAACTATATATAAATTTTCTAAATTTTTGTCCGAACTATTAAAATTTCCAAAATAGGTGTGAACTGTATATAATTTTCCAACTTTTTATCCGAACTATTAAAATTTCCAAAATGGGTGCGAACTATATATAATTTTTCCATATATAATTTTTCCAACGGTAAAATCTAAAATTATTATAAATTTTTTCCAAATGTGCCCTTTTAATTTGACTGTCTTCCCAGACGGGTATAATTTTTCGCAATTTCTGCACCTGTTTAATTCATCTATAATGTTGTTCTAGATATGATTTGTGGATATTTCTAGATATAATTTTTCGTAATTTCTGCACCTGTTTAATTCATCAAATATTGTCACTCATAATGTAGATTTATCAGGAATGTTGTTCTACATATGATTTGTGGATATTTCAGCATCTCTCTAAAAATATATATCTGTCAATTGAGCTCCTGGTACATGTTTTCTTTTGACAAACAGTCTTATTATTGCAAAAGAAGGTGAATTTTGACAATTCGAATAATTGATGGCATCTAGAAGCTTCACATTCGCTCTATATAACTTGGAGAACATGCACGACGCATATGTCATCAGGAGAAGTCACAATCATTTACAATAATCTCAATGAAGCTGTATCAGTCAAGGGCAGAAGAATTTTATATATGCATTTGTCTGCCTGTTCGATGACCAAACTTTATATTTGGTTTCGAGTTACTCCCTCGACCCATATGAGTTCGGTTCCTCTATTCTTATTTGCTCGTTCGCAGATGATAGTAATGCTTACTATTGTGTTAAGAGTGCATATTAAAAAATTCCAATATTGAATTCCATTAAATTATTTAGGTTTAACCCATTTTGGAAAAATTAAATATAGTTCGCACCCATTTTAGAAATTTTAATAGTTCGGACAAAAAGTTGGAAAAATTCTATATTCGCACCCATTTTGGAAATTTTTATAGTTCGAACAAAAAGTTGGAAAAATCCTATAAAGTTCGCATCCATTTTGGAAATTTAATAGTTTGGACAAAAAGTTGAAAACGGGCAGTAGTTCGATACCCCCTTTTGTACTTTTCCCTATTTTTTAATGAGAGGGTAAGATAAAAATTTTGTTAAAGTTAACGGATGGAGTTAACATCCGTGATTCAAACTACAATTAATGTTTTTAATTTAATCTATAGCTGTCATTTTATATTTTTAACTTTAACTTTTATTATAATATTTTAATTTTCTTTAAATATCAATCTACAAATGAGTATTATTTTTAAATTAATTATTTGCGGTTTCATAATTGATGTATGAATAAAAATCAAATATTGATTCATATTATAAAATTTTCAAATTCTTTCCCTTACATTATATGATGCACAACTAATTTATGGAATATTCCCGACGTTAGGAAAACGACGGATTAGTGACAAAATGTGCCGGAAAAAACCTAATTTCTGTCACTTTTCCGACGGAAATGATGTTGACGGCAATTTTTTTGGAAGAATTAAGTTTCCGTCAACATTCCGTCTTTTGATTCTGTCAATACTTCGTCGACATTCAGTCACATCTCCGATAAACAAATTTCCATCGTAAGTCCGTCATGTATCCGGTGACATTCTTCGTCAGAATATCGTCTTAATTTCGTTACAATGGTTTTACGCAAATTTCCGGGACATGTCCGTCAACTAATAAACCGTCAACATTCTGTCATTTTTACGCAACTCAGAATTCCGTCATCTTTCCAGAAAAGTTCCGGTACAAAATATTATCGACGATATTCCATCGACATTCCGTGTATTAAAAACCGTCAAAATTCTGTCATTCTTACGCTACTCTACGTTCCGTCATCGTTCCGGCACAATATATTATCGGCAATATTCCATCGAAATTCCGTCATCTTATTTTCCGTCTATTTTCCATCAATAATATTACCGTGTATTTCTGTTATAATTTCGTTAGGAATTATGCCGTCATTAATCTGTCTTATTTTTATTCCGGCAATAGTCCGTCATTAATCCGTCAATATTATATTCTTTTTTTAAAATTTTAATTTTCCAATTTTTGAATATTAATTGCCAATTTCCAATTAATTTTAATTTCTAATTTTTTCAAATATTAATTTCCATATTTAATAAAAAAAATGTACGATAATGAAACACAGAAGTCGATTCAAATAAAATTAAAATGTCTAATCTCTGCGATTATCTTCATCTGATCTCTGATTAGAGGGACCACGGTTGTTTCCATTTGGGCTTTCATTGGGAGGTGGATGGTATCCAGGAGTGAGCATCATCAGCATATCAGCTTGCATTTGCATCATTTGAGTCAATCGATCTATGCTGTCCTTCATGATTCTCATCTCAGCCTCCTGTCGAGATTCCATGGGCTCTAAACGCGGCCTCAGATCCCGAGTGTACTCGTCTGACGGTGGAGCCGTCGATCTCTGCGAGCTCGCGCACGACTGGCTGCCGTTGAAGAGAACTTTTTCGACACCAATGTCGCTGTAGGCCCACACCAATGTCGTTGTAGCCCCATACAGATACAGTCACAGAGGCCTCTACCAGCTCCTCCTTCGGCACCCTTTCCTGATCGTCGTAATTCTTTAGGACCAAAGCTTCGGCATCCTCGAGTTTTTTCTGCACATTTTTAATATAACATTAAATGTTTAGTTACAAAGGAAACAAATATTTGTGAATATAGGAAACTAATAGAAAACAATGTATAACAAATTAAATGTAACCACAACTTAAATTTATTACGAAATTATTATAATAAGAAAATATAATTGGTAAATGTAATACCCTAGTGTTCTCCGCGTCGGGTATCAAATACGTCCCATCCTTCCACTTGAATTTCTTGTCAAACATATCAGTTGGCAACACTTGTCTTTGATTACTCTTTTCCTGCACATTTAATGATTTAAATGTGTTATTATAAATGATATTGAAACTTGAATTAATTTTAAATATTATGTATTACCATTTTTGCCATGTGATAGTGTGCTGGTCTTGACCCAAAGGCGTGCAAGGCTGAGCCGTTTCTGGCATGCTTGGCCAAATAAGTTTGCTTGTTCTTTTCACTGTGGGCTATGAATGCTGGGTTAACCTTATTTTATAATGTGTGGCTTTCTAGTTAAAATGCGTAGCTTTCTGTTTAAAATTCGTAGATTTCTAGTTAAAATGCGTAGCTTTCTGTTTAAAATTTTCTGCTGGTCATACATTTATAATGCGTAGATTTCTGTTTAAAATCCATAGCAGTCATAGAGACTGTTACGAGTTTTGTTTGTATTTGCTACGAATTTTTGTTTGAAATGCCGGATGATATACGTTACAACATTGCTCCAATTAAATCAATATACCAAATTGCAGTACTTTGTGTATAAACGTCCACAAATAGTAACGACGACAAAAACTTAATTCGCAGGCTACTACTTCTAATCACGTTGCCGTCTTCTCCATCGCTTCAAACCCTAGAACCGACGCAGTTGACAACGCGTTTGGGGATGACATCGATCTATCGAAGAGGGGAGAGAGAGAGAGGGAATGATTACAGCAGCGACCAGATAAGTACACCGCTCCGATTTCTTCCTCGCACGCCGTCACCGCTACACGTCTGAGAGACGACGACAATTCAACATTTATCAACGCCCTTGAATCGGCCTTGGACGGCGGCGATTTTGATGGTGAACGCCCTTAACCGACAGCGATTCTTATTTATCAATTCGGATGTTGAATGTCCTTTGAACGCAAGTGATTCAGGATTTAGGTTTTGAGAGAATTTTTCTTTCGGACTAAATTACCCTAGAAACGTAGATTAGGGGTTGATTTTGTATTCTTGCCTGTTGATTTTGAAAAATGAATGACCCAGATTAATTTTTATTTCTCACCAAAACCCACTTCTCACTAGATCTCAACCCTATATAAAACACCCTAATCAAACCCAACAAAACCCATCTCTCATGACATTATGCAGAACTAAAAAAGACTAATACAAATCAAATCCGAGTCAGCATATGAAGTAAAGCCTGGGTCACCAATTTACAAAAAAATCACTATGTAGCTCAAAAACTAGGTGAACGGATCTAGGGGTAGGCATTTGACCCTAAGGTCAAAATGCCCTTAGGGCTACCCTTACCCTGCCCGACCCGTACCCTGTCCTGCCCTGCCCTGTCTTCGTACCCTAACGTACCATGCCCTTCTACCCTAAGGCAGGGTAAGGGTCATAAAAAAATAGACCCTACTCTGCCCTCCTACCCTGCCCTTCTACCCTAACAGCATACCCTGCCCTCCTACCCTATCATACCCTGTTTTACCCTACTATTTTCATTCATATTATAAATTTTTTTTTCAAAATATGCTTAAATTTGCCTTACTTGACCATATCCTAGCCGACCCGACCCTACCCTAATATTACCCTGCCCATGGGTACCCTACGGGCTTAGAAAAATTGATCTACCCTGCCCTGTACTGTTCATAGGGTCAATGAAAAATAGTCTTACCCTGCCCTTACCCTGCCCGTTAGGGTAAGGGTGACCCTTACCCTGCCCATTGCCGACCCATAAACGGATCCTTAAATTCGAGTCGGCAATGAAGATAACGTTAAGCAGGCCCGATGCGAGTATGGAGGATAGATGAGGCGGAAGTTGGTATTCGGTTACATGCACATATTATTAAATTATTAAATGTTCCCTTAATAATTAGTTTGTAAAGGAAAATGAAAACTAAATAAATACAAAGCGATATATTTTTCCGTTACATCTTCAAATTTTTTTTTTGGGTTGAGTTCTGTACAGAACTATTAGTTTTCGTCAGAACTTAGAACCAATTAGGTTCGTTGATTTGATGATGTAAACGATTCGAATTAATCAGAATTTTTATTAAATAAATCAGCATTTAATCATATTAGCGACGACAGAAGGGAATGGAAAGCTAAACTTATTATTTTAATCATATCCACAAATATATCGCGCTAGATTTCCTTTCCTCTGAAAATAGTATGGAGCCCTAGGTTTGATATCCGCGAATCTCTCAACGATTCACTCAACGAATCTCTCGACGATTTGTTGTAGTTTAGACTCAGAAGTTAGTTTATTGATTGAATAAAGTTCGGCTATTAGCTCTTTAAAGTTCGTGATTTGGGCCATTAAATCAGCAAATACATGAACAAAACACGAAGATTGATGTCTGCAGATATTTCCATCAAATACACGAACATATATAACAAAAACACGAACATCATGAACAACTAACAATGAGATCAAAATAGTGATATCGTTATTTTATCGATTTATGTATCATCAAAATCACGAACGTAGGAAAACAAAACCACTAACAATGATATCAAGGCATTGTTGCTCAAAAACACGAACGTGGTAACTTTATCCACAAATTATGACTTCAGCTGATTTGAAAGGAAATGGAATGCGGTGGGAAGAGAGAGATCGGAGGAGCCGGAGTGAGGGTGACACCAAGTTGCAGATTGTGGCCATCGTGAGTGGAAGGATGAAGTTGCAGCAGAAGCGCTTTGTTTACTCAATATGCGATAGCGTTCAATAATCTTGGGATTTAGTGAGATTTGATTTTGTGTATTTTTAAATTGACTAATATACCCTCAAATAATTTATATTATAATTAAAAAATTATTTTATTTACTAAAATTAGGGACATGGATGATTTAATCAAACGTATATTAAAAATTCTAAGTTTTGACGAAATAACATGGTTCTGACCTGATCTTTTTCCTTTTTTTTCAATCATATCTATTGGCGGATTAGTATAGGAGATTGATGGACCATAATTATACGAATCAAAAACACAGTAAAACCCACCAAATTAGACTGTTGGTCTATTTAACTTTTGCTTGTTAGTTCCGATATATTTCTACAGGGTATTTCAGAGCTTAGAGAGAATACATGCTAAAGAGGAGCTTTTAAAGCATAAAAGATGTTACGAGTCATTCCAAGGTCAAGATCATATGCCGACTGAAGAAATATCAAGGATCCTGACGTTGAATCACTCATAACAAATTAAGCAGAAGAGGAATCAAAGTCAGACGGAGCGAAATTGGACTGATAGTTTTGTGAAAAGACTGCACAAAACTGTCAAAATACACTCATGGACCAAGGAGACCGGCCACCTTGCTTGGAGGTGGCCAAGGGAGGAGCTCCTCCCCTCATGGTGACCGGCCACCGGCGGCTCCTCCCCTCATGGTGACCGGCGGCTTTTGCTCCTCCATGGAAAGCTTGCCATGTGGTGGCTCCTCCACCACATCTTCATCTCCTCCTCCTCCTCCCTTGGATCAAAAAGACATGGAAGCCATCTCCACCCTCCATTTCTCCTCCCTTTGGCTATAAATACAAGCCATTCTCCTCTCATTTGTATCATCCAAAAATCAACATTTCACTTATCTCTCTAAGTTTTGTAAGTTTGGCTTTGGAAATAAAAGATTGCTCCCTTGGCGCTTCAACGGTTGTAAGTTTTTAATATTTATTTACCGTCTTTAATTTCCAATTCCTTAGTTATAATGTTTAGCGCGATAAATAGTAGCTAAACTAGTCGTTCGGTAGAAGGGGTGAACTTGTATTATAAAATGTTTTAGACTATTAATTTAGTGTCTCGTCTTTGTATTCAAAACTTGTTCTATTTGCCATATATTAGATCAGAACTTCCAAGGTTGAGTGGATGCTTGAAATGGCAAAGCTCTTCTGTGGAAGTTCGCAAACATACTCGGGTAAGTGGATGCTTGAAATGGCAAAGCTTATCTGAGGAGTTTGATCTCTCTCAAACACCATTTTGGGTAAATCGGAAAAGACAACCCAAAATGGATGCACATAGGCTAGTATACCTTGAAATGGGGTGCTAGTCTAAGTAGAACAAGGGCTTTACGTTTTTTGCAAAAGATTAGACAGTGTTGCAAGTCGAGTGCTTGAAATGGCCTTGATTCACTTTCGAACACTTTTGCAAAAGACTAGACAGTGTGGCAAATCGAGCGCCGGAAAAGGCCTTGATACACGTTTGAATACTTAGAAGATTCACTAAGGGTCAATGATAAACAGGATATAATACAAGGCCCCTGAAACCGAACGCTTTCTTTTAATTGTAATAATTATCAGTTACTTTCCAGTACTAAAACCAACCAACCAATCAATCACTTAGCTGGTAGCTTTAAAACCAACCAACCAACCTAAAACACGCCCTGCCGCTGAATAATCACCTCAAAGAACAATTATTCCCCTAATTCCCTTGGGTTCGACCCCTACTTACCACTTACTACCCAGTAGTGTAGTCGCGAGTAGCGGCAACTATAAATTTATTTTGCACAGAGAACATTGCACCTTAACGACAGTGCAGTGGGCTCCGTCAAAATTGGCGCCGTTGCCGGGGAATTAGCCGTCGGATAGTTGTTCTTTTTTCATTTCCCTATGACACTACCCACTACGCATGCATGGACAACGCAATATTTGCCCCTGTTCGGAGGAACGGAGGGAGAAGACCCAGTACAGCACTGCCGAGACTTCCACCACGTCTGCCACCACATCAAACCTGAAAATGAAGTGTTAGAGGAATTTAAGCTTAAATGCTTTAAATTCTCTCTAACTGACTTTGCCACGATATGGTACTACACATCCACCGCTTGCAGTGCAGAACGTTACGTAGATCTCTGCGCTCCATTCCTGAAGGAATTCTCCCCACCATCCTTACGCCAAGAAACCCGCGAGAAGATCATGTGCCTTCAACAATCCCGGGATGAGACCTTGGACGAATATTACACGAACTATGATGCCATCGTCTCAAGCTGCCCGCACCATGGATTCACGAAGAAGGTTCTTCTCCAAAAATTTCTTCGTGGAATGAGGTTCGAAGAGCTGGGAAGAGTTAACGAAGCAACGAGGAGATCAGCCAGGAACCTAACCATTGCAGACATGTGGTACCTCATAATTGGCCTGGCCGCTGCCACAAGACGAGTACCCCAAACTGACGAGGAAATGCAGATAAATGAAGCTGACCCTGAGGCAGACAAAGAAGAAACTACCGAGCCGTCAGAAGAGACTCCTGAACCATCAGAAGAATCAGATATGGAAAGCACCGGAAGCAACGAGGTTGGAGTCCAGAACACCACTGACGAACTGCCCAATTCATACCCGACTATCATTACCCGGGCAGCCGAGACTATCTACGACCAGTTCCTCACTGACAATCATAACGAGGCAGAACCAAGCCTTAAGATGCAAGCTTCCCGACTTTTCCCTTCGATCAATAGACAAATCGCTGAAAACTATGTGATCCATGAAGAGGCTGAAAAGAGGATGGGAAAAGGGCCTCTGCAGAATGACTCCTCGATGGAGCAGTGTTACACCGTAGCTGGACTAGGCAGTCCCAAACACAAGAACTTCAAAAGGCTAGTAGTGAAAGGTCCCTCACCCCCTCCGGGGTATTGGAAAGAAAAGATCCCAAAACAAAGGAGTCCTGACCCAAGCACATCATCTCGCAAGAAATCGGGAAAAGGCAAGGCAAGAAGCAACACAGGAACGGTGGCAAAATACGACCTGAGCCACCCATGGGACCCAAACCAGTAATCCACAACGAGGTACTGTCGAGCCAACGACGTTAAACAAGTGCACTGGTCGGGAGGTAACCCGACTCTATCTTACTTTCTGTCATTTAAATTCTGTCATTTAATTTTCTGTCTTAGTCATTCTCACATATATATATTAGCTTGCATGACTTTTGAACTAAGGCACGCCTTCGTTCAAAAGTGTGGGGTGAGAACCACCGTTGTATATAAATAACATGCTTGCTGTTTTCTTTTTTAGTAATAGTATCGTTTTGAAAATATGAACTTAAGAATGTGAAAAAGATAGATCTTAGTTCATGCATTAACCTTGTGAAAATTCAAACTGTTTAAAAGTTTAGAATGTAACTTTTCATTTGTCCTTTGTGCTGAGATAAACTAGGGATGTGGAGTTGACATAAACCGCCCTAGAGAGGCTTGGCAAGCAATCGAAGGATCGAATCAAACTATATGGTTTTCGAAGTCAGTGGAGGCTGCACTTCGGGTTTCAGTGAAGATTGAAGTCATCTCCGCCATGCAGTGTTTATGCAAAAAAGAAAAAAGGCGAGGACGGGAATCAGACCGTCCTCTCTCTAGTTAAAGTAGCCGAGAAAATAGATGAGCGACCCTCATCTTGACCCGCACGAAACAACAACGATGAGAGGAGCGGGGAGGTATTTCCATAGGCTTGCGGGCGATGATTGGACCTCCCAAAAAGGCTTGAGAAAATGGACTAGCAAAGCCACAAAAAGGCGAAAAGCTCGAAGAAGCAAATCAAGAGGCCAAAGGCCCAAAATTGTGAAGGTTTTAACCAAACAAAAAGTGAAGTACTCAAAGAGTCAAATCAAAGGCCAAAGGCCGATTCACTACAAAAGCAGTCCCTCGCCAAAAGAAAAATCAAAGTACTCAAACCAGTGAAACCCGAACCAAATCACGTGCTAGAGAAAGCTACAAGGAAACCATATAGTGAGAGACCATCCCGAGGTTGCAGTCCAGGAGCCTAAAAAGGGCTATTTCCCGAAACATCCAATATAATTTGCATCTCAGCACGGAGGTACAAGTATTAAGTTTCTTCTATTTATTTACGCAGTTTAATTTGGTAATAAGTAGTAATGCATGAATTAGGATAGATCAAGTACCACAGTCTAATTTTCATATTCCAAAACCAACTTAGAGTGCCGCCCTTTAATAGCATTGTTCGGGACGAACAACTAAAAGTGTGGGGTGATCTGATGGACCATAATTATACGAATCAAAAACACAGTAAAACCCACCAAATTAGACTTTTGGTCTATTTAACTTTTGCTTGTTAGTTCCGATATATTTCTACAGGGTATTTCAGAGCTTATAGAGAATACATGCTAAAGAGGAGCTTTTAAAGCATAAAAGATGTTACGAGTCATTCCAAGGTCAAGATCATATGCCGACTGAAGAAATATCAAGGATCCTGACGTTGAATCACTCATAACAAATTAAGCAGAAGAGGAATCAAAGTCAGACGGAGCGAAATTGGACTGATAGTTTTGTGAAAAGACTGCACAAAACTGTCAAAATACACTCATGGACCAAGGAGACCGGCCACCTTGCTTGGAGGTGGCCAAGGGAGGAGCTCCTCCCCTCATGGTGACCGGCCACCGGCGGCTCCTCCCCTCATGGTGACCGGCGGCTTTTGCTCCTCCATGGAAAGCTTGCCATGTGGTGGCTCCTCCACCACATCTTCATCTCCTCCTCCTCCTCCCTTGGATCAAAAACACATGGAAGCTATCTCCACCCTCCATTTCTCCTCCCTTTGGCTATAAATACAAGTCATTCTCCTCTCATTTGTATCATCCAAAAATCAACATTTCACTTATCTCTCTAAGTTTTGTAAGTTTGGCTTTGGAAATAAAAGATTGCTCCCTTGGCGCTTCAACGGTTGTAAGTTTTTAATATTTATTTACCGTCTTTAATTTCCAATTCCTTAGTTATAATGTTTAGCGCGATAAATAGTAGCTAAACTAGTCGTTCGGTAGAAGGGGTGGACTTGTATTATAAAATGTTTTAGACTATTAATTTAGTGTCTCGTCTTTGTATTCAAAACTTGTTCTATTTGCCATATATTAGATCAGAACTTCCAAGGTTGAGTGGATGCTTGAAATGGCAAAGCTCTTCTGTGGAAGTTCGCAAACATACTCGGGTAAGTGGATGCTTGAAATGGCAAAGCTTATCTGAGGAGTTTGATCTCTCTCAAACACCATTTTGGGTAAATCGGAAAAGACAACCCAAAATGGATGCACATAGGCTAGTATACCTTGAAATGGGGTGCTAGTCTAAGTAGAACAAGGGCTTTACGTTTTTTGCAAAAGATTAGACAGTGTTGCAAGTCGAGTGCTTGAAATGGCCTTGATTCACTTTCGAACACTTTTGCAAAAGACTAGACAGTGTGGCAAATCGAGCGCCGGAAAAGGCCTTGATACACGTTTGAATACTTAGAAGATTCACTAAGGGTCAATGATAAACAGGATATAATACAAGGCCCCTGAAACCGAACGCTTTCTTTTAATTGTAATAATTATCAGTTACTTTCCAGTACTAAAACCAACCAACCAATCAATCACTTAGCTGGTAGCTTTAAAACCAACCAACCTAAAACACGCCCTCCCGCTGAATAATCACCTCAAAGAACAATTATCCCCCTAATTCCCTTGGGTTCGACCCCTACTTACCACTTACTACCCAGTAGTGTAGTCGCGAGTAGCGGAAACTATAAATTTATTTTGCACAAAGAACATTGCACCTTAACGACAGTGCAATGGGCTCCGTCAGAGATATATCAGGATTTTAATTGTTATGGTATTATTGTTCCTTGGAGGGAAATGCAGGTTTACTACTTGCCGCGTTTTGTAAAAGTAAGAGAATGAACGACGAAGTTCCTGTTAGCATGTTTGTTTGCGTGTGGCTGAAAAAAATGACGTCCCCTCGCTTTATAAATCCCTTCGAAACTCCATTTGTGTTGTAACCAAAAAATCTCAACTGAATGAACCCTAGCTTTGCCCGATTTCGCTCCATCGCAATTCTATGTCTCCCACGATCAATTGCAGTGGGCGACGCTCCGTTAAGGCTCTGAGACACCTGTTTCTCAACATTTTCAAAGAGAAGATTAAAGTCTCATATACAAAAAGATTTACTATTTCAGAACCTTTAATATATTGACATGTTCTATCATAGATAAAGTACAAAAAGCTTTATGTAACTAAAATTTTGTAGCTAAAATTCATAAAATTAATCCAAAAAAAACATTAAAAGTTAAAATCTTTATATAACTATCTCAAATGACCTATTTGTGTAATGATATGTAACCATAGAATATGATGCAATTATTTGAAAGATGTTTTGAAATAAAAAAAGGTACAAGCAAGTCAAAATATCAATTCTACCGGGTTGATAAGCAGACACAGTCAAAGAAGAATTTGCACAGAGCTAGGAACAGTTCGTACTAGCTTAACAATTATGAATAGAGTACAATGTGTTCTAACATGTATCGCATAAACGAGAGAATCGAAAGGTTCGTGCAAATGGAAAACAACGACGACAATGTACTACAAGCAAGATACTAAATCTATTTTGTCACGATTAGCTCAAACGATGGGAACCTCACAACTGTTTGACACCACCGTTGTTGCAACGCTCCACTCCCCTTCAGGGTGCTCTTCCAAACCTCAGGATGCTTTGATTATTTTACAGGAGCCCGGTCGTCGATTTTGAAATTGTTTGAAATTGTGCCATGAATTTTCCCTTGGCGGCGCCTAGTCCTTTGGCTTGCTCGACCCTTTAATTCTTCTCTGGATGCGCCTCTTCCAATCTTGGTCCAATCCGTTTTCACCGGTTTTTGTGTTTTGATTCTCTTTTTGTCCTGGTGAGCTATAACACTTAAACGACACATTGGAGCAACAATTATCGCTCAGAAACATCCCAAAATCTATAAAAGAAAATGGAGTCTAGAAAGTGACACAAAATTGATCAATCAAAATACTGCACACTTAAGATTCTTTTATACGGAGCGAATGAAACAAATAAAGATTTGGAGAGGTGAACTGTGCAATTAATTAAAACAACTTAATGGAATATCCACAAATCTGAGAACGCAACTAATCTATATGATGTTTGTAATGCAAGCACACAAGGAAATAAGCATGAATGTATTTTGATTTTTTCAAAAAGGAAACAAATACAATATGCAAGACTTGCTATCCAAAGAATTTTCAAATCATGAAATGTAGATGTAAGGTTGAATATCAATAGTGCTTCGAACTTAAGATACCATTCCTAAAATTTGCAATTTTTAACTATCAAAAAATATTTTTACAATTTACACAATTCACAGTCATTTCGTTACTCGCATGTGCTACCAGAAGGGTTGTACACGGGTATGCAAGCTCAAAGCTCATTCTCAAGGGCAAAGGTTCAAATTAAGTGATAAAAAAACATATCCTCACTTAAGTATATTCATGAACCATCACTTTTAATTTTAGGCAAAAGCTTGAAGAGTGCAAAAAAACTTCTTTGCTTCCGGCGATTTTTGGTCAAGTACAAATCCTAAGCAAATATACATACTTTATTGTAGTAGGGACTTACTTGCTAAGATAAAATGTTTTTTTCTTTTTAGTAGGGACTTACCTCCCAAACTAAAAAACAAACTTATTTCTTCATGGTCAATTTTACACCGTCTTTATTTCTGGGTAGTTCCCAGTAACAAACTTATTTCTTCCTGGTCAATTTTACACCGTCTTTATTTCTAGGTAGTTCCCACTTTGGAAGACTCCAAACTTAGGTGTTGACTATATTTATTAAAAATGCAAAAAAAAAATGAAACACTCTGATTACGTCTGAAGAACTTTCGATTTCGGGCATGTGATGAGCCTAAATCTTAACCATATTTTTACTTCATATTTAGCATAGAAACGATCATTCTCCTTGTTTTTGTGGGCACTTGCTTTGTGTTACATTTCTTTCAGGTATAAAGTGAACCGGACGAGAAACAAATCATTCTGTGAAGATTTGGGTGAAAATAGGGCAAAATAAGACAAATTGACCTTTTCAACTTGTTCGGCACGCCTAGAGCACATATCTTGTTTGCATTAGTCTAGCCATAGCTTATTGGAAACATAACTTAAAGGGCTAGAACTTTGTAGTTCTGCAAAGAGAAGATTCAGAATTTTAAATGGTTAAAACGAGAGTTGAAGTCAGAGTCGCTGCACAAAATGCGGAAAAAGGAGCCTCGACAACATTCAAGGGTATGTCGCCGGTGTCAACAAATGAAAAGAGAGAAAAATCACGAAAAACTCAAGGAGATTTTATCGGATCAAGGAACGTAGCTTGGAGCTACTCAAACGTTGTAACCGTTCTTATTGACAAGCGTATTTTTAAGCCTTTAAAGTTTTAGGGGTCAGGTTGCAGTCAAAAACAATTTATACACCTTGGTAAGCCAATGGTCGATCCAAAGAACAGACATGTGCGTGTACTAGTACGCAAGTAATGTGTTCAGCTACTCCTATAGGAAATAGGAGTAATTATTACTAATTCCTAAGTGACAATGAATATAGGGGAATTTATTCAATCGGATGAACAATTCAAGATCAAACTTCACCCATACATACCCTACAAGTCATGCGATAATTTCAAGTAATCCAAACATGCTATCGAGTAATGGAGATAAACCTGAGTAACATCTGATAAGCCGCCCATCCATGGATCATTGTTTGAATTAATTTAGACTGCTGAACGCCGCCCATCCACGAATTATTGACAATTTTGATTAGTTAAGCCTAGGGGTTTTCAAACGACTAACATAAACTCCCCTACTACGTCATGTACTACCAACGTAGCTACCATACCCTAATATAAATTTCACTTTATCCGGTCAACCACTTCAGATCCATCCATCTTTTCATTAACCTAATTTCGTTCTAACATGCAAACATCCCAATCAATGTTTTATTTGCAAGAACGATAGATTTAAGAACAATGAAATTGAATAATAATAATTGCATTAATTGACATTATTTCTATAAATTGGATGAAGAGTTTGGTACAAGCACGTGATCCGTATAGTCCCAGTAGGGCGACTACTCACTACTCATGATAAAGACAACCAAGGACGAGGAAACCGTGTTGACGAATTGTCTCGTTGAATCTTCAAACTCTCTTTTTGTTATTCTTCTCTGTGCTAGGTCTAAGAATATCTGAAATCAAGCACAAATTTCCTACATACGTTTGGAAATTTTCGCAAGGGCCTTGACTACCGTGACGGTATACAGTGTCATGACTGTCACGGCACAATCGATATTATTTTGGGCAATTAGGGTACCGTGACATGTCCATATCGTCACGGCCATCACGACCTGATATTCTTCTGAGCCTTTTCCGCTTTATGACTATCATGTCAAGTACATGTTTTCATTGTCCACTAGAGATCTTCTGGGCAGTTGTGATGTCGTGAACACCATGACGAGTACAATGTGTCATGGCTGTCGAATCCTCTTCGAGAATATGTAGGAAATTTGAGCCCCGTGACTATCGTGACAAGTACATTGCGTCACGTCTGTGATGACTCTCTGCTTTGGTAGAACTCTTCCGCTCCGCGTTTTCCATTCTTTCGATCTTTCGAGATTGTGGTTAGTTATGGTTCATCTTTCAACCTGAAACACTCAAAATAGATGCCAAGTAACACCAAATGTCAGGATAATAAGTTCGATCCTTCATAGAATGGAGTCAATAATAGGTTAAGATATTGACTGCTCAAAACACTCCACATTTTGGATTTGTTTGTACCGACAAATGTCAAAGAAATGGTAATATCAAAGCCCAATATCCATCTATCTCAAAGCTACCAACTCAAATTTCATGTGATCAATCCTAATTAAACTAAACATGCAGGTCCTACCTCATTGTCATAGAGGTTACAAGTTTATTTAGCGTATGCATCGAACCTTTAAACCTCTAGGCTACCCTAGTGAACGAGTATAGTCTTGTGAAGGTTTTTTAGAAAAGTGAATACCTACAAATCTCCTATGCAACTACTCTAGTATGAATGAATGCTCAATGAGTTACAGTATGGTAATGTCCTAATAGTTCATGTACTACCAACGTAGCTACCATGACCTAGTATCGATTTCACTTCATCTAATTAACTACCTCTGACCCATCCATCTTTTTAATTGTTTGCAGTTACAGCTTCAACAAATCAGCTCTCTAAGGTTCGACCCTGCTTACCGCTTGCTAGTAGTTACAGAAGATTACCAATTTAAGTTTGACGCGTCAGACGACGCGCGTCAAAAACTGTAACTGCAAACAATTAAAAAGGGTGTTTGTGAGTAATTGTTGTGAATGCACAAGAGATAGACACAAAACTAAGGTTTTCAATCAGCGAGAATATTCAGCTTAGATTTTCTATTTTGACACGTTTATCATAGACATCTAATGATCAAATCTTATGTTTCTAAGTGTGGTTATTCCGACAAAGGTAATAACCCTAAGTATCCCAACAAAGGTGATACACCATAACTCGACAAAGGTGATAGACTTCTAGTTCATTCCTAAACACAATAATCCGACAAAGGTATTATTAGGCCTAGGTGTTACTATCTACCTTTACGACAAAGTATCCAGTAGATGTTAAGGGTAAGAATTAATTATTTAATTAAGCTTTTCGACAAAGCTTCCACTTAAGCCAACAAGTTATTCATGCGATGAAAGCAAGAACTAGTAAAACATAAAATTACATTAAGAACAAAAGTGTCAAAACGTAGTCACAATGTATGACACCATAAACTGAAACATGAAAATTAGCCATAACAAAAACACAAATATTCTTGAATGAAAATAGAAACTTCTCTTCTCTCGTCGAAAGCTTCGCGTTCTCCCCAAGAGCCGTCTTCAAAACTAAGATGTGATGTAGAATGATGGAAACCCTTCTCCAAACTCTTAATTTATAAGTTTTGGGGTTTCTAAATCTATTTTGGGCTCAAATTGCCAAATCCCGGACCTGCTGATGTCATCAATACCCATTGCTGATGTCATCAGCCGATCCCAAGGAAGACGTTACGGCCGCGCCCAATGTTGACGTTACTGCCACTCCCAACGTTGACGTTAGTAATGCGCTAATGTCTTCACTGGGCGCGGTCCCCACTGACTTGGTTTTCCTCTTTCTGCGCAACAATTCTGACTTCGATTCTCAATTGGGCCTTTCAAATGACCTCGAATGCTCTCGGTGTGAACTAGGGAGTTGTAGATAATTGAGTCAGCTGTGCATTTACATATATCTCATATTTTTCTGATCACTGATAAATTCTCAGCACTCCGTCGAACCTCCAAAGGTCTGATTTGCTAATGTGGTGTTTTTGGCATGAAATGCCGTCTTTTATGAGCTTTTCCTCCTAGAGCTTCCGAAACACCTGATATGCAAAACCATACTAAAAAGTAAATGTTCTCATATTAAAGTGTCGAAATAAATGAGATTAATTATTTCGACCAGTCGTATAAATACGACTCATCAAACCACCCCACACTTAAACTTCTTCGTCCCGAACAAGACCAAGTCATAGAAGGAAAACAAATATAACACCATAAATTTTTACGACGCCCTGGATAAATGCTACATGAATATGAGTTGCAAGTCTAGATTCAGCTTTCCTATGTATAACTCAATCGTTACTCAAATCACCATGCTTAACATAGAATTAACTTGATACATGTAACCTCTGAGCTGAAATTCCAATGACACCGGATGAGGGGGAGATAGTCCTTTTTAGACCCATGATCTGCATTCGTTATCCCAAACTCTAGCTATATGGTTGTACTACATTGCTTTTTCTCGCACGTGATTCATTCGAGCTTTAAGGTTTTGAGCTTTTCTTTCTTCTTTTGTAAGACACCTTTTGATGTAGTGAACTTCCTTTGGCCTTTGGCTCTTGTATGAGTGATGTACTTCACCTTTTTTATAGACTTCACAACTTGGCTGATTTTTTCTTGAGCTTTGCGACTTGATTGTGAATTGCTTGTCCTTTTATCTCTTCTGAGAGAGGTCCAATCATCGCCCGCAAGCATATAGTTAATACCTCCCCGCTCTTTCTCATCTTGCCCTTTTTGACACGGGTCAAGATGAGGGTCACTCACCTTTTCCCGGTTACTTTGGACTAGAGATAGGACGGTTTGTTTTCCCGTCCCGCCTACTTACATAAACGCTGCAGCGGCGGAGCAAACTCAGAACCATAAAACTCAAAGTGCTAGCCTCCACTAAATCCATATAACCATACAGTTAGAAATCCATATAACCACACAGTTAGAAATTTGGTCCTTTAAAAAACAACTTTGCTTGGGGTCAATGTTTCACCCTCTCACGAGTGATTTATATGTCGCGCTTGGCTATGTCTCGCACAAGATGTTACACTAGGCCTCCTCGGGGAGTATCACGCCAAACGCAAATGCAAAATGCGACTGACTAATACTTAGAGTCCGGAATACTCCCCGAGGAGGCCTAGTGTAACATCTTGGCGAGACATAGCCAAGCGCCCCATATAAATCACTCGTGAGAAGTCCTTTGCTAGGATCCCTTCTCACATGACGTTCAGAAATAGAGAGCTGTCAATCCACCTTAAAATCCCATTTGAATTTACCTCCATCTAGAATAATATGAACATTGGATAAAGAATACAACCCCTTCAAAAATGTGAGTCCTATAACAAGGAGTCGTAGCGGCTCTTTTTCGATAGTTCCAAGATATATGGTAAGAACTATGAAAACTTGTCTGGAGGTGGTGCAGCAAGATATGCATCTTCAAAGTCAGGTCCAACAAGCACACTTCCCATATACTCTTTAGCTAGGAACCCAAGTTCCCATACTTTGAAATTCCCCTTCACTATCACACTCATACGTATGCGAGGGTCCTCTATAATTGAACTCAAGTACACATCAACAAAGTCTTCATACTTATGATCCTTTGATGTCTCTCAAGCGTCCAGAGAAACTGATGGAATGATATTCGCTTCTGCATGTTCATCTAAATGACCTTTAGAAGCGCTTGTAGTGGATGGAGATGCATCTTCATGTTCTGAGACATCTTCAGTACAAGAGTCACCATCCTCTAACTCAGTGTAAGCCTTGGCAGCCGTTATCAACGCCTCAAAACTATCCTCACAAACAGGTTGTTCTGGTTTGGAGAGCATTCTCGTATCCTGGTCATCTTCTACGTGGATTGGAAATAAAGCTGAACATGTATGTGCTTCATAGACTTGAACTTCTTGATGATTTTCCATTGCCATCTCGATGTCCCCATCTCTGCATTCATTGGTGGCTGTAATAGTTGTTTGCTCTAACTGTTTTTTCAGTATTCTCTGTCGAATTGTGAGTTGTTCCACCGTCTTTCGAAGGTCTTTTATCTTTGTAGCAGTCTCCCGAGTCGTTTTCTCTTGCTGCACTAATAAGCTAGCCTGCATGGACTGTATACGCGATGATTCACTAGTGTCCTGAGGTCGTTGCTGCTGCGACTTATTCTGGTAGCTCTCATAATAAGGACCTTTTTGATAATAGGGTTGATCATGAAACTGACATTGATTATTTCCTTCCCAATTAGTATCTTATGAATGTGTCTGATAATAAGGCTCATCCCTTAGGTAGGAGTCTTGTTGACCAAAAGAAAACATCCTCGAAACATTCAAAATAAAAGTGATTAGTGAAGTGAAAAAGTATACGGAATATGCACCATGAAGTATAAAAAGATGGCATAGTCTAAACTACACTAGTTAAATCCAATAACACACTAAGCACTATTCCCCGGCAACGGCGCCATTTTGACAAGCATATTTTTAACCTTTTATAGTTGTCAATTATTAGTTTTAGGGGTCAAGTTGCAGTCAAAAATAATTTATAAACCTTGGTAAGCGAAGGGTCGATCCATGGAACAGTGTGTGAATAGTAGCTAACAAGTGACATATGTAGCTACTCCAAATAATAAGAGAAAATCTGGTGCAAAGAAATTTCCTAAAATTAAATGCATAAAATTAGAAAGGTTGATCTGATCAGAGAAAAAAATCCAAGGATCAAACTTCACCCCTACCAACCCCACAAATCATGTAACAATATCACGTAATTCAATCATGCTATCCAGTATGGAAATAAACCGAAATAACATTAGGCAAGCCGCCCATCCACGGATCATTATCTAAATTAACCTACTTCATTGAACGTCGCCTATCCATAAATATCAACAATTTTGATTTATTAAGCACAACGCTTTTCAGATGAAAACATTAACTTCCCTATTAATTCATGTACTACCAGCGTAGCTACCATGAAGGGATGCACTACCAGCGTAGCTACCAGAAAAAGAGAGACTACTCACTACTCATGGTAAGACAACAAAAAACTAACGTATTTTCAAAGATTAAGGACGAGGAACTCGTGTTAACGAGTAGGCTCGTTGAATCTTTAATCTCTTACGATGTTCTTCTAAGCCTTCTTCTCCAAGTAAGGTCTTGAATTTCGAATGATCAAATTCCCCGCTGAATTCTGTAGGGAGAACTTCTTATATAGTGTCTAGGGTTTCCAAATTTTGATTGAGTAGAATCTTGATTTCTTACTCCCCAAGAATTTCCAAAAATTAAGATCTTTGATTCTCCAAATATTATTTTCTTATTCAGGAAGGAAATAACATATTTTGCACTTTTTAGAAATCAAGATCGCAGCTGATGTCATCAAGATGCGTTATAGTGCGCAGCTAAAGCATAAGATTCAATTGGGAATCTCTGCCAGATTTTCATCCTTCACTTCAACTGTCGTTTTGACCATCTAAACGACCTCGTCTGCTCTTGGTGTGAACTAAAGAGTTGTAGGGCTTTAAATTAGCTTCGAAAAAATACCTAGCTCGTATTTTTCGAATCTTTTGTTTTTGCTCCAAGCACTCCGTCGAAGCCTCAAAAATCTTATATGCCATTTTTTGACGATATAACACCATAATGCCATCTTTTACTACGTATTTTCTCCTAGAGCTTCCGAAACACCTAAAATTATGTCCTTTGGCTTGGTTCTTCATCTTTTTTGTCTATTCGAGCCAAGATCACTCCCATGAGTAATTCAAACCTAAAACAACCGGAAAAAGCATCAAATAACACTAAAGTGCCGAGATAATCAAACTAATCCGTTGTCGAATGGTGAGATTGATTGGTCAAAAATTCGATAGATCAATTGGCTACAAGGTTGGGTAAGATAGAGGTGATGGTTGTCTCGTTTACCTTTTGTTGAGGTGGAGCTTGAGGTTGTTTCCTTTGGTAGTTGCCTTGTGATAATATTGGTTGTTCTGCCTTTGTCTTAATTGAGTTCATTATCGGCCTTGGCTAGATTGGCCTTGTTGATATTGATGCTTATGTGCAAATCCGAGTGGTGTATTGCTCTCACTGAATTTGATAGGTTCCAGAGTCTTGTATGAGAAGTTTGGGAGGTTGCGGTTGTTGGGAGAATATGTATTTGTAAAGTTAGATCCGTATGTGCCACCTTGATTTCTTCCCATAAAGTGTACTTCTTCCACATTTTGAACTTTGTTGCACGGCTTCGTTGCACGGAAGGTTGTGAGGACACGAATCTTCTAAATGGCAAGTACTCGGAAATATGACACAAACTTGAGATTGAGGTTGGGCTTGTCCCACTTGAAGTGCTCTAAGAGATGACACCAATGCGTCGAATTTCTTTTAGAGGGCACACACTTCTTTATTAGAATTCGTTGCGTTCACATCTTGTTGTGCCCCTCCATGCCTTTTGGTATAGCTCCTCTCGCTTCCCCATAAATGGGAGTTTCGTGCAATCTTCTCTATAATTATACATCCAAGGGTGGGTTGAAGTTCCATAAATGCACCTCTCGCGGCTTGGTCTTTATTTCGAGCTTTGGATAAGGGTCCACTTGTCTATATTGTGATGGGGACATGATTTTTAAAGCTCTTTGTACCTCTCCAAATCTTCATGAAAGGGTTCTCCATCTGGCCGCGCAAATATGTTAATTGAACTTCTTCGCTTGGCGGTCTTTCCCATACATAAATATTGAAGGACAAAAGTTTGTGCAACAACTTCCCATGTGGTGAATGTCCCTGATTCATGACTCCATAGCCAATCTTTGGCTTTCTCTATAAGTGGGAATGGGAAAAGCCTAAGATATATTGCTTCCTTCGAAACGTTGTTGATCTTGAACGTGTTGCATAACTCCAGGAATGAAGCCAAATATGTGTTGGGATTTCAGAGCCCGGTGAATACATTTGGAGCAACCATGTGGTTTAAAGGTGGCTTAACTTCAAATTGACGCACGACTATTGCGGGTGGGGCTATGGGTGACCGAAACCCGGTGAGGCTAGGGATTGCATAGTCCTTTAACACACGTTCACATGGGCATCGGGTGCGGGGATATAGTTGCAGGGGGGTCTTGGTTATCCATTGTTCTTGTAGGTGCTTTTGTTGGGTTTCTTGTTGGGGTTTTTAGTTTGGTATCTGTCGGGGAAGAAGGTGATCTAGATTATTGCTTCTTTTTGGACTAAACCTTGCTTGTAAATTTTGGACCTGGGGTTTCAGTGATCGAAGTAAAACCGTTGGTCTTTTTGGACCGAATTTGCATCAACTAGATAACGTGTAAAAGGAAAAAATAAACAAGAACGTCAGTGAAACACAATGCCCAACAAAATATAAAACGGTAAACAAGAACGCTAACAAACAAGAAAATTATGTATGCCAGTCGAAGTATAAACACAACCTAAGCTAAGGGCAAGTTATTGCGTTGCTCCCGACTAGTATTTTGTTGTCCAAAATAATTTATAATGCCGGTAAGAACCGGATCGTCCAAGGAAGCAAGTTTCAACTTATTCACTATGTGAGGTTGTATTAATACTTACTCTAGTCTTTAACAAGTTTTTGTTTGGTATCTAGAATTTTAATTAAATCAAAGCAAGAAAAAAGTTTCATTAATCTCAAGAGATATTTCGGAGAACTACTTCACTTTCCTACCATTTGAATCGAGTTTATTAGCTAGCATGTATTGATTTATCTATATAGATTGGAATATAGCCGTACATTCCAAGTATGACCTCACACTTTCGGCGCTATTTGTTCATATTGGAAATGTACCTTAAACTACGAACATCACCCTTTCGGCTCTGTTGGTTCGAACAAGTAACTCGCTGATGTTTACCAACTCTTGTTGCGTAAACATGGGGAGTCCTTATCGTGAAACTAGTCTTTCCCGTTACGATCTCGGGCTACTCTCGTAGTCACCCAGTTTGTAAAGTGTATTTTACTTAATAGTCGGATGTTAAGCCTTACCCTTTCGGCGCTATTGGCTTAAAATCTAAATGCAATGCACTAAGGCATTTCGTCAAACACATAGCATGCATCGCATGGGTTTTAGTGCAAAGTAAAGTACAAATCCGATCAGCAATCCAACTCATGCAAATATTGTTTTATTCAACGATTCATAGTTAAGTAAGATTCGTAGGACCCCAAAATAAGGTTCACTACTCACTGTCCATGGAAGTGAACATACAACTCATGTTTTGTTCAAAACAAAAATTACAAACTTCGATGAAGAACAATCACAACCTACGTATAGATGATGATGATAAAGTTGCTATTAAATTCATAGTCCTTGATTTTAAATTTTTTTTATTTTCTCTCGTATTTGATTCCCCCTTGCTGTCCAGAATTCTGGTAGCTGGTTTGCTCTCCTCTTTTTTTACAAAAATCTATCATAAATTACATTTTTGGCCCATTTATCTAGTGACGCCAGTGTCACCTATTTGGTGACACGGCAGAATCCAAAGAGTTGTGCATTTTTGCCCCGTGCCAAAAGAACTTGACACGGATGACACTGGCATGTTCTATACAACCTACTTTGACTCTAGTTTTGACCTTTTTAACGACTGAATCAGCTCTCCTTGCATAAGTTTTAGTTGTTCAAATCAGCTTTCCAACAACTAGAGAGGTCAATCAACCTCATGAATTTAAACACCATATGTACCCTAGGCGTGCGCGACCAGTACGAGGTCAATCAACCTCGTTTTTATCCCGTTTTCTCACAATTCTCCAAAAACCGCTTTATTTCGACTCAGAATCATTTTTCACCTGAAAAGCATTGAAACATAAAGTGAGAGCTCATATTATATAAGGAAAATGATCGATAATAAGCCAAATGTGAAGCTTAAATATAGTCAAGATTTATGCTTATCATCTTTTACGTGTAGAAAATGGTGCGCAACAACCCAGGGGAATATCCACATATTTTATTGGGTCTCCCATTCTTGAAGAATGACAGAAAAAAGATAAGTGTTCACAGTGGGATCCTGACTATGGAAGTATAAGGCCAAGTAATTCACTTTGACATCCAAAAAGCCATGAAAATCCACCATATCGAGGATCAGTACATGCCCTAGCCACAATGGATGACCTAGTCAAGGAGGTGAGACCAAAAGTTGGAGCAGACCCACTAAACTTTGCACGAGTGCTATCTTATTGCATGAGGGCTCTTATGAATTTAATGAGAAGACCTTAGATGCCCTAGCATAACAGCAAGTCTTGAAACCGTTAACACGCAAGTATGAGGTCAATGAAGTTATAAATTATTTAAAGCTAACATGTTGTTTCCTTATACTATACAGGCACCGGTTCAGGAGTTGAAGCCTCCACATGAACATTTGAAGTATGTATTCCCGGGAGAAAATAACACACTAGCAGTCATCATCAGTAATGGACTGGATGTAGAGCAGGAAAGCCGCCTAGTTGATTTGTTGAGCAGCCACAAGGTAGTTATTGGTTAGGCGCTCGCAAACATTAGGGGGGTCGACCCCGCTGTTTGTATGCACCACATATTAATAGAGGATAAAGTTAAATCCTCGTGGGAACCCCAATGGCGTCTGCACCCAGTGACAATGGAGGTAGTGCATAAAGAAATTCACAAGGGATGTGATCAACCCAATTTCAGACAACCGGTGGATAAGTCCAGTACACGTAGTGCCCAAGATGACAGATACCACAGTTGATAAAAATGATGAAGATGAGATGGTCTCTATGTGAGTAAAGAATGGATGGCACATGTGCATAGACTACAGGTGAATGTCGTTACCGTAAGGATCACTTTCCTCTTTCATATATTGTCAAATTTAATATTTATAATCTCCTGCTAGTGAGCTAGTGTAGCGGTAAACAGAGTTGAACCCAAGAGAGCTGGTTTGTTGAAGTTGTATCTATAGACAATTAAAGAAAAGGGGGTTTTAGGCTATTGTGAGTGCAGAAGAGAAAAACACAAGAAAGGTTTCAAATAGAGAAGATATTCAGCTTAGGGTTTATATTGTGACACGTTTATCATAGACATCTAATGATCAAATTCCAAGTTTCTAAGTGTGGTTATTCCGACAAAGGTAACAACCCTAAGTATTCCGACAAAGGTGATACATCACAATCTAACCCGACAAAGGTGTTAGACTTCTAGTTCTTTCCTAAACACAATAATCCGACAAAGGTATTATTAAGCTTAGGTGTTACGATCTACATTCACGACAAAGTATCCAGTAGATATTAACAGTAAGAATTGGTTGTCAAACTAAGCTTTACGACAAAGTTTCCACTTAATCTAACAATTCAATTCATGGGATGAAGAACAAGAACTAGTAAAATATGAAATTACATTAAGAAAAGAGTCTCAAAACGTAGTCACAATAAAGGAAACCCTAAAATGAAATAAGAGATTAGCTACTCATAGCCATAACAAAACACAAGTATTTTTGGAATGAAAGTAGAAAAATCTTCTCTTCGTCGAAAGCTTCATGTTCTCCTCCAGAGCCGTCTTCAAAAGTAGGATGTGATGTAGAATGAATATCTAGAGAGAGTTTCTTATATAGTGTCTAGGGTTTTTAAATCTTGATGGGTAGAATCTTGATAAGGATCTCCTTCTAAATCTTGATTTCTTGCTCTCCAAGAATTTCCAAAAATAAAGATCTTTGATTCTCCCAATATCCCTTGCTTATTTAGCAAGGAAATAAGATATTTTGGGCTTTTTAGAAATCAAGATCGCAGATGATGTCATCACGATGCGTTTTAGCGTGCATCTAAAGTGTAAGCTGCAAGTGGGAATCTCGGTCAGATTATCAGCCTTCACGTCGACTCCTGTTTCGAACATTGAAACGACCTCATCTGGTCTCAGTGTGACTAGAGAGTTGTAAAACTTCGAGTTAGCTTCGCAACGATAACTAGCTTGTATTTTTCGAATCTCTCGTTTGCTCCCAGCACTCCGTTTAAGCTCCAGATGTCTAATCTGCCACTGTGGTATTTTTGGCATGAAATGCCGTCTTTTATGCGTGCTTCCTCCTAGAGTTTCCGAAACACCTGAAATGCAAAACCATACTAAAAGTAAACGTTCGCATATAAAAGTGTCGAAATAAATGGGATTAGTTAGTTCGACGAGTCGTATAAATACGACTCGTCCAACCACCCCACACTCAAACTTGTTCGTCCCGAACAGGAACAAGTCATAGACGGAAAAAAATATAACACCACAAAATGTTCTACGACGTCCTGAATGTAATGCAACATGAATATGTGTTGCTAGTCTAGATTTAGCTTTTCTATGCATAACTCAATCGATACTCAAATCATCATGCTCAACACAAAATTAACTTGATACATATTACCTTTGAGCTAAAATTCAAATTACTTCGAATGACTGGGAGATAGTCCTCTTTAGACCCATGATCTGCATTCGCTGTCCCGATCTCTAGCTATATGGTTATACTTCATTGCTTTTTCTGAGACGTGATTCATTTGAGCTTTAAGGTTTTTGAGCTTTTCTTTCTTTTTTTGTTGGACAGCTTTTGATGTATTGAACTTTCCTTGGCCTTTGGCTCTTGTGTATGAATGACGTACTTCACTTTTCTTTGTATAAAACTTCACAATTTGGCTGATTTTTTTCTTGAGCTTCGCTCCTTGAATGTAAATAGCTTGTCCTTTTCTTCTTTTTCTTTTGAGAGAAGTCTAATCATCGCCCGCAAGCATATGGAAATACCTCCCCACTCTTTCTCATCCTCGCCCTTTTTGACGCGAGTCGAGATGAGGGTCACTCACATTTTCCCAGTTACTTTGCACTAGAGATATGACGGTCTGTTTTCCCATCCCGCCTACTTACATAAACGCCGCAGTGGCGGAGCAAACTCTGAACCATAAAATCTCGAAGTGCTAGCCTCCACAAAATCCATATAACCACATAGTTTGAAATCCGGTCCTTTGAATGCTTCGTCAAGTCTCTCTAGAACATTTCTATCAACTCCACATCTCTGTTTATCTCAACTCAAAAGACACGTAGTGGGTTAAGTTCACATGTAAAAGCACAATTCAGATTTCACGGGAGAAATACAGTATAGTCAGCTCATATATTTCACATCATCAACATCCAATACTACATATTCAAGAAATAGAGAGAAATTTCATACTCGTCAATTTTTTTTTAAATAAACGTGCAGACACTATGCAGATGCAAGAAAAAAGTAAACATGTTGACACAACAGACTGACTGACTCTCCCACCCCACACTTTTGAACCAAGCCGTGTCCTCACGGCACGACTGTAGTTCAAAGAAACAGACAATGCAAGCACACACTAAAAAGGGAAAGAAAAAAGATGAAAAGGCACTCCCCTAGTCCTCATCGGCGGTTGATGGTGGTGCGAGACTTTCAAAATAGGCATATGCATATCCATGGTCTCCATTCTGGTTTCCTTTCAAATGTGTCATGTCTCGGTAGCTCGAATGGAACTAATGTAGAGACATGCTTGCAAGACCTAGCTTGTTTTTTCTCCGTATGATTCTTCCAACTCACGAGAGTGTTTTTGAATGTCAGTTTGTAGTTGGCGATCCAGTTTCTAGTCTTGTGTAGTGGGACATCAATAGCAATACTGCAAAGTGAACTTTGCGCAATGTTTTGTGACTCTTTAAGTTCATCATCCTGCAAGTACAGTACAATACGGATATTAGTCATATGTAATTCCATATTAAATTCAGCGCTTACCTCAGAATTTTTAGTAATCAAGTCCGTGCAAAGGTAAGGAGTAGAGTTTTCTTCGCTAGAGCTGGTTTCCTCCACATATGCGGTTGGCACTAATTGATCAATTTTGTCATCTTCTTCTGTCTCTTTATGGTCATATGGGATGATGTTATCCTGCACAAATAGTGGAAGAGGTTCATCAAAAATTTCAAAAATTTGAGCTGGTTCAGAGATTACCGCAGACATGATTATTTCTTCCACCGTGTGCAACTCTCTGGTAGTGGTGGAATTATCCTCTTCATCTGAAGCCTGAGTCTCTTTTGCGGGTAAGTTTGTGATGGAGCTGATGCATGTGATGTCGGGCACAATTTGCACTGAATCAGCTTATCAGCCGATTTGTGCATCTGACCCCGTCTCGATCTCTGTGTCATATCTTCTATCAGGTCCCAGACTACATAAATATCTAAATCAATTACTAAACCTCTTGCTGAAACGTCAAGCATACGACGTTCTAATGGAGCCATCCCATCAAGAAAGCTCTCAATAAGAAAGAAATCAGTCAAGCCATGGTGCGGACGACTGTCTACAAGGTCCTCGAAGCGCATCAGATATTCATATAATGTTTCGCCTTGGAAATGCTGAATAGAAGCAATCTTCTCCCGAGTTTCAAAACGAAAGGACGGTGGAGAAAACTTTTTAAGAAATCGGCCTCGTAGATCCATATAATTACTTTCACAATCTGTAAGTGATGAGTAATACCAAGATCTTACGGAGTCAGTTAAAGAAAATAAAAAGATTTTTCGCTTAAACCTCTCCAATGATTCTTCTTTAGGCTTTATGCGGCAACAGACGTAGTGAAACTTTTTTACATGTGTCACAGGATTTTCTCCAACATCACCTCTAAATTTCGGGAGACGGTCAATCATCCAACACTTAACCTCGTCTTCGTCGTCACAAGCTGTTCCACAATAATAAGAAGACATAGTGAATCACAAAAAAAACTTTTAAAAAAAAAAGGAAATAACTTCACAGAAGCGCAGCTCTCCGGCAACGGGGCCAACAAGAAAAGTGTCACTTTATGATAGACATGGTGTGGTTCTAGGTCACATAATTTTGCATGAAGTTATTAAGGTCGATAAAGCGAAAATAGACTTGTAAGTTATATGTTCGTCTTCTCACCTCGATTTCTTGGAGCAGAACGAGAGTTGGCTGAAAATTGGTTGAGTGCTTTCGTTCACCACATCAGTGCCAGAGGGTTGTAATGTAGAAAGTGAGCGAGGGGTTTATTCATGTTTGAATCAAGAGTGAAATTCTGTTGTCTGTTCAAGACCAGTTCCGGGTTGTGTTCTACCAGAGACTGGAACAACTTAGCGGACAGTACCGTAAACAGAACAAATAGGAGCACACACGATATGATACCCAGTTGGGCTACGCCTACTCTGGGGGGTTTCCCTCACCCTAAAACGGACGCAAATCTTTATTACGAGTATAGAGCTACAAGTGGACTTACGCTTACACAACACCTTGTTTGTAATAGCCTAGCCTCTAACACTCCGTCTCTCGGATTTGCAATCTCGGTTCATCGCGGCTCACCTCGATCCCCTATGGGTAGGACGAGACTCCCTCCCGACGTAGTCTTGGACCTCTCCTGAAGTCCAGAACCTTCTTCCGAAGGCGTGTCTTGATCTCCGTGTGTGTGTGTGTGTGTGCTTGGTTGTTCTTCAAGAACAGTCTGAACAGCACCCTGAACAGAGTGCTTCTTCGCCGTTGATATTCCGGTGTGGAATACTCAGCCGGCCGTCGCTCCTCCTCCAATCTCACGAATGCTCTCGTGTTTATTTCTCTCAGGAAGCGATACAGATTGTGGACGCCCTGGCTTCTTATTTATATGCATGGGCGATCTCCAAATCTGCTCCAGATAACCTCATCAAATATTTAGGAAATATTCCTAAATATTCGATGTGTATCTTTTACCAATCTTTGGGAAGATCTCGATCTTTCTTTCTCACCAAGTAATTCGAATCTTCTTCTAACTGATGAGAGAATATATATTTGAATATTTGATCTTCTATTTAATCGCTGGCCGACTTCAACTAATCGGATCTTCGATCGTTCAGATTAGGAAACGTCTTATCTTCAGATCTGCTGTATGTGAGTTCCAGTAGTCGGTTGAACTCCCCTTGAACTCCTGCTTGAACACTCTGAAGACGTTTTGCCAAAACCCATGCCACATAGGAACAACAATCTCCCCCTTGGCATTTTTGGCAAAACCATATAGACTTCAGAGATCACTCTCCCCCTTTTTGCCATAAAATAGGCAAGGAGGGTAATCGACCAGCTTGGTCTCCTCGGCATCTGGAATCTTGTCAACTCCCCCTCGAACATAGCCAGGGTCAGTGACACATACTGTGAGTCTTTCTGACCATGGTGTCTCAGCATCTGTTCGACCGCGGGTCAGCAAATAACAGGTTTTTGTTGATCTGGTTTCCTCCATCAGAGATTCTCGGCCCAGGTTCTCTTTTTGCTTCACTCTCCATTCTCGTGTCATTCTTGGAGTAGTTTTCTGCTGCAACTTTCTGCGCACAGCCATGAACTCGTGACACCTGGGCTTGATGTGCCCCTTCTTGTGACAGTACCAACAGGTTCTTGAGTCCATTCTCCGTTGGAACTCATCATGTTGGCCAGAGGGTACCTGTTCATCTCTCTGTTCACCGGCTGTTTAGCTGTGACAAACTCAATCTTTCCTGAACTGTTCCCATCAGTGTAGCCAATGCCTCTACGTCCTCCACTCATTCTCTGGGACTTCAGAATCGTATCTAGGTCTTTTGATCCAGAGTTTAGCATCTTCACTGATTTCTTGAACTGATTCAGCTCGTCCAGAACTACCGCATGGTAGTCCTTCTCCATCTCAATTTGTAATTTCAAGGACTTGACTTCTTCTAGAAAACATATCTCTCTTTGGCTCATGGCAGCATGTCTTTTCTTCAGTTCTTCCATGTCTCTAGCGTGCATGTCTTTGTCTTTCTCCATCTGCATCTTTAACGACGAGATAACATCAAGGAGTTCTGCCTTTTCTTCAATCAGAACATCAACTCTCTCCCTTAGCTTTTCCTTCTCATCCTTCATGCTTGTCACGTTGAAGTTAAGTCTATTATTCAGAGCTATCACTTCCTCGCACTTCTCATATAGAGCCTTGTAGTTTTTGAAGACACATTCATTTGTGACTTCTTCATCATCACTGTTGCTGGAGTGGTCAGCCGACTGTTCAGACATCGTTCTGGAACAGGTGCTGTCAAGCTCTTCACCTCTACGATCAGTTGCGCTGGCGAATGCAACAAGGTTGTTCGAGTCATCCTCCTCCGAGTCGCTGTTGCTCCGGTTAATATAATAAGCCTTCTTCTTCAGTGTGTTGGCGCATTCAGCTTGAATGTGACCATAGCCTCTGCATTCTCGACACTGGATTACTTTGCCTTTATCACCCTTGAACACGTTGTTGTTCTCTACAGGCCCGTTTCTCTTCTGAGAGTTTTCTCCTCTTCGACTCTGCGAGTTAGACGTGGATTGCTGTTCTTGATTGTATCCTCGTCTATTCAGCCTTTTCACAATCTTTTCAAGGTATTTGGCTATTATGGCGAGCTGTTCAGACTCGTCCTTGACGCTGTTCCACTCTTCAGTTGCATCAGCCTTCAGTGCAACACATTCTACTGTCCTTCTTTGAGAATCATCTGGAAAATTCATCTCATATGTCATTAGTGACCCCATGAGCTCGTCAAGCTTCATCTCGGTTATGTCTTGCATTTCCTCAATGGCAGTCACCTTCATAGCAAATCTTTGGGGCAAGGATCTCAGGACTTTTCCAGCCAGTCTCTCTTCCTTGATAGGTTTTTCCAGTGCCGCGGCTTCATTAGCCAGCTCTAGGACTCTAGTGTTGAACTCAGCAATTGTCTCTTCCTCCTTCATTTTCAAGCCCTCAAATTTTGTGGTGAGCATCTGCATCCGTGAGTTCCTCACTTTGTCCGTTCCTTCATAAGATGTTCTCAGAATATCCCATGCTTCTTTGGCAACTTCACAGTTAGCAATCAGCTTGAAAACATTCTCATCCACGGCTGAAAATATAGCGTTCATAGCTATTGAGTTCCCGGCAGCATTCTTGTCATCAGCTTTAGTCCAACGCTCTTCAGGTTTCGGCACCACTTGTCCCTCACCATTCGTCATTGTCGGAGGGGTCCATCCAATCAGTACAGCTTTCCAGGCCCTTTCGTCAAGAGTTTTCAGGAAAGCCTTCATTCTGGTTTTCCAGTAGCTATAGTTTGGCCCTTCTAGCATCGGTGGTCCGCTGGTGTTCGGCCATTCCTTCGTACTCATCTTGAACAGAATCCGGATCACACTCTGTGTGTCGAGTGCCTGCTCAGATACCAATTAAAATTCGGTTGTCTGTTCAAGACCAGTTCCAAGTTGTGTTCTACCAGAGACTGGAACACCTTAGCGGACAATACCGTAAACATAACAAATAGGAGCACACACGATATGATACCCAGTTCGGCTACGCCTACTCTGGGGGGTTTCCCACACCCTAAAAGGGACGCAAATCTTTATTACGAGTATAGAGCTACATGTGGACTTACGCTTACACAACACCTTGTTTGTAATAGCCTAGCCTCTAACACTCCGTCTCTCGGATTTGCAATCTCGGTTCACCGCGGCTCACCTCGATCCCCTATGGGTAGGACGAGACTCCCTCCCGACCTAGTTTTGGACCTCTCCTGAAGTCCAGAACCTTCTTCCGAAGGCGTGTCTTGATCTCCGTGTGTGTGTGTGCTTGGTTGTTCTTCAAGAACAGTCTGAACAGCACCCTGAACAGACTGCTTCTTCGCCGTTGATATTCCGATGTGGAATACTCAGCCGGCCGTCGCTCCTCCTCCAATCTCACGAATGCTCTCGTGTTTATTTCTCTCAGGAAGCGATACAGATTGTGGACGCCCTGGCTTCTTATTTATATGCATGGGCGATCTCCAAATCTGCTCCAGATAACCTCATCAAATATTTAGGAAATATTCCTAAATATTCGATGTGTATCTTTTACCAATCTTTGGGAAGATCTCGATCTTTCTTTCTCACCAAGTAATTCGAATCTTCTTCTAACTGATGAGAGAATATATATTTGAATATTTGATCTTCTATTTAATCGCTGGCCGACTTCAACTAATCGGATCTTCGATCGTTCAGATTAGGAAACGTCTTATCTTCAGATCTGCTGTATGTGAGTTCCAGTAGTCGGTTGAACTCCCCTTGAACTCCTGCTTGAACACTCTGAAGACGTTTTGCCAAAACCCATGCCACATAGGAACAACAAAGAGGACCTCGACTATGCACTTGTATCCATCTCCGGTATATTTTGGTGCGGTTTCGTACATCGTTCTAGTGCAATTCAGGTCCGGCAGGAGCCGAGTAGTGGTAGCTCTCACCTAGAGGTGAACGTGATAAATCTTGTTATCAAGCTTTCATTTTGGAATTCTCAATTCTAGTCAACTAATGCACGATTGTACGGTTCTTGGCATTAGAAATCATAAAATTGGATCCGGAGTGGGTCTAGACTAATTCCTGCAATGGTATCACTACTATTCTTTGATTTTTTGTGCCTTAGAATCCATGATTAGTGAACTCAGAATTCATATTAATACTTGTGCTTGCTAGTTACTTTTGGGCGAGGAAAAACGGTAATTGGAAAAATGGAGATAGTGTCATATGATGGGAAGACTAACCTCCAAGTTTGAAGCCTCAAGATGAGGGGATTGCTATCACACCACAAGGTGTTGACACAATTGGAAAAGGAAGCTAAAAATGGAGTGAGGAAGCCTAGAAAACAAGACATTGAGGGTAAGCAAATCGGATTAGTAGGAGAGCGCCGCATGGAGGCGCGGAACTGATATTTGTTGTGTTCCAACCTTGCAATTCAGGTGGAAAGCACCCTGAAGTTGGGATTTAATCTGGGCGTGCGGTATAAATCTGTTGTATTTCGAGTTCTTAGGGCTAAGGTATGCGTTCATCTTCTCACTTCGATTCTTGGTGCTGCAAGAGAGTTTTGCTAAAATTGGTTGAGGGCTTTCGATCACCACATCAGTGCAAGGGGTTGTTGTGTAGATTAGTGAGGGGTTGATTCTGTTAGGATCGCGAAAGCAGCGATGCTGAGAGAAAAATAACAATAGTGATGCGAGGAAACTAAAATTTGTTACTCAGATCGTCACTACACCGTCACTACGTCCGGAGGCACTACCAAGCAAGGGTTTCACTATGAGGTGTTGGATACAATTACAATAATCAACGTGGGTATAAATAAGGTAACCACCTAAACCCTAATTATATAATTAGGAAATAGGAACCCTAAGTCCAACTGCCAAAATTATGGGCTTCCTTAACTGGACTAGCTCAATAATTTAATCAAACTCCACAACCAAACATCTCTCACCGTAGACTGATTCTAATCATAATTGTCTTCGTCCTGAACAACTCATACAGGCGGTAGTACCAAACCTTCAACTCACATGTTAAACCCAGTTGAAGCAATGAAAATCTTCAACTTCCTCTTCTTCAAAGTTTGGCAACCCTGCGAAACTTTCTACCTCATGTGACCACAATCACCGTGCCACAAATCTGCACCGCAACTCCCACCTGAAACAGCGATCACTTTCCGGACGTTCCTCGTCTTAGACAACGTTCCTTCCTTCTTTACTTGAGCTATCACCCTAGCTCCCTTTGCTTTCTTGCAGTTCCTGCAGCTGAAGGTTACATCAAATCCGTCTTCATTCAGCTGCTCAACTGATAGCAAATTCTTCTTTCTTTGAGCTATCACCCTATCTCTCTTTGCTATCATTCAGTTCCTGCAGCTGAAGGTTACACCATAACCATTTTTCGTTTAACTGCCCAACTGATAGCATATTCTTCTTTAACGCAGACAGCAGATCCAACATCTCTTTCATAGTCTGTCTGGACCGTGTGGTATGCTACGTCTCTGGACAACGATAAATGAACCGCATTCATCGCCTTCCTGTCCAACAACTTCCACTCGACTTCCTTCCTACCCTCTGGTTTCTTGCCGTCAACAGGTAGGTACAATCCATACCATACAGGTAATTCTCAATCCGCATCTTCCAAAACTCGAAATCTGACCCATCGAATTTCTCCACCGGTTGTTTTCCATCTCTCAACATGACTACTAGAACCTCAGCTCTTGATACCGGTTGTTAGGATCGCGCAAACAGCGATACAGACAGAAAAATAATAATACTGATGCGAGAATACCAAAATTTATTACCCAGTTCATCACTACACCATGGCTACGTCTGGAGGCACTACCAAGCCATAGTTACCACTATGAGATGTTGCATATAATTACAATAATCAACGTGGGTATAAATATGGTAACCCTCTAAACCCTAATTATTTAATTAGGAAATAGAAACCCTAAGTTTGACGTCCAAAATTATAAGCTTTCTAAACTAGACTAGCCAGATAATTTTATCAGACTCCACAACCCAACAGATTCGTGTGTGAACCACACGGAAGAGAAGAGGAAGTCGATTTCGCGCTTGGATCTATCTCCCGTTAATGTTTGTGTGGTTCCGACCACCACTCTAGTGCATTTATTGTTCTGACAATGAGCTGGGTTGAGGTAATCTCTCACCTAGAGGTGAACCGTTATAAATCTTCTAGTCAAACTTTTAGATTTAAGTTTTGAATTCTCATCAAGTAGTACACAATTGAATTAGGTTATAAGGGTTCTTGGCATTAGAAATCATACAGTTTCTGGACTAATTCCTACACAGTAAGTTACGAAAATCTTGTGCCTACAAAAAGTTGCATCTGCCCTGTTACATTCGTTTAGGGCCATCATATCTTTACTATGTACAAATATCGCTTCATATGTTCTCGACGATACTGTCATGAACAAAGATGCTAACTTAACCGTAGACTTTGGAGTCGTGAAATTAGGTGAATTCTGGTTTTTGCTAAGGCAAGTCCTTCGATAGGAATAAAGTGCTTTGGACTGAACCAAAGTAGGAGGGGGAAGCTTCATCTGAAAAGCTAAAAATCAGAGCCAAAGTAACTCAAAACTGCTTGCTTCTTATCACTGTCACTTATCAAAAGAACCCTCTAGCAGCCTGTATAAATCCATGTTAAACTACTACAGCTCGACAAAAAACATACTACGAGTAACTAGCAAGCAATAATGCAAGTTATGCAGTTGGGAGGTTTTCGTATCGGTAGGCCAGATAGCAGTAGTAGAATAACCACTCAATACATCAACCACTATCAGAATTAACAAAGACCAAATACAACTTTTTCCTCATCAATGGATCCTAACGTGATTTTAAATTCGTCATACATATGTCATAGACAAGCGTCATGGCTTGTTTCAGCAAGATAGTGAATGAGCAATAGGAAATGGGAATTCAGTCAAAAGAAAGCGTACGCAAAGACTAAAACGATAATAAAAAGAGAAAAGTAAACCAAGGTTCGATAGAATATTCACAAAGGTGTTGAGAACTTTAGTGTGACTAAAACAAACGAAACTACTGTACCACACAATTTTTAACTACAAAATGAGCATATAGAAAACTAGATGTCCTGTCCCCACAGTCGTTGCTTAGGGTTTTCCTGATTTGTTTCGTACGTGAAGTTGGATTTGAGATATATGATAAAATTAAAAGGAGATTATTTACACAAGGAAGAGCCTTCACATCAGCAGTGTAATACGATGTGTCTGGTTAAGTGTCTGCGGATCGAGATTTTCCATCGGAGAGATTCATTAAAAATACCGACTGAGCTCCAAATGCAAGGATAGGATTGTAGTTTTCATGAATATGATCTGACAAGGCCGAAGTTCATGAGAGATCGGAAGAGGAAGCTGGTGGATGATTCCGATTCTTGTTTCTGTTCTTCAGGGCAGCCTTTGACTTGGAGAATAGTCTGGCCAATGGCTTGGCGGATGCAATTAATAGTCTTGGCATTTACTGGATTACCAGATGCATCGCGGACGTAAAATGTGTTGACTGCATTACCTTTTGTAGTTGTCACTTCTGCTCTTGTAACATTTAGACTGTTCTCACGGAAGATTCGAGTTACATCAGATAGCAACCCAACTCTGTCCTTGGTGCACAACTCCAATTTTAACCCCTGAGTAGAAGAATGCGTCACACTGCAATATTAGCAAATTGCTAGCAAGAGATACAACAACAACAACAACGAAATAATGAGTTTTATGGGAATCTTTACTCACTTCGGATACCCGTCTCTCTATCGCTGCTTCAAGACAGTGGCCTATCCGTTCTCTCTCGGCTTCAGATTTCACAGGAGAGCCGTCAACATGTCTAATATAGTACTCCTTTATGATTCCAAAAATTCAACCATTCAAAAAGTTTGGGATACAAATCAAGAGTAGCGAGTAAATGTCAGATATTTATTAGAAGATGCCAAGTTGGCATACCTGATAGGCTTCAGACCCTTCAGCACTCACAGTGGCATGGAACACGACATATTGCATATCCGTCAAAGTGCAGACCGTATCAAATAGAAGCTTTGGTCGGTCCTTGCAACGTATAGTAACCACCGAGTAATCTTTGTCGTGCCAATTAACAACACTGACATTAGGCCTTTGTGTTTCATTCAAGTCCACTTTATCAGTTCTTTCATAGTCTCGATCATCAAACATCATCCGATGAAGCCGTCTATCAGTGTGCATCTCGGCAAATGACACGACCATTTTTGCTTCCCTTAATTTATTGCTCCCTTTAAGAACATGGGAGAGGCGTTTCTTGATTCTAGAAAGCGTCTCCGGATCAGTGATTGCAGATCCAGTTTCTTCATCTTTCACTATCATGACAGCAGCTGCCCTCGAGTTGTGCGTCCAGACCTCAGCATTAACTACGTTGCATTGGAGATTGGTAAGCACGGCACTGACCTCAGACAGCAACCCAGGTCGGTCAGAGCCAGTAAGCTCAATTACAGTATGATCCATGGATGGTTTCACCCCTATAGATCGTCTTATCGTGTAATAAAAGAAAGAATCCGGTCCAAGCATCTGAAAGCTCAATGTACACAAGAGACCCGTCAATCATAATATAAATGCAAATTCAAATCTAAGTCCAACAAAATCAGAATAACCGCAGATGGGACACTTAAATTGTTACTCACCTTCTGGATATAATCAAGAACCTTCGGGTTTAGAACCTTATTTCCATCCTGGTCTGTGACATGAAACACTGCAAAACAGCACCAGACATGAGACTAAATGAAACAAAGTTTGGCAAAACATCAAAATCTACAAATCCCTACCATCCATGAACCAGCCGCCATCAGATGATATGTAAGCTTTGGTAATGATAAGATTGAGATCAGTAAGCACTTGCACGACCTCAAGCAATACCCCTTGCTTATTTGCGCTGTCAACCTACATCATCGGCCAGAACACACCTACAGAATCAAACATATCCAACTCCTATCTGACAAAAACCAAGTTGAAACAATTCACAGGTCACAGATATTTAGAGATTTACAGCTTCTCATACCCTTATAACGGTTGCCTTGCCGCAGCTGTCATTATCAATCTCAACTCTGCAAAACCCGAAGTTCAAGAAATAAAAAAACCAACTCCATCATCCAGTACCATCTCAAACCAATTAAAATTAAAATTAAAATAAAAACCTAGGTGGGCGTGTTCTCCTAACAAGCTTCTCATACTCATCATCCACATCTTGTGAATAACTCGCATAGGCATCTGCAAACACATCAACAATCAGAAACTTCACCACACCAACACCAAATTCAACAGAAACCAAAAAACAACTCATGAATAACATGAGCTTAAACCCTGATTGATGACTCCAATCCATCAAACCAAACCTTAGAAATCACACAAACAAATAACAAAGAACGAAAACTTGAAACCTACCCATCAAGATATTCACCAATCAATTAGCTCCAACCTTTTCTCAACCTCAAACCCCAAGATTCTTCTCCCGAGTCCTGACCCAGAAAACCATAAACACTGGCTTCAAGACTAAAAAGTGAAAACAAAGACCCAACAAGGCAACAACCCAATAAACTGCCACAAAGCACAGTATCCGTGTGAATGAACATGAAAACTATCTTATAAATAAACCCCATAAACACACTATCTTACAAAGACTGCAGCTTTCTCTCTGGAATTATTTTAACGTTCCCACTTGTGGGTGATACAGAAATCTAGCTCTGAAAGAGAGTAATGAGGCGCATGTTAGCTGGGGAGCACTACAAAGGCGCAAGTCTCGGTTTTGGGCTAAGTTGCGCTAAGGTACTGATTAGGTGAGGAGTAGTAATATGTTTGTGTAATTAATGACACGTGGTGAGATTGGGAAGATTGCAGATTTGGTGTCTTGTCTCTAATAGCATCCCACCATGTTTTTTTGAATCATAGAAAATGATCATGAGAGCTAATCAAAAAAATCATGCACCCCCATCATGATCTTTTTTATCATAGTTTTAATCATCTCACGATCTTTTTTTAGTTTTGATCATGAGACGTAAACCAATCGCAACGCGACACGTGTCCTGTGTAAGAAACAGTACAGTTTTTATTTTGATCTTGCAACGAATATATCTTCTAAATTACAAAGTAAAAAAAATCAAAATAAATACCAATATTCGTAATTTTTGGAGCTCTATAAAACGAGATACACTTTGATATATTTTTATTAATCTTAACATTAATAAGCTATAATTTATGTAGTGATGAGAGTGATTGATGATAAACTTTTTTTTATCATAAGTGGGATGCATGTGATTGAAAAAACCATGAGGGATGATTAGATGAGAAAGAAAAAGGAAGAAAGAGATGGATGGATGACATGGTTTTTTTTATCATGGTGGGGATGCTCAGCATCCCGCCATGATTTTTTCAATCATAGAAAAGTACCATGAGACATGATAAAAAAAATCATGCACCGCCACCATGATCTTTTAGATTATAAAAAAGATCATCCCATGATCTTTTTTTTGGGTTTTGATCATGAGAGTTGGTCAATCGCAACGCGACACGTGTCCTGTGTAAGAAACAATACAGTTTTTATTTAGATCTTGCAACGAATATATCTTCTAAATTACAAAGTAAAAAAAATCAAAATGAGATACACTTTGATATATTTTTATTAATCTTAACATTTATGAGCTATAATTTATGTAGTGATGAGACAGACTGATGATAAACTTTTTTTTTGATCATGAGTGGGGTGCACTTGATCAAAATAATCATGAGGTATGATAAGATGAGAGAGAAAATGGATGAGAGAAAGGGATGATATATATTGTTTTTTATCATGGTGGAGGATGCTCTAAGTTTTTTTTTCTAGATAAGGCTATAATGTAAGTCAAAGTAAAATTTGGTAAATTATTGTTTACCGAATACATTCGGTTCGGTAAATTGGTAAAACGGTAAATTTACCATAGTTGTTAAAATCAGACCGGATCGGCCGGTTCGACCGGTTGGACCGGGAACCGATCCGGTGACCGGTTCGGTTTTGTAATTCGATCGGTTTACATTCGACCCGGTCGGTTGACCCAATTTTTCATTAAAACGGTTATTTGATTGGTTTAATCGGTTCGATTTGGTCAGAAAAAATATTTATTTATTTTGACTTGGACAAGGCTCGAACCTAGTCTTCCTCTATAATTATCCAATCTCCTTCCACCAAGATAAACATGATTCTTGTTTTATTATTTGTTTCAATAATGTATATTCATTTATCAAATCTATGAAATTTATTACTTATTGTCAATTTAGCTAGAAATTCAATTAGTCTTAGAAATCCCTTATTGTTGTGACTTACAAATTAAGACTAAAATTGTTATTGTTGCTCTATTATTGTTGTATTATTGATTGGTACTTCATTAAATTCTAAATTTGTTATGGTATGTTATTGTAATCACATCATAAACATGTAATATTTATTCAAGTCATAAATATGTTAAAATATAATATCATATATAAGTATTTTATTTTTATTTTTTAATATGTGCGGGTTGAACCACTGACCCAGTGACTTGACCGGTTCGATCCACGGTTCGATTTTAATAACACTGAAATTTACCAAAGGTACAACGGTAATAAAAAAAAGTCGATAAATGGAATAAATTTTGAAATATGTAAATTTATCGTTTTAACGAAAAATAATATAAATATTATAAGATTTATAATATATATTAAAAAATAATAAATTTAACGGTCAGCGGAATAGAATTTTACAATTTGGTAAAATGATAAATGGTAAAACGATAATTTACCGTTTGCTCTCCTCTACAACAATGCCTCGAAAGGCTTACAAAAGAACTATAAAGTAGGGACACTAAGTCAAGTACAAGGGAATTGCATCGAACCTGGTCCAGCGATATCTTGACATTCGGCTTTCCGCGCAATGACGTCGGCGTCACCATTTGCCTCTCGCCTTACAAACTAAGGCTGCCAATGTTGATGATGAGTGAAAGCTCTGTTGCAGTAAAGAAACCATCTTTTATCCTAGTCGCATGGCCTGCTTTTGTAGTTGATGCTCATGATTAAGTTCATCTTATCTGCTTCAAAAATGACTTTTTGCAAGTTGAGCAGCTGCGCGAGGATTATGCCTGATTTAAGAGCCATGCCTTCACAGTCACAGATGGAGTGGCTTCCTGGAAAAGTCGCTTGGAACTGCCGATACCATGCCATCGTCATATCTGGCAATTACACCTACTTTTAATATATATATAGAGGAGCGTTCAAATGAGGCAAGGCAAATAAGAATGAGGCAACGTGAGACACGATCTCATCCATCCATCAACCCCGTGCATTGTGGGCGCGCCACGTGGCAAATAGTAAAACCCGCTACCAACAGTAAAAAGTAAACAGTAAAATCCCACTACCAATACCTTTAAATCTCAACCATTAGATCAATATGATCAATGGCCAAGATCATGCCTCACTTGCCTCATTCTTACAACCTTGTTTTTAACAGATTGTTCTGCTGCACTTGAGAGTTCTTTGATGCTAACATCTTTCTTGCCACAGCATAATGTCACGCCCGGCTCCGTCCGACCAACCCAGTCCAACATTTTTGACAATTGCCCGGCCATAAACCGACTTTGACCTCCCTTTGGCCGACTTTGACCACAAGTGGACAAAATAGTATGGAGGTTTATCCAAGGCCTAGAAGGTTCCAGAATACCCGAGAAGCTTGGAGAATGCCCAAGAATCTAGGCTAACATTGTAGATAATTCTAGAAGAGTAAATCCTAGTCGTCCATTAGGTCGGTACTTTTGTATAAATAGGGGATGACCCTCCCCATCCAAACCATTGGACAACTTGTATTCACAAGCACTTGTATTCTCTCTCTAAGTATTCAATACAAGTACTCTTCTCAAAAGAGCCGTGTCCTTTCATTTTGTCCAAGCCAAGAAGTTGTCATATTGGAAGGCTGACTTAGCACACGAGTGTTAAGGCCGTATGAGTTTTATTGCCCAAGAAAATTAAGCTCGTGACAGTTGGTATCAGAGCCCGACTGTTAAGCCGAGATTCTGCCCGAAGTCATGGTACGAGGCCACGCTAAAGCCGCGCAAAGAACTGGCCAAGAGGCCGCACAAGGTTCTGGCCGAGAAGATGTCCCAGTCGGGCCGTCGCAGGAGATAGTGGGTCAGGAGACTCGAGAGACCTCGCGGGGGCCGACCCGTAGGGAGAGGTCGAGGGATTGGATCCCGATTCTCGACTCACGTCTTACTCATTTGGAGGAGAAAACCGTGGAGTTGAGCGACCAATTCGAGGAGCTGGAGTCCAAGGTGGACACCCTAGGCGATCGGGGCGACCGTCTAGAGGAGGAGATCCCAGCCATCCATGAGTCGCTGAAGCTGGCACTATCATCCATCAAGGCCGAGATGCGAGAGGAGTTCAAGGGTGAACTCGCCCATCAGCGCGAAGCTTATGAGAAGGAGCTGAGCATTGCCCATGAACGAATCGAGGGGCTTGTAGCCGAGATGGCCTCAATGCGGAAAGACCATGAGCATGAGACCGATATCATCATCAATCGCCTGGGGGAAATCCACAAGGAGCAGAGGCAGGGAACACCTTCGGGCACGGTGACTCAAGCATTGGAGGTTCGGCCCATCGATGCGCCCAAGCCCAAGAGCTTTGGTGGAACGCGCAATGCTCGAGACATTGACAACTTTCTATGGGGGCTGGAACAATATTTCGAGGCAACTGGAGTAGTGGACGAGTCCGTTAAGATAAGGACCGCTGCTCTATATCTCACGGACACCGCCATGCTTTGGTGGCGACGTAGGCGAGGCGACATCGAGAAAGGTACGTGCTTCATCGATACCTTTGCTGATTTTAAAAAGGACCTTAAGCGTTGACAGATGCTTGTCGTCAAAGCAAATGTACAAATAAATTTATAGTCCGCTACTCGCGACTTCACTACTGGGTAGCAAGTGGTAAGTAGGGGTCGAACCCAAAGGAATTAGGGGGATAGTTGTTCTTTGAGGTGATTTGTACAGCAAGGGAGCGTGTTTTAGGTTGGTTGAGGTTTTAGAGCTAGTAACTACGTGACTTTTTGGTTGGTTTTGGTTTTTTTGTGCGAAAAGTAAATGACTGAAAATAAAAGTAGGAGACTTACATCGGGTGATGCGTGATTGGCAAGTCCTCCGGAAGGTGAGCAGTTGATTACGGCAGTTATACTAAGAAAGTAAGTGCAGGAGTTGTTTGATTTCAAGGAAAACATTCGATTTCGGGGGCCTTGTATCATAGCCTGTTTATCATTGACCTTTAGTGATCCTTCTAAGTATTCAAACGTGCATCAAGGCCATTCCAAGCACTCGATTTGCCACACTGTCTAGTCTTTTGCAAAAGTGTTCGAAAGAGTATCAAGGCCATTCCAAGCACTCGATTTGCACACACTGTCTAGACTTTTGCAAAAAACGTAGAGCCCTTGTTCTACTTAGACTAATACCCCATTCCAAGGTATATTAGCCTGTGTGCATCCATTTGATCAGTCATTCCCGAGCAATCAAATGGTGTTTGAGAGAGGTCAAACTCCTCAGATAAGCTTTGCCATTCCAAGCATCCACTTATCCGAGTATGTTTACGAACTTCCACGGAAGAGCTTTGCCATTCCAAGCATCCACTCAACCTTGGAAGTTCTAGCCTAATATATGGCACATAGAACAAGTTTTGAATACAGAGAAAAAACACTAAAGTAAAGTCTAAAACATTTTATGATACAAGTACACCCCTTCAACCGAATGAAGAGTTTAGCTACGAATATCCATAGAGGTGGATACCATAGCTAAATACTCGGGGGTTTTTGAAAGACAGTAAGTAAGGGGAATACTCAAGAACCAACAGGAGTATTCCCAATTCCTACTTGAATACTCAAGAACCAACATGAGTATTCTCTAAAACTGTTATAATACTCAAGAACCAACAAGAGTATTATTTCAAAACCAAACTTACAAATTGCCAAACTTAGAGAGATAAGTGATTTATGATTTTTGGGATGATTTACAAATGAGATGGAGGCATGTATTTATAGCCATGGAGGGAAGGAATGGAGGGCCAAGATGAGAGCATGTGGCTTCATCCAAGGGGACCTCCATGGGAGGTAAGAGCCGCCGGTTGGAGGTCATCCATGGAGGAGAGCTTCCTCCTTTGGCCACCTCCTCCAAAAGCCGCCGGTCACCATGAGCAAATGTGGAGTTTTGTGACGTTTTTGCGACGTTTTCACAAAACTATCGGTGTATTTCAGCCCGGGATTGACTTTGATTGCTCTTCGCTTTGATTTGTTTTGAATGATTCCATGTCAGGATCTTTAGATTTCTTCAGTCAGCGTCTGATCGAGACCTTGGAATGACTCGTAACATCTTTTCTGCGTAAAAATCCTCTCCTTAGCGTGTATTCTCTCTAAGCTCCAAAATACCCTGTAGATAAATATCGGAACTAACAAGCAAAAGTTAAATAGACAAACAGTCTAATTTAGTGGGTTTAACTGTGTTTTTGATTCGTATAATTATGGTCCATCAGATCACCCCACACTTTTAGTTGTTCGTCCCGAACAATGCTATTAAAGGGCGGCACTAAGTAAGCTTTTAAAATATGAAAGTTAGACTGTGGGACTAGACTTATCCTAATTCATGCATTACTACTTATTACCAAATTAAACTGCGTAAATAAATAGAAGAAACTTGATACTTGTACCTCCGTGCTGAGATGCAAAGTATTTTGGATGTTTCGGGAGATAGCCCTTTTTAGGCTCCTGGACTGCAATCTCGGGACCGTCTCGTACTATATGGTTTTCTTGTAGCTTTCTCTAGCACGTGATTCGGTTCGGGTTTCAATGGTTTGATCTTTGATTTTCTTTCTTTTTGGCGAGGGACAGCTTTTTTTGTAGTGAATCGGCCTTTGGCCTTGGATTTGACTTTTTGAGTACTTCACTTTTGTTCGGTTAAAACCTTCACACTTTTGGGCCTTTGGCCTCTTGATTTGCTTCTTCGAGCTTTTGCTTCTTTGTGACTTGCTAGTCCATTTTCTCAAGCCTTTTTGGGAGGTCCAATCATCGCCCGCGAGCATATGGAAATACCTCCCCGCTCCTCTCATCGTTGTCGTTTCGCGCGGGTCAAGATGAGGGTCGCTCATCTATTTTCTCGGCTACTTTGACTAGAGAGAGGACGGTCTGATTCCCGTCCTCGCCTTTTTTTTCTTTTTGCATAAACACTGCATGGCGGAGATGACTTCAATCTTCACTGAAACCCGAAGTGCAGCCTCCACTGACTTCGAAAACCATATAGTTTGATTCGATCCTTCGATTGCTTGCCAAGCCCCTCTAGGGCATTTTCTATCAACTCCACATCCCTAGTTTATCTCAGCACAAATGAACAAATGAGAAGTTACATTCTAAGTTTTTAAACAGTTGAATTTTCACAAGGTTGATGCATGAATTATGATCTATCTTTTTCACATTCTTAAGTTCATATTTTCAAAAAGATACTATTAAGAAAACAGCAAGCATGTTATTTAACTATATAAAAAGGTGGTTCTCACCCCACACTTTTGAACGATGGCGTGCCTTAGTTCAAAAGTCATGCAAGAAGATATATACATGTGAGAATGACTTTAAACTAAATGACTGAAATTAAATGACAGAAAGTAAGATAGTGTCGGGTTACCTCCCGACCAGTGCACTTGTTTAACGTCGTTGGCTCGACAATACCTCATTCTTGGATCATTGGTTTGGATCCCATGGGTGGCTCAGGTCGAATTTCTTTATTGCGCCAACCCTGATTCTTGCTTTGACTCTTCCTGGGTTTTTGGGGGATGATGGGCGTGGGTCCAGCTCCCACTGTTCTGATGGTTTCTCCTTCCAGCGTCTATGCCCCATTACGGTGTCGTTTTGCTCAGGCCCTTTTCCCATCCTCCTTTTAGCCTCTTCATTGATCACATAGTTTTCAGCGATTTGCCTATTGATCGAGGGGAAAAGTTGGGAAGCTTGCATCTTAAGGCTTGGTTCTGCCTCGTTATGTCCGTTTGTCAGGATCTGGTCATAGATGGTCTCGGAAGCTTGGGTGATGATAGCTGGGTATGGCTCGGGCAGTATGCTGGTGGTATTTTGGACTTCTTCCTCGTTGCTTCCGATGCTTTCCATGTCTGATTCTTTTGACGGTTCAGGAGTCTCTTCTGATGGCTCGGGAGTTTCTTCATTTGCCTCAGGACCAGCTTCGTCTATTTGCATTCCTCCGTCAGTTTGGGGTATTCGTTTTGTGGCTGCGGCGAGGTTATTTATGAGGTACCACATGTCTGCTATGGATAAGTTCCTGGCTGATCTTTTCATTGCTTCGTTAATCCTTCCCAGCTCATCGGACCTCATCCCACGAAGAAATTTTTGAAGAAGAACTTTCTTCGTGAATCCATGGTGCGGGCAGCTTGAGACGATGGTGTCGTAGTTCGTGTAGTATTCGTCCAAAGTCTCATCCCGGGATTGTTGAAGGCACATGATCTTCTCACGGGTTTTTTGGCGTAAGGATGGGGGAGAATTCCTTCAGGAATGGAACGCAGAGGTCCACAAAATATTCAGCATGCATAGCGGGTGATGTGTAGTACCAGATTGTCGCGAAGTCAGTCAGAGAAAATTTGAAGCATTTAAGCTTAAATTCCTCTAACATTTCATTCTCAGGTTTTATGTGGCAGCAAACGTGGTGAAAGTTTCGGCAGTGTTGTACAGGATTTTCTCCATCCGTACCTCCGAACAGGGGCAAATATCGTGTTGTCCATGCATATGTTGTGGGTAGCGTCATGAGAAGGGGAGAGAAAGAAAAGAACAACTATCCGAAGGCTAATTCTCCGGCAACGGCGCCAATTTGACAGATGCTTGTCGTCAGAGCAAATGTACAAATAAATTTATAGTCCGCTACTCGCGACTTCACTACTGGTTGGCAAGTGGTAAGTAGGGGTCGAACCCAAAGGAATTAGGGGGATAGTTGTTCTTTGATGTGATTTGTACAGCAAGGGAGCGTGTTTTAGGTTGGTTGAGGTTTTAGAGCTAGTAATTACGTGACTTTTTGGTTGGTTTTGGTTTTTTTGTGCGAAAAGTAAATGACTGAAAATAAAAGTAGGAGACTTACAGCGGGTGATGCGTGATTGGCAAGTCCTCCGGAAGGTGAGCAGTTGATTACGGCAGTTATACTAAGAAAGTAAGTGCAGGAGTTGTTTGATTTCAAGGAAAACATTCGATTTCGGGGGCCTTGTATCATAGCCTGTTTATCATTGACCTTTAGTGATCCTTCTAAGTATTCAAACGTGCATCAAGGCCATTCCAATCACTCGATTTGCCACACTGTCTAGTCTTTTGCAAAAGTGTTCGAAAGAGTATCAAGGCCATTCCAAGCACTCGATTTGCACACACTGTCTAGACTTTTGCAAAAAACGTAGAGCCCTTGTTCTACTTAGACTAATACCTCATTCCAAGGTATATTAGCCTGTGTGCATCCATTTGATCAGTCAATCCCGAGCAATCAAATGGTGTTTGAGAGAGGTCAAACTCCTCAGATAAGCTTTGCCATTCCAAGCATCCACTTATCCGAGTATGTTTACGAACTTCCACGGAAGAGTTTTGCCATTCCAAGCATCCACTCAACCTTGGAAGTTCTGGCCTAATATATGGCACATAGAACAAGTTTTGAATACAGAGAAAAAACACTAAAGTAAAGTCTAAAACATTTTATGATACAAGTACACCCCTTCAACCGAATGAAGAGTTTAGCTACGAATATCCATAGAGGTGGATACCATAGCTAAATACTCGGGGGTTTTTGAAAGACAGTAAGTAAGGGGAATACTCAAGAACCAACAAGAGTATTCCCAATTCCTACTTGAATACTCAAGAACCAACAGGAGTATTCTCTAAAACTGTTATAATACTCAAGAACCAACAAGAGTATTATTTCAAAACCAAACTTACAAATTGCCAAACTTAGAGAGATAAGTGATTTATGATTTTTGGGATGATTTACAAATGAGATGGAGGCATGTATTTATAGCCATGGAGGGAAGGAATGGAGGGCCAAGATGAGAGCATGTGGCTTCATCCAAGGGGAGCTCCATGGGAGGTAAGAGCCGCCGGTTGGAGGTCATCCATGGAGGAGAGCTTCCTCCTTTGGCCACCTCCTCCAAAAGCCGCCGGTCACCATGGGCAAATGTGGAGTTTTGTGACGTTTTTGCGACGTTTTCACAAAACTATCGGTGTATTTCAGCCCGGGATTGACTTTGATTGCTCTTCGCTTTGATTTGTTTTGAATGATTTCATGTCAGGATCTTTAGATTTCTTCAGTCAGCGTCTGATCGAGACCTTGGAATGACTCGTAACATCTTTTCTGCGTAAAAATCCTCTCCTTAGCGTGTATTCTCTCTAAGCTCCAAAATACCCTGTAGATAAATATCGGAACTAACAAGCAAAAGTTAAATAGACAAACAGTCTAATTTAGTGGGTTTAACTGTGTTTTTGATTCGTATAATTATGGTCCATCAAGCGTCAATTTTATCCGGAAGATGCCGAGGAAGAGGCCTGGTCACGACTCCGGAATCTCAAGCAAAAAGGGTCAATCCGCGACTATGTCAAGGAATTCACGACCTTGATCCTTGAGGTCCCAGATTTGTCCGACAAGGAGTCACTGCGATACTTTAAGGATGGTCTACAATCTTGGGCCAAGACCGAGTTGAAGCACCGTGGAGTCCAGGACCTCGCATCCGCTATTGCTACGGCCGAAGGTTTGGTGGACTACATGGGCGCTGCCCAGGCTGTGGCCAAACCAATCCCGAAGAAGGTGTACCCGGCGAAGAGAGGGGGAGAGAGGATCCAACGCCCGGAAACATCGTACAGCTCTACGTTACCCCGATCCAGGGATAAGGGAAAGGCTAAGGAAGTCCCACGCGCCTCGAACAAGCCTAATCATAATCGATGTTTATTGTGCGACGGGCCTCATTGGGCGAAGGACTGTCCACAGAAGAAAGCCCTTAATGCAGTCTTTGCCAGCCACTCGGAGTACTCGGAGAAGGAAGGAAGAGGAGCTCACATGGGGTCGATGCGACTGCTTAGCTCAATTCACTCGACGCCTAAGGTCCAAGCCAAAGGATTACTCTTTGTCGACATTACTCTCCAAGGCCAGCCTACCTCAGCCATGCTAGACACCGGAGCCACACATAACTTCCTATCGACAGAAGAGGCGTCCCGGCTCGGAATCAAAGGAACTGACGGCCAAGGTTCCGTCAAAACAGTCAACTCGCCTGCCAAACCAATACTCGGAGTCGCAAGAGGAGTCGAGACCCGTGTGGGGACATGGGTGGGCAAACTCGACTTTACCATCGTGCCAATGGATGACTTCAGGGTTGTCCTTGGATTGGAGTTTCACGACCAAGTAAAGGCATTCACAGTACCATTCAACAACACCATGTGCATATTGGATGGAAAGAAGGCGTGCGTAGTGCCGACAACCAGGAGCAACATGAGCCATACCAAAATGTTGTCAGCAATGCAGTTCAAGAAAGGCGTGCGGAGGAACGAGGAAAGCTACTTGGCTATCCTCAAGGAATACGATGATGAACCGATCGTTGGCCAAGTTGAGATGCCCAAGCCAGTGGCCGCAGTTCTCGAAGAATTCCAGGACGTGTTACCAAACGAACTCCCCAAGAAGCTGCCACCAGGGAGAGGAGTGGACCATGCCATCAAGTTGGAGCCCGGAGCTAAACCACCTGCTATGGCCCCTTACCGAATGGCACCTCCGGAGCTAGCGGAGTTAAGGAGACAGCTCAAGGAGCTTCTAGATGCAGGGTTCATTCGGCCATCCAAGGCTCCGTTTGGTGCCCCGGTCCTCTTTCAGAAGAAAAAGGATGGCTCGCTCCGGATGTGCATAGACTATCGGGCGCTCAACAAAGTCACGATAAAGAACAAGTACCCCATTCCGCTCATCGCCGATCTATTCGACCAACTAGGGCACGCCCGATTCTTCACAAAGCTGGACTTGCGTTCGGGCTACTGATGAGTCGTATTTATACGACTCGTCGAATCAACTAAACCCATTTATTTCGACACTTTATTATGCGAACAGTTACTTCTTAGTGTTGTTTTGCATTTCAGGTGTTTCGGAAGCTCTAGGAGGAAACGCGCATAAAAGATGGCTTTTCATGCCAAAAACATCACAGTTTCGGATTAGACCTTTGGACAGTCGATGGAGTGCTGGGAATGAACCACTGATCAGAAAAATACGAGTCATATGTCGTTGCGTAGCTCACTCAATTCCCTACAACTCTCTAGTTCACACCGAGAGCATCCGAGGTCGTTTAGATGGTCAAATCAAGAGTCGAAGTCAGAACAGGCGTGCAGAAAGAGAATCAGACTCAGTGTGGATCGCGTTCGAAGGAGACATTAGCAATACCGATAACGTCAAGGACGAACGCGACCAGTACCGATAACGTCTCTTTCGAACGCGATTTCTAATGTTACTACCGAAAGCGATGATGACGTCATCAACGCGTTTTGATGACGTCAGCAAGGCCGAAAATTGGAAATTGAGCCCAAAAACAGACTTGGAAACCCTATTTTTTGCTATAAATAAGATCCTTGGGTTAGGGTTTCCATCATCTCATCATCCATCATTCTACGAAGACCAAGACGGCTCTGAAGAAGACGCAAGCTTTCGACGAGAGAGAAGACTTTTCTACTTATCATTATGTTTTACATGATCATGTGTAGCTAAACTCGTTATTCAGTTTAGGGTTTCGTTCATTGTGACACATGTTTTGAGACTTCGCCCTTAATGCTATTTCATGTTTTACTAGTTCTTGTGCTTATCTTATGAATTGACTTGTTAGATTAAGTGGAAGCTTTGTCGCAAAGCTTAATTGAGCAGTTAATTCTTATCGTTAATAGCTACTGGAAACTTTGTCGTAAAGGTAGATCGTAACACCTAGATTTAATAATACCTTTGTCGGATTATTTGTGTAGGAAAGAACTAGAAGTCTAACACCTTTGTCGGGTTAGGTTGTGGTGTATCACCTTTGTCGGGATACTTAGGGTTGTTACCTTTGTCGGAATAACCACACTTAGAAACATGAGATTAGATATTTAGCAGTCAATGATAAACATGTCACAATAGAAACCCTAAGCTGAACTCTCTCTGATTGGAAGTCTTTTGTTATTTTTCTCCTTCGCACTCTTTACAGCTAAAACCCCCCCTTTCTTAATTGCTTACAGGAACATCTTCAACAACACCAGCTCCCTTGGGTTCGACCCTGCTTGCCGCTACACTAGCTCATTGCAGGAGAATACAAATTAAGTAAATTTGACGCGTCAGACGACGCGCGTCAAATTTTGGCGCCGTTGCCGGGGAGCTGCGTTTCGGTGAAGTTGTTTCTTTTCGTTTTTATTTTCTGTTTTATTTTTATTTTTTATTTAGTTATTTTTCGTGCTTGCTACTTGTTTCACCATGTCTCGCGCAGGTAGTCAGATTGGTGATAATGTCCGCAACAATGAAATCGAGCCAGTTGATGAAAACGAGGAAGTAATTCCTTCCTCCATTCTATAATGAGCTGGAACGAGAGTTACATGCTCGCAACAGGGCGAATAACGCAGCAAGGCTAGCTCAACAGCTGAATCAGAGGGGACATATTGCACAAAATGGTGCTGATGCGAGGCAGCAGCCACCACCAAGGCAGCCGCCTCCTCCACAACAACCGCCTCAACAGCCGCTCATCAGGGAAGATTATCACGGAGAGAACTACTACCGAGAGCCCACCATGGGGGAGCTGTCTGCCCCAAACTTTCGGAATCAGCCATGGTGCATCTATGAGGGGCCAGAATTAGAGGAAATCGTCATCAACTCGGCAGTCGTGCATCATCTGCCCAAGTTATCGGGACGCCAAGGAGAGTCGGCCACCACGCATCTTCAGCGCCTACATGGCATCTGCCAAAACCTCAAACCATACGGAGTCGAAGTGGACGATTTTAAATTAAAGGCTTTTTATTTCTCGCTCATTGATGCTGCTAACGACTGGTTTTTATCTCTGCCTTCAGGTAGCATACATACGTGGGACCAGATGCAGAAGAAATTCCTGAACAAATACTACCCAGCGGGAAGGGCGATGCAGGTTCGCAGGCAATTGCAGGACCTCAGACAAGGGCCGAACGAGACAATGTATGAATACGTGGAGAAGTTCAACACTTTAGAGCAGAGCTGTTGCAATCTCGGGCTTCCTGAGAAGCTGGTAGTGGAATATATGCTCGATGGATTTAGGCGACTCGACAGGAAGTTACTAGACGCCTCGGCTGGAGGAACCATCATGAGCCTGTCCCCAGCCGGTGTGAGAAGGAAGATTATGGAAGTGGCCGAGAATGCGAGATTCCCGGACGAGTCCAACAAAGAGGAAGAATTCAGCAGGACTAGGAACATCTCAAGGGCCGAAGCTGCACCAGCTTCTGAAGAGCTGAAGGAATTGAGGGAGATGGTGAAACTGCTGGTAACCAATCAGGTAGCTCAGGTGAAGGCGTGTGAATTCGGCTCTGCAACTACTCACAAAACGGATGCGTGCCCTAGCTTGCAAGAGGAGGAACACAGAGGCGTAAATGCTGTAGGGGGTTATCAGCACTATGACAACCGCCAGCAACAGCAGAAATTCGGGCTAGCAGCTAACGGGTTCAGCTGGAGAGACAACAATGATAATACTACGAAGGAACCAGCCCAGCAGTCCCAACAGCAGCAGCAGTATTATCGGCCTCCGTATCGTCAACAACAGGGCAGCTACAACAATCAGGGTCAGTTTCAGCAGCGAGGGCAGAACTACAATCAGGCAGGCCTTGTTAATCAGAATTCCAGCAAGTCTCTGGAGGATATAGTGAAGGAGCTGGCAGCTAGCACCCAGCAGTTGGCCACCACGGTACATCAAAATCAGGCCAAGAACGATGAAACTTTAGCAGAGCTGGGTAAACAGATGTCCAACCTAGCCCAGACAGTTTCCGAGCTGAAGAGAGACCCAGGGAAGCTGCCTTCGCAGATAGTGCCTAATCCGAGAGGGAATGTCAGCACGTTGGCAGTAGTGGATGTGGACGCAGCACTAAAGGAGTCTGCGTATTGGTTGAACAAGATGCTCGCGCTCGACGGGCACATTGGTGCAGAAAACAGCGAAAAGGAGCCTGAGTCAGTGCGGATCGTGTTCGAAGGAGACATTAGCTCCACGCTAATGTCTGCAGCGAACGCGCCAATAATGTTAAGACCGAACGCGCCCATAACGTCCACAGCGAACGCGATCCACACTGATATACACCCCAAAATTGACCCTTTTCCTTCATGTTCTATGCAGGTAATAGCTCCTAAGGACCATATGATCGATAAGGATGAGCTAGGAGGCAGATTGGAAGCGAGGCATGAGCAGAACGACCCAATGATAGAGCGCCCAGTTGCAGCGAGTCACGAGGCACCACTTGAAAAGAGTAAGGACCCAGGTGCCTTCACAGTCACCTGTGGTATTGGTGAGACTCAGATACATCATTGTTTAATTGATTTGGGTGCTGCTGTTAATGCCATGCCATATTCTGTATATTGTTCTTTGAAATTGGGACCATTGAAGCCTCCTAAGCTGTTGATAGAGTTAGGGGATAAATCATGTATTCGTCCTGTTGGTTTGCTAGAGGATCTAACCCTCCGAGTAGGAGACCTTGTTGTTCCTGCAGATTTCTATATCTTGCAGATGGGAGATGCTAGAGATGATGATCCTCCAGCGCTTATCTTAGGACGGACATTCCTCTTCTCCACCAAGGCCAAGATTGACATGGGCTCAGGCTTATTGTCACTTGCGTATGGTGGCAAGGCATCAAATTTCCATATCTATGAGGAGGCCGACCGTCCATGCATGAAGAAACCACCGGATATAGTGAATACATCATACCTTGGTGCCCTAATTCCAGACCCACCAGACGAGACGATATGTGCAGTAGATGAAGTAGCCATGAGCATGGTGTCCTCGCGGATTCGAGAGGATGTGAAGGCGAACCCGCCTGACCAATGGAGAGCCGAATCGAGCACATCATTACGTGATGATTTCGGGCAGATTGAAGGAACAGCTGAGGTGAAGTTTGACCTCACACGTCCATGGGATCCTAACTTGTGATCCCTAAAGAGGTAACGTCGAGCCAACGACGTAAAACAAAGGCGCTCGCAGGGAGGCAGCCCGGCAAATTTTTCGTTTTATTTCATTGAGTCTTGAGTCATTTTTTACATTGTCTTTTGGGAAAGAGATGTTTTTCATGCTGAAAACAGGTGCAACTCAGTGCCGATCGCGTCCGCCCTTAACATTAGCTGGTCGCGCTCGGTGTTGACATTACGTTAACGTCTCTACCGGACGCGGCACGTAAAGTCTTCATAGGACGCGGTGGACCGTTGACCAGCGTTGACCGACTCGTTTAACCAGAGTTCTTCCCATCACGCGACGAAACGAGGGGAGTGCCTGTTCACTTTTCATTCTCTATTTGTTTTTCCCTACGTTTGTGTCTCTTGCATAGTCTGTTGTCTTTGAACTAAAGCCGTACCGTGAGGACACGGCTTGGTTCAAAAGTGTGGGGTGGGAGAGTCAGTCAGTTGTGTCAGCACGTTTATTTTTTGCACCTGCATAGTGTCAGCACGTTTCCCTTTGGAAATTTTTTTTTTGAAAGTATGAAATTTCTCTCTTTTCCTGGATATGCAGTATTGAATTTGATGATGTGAAATAGACGAGCTGATTAGATGCGTTTCTCTTGTGAAAATTGAATTGTGTGACTACATGTGAATTTAACCTACTACGTGTCCTTTTGAGTTGAGATAAACAGGGATGTGGAGTTGATCGAAACGTCCTAGAGAGACTTGACAAAGCGCTCAAAGAACCGGACTTCAAACTATATGGTTATATGGATTTTGTGGAGGCTAGCACTTCGAGGCAACATGGTTTAGAGTCTGCTCCGCCACTGCGGTGCTTATGCGGTCAGGTGGGACGGGAAAACAACACACCGTCCAATCTCTAGTCCGAGTAGCCGAGAAAACAGACGAGCGACCCTCGGCTTGACTCGTGTCAAAAGGACGAGGATGAGGGAGAGCAGGGAGGTATTTCCATATGCTTGCGGGCGATGATTGGACCTCCATCGAAAGAGCAGAGTCACGGACAAGCGGTCACAATCAGTAGCAAAAGAAAAGAAAATCAGTTATTTGTGAAGTTTAACACGCAACAAAGTGAAGTACACCACTGATCCATTAAAAGTCAACTCACTACAAAAGCTGTCCAAGCAAAAAAACTCAACACCTTGAAGCTCGAACAAATCATGTGCAAGGAAAAGTAATGAAGTATAACCATATAGCTAGAGTTCGGGACAGCGAATGCAGATCATGGGTCTAAAGAGGACTATCTCCTATTCATCCGAATTGATTTGAATTTCGGCTCAAAAGGTAACATGTATCAAGTTAATTCTGTGTTGAGCATGATGATTTTAGTAGCGATTGAGTTATGCATAGAAAAGCGAGTCTAGACTAGCGACTCATATTCATGTAGCATTATCTAGGACGTCGAAGAAATTGTGGTGTTATATTTATTTTCCTTCTATGACTTAGTTCTTGTTCGGGACGAACAAGTTTAAGTGTGGGGTGGTTTGAGGAGTCGTATTTATACGACTCGTCGAATCAACTAAACCCATTTATTTGGACACTTTATTATGCGAACAGTTATTTCTTAGTGTTGTTTTGCATTTCAGGTGTTTCGGAAGCTCTAGGAGGAAACGCGCATAAAAGATGGCTTTTCATGCCAAAAACATCACAGTTTCGGATTAGACCTTTGGACAGTCGACGGAGTGCTGGGAATGAACCACTGATCAGAAAAATACGAGTCATATGTCGTTGCGTAGCTCACTCAACTCTCTAGTTCACACCGAGAGCATCCGAGGTCGTTTAGATGGTCAAATCAAGAGTCGAAGTCAGAACAGGCGTGCAGAAAGAGAATCAGACTCAGTGTGGATCGCGTTCGAAGGAGACATTAGCAATACCGATAACGTCAAGGACGAACGCGACCAGTACCGATAACGTCTCTTTCGAACGCGATTTCTAATGTTACTACCGAAAGCGATGATGACATCATCAACGCGTTTTGATGACGTCAGCAATGCCAAAAATTGGAAATTGAGCCCAAAAACAGACTTGGAAACCCTATTTTTTGCTATAAATAAGATCCTTGGGTTAGGGTTTCCATCATCTCATCATCCATCATTCTACGAAGACCAAGACGGCTCTGGAGAAGACGCAAGCTTTCGACGAGAGAGAAGACTTTTCTACTTATCATTATGTTTTACATGATCATGTGTAGCTAAACTCGTTATTCAGTTTAGGGTTTCGTTCATTGTGACACATGTTTTGAGACTTCGCCCTTAATGCTATTTCCTGTTTTACAAGTTCTTGTGCTTATCTTATGAATTGACTTGTTAGATTAAGTGGAAGCTTTGTCGCAAAGCTTAATTGAGCAGTTAATTCTTATCGTTAATATCTACTGGAAACTTTGTCGTAAAGGTAGATCGTAACACCTAGATTTAATAATACCTTTGTCGGATTATTTGTGTAGGAAAGAACTAGAAGTCTAACACCTTTGTCGGGTTAGGTTGTGGTGTATCACCTTTGTCGGGATACTTAGGGTTGTTACCTTTGTCGGAATAACCACACTTAGAAACAGGAGATTAGATATTTAGCAGTCAATGATAAACATGTCACAATAGAAACCCTAAGCTGAACTCTCTCTCTCTGATTGGAAGTCTTTTGTTATTTTTCTCCTTCGCACTCTTTATTGCTAAAAACCCCCCCCCCTTTCTTAATTGCTTATAGGAACATCTTCAACAACACCAGCTCCCTTGGGTTCGACCCTGCTTGCCGCTACACTAGCTCATTGCAGGAGAATATGAATTAAGTAAATTTGACGCGTCAGACGACGCACGATAAAGAACAAGTACCCCATTCCGCTCATCGCCGATCTATTCGACCAACTAGGGCACGCCCGATTCTTCACAAAGCTGGACTTGCGTTCGGGCTACTATCAGGTGCGCATAGCAGAAGGAGACGAGCAGAAGACTGCATGCGTAACCAGGTATGGGTCATTTGAGTTTCTCGTTATGCCCTTCGGCCTGACCAACGCCCCAGCCACATTTTGCACATTGATGAACAAAGTATTCCAGCCTTACTTGGATCAGTTCGTGGTCGTCTACTTGGACGACATAGTAGTGTATAGCCGAACCCTAGAAGAGCATGTCTGACACTTGCGAGAAGTGTTCAGGGTTCTAAGGGACAACGAGCTATATGTGAAGAAGGAGAAGTGCTCTTTTGCCCAGCCAGAAGTGCTGTTTTTGGGGCACAGGATTCGTGATGACCAACTTATGATGGAGGATTGTAAGGTCCAGGCCATCCAAAATTGGGAACCGCCCACCAAGGTAGCAGAATTACGATCTTTCCTTGGACTAGTGAACTACTACCGCAGATTCATCAAGAGCTACTCGGCAAGAGCCGCGCCACTTACGGACCTTCTCAAGAAGAACAAGGCATGGGAGTGGACGAAAGAATGCCAAGATGCCTTTGATGATCTGAAGAAGGCCGTCTGTGAGGAGCCAGTCTTGAAGCTGCCCGACCATACCAAGCCGTTCGAATTACACACGGATGCCTCAGACTTTGCCATTGGAGGAGTGCTGATGCAAGAGGGACATCCGATAGCTTACGAGAGTCGAAAGCTCAATGACACAGAGCGGCGCTATACGGTGCAAGAGAAGGAAATGACTGCAATCGTCCATTGCCTAAGGGTTTGGCGACACTACTTGCTTGGGACCAAATGTGTAATCTTGACCGACAACGTGGCGACAAGCTATTTTCAGACCCAGAAAAAACTAAGTCCCAAGCAGGCCCGATGGCAAGAATTTCTAGCCGAGTTTGAGTACATCATGGAGTACAAGCCCGGGAAAACGAACGTGGTCGCAGACACCCTGAGCCGCAAGGCCGAGTTAGCAAGCATTTCCCAAGTCACTAGTCCATCATTGGAGAAAATCAAGGAGGGACTGAAAGCCGACAAGCAAGCCCAAACCATCCAAACCTTGATCGATGAAGGAAAGACGAGGCGATTTTGGCTTGAAGACGGGCTGATCTACACCAAAGGTCGCCGTATCCTCGTACCTCGGTGGGGCAATCTAAGGAGAGAGCTCATCAAGGAATGCCACGATTCCTTATGGGCCGGCCATCCAGGAGTCAGGCGCACACTTGCGTTACTGAAGTCCGTTTATTATTGGCCAAGGATGCGCGAAGGGGTCGAAGAGTACGTGAGGACTTGTCTCGTTTGCCAACAAGACAAGACGGTGCAACACCAACCGGGAGGTTTGCTGGAACCCCTGCCCATTCCCGAAAAACCCTTCGAAAGCGTCTCGATGGACTTCATCACTTGCCTGCCTAAATCCGAAGGATTTGGGAGCATACTCGTCGTGGTCGACAGATTCAGCAAGTATGCAACCTTCATGGCCGCATCATCCGAATGCACAGCCCAAGAAACAGCGAGACTCTTCCTGGCCAATATGGTTAAATTGTGGGGAATCCCGAAGAACATCGTTAGTGACCGAGACCCACGGTTCACAGGAAGATTTTGGACGGAGCTGTTCAAAATGCTCGGGACAGATTTGAACTTCTCGACGAGCTTCCACCCTCAAAGCGACGGACAGACCGAGAGGTTCAACGCTCTTTTAGAGCAATACTTAAGGCACTATGTGAGTGCTAATCAAAAGGACTGGGCCAAGTTGTTTGACGTGGCGCAATTTTCCTTCAACTCGCAGCAAAGTGAGGCGACCAACAAAAGTCCTTTTGAAATCGTGTTGGGACAGCAGCCAAATACACCCCTTTCTCTAGCGGCGCGCTATGAAGGAGCAAGCCCAGCAGCGTTCAAGTTCGCCAAGGCATGGCACGAACAAGCGGAGTTAGCTCGCGCCTCTTTGCAAAAGGCTGCTTCCAGAATGAAGAAATGGGCAGACAAGAAGAGACGAGACGAGACGTGGAGTACAAGGCGGGAGACCTAGTACTCGTGAAGTTGTTGCCGCAGCAATTCAAGGCCTTCTGGAAGGTTCACAAGGGACTCATCCGCAAGTACGAATGACCTTTTGAAGTAATCAAGCGCATAGGCAACGTCTCATACAAGCTCAACCTGCCACCCAAGCTGAAGATCCACCCGGTCTTCCATGTAAGCATGCTAAGGCCTTATCATGAAGAGCAGGGAGAACCGTCAAGAGGGCTTTCCCATCGAGCGCCCACTGCTGTGGTCACGTCGTACGACAAGGAAATTAACGAAATACTTGCCGACCGGACCATCCGACGACGTGGAGTGCCGAGCTACAAGGAGTACCTCGTCAAATGGAGAGGCTTGCCCGACAGCGAAGCCAGCTGGGAATCCGAAGATCTACTTTGGCAATTCAAAGACAAAATTCGAAGCTACCAGGAGGACGCGACGAGGGCGTCGCGAGCTTGAGTGGGGGAGAATGTCACGCCCGGCTCCGCCCGACCAACTCAGTCCAACATTTTTGCCAATTGCCCGGCCATAAACCGACTTTGACCTCCCTTTGGCCGACTTTGACCACAAGTGGACAAAATAGTATGGAGGTTTATCCAAGGCCTAGAAGGTTCCAGAATACCCGAGAAGCTTGGAGAATGCCCAAGAATCTAGGCCAACATTGTAGATAATTCTAGAAGAGTAAATCCTAGCCGTAGGATAGGATCAATCCTAGCCGTCCATTAGGTCGGTACTTTTGTATAAATAGGGGATGACCCTCCCCATCCAAACCATTGGACAACTTGTTTTCACAAGCACTTGTATTCTCTCTCTAAGTATTCAATACAAGTACTCTTCTCAAAAGAGCCGTGTCCTTTCATTTTGTCCAAGCCAAGAAGTTGTCATATTGGAAGGCTGACTTAGCACACGAGTGTTAAGGCCGCACGAGTTTTATTGCCCAAGAAAATTAAGCTCGTGACAATAAGCTACCTTGATTGTGTAGTCACTGCGGTATCCTCCTGCCCAGGTCAGCTCGTCAAGTAGCTACCGACTTTAAGATAACTAAAGATTTAAAGATGCCCGACCAAACATGTGAAGGTCTATACCCTTGTCTGGCATCCAGAATAAGAGAATCAGGGAAGTGACCAAAATCAGCATATCATCAACATACAAGCACATGATTACTCAATTACCAGAGTTATCAAACTTGCTGTAAATACACTTGTCTCCTTGAATCATTTGAATCCCCTAGACAAGATTTCGTCGCCAACCTTTTGATGCCACTGATTAGGTGCTAGTTTCAGCCCATACAGTGATTTGACTAACTTATAAACCTTGTTTTTCATTTCCAGGCATAATGAATCCTTTCGATTGCTACACACAGATTTCCTCTTCCAAATCACCATTCAAGAACGCTGTGTTGACATCCATCTGGTGTACAACCAGATTTTAATTGCACAAAGAGCAATTAACAATCTAATAGTGGAAATCATAGCAACGGGAGCATATGTATCGAAAACATCAATACCCTCCTTTTGTCTAAAGCCTTGGATAACCAATCGAGCTTTAAACTTATCTACCGATTCATCAACCTTCATTTTCCTTTTGAAAATCCCCTTGCAGCCTGATGGCTTGCAACTAGGTGAGAGATCCAATAATACCCAAGTATTATTTCCCATAATAGAATCCCCTTGCAGTCTGACAGCTGCAGTCTCATGAATGATACCATTCTACTGGAAATATACAGAATTGTATTATTCCCCACCTCTATCGGGTTTTAAGATTAGTCAACAACAGACTTTACTTGTACATGCATATTAACTTGCCTCTAACCACCAAATTTGCCTTGAAGCATCATTTATATTGAATTCTCTTCTCCACTTAGAAGATATCAATATTCGTCTCCATTCAGGAGAGCCCATTATGTGAATAAAACATCACACAATCTTTACAAATTGCTTTGTCGATGAGCTTCAATTTGGTGAGTAACCCACATTATATATGCAACAGACATGCAAACATAAATCATATGACATGCCAAACACAGAGTTATGCAAATACATTTACTCTACTAACATGCAAGTCACAATACATAAAATCATAATCAAACCTGAACTTGCACAGTAAACTTACACATGCTTTTCTAACAACTTTTACAGGCTACCATCAGAACATCAGTGCTCAACATCACCATGAACACTAAAATTATTTCAAACCAGAAAACCCCGAAATAATCACATAAACTTTGATTATTTCAAACCATAAACTCAATCAATCAAGTATTACCAATACGGTAAACTTACAAATACATTGACTGGAGTTTATACGTCGGAAAAATCCATCTGATTTATTCCGGTTGAAAACCATTTGCAACACATGTTCTATGAAACATTTCATCATGGTATCAGCCTAAAGTACTCACAGTGATTTCATAAGAAAATTTATTGATTATGAATTGACTAGCAAAACATGCTTCACAAATCATACATATTAAGGTGTCAGCCTGAAACATACATACGTTGGTTTCATCAAAACACTTACTGGTCATGAACTTACTAGCAATGTCAATCCACACATGCTTCAGAAGCCATATACATTATTAGAAAATCCAACTGATAATTATAAACTAACATATCATGCATGCTCTACAAACTTAGATTTATCAAGAGAATTGAAACAATCAAATCTGATTTGCGCCTCGCTAAATTTAACTTAAATCTGCATCTTTAAGAGAATGAGATCACCTCGTCAACAATTTAGCTTCAGCCTTGTGATCGACCATAGTCACGAAATCTTCCAGACCAAAACGCTTTTAGCCAACAGCGTGACAAAATCCTTTATCCACCAAAAGGTTCTCTTTGACCATTCCAGTAGCCAAACACCACCAGCCTTGTTATCGTTTCTGAATTTGGTTTCTGGAAACCAACGCCATCACTCTTGACAAATCTCATCATCGCCAGTAAACCATTTGGAATGCCCACCATCACAGATTTCAGTTGTGATAGTCAAATCAAGCCACTACAAATCCTCTGGAACGTGGCTTGACACACCCGGCAAACCCTTGTCTTCATCTTATCTCACCAATCCGAGAAGGACGGGCACCCAGTCTGGTTGCCAATCCAGATACAAGTATACAACACACTAATACAGTAATTCGAATTGAAGGATATGATTGAATGCTTCCGAGAATCGCACACTGAATTGATAAGGAGATGATGTTACAATGAACAACAAAATCCTACCTCAAGATTCCAAACGGATTAGCTTGAGAGAGCTCCAAGAGCAGAACAAGAAAAATGAATTGGAAATTTCTGAATGAATTTTTACAGAATGACGCCATCATATTTATATCGTGTTTCAATAGAAAATAATAGAATGCTGTAATACACAGTGGAGAGGCCAGTGAACCAATTCAAATCGCAAACAGCAATTTCAATTAATAACAAGTCAACCAACCGGCAGGAACACGAATACTGACGAATGAAGCACCATCACGCCTTCTGTTCTTCAACAACCGTCAGGGTTTCCGATTTTCCAAAATCGACATCTGTCATCTGAGTCCATGATTACCGCATCTTGGAAACCAAAGTAAAAGACCAAAACCAATCCAAAAACGATTTTGTGAACCCAATTGTGACAAACTGTGAATCCCGCTTGCAGGACCCAAGAATCAATTCAATTGCAACTGAATCTGGTCAAACCTTTAAACAGAAAATAGGCTTAACTCATAAGCACCCACTTGAATCCTCCGATAATCCACATCACTTTCACAAATTGTGTTCAATCAAGAGAAATCAACTTGTCGTCCGAAACTGTTGTAGACAACCTTCCTTCCCATAGCCATTGTCAAAATCAGATCCCTAATTTCGACATCATCGCTCGCCTTCAATTTTTGCATCAAACTGTATCCACACAGCCGCCATTGATTTATAGAAAATATTGAATACGATTGTTAGACCTGGGTCTTCATCTAGGCTTCAAATCAATGGACGGAACTTGTGACTTGGGTAACGATTGAATCACGAAGTCGCTTCGCTTTTCGTATTCAATATTTCACCCAGGCAGGGGTTTTTTGAAATACTTGAATCGAGATAAGACAAACGCATTTGCACTGGAATAATGAAACGGCGAGTATCTAAACAATCGATTCGATCGAAGGAAAGCAAATTCTCAAAGACATTTTAGTATCTCACCTATCCTTTTTTTCTCTGCAGAATCTCCATTAAAAGATCAGTTATTTCTGTCAGTTAACTGCCAAAAGATAACATCCTTTTGACTGAAAACTGTCCTCAACCGGCCGGTTCAAATTATTGCTCTTGGCCGAGCCGGCCGGTTCACCACAAGTCCAAAACGTTGCAACACTCTGACCATCTCAACCGCGCGGTTGAACTCAATGTACATGTAAATCTGAATTCAACTCAAGATTCAATTCAAGAGCTAAAATATATTAAATCCAATTGTTTCAAATTCAATTTATCAACTTAAGTCGACTATTGCTGAAAAATAAAATACACAGTGATTTACGAGGTTCGGGGAGAAGCCCCTACTCCTCGGCCTAGGCTGGTCGCCTACAGATATCAATGCACTAAGAAACTTATAAGAGTCCTTACAACACAAACAGAGCAAGGAAAAACAAGCATGCGACTCTGAACACGAACTGGCAAAATAACTACGACGAAATGACAAAACAGAGGACTAAACGAGGGGTTTAAGCCCCCCTCTGTGGCCCCTGAACAACAAAGCTGGAGCACCGACTTCTCCTAAAGCCACAGCGAACTAGGCAGTAACAGAGATACTCTAAGCGCAAACATCGACCACCACAACGTCAGAAACTTCCTCCTCACAACAGAAAAACACTCGTCAACACAGCACGCTCACAATCGCCTTGAAAATTCAGTCGTGTGTTTTCTCTTCAAAAACTACAGCCGCTTGCCTTGTCTCTACCTTTTCCCAACATGAGATGAAACCCTAAAACATTCCACTTCCAAACAGCCACATGGGCTACGAGAATATGGGCCGAGATGGAAATCAGCCCAACAATTGCCCTCCTGATTTCCAGCAAAATAAACCAAACCAGATCATAAAAATTACAGACCTTGCAAACAAAAACCTATACAGACTCTCTCAAAAGAAAAGAAGAAACATGTACAGACTTCCGTTTGCAAACAACTTATACAGACCTCCATGAGATGAAAACCAAGCTCAACAAGACGCAAAAGAAAAGACACCCTATGCATTGATATCTCGGCTCGGACCACCTGCCATCCTCGGCAACAGCACTGCTCATCCTCTTTGATAGATGTGCAAGCTGTCCCTGCACAAATAAGACTCATTAATCTTCATACGAGCAAAGTAGCAAGGCACACATATAGATAGCAAACAACCATCACCAGTTACAAGCACTTGACAACAAAATGTTTCAGTAAGAAACATAGCTGTCCCATCAAAATCAATGCTCACATCAAAGAATAGAACATGACAGTGTTGCGTAAAAATGTGTAAGTGCCCTCCTAAACATGTAAACATGGAACTAATAGCCATGGCACAAAGGAAAAAACTTCATATATATAATTCATGAACCTAAACACAAGCATGATAAGATCAAAGCACCATTCACTTGCACAAATAGTTTTGGCAGCATGCTTGCAAACACGTATGGAATTAATGCACTCAACAATAGTGAATACAACATGCTTGCCAAAATCAGAGGGATATGCTCAACTTTTTCATCAAAAATAGGAACATGATCACAAAAGACGGAGTCACTGTTGCTTACTCCTCTTTCACCCATAAAACAAGGAGCAACATTACCTGATTTGGTGAACTACCCCTTTGTTCACCACTTACCTCAAAATCAGCAAGGACAACCTGAGTTTTACCACAATCGTCCTTCACAAAATCATTACCTGGACTAGAAAAACTGGTCACACCTTTAAGTGTGCCAAAAGTCTCAAAAGAAGGGGTTTTTGCTGCCATGAAATTACATTCAGGTTCATTTAGGGACTGATTATCAGCAATAGGGTCAGATACTACAATATAAAGTCCTCCCTTTTTAACACATTTAATAACAACAGTCTCATTTAACGAAACTTTCTTAATTCCATTAAAAGTGTGAACATGGCAGCCCAAATCATCCAAAACAGATTCAGAAAGTATGTTTCTTCTCAAATAAGGCAGCCAACATACATTTTGAACAATTCTAATCATGTCATCATGCATTTTCAATGGAACACAGCCTATTCCTCTAATTTTCAGCGAAGTATTATTCCCAAGTTTCACTTCACCGCCAAAACATAAATCAAGTTTGCAAAACAAATTCTTATGTGGTGTAGCATGCACAGTACAACCGGAATCCAAAATCCATGAATTATCAACACCAAAAATAGCAGATGCAACAAGTAATTCATGGTTATAATTAGCACCAGATTCAAACAGCAAGCTTGTTTGTTTGTCATTAGAGTTATTAAGCTTTTCTTGTTCTTCTCGCTTTCTTTTATTGCAAAAATTAAAAGTGTCCCAAAAAGTTTTAGGGTCAGTGATGGTCACCACTTGTCGAATGATGTCATCACTTAACCTCATCATAATTTCAGCGTGAGCTTGATCCTACAGCTCCTTCTTCCTTTCAGCCGAAGTACCAGCAGACCACTCTTCAGTGACTGCACTTTTCTTTGGTAAGAAGAGCCTTCATCTTGACTTTCCAGATTGAAAAATTTGTTGTCCCATCAAACGGCTTTAAACTCGTTGAATCAGACGTCTCTGGAGATTAAAAATATCAAAGGAAAGCTGCAAAAGGAAATCAAGCAGTAAGCACGCTGAAAAAACAATTTCAAACAATTCAAATGTCAAAACAACGGAATAATCAACCAAAGCTCTGATACCAATTTGTAAATCTGAATTCAACTCAAGATTCAATTCAAGAGCTAAAATAGATTAAATCTAATTGTTTCAGATTCAATTTATCAACTTAAGTCTACTACAGCTGAAAAATAAAATACACAGTGATTTACGAGGTTCGGGGAGAAGCCCCTACTCCTTGGCCTAGGCAGGTCGCCTACAGATATCAATGCGCTAAGAAACTTATAAAAGTCCTTACAACACAAACAGAGCAGGAAAAACAAGCAAGCGACTCCGAACACGAACTGACAAAATAACTACGACGAAATGACAAACGGAGGACTAAACGAGGGGTATAAGCCCCCCTCAGTGGCCCCTAAACAACAAAGCTGGAGGACCGACTTCTCCTAAAGGCACAACGAACTAGGCAGCAACAGAGGTACTCTAAGCGCAAACAACGACCACCACAACGTCAGAAACTTCCTCCTCACAACAGAACATCACTCGCCAACACAGTGCGCTCACAATCGCCTTGAAAATTCAGCCGTGTGTTTTCTCTTCAAAAACTACAGCTGCTTGCCTTGTCTCTACCTTTTCCAAACATGAGATGAAACCCTAAAATAATCCACTTCCAAACAGCCACATGGGCTACGAGAATATGGGCCGAGATGGAAATCAGCCCAATAGTACAGATATGAACCGGCCGGTTCTAGACCTCAGAGTCTTCGCCCTCATTGTCACATTGACCTCAGTTGGCCGGTTGGATTTGAGTCCAAACATTCAGCCGACCGGCTGAAATGATCCTAACTGAACCGCAAATCAAACTGAGCTCAAAAGAGTTCCAAAGTGTTTCATTCATTCATGAAACATCTTTACCAGGTTCATACATGTTTTACAACATATATAAACCTAAAATATCCAACATTTTATTGACACTGTTACTCCACCAGAAAGAATTAATCAGGCTCTGAATTTTGGAGATGGTCTTATCTGGAAGCAAGAATGAAGAGAGCCAATATTGAGGAATAGAATTCAGCACGAATGTTTTAAGTACCTCCTTACCACGGTCTTGTAGTTTTTCACCATTTGCATGCATCTTCTTCGAAACTTAATCTAAAAAGGAGCCTAAAGTATCAGATTTACGCGTCTGCACATTTGAATAGGGAGGCTTAAATATTTACTTAAATTCTGCACCATATAAACACCAAGAAGACTGGTTACTTCAGCACGGAGATTACAAGAAATATTTCTGTTAGTCATCATCTTTGATTTATGGTAGTTGATTGTTTGGTCGGAAATTCTTTCGTACGTAGCTAACTAACACCTCTTTCACTACTCTAATTGACCATGCGTTAAGCTTCAGAAACAACAAGCAATCATCTCCGAAAAGTAAATGACTAATACATGGTGATCTTCTGTTTGATAGAAATAAATTACTGAGACAACAGTAATACATCCAGAATCGTAAACTCAAATCAGATTAAGGAGAACGTACCGTTAGAACCTTGAACATGCGGAAGCGTATGACGTACACACGAGTACACCGGATAAGTCTTCCAGTCCTGCCACTAGAGTCATCTCAGCTTTTCCACCGAGAGGGCAAGAAAAGCTGTCGTCTTTTCGATGTGGTGGACCGGGGACCATAACCCATATAAATAGTGGTGTGCTATGGCAACCAATATTATCATAATTATCATTCCGCCTCTCATAAAAAGATAATTACCAAATGGTATCTACACAATAACTCTCATGACATTATACCCACAAGCCAATATAAATCACAACAAGATCACTTTAGTTAGGCTTATTTAAATGATAGCACACACATTCATTTTATATACATGTATGACCCCACATAATTGGTTAATTTACAAAATTAACCCAACAATCTCCCGCTGGGTAACATGTGTAAATAATAAATGTATAACAAAAGTGAGCTCAAAATTGCTATCATATCATAAAGGTATATCCCCTATCCGGTCCATTAACTATGTTGACATGGGATCAAGGCGGCCTTCGTATGCATCATCGTTACTCGACCGAGCTTGTCACGGATACCAACATAATTAAACGACATGAATTCATCATGAGTGTGCAGCATGGAAATTACATGAACTGTGATCTCACATGTCTATTTCCAACTGGTCCCTAAAGCGAGATCAACAACATTACACAGAGTGCATACTAGCAACAACAATTCTGCAGAACATAATTCAATAGTATAGATCAAAATCTATGTCAAACATAGAGCAGCGCACAAGACAAACTCCCACTGAATATGAATATCCTCAAATAAGGTAACTGACATATGATCAGTATGCCAGTGAAAGACCTCGGATAGTAATCCCTTTTATTAAACGGATCCGCAACGGAGTTTGTTACAAAATGCTATATATGTTCACTCTGTATCTCTTAATTACAACTAGCATATCGATATCAATGTCATCACATTGACTATCTCTAGTTGCCAACAGAATATGGTCTAATCAAATTTGTCACATATCAATAATATGCACGGTCTTTCGCAACACGAAATCAGAAGTTTTATAGTGACAGTAAATACAAACCATATTGTTTAATTAATGCCTCAAATTTGCTATTCAAAACTGATATAGCAACAATTAGATTAAGCTTAATCTTATTAGGCATCACATTGGAGTCAGTAACAAAAGTGATCTCTAGCAAAATCTGACATCCAATACATGAGCATGTTTCTCACATATTCTCCAAATAGTGAATTCAATAGTGAATTCCTCAAATATCTGCACAACATTATCATGTATGTAACTTCTGAATGCATACATACTTCAACAAGTAAATGAGACCACACATGTCTCAATTGCGAATGTGTGTACCACAAGTTCCATAATGTAAGAAAATCATATCTCACTCCCACTGAACCGTGGTATACACACCAGCCATAATTTGTGTTTCATCTCCAAACAAGCAAGATGACAACACAATAAACATGAATATCATCAACTAAAAGCATACACCAAGTCGTATCTGACTCGGAAGTCATAGTACATATTCTCGAGGTAATTGAGTTTGTCCTACTGAAATAACCAGAATCTTAACTGGAGAACAAATAGACATTGTCTTGTGATTGATTATCCCGAGCATGCATGCAAATTTAATCAATCATATCATAATAAGAGACAATTCTCTCTTCAATGACAATGTCCCAATCACATCTCCCCCCAAACTCAATTTCCTCAAGAATTATGCGATTCAAAATCTCACCAACCAAAATATGAATTTCAACGTCTTTAAATCTGATACATCATATATGAAATTTAAGACCACAAGGAAATTCAATCCCAAAATTGTATGCACTTTCAAAAGGATGATATTCAATACACAATTGTGCAATGAAGCACCAAAATGTCGCAGATATTTCTCAAATAGAGAGCAAGTCAAACCAAATAAACATGCTCACCAACACCATAATCATGCATGTCATAGACTATGCATTAAATAAAATAAGCTTTAAAAGCATATCATCGTCGGATTGAGGACAAGAATATTTCCATAAATATTCTCGGTGGATCTTTTCTCCCAAGATCGGTTATAGCATATATATATGCTGGTATATTTCCAAGATCAGTTCGAGATGCTTGTAACGAGATTTGGAATTGGTTTGATTTGGGAATATTGCGGGAGTGATTTTAGGAAACTTTATCTCAATCGCATATCCAATTTGATCGGAATGGGACGATCAAATTGGAAGGCTGATGAAACATTATGGGATGGACGATTCAGCTGGAAGATCTTGTTCGAACTTGTCGTGCAAGATAAAGAGATTTTCTCCAAGGAAATGTAGGGCTACCCAGTTTGATGTACTACTATATAAAGGATGCTACGGCTGCCTTTCATAAGTGCTCGAACGGGAATCCTTGGCTACGTGATTACTAACGTAAGAACGACCGGAGATCACTGTTTCGAAGGAGCTTTGAGTCGAAGGATCAAGAGCGTATTTCGGAAGGAGCCAGTGAACGATCGGAGCCAGAAGTGGGAGATCACTTGAGGTGCGATGACAACCAGATTACTACTTCACTAAGTCGGTGTGCAAGAAAGACGGAACACCACTGAGTGTGGTTTGGGTGAGAGTATAATCCTTGTAATCGAATAACATCAATACAAGTGATTATTCCGAAATCCTTCTAGGAAACTAGAAGGTAGTGATTTTTCTCAGATACTTGCTTTAAGTATCTGGGTTTCCACTATATATTGCTGTCTCGTACGTATTATTACGCTTTTTACTCATATCCACTGCATACAAACTTGACGCGTATCAGTACTTTGCAAGTACAACTAACTAACGATCCTAACAGGCTACAACTTTTATGCTATCAGCTAAACACAAATCTAATGTTAAGGTGATCGAAAACTAAATCGAAACAGGCCATATGCTTGAAGTCCGCTAATGATCAGCCAACCTTCTGAAGCTCCTAGAGGCGTTCGGTGGTCCGTTGAAGATGATCTATGTATGGATAGAAACCTAATTGAATGTTCTATGACTTTCATGTTTAATTCAAGATGAAATTAGGAGGTAAAGCTGATAAGAATAGCAACCAAAGATAGATGATTAATTGAAAGTTGCCAAAATTGAGAGGGATCCGAGCCAATCTTCTGAAGCTCATAGAGGCGTCATCCGGTATCCGTTGAAGATGATCCATACATGTCTTGAAAGCTAATGAATGCTCTATGACTTTCACGTTTACTTAAAGATGAAATTCGGAGGTTAAGATGACAAAAACAGCGAACAAAGATAGATAATTGATTGAAATTTGCCGAAATCGAGAGGGTTCGTAAAAATCTTCTGAAACTCATAGAGACGTCATCCTGCGTCCGTTAAAGATAATCTATATATGAATAAAAAGCTAATTGAATATTATCTAACTTTCATATTTACTCCAAGATGAAATTCGAATGTTAAACTCACAAAAATAGCAACAGCTTGCATCTAATTTGTAACTTTGCTAGTATAGTGGGACACCTCCTGAGCTATGATACAGTAATATTATCTGAGATGAGTCTAGGGGTCGGCAATGGGCCGGGCCGGGCTAGCCCAACCCTTAACTTGTAAAGTCCGGGCCGGCCTGTCTTAGAAAAGGAGGGCTTATTACTGTTCATCAGGCCGGGTCGGGCTGGGCCTGAACAAAATTTAAAGGCCTCAGGGCTGTCCGAAGCCCTACTATTTTCGGGCTTCCTCGGGCTTTATCGTGCCTGATTGAAAATATAATGTCTAAATCAATGCTCAGCGGCCAAAACATTTGACGTTACATAAAAATATCTAATGATCAACAATTTTGTAAACGACAGAGTTACGACATATAGGAAATTACAACATATTACAAAAGGTTGAACCACAATACCTGCAAAATTAAGAAACAGAGTTAGAAAAACACAAAATGAAAAATAATCACCATCCAACATGGAGCAAGAAACACTGATACAATAAAGATCAAAGCGGAAATATGATTCAAGACAATACTGACCAAAACACTATGTATAACTGAGTAATTTGTGATACATATGTACAAACGCAGCCTTCACCATTTGTAATTATATAGTGGAAACATCCTTATAAAACTGTGGATGCTTGGACATGGCCGAGAGGTCCACTTAAGCAGGTCATCAATATGAGTAAAATGCTTAAAAGCAATGGTGTGATTAGCAGGGGCTACATAAGTATGGCTTAAAACTTCAATTATGCATTAAACAAACAGGTAAAGAGCAAAAAATTAACCAGAAAATTAGAAATTTACAATAGCAGATCGGAGCAAGCAGCCACACCCAAAAACAAAGCAATGGCCTCAGATCTCGCATAATGAAGAATCACAACCACCATTGGAGCCTCAAACATCTCGAGTTCAAAACCCGTTCACTCATTGACTTCACCAATTCCTCAATCGTCTCCCCGTCGCTTGCCACATACGGATTCGACCTTTCACTCAAGACAGTATCTCGGACTTCCTAAAACCATGAAATTAGTCTCAAACTTCGTCAATCACCCGTGAGAGAAGGAGGAGGTAGAGAGAGAAATGTGAAATTGAATATGTGCGTCGGCGATGATTTTATATTAGGGTTTTCATGTTACTTTTTGCTGAAATGTTAAGCTAAGTTTATAAATGTATGACAGCTTATTGCCTTAGGTCGGGCCTCGGGCTTGTCCGGGCTTCAGACTTACGACCCCGACCCAGCCCAGGGCTGAATATTTGGGCTTATTGCGGGTTTTGTATCGGGCTTTTTCGGGCTTCGGGCCGTCGGATTACCGGGCTGGCCTTAGGGCTTTGAAGCCCAAGAGCTGTTTGCTGACCCCTAGATGAGTCGATTCTCGATAAAAGGACACTGTCTTGTCCTAAGTTTGTGGAGCTGCTTGTAGGCCGTAGCTTGTTTGACTTGATGTTCCTATTGTTGGTCTAATCCCATTTTGTTTTCCCCCAAATTAATGGTCAATTAATCTTTGTTTTTTTTTTTTGCAAAATCAAACGACTTAATATATCCACAACCACAAGCATACGAATATAAAAAAGTGTACAACTTCTTTCAACATGATGGAAATGTTTTCTTTTTTGGGTTTTAGTTGAAGGTTGTTTTAGTTTGATGAATTTTTTTTTATTTTTGATTGATTGAATGTGTGCAAATAGATTTAAAAGTAGTTAATTTAAAAATGAAATACTCCACTAGCTAATTGAAAATGACATGATAGAGATAAGGCTTATGTAGTTTACACAAATAAATAAACCATTCAGCTGATGACCAGTCGAAAGGAAAATGATATTGTTTAAAAAAAGAAAAAGAGGGCCTTCTTCCAATTTAGTAAAAGGATGATCCACAAAGCTTAGATCGTGGCGGTACAAAAAACCCTCAAGCGCCAGGCCTCAGCACTCCACAGGAGGCTTCATTAGCGTCAAACCTAAGAACCAACTTCTGCTAGCAAACAAGCAAAGCACAGATACCAAGGAAAAGAGAAATTGCATCTAATGTATAGAAAGAAAGAAGGCTAGTCCTACTCCCGCACATAGGAGGTGTCATTGTGATGTTCCCATGAATGATATGGCTTTGGCAAAACGGTTTTAGACAGTTCTAACAGGAGTTCAAGGAGTGTTCAACCGACTACTGGAACTCGCATACAGCAGATCTGAAGATAAGATGTTTCCTAATCTGGACGATCGAAGATCTGATCTGATTGGAGTCGGCTCAACAATAAATTAGAGGATCATTTATTCAAATGAATATCCTCTCATCAATTAGGAGTCGATTAAGAAGATTCGGAATTACTTGGTGATAAAGAAAGATCGAGATCTTCTTGAAGATTGGAATGAAGATCTGAATATCCAGAAGATATCGACGAGATTATCTGATTGGGATCACGATGACTTGATATTCAGATATGCTTATTATCACGTCAGTTAGAACCAGATTCGGAATGACTTGGCGAGAAAGAAAGATCAAGATCTTCATAAAGATTGGATTGGAAATATCCATCGAATATTTAGGAATATTTCCTAAATATTTGATAAGGATATTTGGAACAGATTTGGACATTCGCCTATGCATATAAATACAAGGCTAGGGCGACCAGATCTGGATCGCTTCCTGAGTAAAAAGAAAACACGAGAGCATTCGTGAGATTGGAGGAGGAGCGACGGCCGGCTGAGTATTCCACACCGGAATATCAACGGCGAAGAAGCAGTCTGTTCAGTGGGCTGTTCAGACTGTTCTTGAAGGACAACAAAGCGCACACACACACGGTGATCAAGACACGTCTTCGAGAGAAGGCGACTGGGCTTCTGGGAGGTCCAAGACTAGGTCGAGAGGGAAGTCTCGTCCTACCCATAGGGGATCGAGGTGAGCTGCGGTGAACCGAGATTGTAAATCCGAGTGACGAAGTGTTAGAGGCTAGGCTATTACAAACAAGGCGTTGTGTAAGTGTAAGTCCACGAATAGCTCTAAACTCGTAATAAAATTTGTGTCCCTTTTAGGGTGTGGGAAACCCCCCAGACTAGGCGAGGCCGAACTGGGTATCATATCGTGTGTGCTCCTATTTTGTGTTTGTTTACGTACTGTCTGCTAAGGTGTTCCGGTCTCAGTTAGAACACAACCTGAAACTGTCCAACAAGTGTTCGAGACGAAGTTCAAACACCATCTGGGACTCGTCTTGAACAGACAACAGCATTTCAATTGGTATCAGAGCAGACACTAGACATACAGAGTGTGATCCGGCGACTGTTCAAGATGAGTTTGAAGGAAGGACAGAGCACTAACCGACCACCGTTGCTTGAAGGGCCGAATTATGCCTATTGGAAATCCAAGATGAAAGCCTTTCTGAAATCTCTCGATGAAAAGGCTTGGAGAGCTGTATTGGTAGGATGGACAGAACCCATGATGGCCAACCCTGAAGGAGTTGTTATGCCAAAACCTGAAGCTCTGTGGTCTGAAGCAGATGATGTAGCGGCTGTTGGGAATTCAAAGGCCTTGAATGCAGTATTCTATGGAGTGGACGAGAACGTGTTCAAACTGATTGCTGAATGTGAGGTGGCCAAGGAAGCGTGGGATATTCTCAGAATAGCCTATGAGGGTTCAGACAGTGAATCTAACGATGAGGAAGAAGAGCATGAGAATGTCAATATCATGGGACTTGTAGTCACTATTGAAGACTGCAGTGAGACAAGTGAAAATCCATACTCTAGTGCACTGTCTGAACAGCCTGTTGACGACGCATCAAGCAGTAATGACGAAGGACTTGCTCATGAGACCTCGGCTGAGACGTACAAGGAACTCTATGAGAAGTGGCTATTGGTAATTGGTCTGAACAAGAAGCTCACAGAAACAGTGGCAAGCCTGACAGAAGAAAAAGATGAAAAGTGGCAGGAGGTTGAACTTCTCGTTGCTCAGAAGGTGGAACATCAGGAGGAAATATCTGTTTTGAAGCACGAGATGATCGGAATGAATCAAGAACGCTCGTCACTTCTTGCACAGAAGGTGGAACTGCTAGACACCGTATCGATTCTGAAAGCTGAGATGGAGAAAAATAGAGAAACACATCTTGCAGGCTTGGTGGAGCTAAGAAGAACGAATGCTGACTTGAGCCGCAAAGAAGCCCATCTTCTGAACAAGGTAGAATCCCCGGAGTTGCAAATCGAGATGGAGAGAGATAATCATGTCGCTCCTATGAAAGAGTTGAGCAGGTTCAAAGGGTCGGCGAAGATGCTGAACTCAGGCTCAAAGAACTTGGAATCCATACTCAGATCCCAAAGAATTAAAGATGGACATAGAGGTCTCGGCTTCAATGGTAACAGTGGCTCAGATAAGAATTCGTATGTTAATGCAAAACTGAAACCTGCACGAAGAGCAGAACAGAGTGTGGACCACTACCCTGAGAAGCAGCTTGGGATTCAAGGAAGAAGGCAGCTCATGCCCAACCGTGGAAGATATGGTACTGAATGGAGAGGAAACAATCGTACATGTTGGTATTGCTATCAGATGGGGCACATCAAATCAAGGTGCCGACTACTTCTGGCTGAGCGAAAAGTAATGGAATCCAGTGTCACCCCTCGAGTCAGACAAGTCTGGAAACCAAAAACAAGGAAAGAAGTGTGCTTCGTGGCTCTTAGCTCATTCAGTCCCATGAAGGAAGAATGCTGGTACCTCGACAGTGGATGCTCGGCTCACATGACAGGTAATCCTCAATATCTCATCAATGTTAAACCTATTCGCAAGCGTCAGTGTGTCACTTTTGGAGATGGAGGGAAGGGCCAGGTGATTGGCTGTGGGACATTGAAGGTTCCGGATCTACCTGAGCTCGAGGATATCCTCCTAGTCGATGGGTTAAAGGTGAATGACGGAGCGCACTGCACTGTCGTTAAGGTGCAGTGTTCTCTGTACAAATAAATTTATAATATCCGCTACTCGCGACTACACTACTGGGTAGTAAGTGGTAAGTAGGGGTCGAACCCAAGGGAATTAGGGGGATAAGTGGTTCTTTAAGTTGGACGATTTTGGGATTGGTTGGTTGGTTTTAAAGCTACCAGCTAAGTGATTGATTGGTTGGTTGGTTGGTTTTAGTACTGGAAAGTAAACTGATAATTATTAAAAGAAAACGTTCGGTTTCAGGGGCCTTGTATTATATCCTGTTTATCATTGACCCTTAGTGAATCTTCTAAGTATTCAAACGTGTATCAAGGCCTTTTCCGGCGCTCGATTTGCCACACTTTCTAGTCTTTTGCAAAAGTGTGCATAAGTGAATCAAGGCCATTTCAAGCACTCGACTCGCAACACTTTTTGCAGAAAACGTAAGACCCTTGTTCTACTTAGACTAGCACCCCATTTCAAGGTATACTAGCCTATGTGCATCCATTTGGTCCCTTTGGTCCAGTTTCCAAATGGTTTTTTAGATAGATCGAACTCCTCGGATAAGCTTGCCCATTTGGTCCCTTTGGTCCAGTTACAAATGGTCCACTTACCCGAGTATGATCACGAACCCCCAAGGAAGAGCTTGCCCATTTGGTCCCTTTGGTCCAGTTACAAATGGTCCACTCAACCTTGGAGATTCTAATCTTATATATGACACATAGAATAAGTTTTGAATACACAGACGAGACACTAAGTTAATAGTCTAAAACATTTTATAATACAAGTTCGCCCCTTTTACCGAACGACTAGTTTAGCTACTATTTATCGCGCTAAACATTATAAAAACAGTAAATTAAATACAAAGAAAGACTTACAACCGTTAAAGCGCCAAGGAAGCAAGCTTTATTTCCAAAACCACACTTACAAAATTTAGAGAGAGAAGTGAATTACAATTTTTGGATGATTGAAATGAGGAGGAGGAGGGTTGTATTTATAGCCAAAAGGGGAGGAGATGGGTGGTGGAGATGGTGGCAAGTGTCCTTTGATCCAAGGGTTGAGGAGGAGGAGCAAGGAGGAGCTGCCACATGGGGGGTGGAGGAGCAGCCGGTCACATGGAGGAGCAGCCGCCGGTAGCAGGTGGTGGAATGGGGAGGAGCTCCTCCCTTGGCCACCTTCAAGGGTGGTTGCCGGTCATCTTGTCCAAACGTGCATTTTGATAGTTGATTTGGAATGTCCAAGTGATTCTAAGACTAATGGTCGAGCCAGATTTTCCAGATTCCATGGTTTGGTCGAGAAATTTGGTCTTGATGCCTATGCGCGAGGCTTTTACTTGGAATTGGGCCAATCTGCTAATCTGCTCGAGCGTTTTGTCCGGGAAGAGAGATTGTCCGACCTGTTGGGCATTCCAAACATCTTGGTCGAGCCAGAATCTCCAGATGCATCCGTTGGGTCGAGCGACTTGGTTTGGGTGCCAATGCGCGTCGGGCCTTTGCCTTTGCATTGAGCTAACTGCCAATCTGCTCGAGCATTTGCCTTGGAGTCTCGACAACTTCCACCTTATTTTCCATATGGAACATTTTGGTCGAGGTGGAATTGTCAGATGAGGTGGTTTGCTCGAGCGACTTGAATTGAGTGCTTGGTTAGCTCGGCGGAGAGCCTGGAACTGCCTCAACCGGTCGGGTGGTTTCTGCGGCATTTTCTCACCCGGTCGGTTGAGTCTTCAATGAAAATTCCTCTTTGACTTGATTTGTTTGGAGTGATTCCATGTCAGGATCCTTGAGATTTCTTCAGTCAGCGTCTGATCTTGACCTTGGAATAACTCTAAACATCTTTTCAGCGTAAAATCCTCTCCTTAGCGTGTTTTCTCTCTAAGCGCCAAAATACCCTGTAGAAATATATCGGTACTAACAAGCAAAAGTTAAATAGACCAACAGTCTAATTAAGGGGGTTTTACGGTGTTTATGATTCGTATAATTTGGGTCCATCAGTGAACCTGATCAGTATCAGTAGATTGTGTGATGAAGGACAGTCTGTTACATTCACTCGTGATTCCTGTCAAGTACCGGATAGGAATGGAGACACACTGATGGAAGGAAGTAGGTCATCAAACAAAAGCTACTTCCTAGGCACAGTTGGAACAGGAGCTGCCACTGTCTGTCCGACAAACACGATAAATGTGATGGAATTGCAAGGGACAGGTATGGTGTATTCTTCTGGAAAGGTGAAAGATGAAGTTGCCCTAAACTCAGTCCCAGAAGATGATAAATGCAGAAGTGGGACATTGTCTGAAACACCCATTCAGACCAAGGCTACAGAAGATAAAATTCCAGAGGGAGGTCCAGCTGATGAAGCCACACCTACTCCAGCCGGGACACTTGACAATGCACCTGCGCTGCAACCCTCATGGAGAATTAAGAGTCGAGCAAATGAGATCAAGTATCGAGAGCTGGCTGCCTGTTCATCCAGTCCGAAGAATGTCAACATAGCACTTATTGATGAGATTTGGGTGGTGGCCATTCACGTGGAACTGGAAGAGCTCACCAGATATGAAGCATGGAAGTTATATCATCTTGTGCACAGTCACGAACTGAAGGAGACTATATACGGACTCACACAAGTGCCCAGAGCATGGTACGAGACTTTCCTCATCGACCATGGCTATGAGCGAGGGGGAGAAGAGAAGTATATGCTCGTCACAAGTACACAGAAGCTGGTTGGCCAGTTCGTGAGACAGATGCAAAAGGAGCTCCAGCTGACCATGGTGGGAGAGATGAACCACCTTCCTGGAACACATGTTGACCAGGTGCTGGGAGAGCAGGAGAGCATCGCCGCAGGGAGCTACTGCACTCAGTTCCTATGTATGAAGCAGAATCTGTCTGAACACGGAGTGGAACGGGTGAAGAAGGTTCTGCCTAAGAACCCAGTACAACACTCCATGAGCAGATATCACTTCATCAGAGAGCTAGTGGAGAAGAAGGTCATCACATCGAACCACATGACAACTGTAACTGTCGTACTCACCATGCCACTAGACGCCGCTCAGTTTGAAACACTTAGATCCTCTCTGGGTCTGCGTGTTATCGCCAACTAAGTGTTCCAGACGGAGGTCAGCCAAGAGCAGAGCCCCAGCGAATCAGATGGGCTGACCTACCAAAAAAGAGGGCTGGAACAGATGGTACGTGGTTGGAACTGATTAGCAGTTGAATCGAAGTCGGATGAGGATACAATATCAGCAAACCCTAAGATCGGAGAACGAAAAAAGAAGGGAGAAGAGGCGGCTGTGACAGAACTTAAAGAAGCTACTTCAAAGGCGTCAAAGGCTGATCCTAATCCAACTAAAGGGAGTGTACAGACTACGAAGGAAAATCAGGCGATGGCTGAACCACCCCTCAAGAGGTAATCCCTTGTTCTCACTCCCAAGCTATTGCACTCAATTTTGTTGATGAGGAAGTACGGGCGATTGGTAAAGATTCAGTGAGTCATAAGGGTGACAAAGTGGTTAATGGGAAGCCGAAGGATTTGAAACCTGCTGTAGATTCTGTGGCCGATGCTACAGAAGAAGGTGAAGCCAGTAGGGCTAAGATTGTGGTTCTGATAAGCAGAAGCTGTTGAATGCAAAGGTAGATGCCACTGGCTCCGTACTGAAGAAGACAGGAAAGCAGAAGGAAGGGATTGTTAGTCAAAAAGGAGTTGTGACTGATATGCCAAGGAAGCTGAAACAGTCAGTCGATCCAGTTGTGGAGTTGCTGAAGACTGTTCCAGAAGAGCTTGAGGATGAAAACACACAAGAGGATGATGAGGACTCAGTTTCATTGGCTGAGCTCAAGAAGTCTGAAATGAAGAAACCGAAGAAGAAAGTGATCATCCAAGCATGCTCGACTGAAGTAACTACCAAGAGGGATGATAAGAGAACAAATGCAGGGGGAGCAAGTGCATCAAAGAAAAGGAAAAGGAGTGCTCCAGGATCTGTTCTTCCTAGTGTACCAACTGGAGTGTCTAAGCATGGAATGTGGTTTGTCAGTACAGACGCAGCAGCTAAGTGGAAGGGGGTGCAGAAAAGAAAGATCATCCCTGAAAGGCTACTTAATGAGAAGACAGTTCCATCCCAGTAGCAGATCTGACTATATTCTACTCGATGTTGTTCTTCATCACCATAGTCAACTGGAAGACTACATCTCATAGAACCACGGTCAGGAAGGAGATGTGACAGCTGCTATGCCAGATTGGAAACAGGATGCGCATTGACATGGGAAGAATTATGTTCGACCAGATTGCAGAACACGCCATATCTACAAAGTCTCTGCACCAGATAATCTTCCCATCGCCTATCTATGAGTTGATCATCAACCAGCATCCAGATTTGAAGACTGACTAGGACGGACTATCAAGTGCTCCGTTGAAGTTGGTAGTTGATCACAAGCTGTTCAAAGGTCGACATAAGAATGATCTGAAGGACCCCGGGCTGAAGAGGAAGGATGCACCTGAGTCTTCCATAAGGAGAGCTGCTGGTGTGAAGTTGTCCCGAGCTGAACGCGAATAGCTACTGAAGCAGGTGGAGATCATATTAGAGGTCGAACAGGAGCAGAGGTCAAGAATCAATCAATTGGTGCACGCTCTGCTATATCCCAGTGATGATAAAGAAGACGGAGAGAGTTGAGGTCCTGATTGAAGAAAAGGCAGAACTCCTTGATGTTATCTCATCGTTAAAGATGCAGATGGAGAAGGACTACCATGCAGCAGTACTGGACGAGCTGAATCAGTTCAAGAAATCAGTGAAGATGATAATCTCTGGATCAAAAGACCTAGATACAATTTTGAAGTCCCAGAGAATGATTAGAGGATGTAGAGGCATTGGCTACACTGATTGGAGCAGTTCAGGAAAGATTAAGTTTGTCAAAGCTGAACAGGTACCCTCTGGCCATCATGATGATTTCCAACGACGAATGGAGAAGAGACTCAAGAACCTGCTGGTACTGTCACAAGAAGGGGCACATCAAGCATCGTGTCATGAGTTCATGGCTGTGCGCAGAAAGTTGCAGCAGTAAAATACTCCAAGGATGACACGAGAACGTGGGCCGAGAATCTCTGATGGAGGGAACCAAATCATCAAAAACCTATCAGTTGCTGACCCGTGGTCGACCAGCTGCTGAAACACCATGGTCCAACAGACTCACGGTATGTGTCACCGTCCTAGGCTATGTTCAAGGGGGAGTTGACAAGATTCCAGGTGCCTAGGAGACCAGGTTGTTTGATTGGACCCCTTGCCAATTTGTGGTAAAAAGGGGGAGTGTTTTGAGGTAACTGTTCTGGTACCTCAAGTTATATCTAAAGCGTAGATTTGGTTTTGCCAAAATGCCAAGTGGTAGATTGATGTTCCCATGAATGGCATGGCTTTGGCAAAACGGCTTTAGACAGTTCTAGCGGGAGTTCAAGGAGTGTTCAACCGACTACTGGAACTCGCATACAGCAGATTTGAAGATAAGATGTTTCCTAATCTGGGCGATCGAAGATCTGATCTGATTGGAGTCGGCTCAACAATAAATTAGAGGATCAGATATTCAAATGAATATCCTCTCATCAATTAGGAGTCGATTAAGAAGATTCGGAATTACTTAGTGATAAAGAAAGATCGAGATCTTCTTGAAGATTGTAATGAAGATCTGAATATCCAGAAGATATCGACGAGATTATCTGATAAGGATCACGATGACTTGATATTCAGATATGCTTATTATCACGTCAGTTAGAACCAGATTCGGAATGACTTGGCGAGAAAGAAAGATCAAGATCTTCATAAAGATTGGATTGGAAATATCCATCGAATATTTAGGAATATTTCCTAAATATTTGATAAGGATATTTGGAACAGATTTGGGCATTCGCCTATGCATATAAATACAAGGCTAGGGCGACCAGATCTGGATCGCTTCCTGAGTAAAAAGAAAACACGAGAGCATTCGTGAGATTGGAGGAGGAGCGACGGCCGGCTGAGTATTCCACACCGGAATATCAACGGCAAAGAAGCAGTCTGTTCAGTGTGCTGTTCAGACTGTTCTTGAAGGACAACAAAGCACACACACATACACGGTGATCAAGACACGTCTTCGAGAGAAGGCGACTGGGCTTCTGGGAGGTCCAAGACTAGGTCGAGAGGGAAGTCTCGTCCTACCCATAGGGGATCGAGGTGAGCTGCGGTGAATCGAGATTGCAAATCCGAGAGACGAAGTGTTAGAGGCTAGGCTATTACAAACAAGGCGTTGTGTAAGTGTAAGTCCACGAATAGCTCTAAACTCGTAATAAGATTTGTGTCCCTTTTAGGGTGTGGGAAACCCCCCAGAGTAGGCGAGGCCGAACTGGGTATCATATCGTGTGTGCTCCTATTTTGTGTTGTTTACGTACTGTCTGCTAAGGTGTTCCGGTCTCTGTTAGAACACAACTTGAAACTGTCCAACAAGTGTTCGAGACGAAGTTCGAACACCATCTGGGACTCGTCTTGAATAGACAACAACATTTCACATTGGACAACATTAATTAACTGTTGCATGATCACATTGGGACTGCAGGAGAGACGTTGGGCAAGAGCTATTGTAATTTGTGTCGGCGCATAGGGGATCTCCTCAATCATCAGTGCATCTGCATTCATTTCTCTGACAGTAAGCCAATAGTATGTCATTAGCCAAGGCGATACGCCTGGGTAAGAAACTGCCAGGGCAGCCTTTATTGACCGCAAGACATCATCTTTCAAACTGGATATTTGGGAAAGAAAGTATAAAAGCGCGCTGTTCTTTTGAAGGAGTATTAGATGCGTTAAGGGGAATTTCAGATCATATCTAAACATCTAATCGTAGGATCTACAAGAAAAATTGATAGGAAACAATTGATTGTTCATAGGAATACCTTTTGATGCGTGAACCGGACCTGATTGGGTAGGAACGAAAGAGATGAGAGCCCCACGTGTTGCTCCTCTAGTTGGTCCACACGAGCCCGTCTAGATCCCCTTGCCTTCGACTGCTAGGACGAATGGACGAAGGGGGAGCAATCAGATTGCTTGGTGGGAATGGTGGTGTTCGGCGTGCGATCCTTAAGCAGGAGGAGAAACTGTTTTCACCTTCTTTTTATTTTCGCGTCCGTTCTCCGGCAAAAACCAATTGATCTTCTTGTCACTTATGGAAAGCCTCGGAAATCCATATATATTAATTGATTAATTAGGAGCATTCAATTAGCAGTATAAATGGGAGAGCCGTTATCACCGGCCCAATCAATTAGGCAATGTAACGCTTTCCCCATTAATCTCTAATTGACTCTATAATTTATTATTTATTTCCTAAATAAATAATAAACCTTATTATTAATAATATCTAATATCTATTAATAATTAACCATCTTTCCCGTTGATCTAGTCCGTCAACTCTAAGTGTGTGACCTCATAGGACCCGATTATAATAGCTATGAGTTTAACCTGTTTAACCTCATTAATCGTAGTTGGCTTCTAGCAAAGCACTACGACTCCTAAAGTAATCGGATTGAATTATCTCCGTTAATTGTCCTATTCCAGGTTTAGTCATTGTACAATAAATTAAAGGACACAATTCCTTCAATCTCCCACTTGTCCTTAAACAATTGTGCAATATAAGATACCTTTATCTCTTAATGTCTTATTTGACGATATGGTGACATTCATATATCTAATAACAAATGTGTTTCTTGAACTCCGAGTTTGAACTGTCAATTAAACGGATGATTGCAAATAATCATTTGAGCGTGGCCATGCATTTTCAGTTCTCGCTCTTCAAGTGGCCGAGACACCAATCCTGTTCAATGTATCACAGTATACACGAACCAAGAGGACTTCTCCAATCTTGTATGACTATGGCTCCCACTCAACTTTTTGCAATCCTAACAACTGCTTTTATAACTCCCTTTTACGGAAAGCGTTTAACAGTGTCAAAGAAATACCAATCATCAAGTGAGACCGCAACATACTCATGTCTGAGGAATCTACTAATCCTGGTTTAACTTAAAACTTTACAATCTCTTTTGGAGAGTCTTAAGGTGGGTCAGTCTTACATGTATCATCCATACACATATATGTAAAAGACTAGACATCTCCATGTCTCTATAGCCCATGAAACCTGGCACTATCAGTCAACTTACAATATAGTTACTAATAAAATCATCCATGTCCATTTGATGACTTCGAACTACAGACTTTCAATAATTCAAAACTTCATTTCACCATAACACTTAAAGTGATCCCATTTGTTAATAATGAATTATTTGGACAGATTATTCAATATTGATCAAAACAATATATAAATAAGGATGAAATATCATATATCATAAGATCATGAAGTCAAACATAAAACTAGTGTCCAACACTCACAAATATACAATGTAATATAAAAGCAAACTCAAAGCCATTCTCCAATGTGCTTGAGACCCTTAGCCCTAGTGTGACTCTCATGCTTGGGCCTAGTCATAAGCTTGGTCAATGGATCTGCAATGTTGTCATCAGTATGCACCTTACACATCATAATGTCACCCTTAGTGATGATGCGTCGAATAAGGTGATACTTCCTCATGACGTGTCTGGATTTGGAGCTCGAACTCGGTTCCTTTGCCTGGGCTATGGCACCATTGTTGTCACAATAGATGTCGATAGACACTGAAATGCTAGGAACAATACCGAGTTCATCCAGGGACTTCCTCATCCAAACTACCTCCTTTGCTGCGTCACTAGCTGCATTGTACTCAGCCTCTATTGTAGAATCTCCTACTGTATCCTACTTGGAGCTCTTTGATCGCTCGATAATATAGTGTAAATATTCAATAAGAAAATCGAATACTTATGCTAGTCACGATTAATCAAAACATTTGTAATGACTCGGGGAAATCCGAGGTCGAACCCAAAGGATAGGTGATTAAACTAATAATGCTAAAGATATAACTAGATTGTCTATGGTTTGGGGGGGGGGTTTGTTCCTTTAAAAAGACGATAGCAAGGTTTACTATCCAAAAGAGAGGTTTGATCAACTTAAAGAGGTTAACAATCAATTAAAGGATGACTAGGGATCTATTTCTCCACCTAGACAATTATTGTGACGGTAAAATTGGACACCATTGATGAAATCACATGCACACACTTAGAATCTAGCCATGCAACATTAATGCTAAGTTCAACTCACGCTCCAACTTAGTATAAAGAGGTTACATCTCGCATAATGCCTCACACTCACGCTTTATTGGCACTATAGAATATGAATGTCTAGTCTCACACTCACGCTTTATTGACTAGATAATCACACTCTTGTTAGGTTCGAGCCATTCTCATTAAGATTAGAGTGTCGACATGTAACACAAAAACCTTAATGCTTCTTCATTTAGTTCAATTGAAATCATGCTTTTCAACGCAAGTTACATCAAACATGAAATCAAGCAAAGTTCCTATTGAGGACATTTCACAAACACCTTATAGGCAACTTGAAGAGTTAAGTTCAAATGAAGAAGAAACATGTGCAAATCATTCATCAATAGCATCCATAGTGTTTACAATGTCACAAACATGTCTATGGGGTTCATAGATCCCCAACCAAGGTCACTACTCACTCATAGTGAGTTCACAAGCAAAAACATCAATGAGAGTGCAAAAACCCATATGGAAAAGGGAGTTTAGAAATCTAGAACCAATATGGAGATCCAATAACCCTAGAGATTCGATCCTTGAATGTTGTTGAATTTGATCCTTTCTCCCAAAAACCCTTGATGATGTGCCCCAAAAACCCTAGCTCCAATCCCCCAAAAGTCCCCCAAAAAGTCTCTCCTTGAAAACTAGATCTAGATCTCAATTTATAGGCAAAATCTGCCTTCAGGGGCCAACCGGGCGGCTGAGATTTGACCTGAAGTTGAGCCGGCCGGTTGAGGTGAGCTTCAAGGGACTCCAACTCTCGGACCCTTTGAGCCGGCCGGTTGAGATTTGTGCACGAATTTGAGCCGGCCGGTTCGGACCCTCAGAGCCTCTTACCACCCGAATCTGATCTTGGTGTAAACTACAAAGTTGTAGTCCTTGGAATTAGCTTTCCAACAAGCTTTGAATCGACCAAATCGGACACCGTATGAGCCCTGGGCGTCCAAAACAAGGTGCAAAGGTCAATATTGCTCGGTTTGGCTCCGAAACACCATATTTTGTTCCGAAACTGCTCGGTTTTGCTCCAAAATGCTACTCACTTGTGTTCTCAGCTTAAACTCTGTAATATGCCTGAAATGAACCACAAAGCATCAAATAGCAAGAGAAATCATAATAAAATGATCGAAACAATAAGCATAGAGGTCGCCTAAAATGCATATGTTTTAGCGCTATCACTCTTCCAGCTCACAGCTCCTCCGTTAAGGATGAAGACATAACCCGATTGAGACTCAAAGCCATCTCGGTCAGTCTGAAAGCTTGCATCAGTATAGCCTTGTACGATCAATTTTTCATCTCCCCCATATACTAAGAAATCATCCTTGGTCCTTCTCAAGCAAGGTTGTCAGAATCGAGTTTTTACCTTGACTCGTTTTGCCTAGGTAGAATCGAAACATAAAATCAACTGGTAAAATCGCCGAGTTTACCTTTTATTAAAATAATATTATATATATATATATATTTAGGATTTGGTTCACGTACAAACCTCAACAGTAGAATGAGGCAGTGAGGCACGATCTGAGCCACACATCCAAACCCCCCGTGCATTGTGGGCGCGCCACGTGGAAAATAGTAAAACCCACTACTTCATAGTGAATTTAATTGTAAAGTGTAAATATATTAAAGAAAGTTTTTTTTTGATAAGATGAAAGAAAGTTTCTTAACTTGCAAAGTACGTGCGTTTTGAATATTGTAAGCACTTGTAATGTTTTTTTTGTTTCATATGTACTCGATTCTGGTTGGTCAATAAGAAATTACACGTGCACTTCTTGGTCTCCGGCCTGTCATTCATTAGCATTTGTTGTGCTAAGTGTAGTCACATGCATTTAGCAAAAAAAACAAAAAGAAGTGTAGTCACATGCTATTGGTTGCTTTACTATGTCGTGACTTGATGTAGTCACATGCTATGTCCGTGACATTAGAGTAGGGTTTTTTATAATTTAAAAACTAAAGTTACGTAATGGGCTAAAATTTGACTGGCCCAAGCCCAATTAAAAAGATATTAAAATCGGACGATTTTAACCGATTTTAACGAGTTTGAGCGTGTAAAATCGGGGTAAAATCGTTTTTTGGTCCGATTTTAGCAAAAAAAAAACGTTTCTACCTGCGATTTAACTTGAAATGGATATTTAGAATCGTAAAATCGTACGATTTTACGAGTTAAAACGCGATTTTAACAACCATGTTCTCAAGTACTTCAGGATATTCTTAGCTGCACTCCAGTGTGCTTCTCCAGGTATTGATTGGTATCTGCTACACATGCTCAAAGCATACGCAACATCAGGACGTGTACATACAATGGCATACATGATAGATCCTATAGCAGAAGCATATGGGATTTGGTTCATCTTCTCAAGCTCAGCAGGTGTTTTAGGACACTGCGTCTTGCTGAGATATACACCATGTTGCATGGGTAAAAACCCCTTCTTGGAATCCTGCATCTTGAATCTATCAAGAATCTTATCAATATAAGTTCCTTGACTCAATCCAAGAAGCCTCTAAGATCTATCTCTGTAAATCTTAATTCCAAGCATGTACTCGGCCTTTCCTAAGTCTTTCATTGAGAAACATTTCTTCAGCCATTCCTTTACGGACTCTAGCATCGGAATGTCATTCCCAATAAGTAGTATGTCATCCACATACAAGACTAAGAAGGCTACCTTACTCCCACTAAACTTCTTGTAAACACAAGGATCCTCTTCACATCTAATGAAACCAAACTCTTTGATCTTTTCATCAAATCGAAAGTTCCAACTCCTGGATGCTTGCTTAAGTCCATAAATGGACTTCTTAAGCTTGCATACCTTCCCAACATCATTTGAATCTTCAAAACCTTCAGGTTGTGTCATGTACACATCCTCTTCCAAAAAACCATTTAGAAAAGCGGTTTTGACATCCATTTGCCATATCTCATAGTCATAATATGCGGCAATAGCTAGGAGTATCCTAATGGATCTAATCATGACAACTGGTGAAAATGTCTCGTCAAAGTCTATACCATGAATCTGTCTAAACCTTTGGCAACTAGTCTTGCCTTGTAAACAGATACATTTCCATCCTTGTCAGTTTTGAGTTTGAAAATCCATTTGCTTCCTATGGGTTTTACCCCATTTGGCAAATCTATCAAGTCCCATACTTGATTTTCAAACATCGAATCCATTTCGGACCTTATGGCCTCAAGCCATTTCTTGGAGTCTGGACCCGTCATTGCTTGCTTATATGTAGAAGGCTCACTATGTTATAACATAAGAACATCAAGGCTTACATTCAAGATGAAATCATCATAAGGTCTTGGTTGTACCCTTGGCATTTCCGATCTACGAGTGGGTTCAACTTGTTCAACAACTGAATCCGGAACATGATCCACAACTGTTTGTAGATCCTCTTGTTCTGACTCTTGGATGATCTGAGGCCCTAGGCCTTCAAAAGTAATCATCTCAACAACGACATCATCCATGTCATCTTGTTGTTGAGTTCGTTGCTCTTCATCATCTTGAACTGTTTCAAGATGAATATTTCTCCCACTTGACTTGTTGGAAAGGAACTCTCTTTCCAAAAAGACACTATCCCTTGCAACAAACACCTTTTGCTGAGTTGGATTGTAGAAGTAATATCCAAAACTTCATTTTGGATACCCTATAAAAAAGCATTTATCTAATTTTGGGGCAAGCTTCTCTGTTTGTAAACGCTTTACATAAGCTTCACATCCCCATATTTTCAGAAAAGACAACTTTGGAACCTTTCCAGTCCATATCTCATATGGAGTTTTGTCTACAGTTCTTGACGGAGTCCTGTTTAATGTAAGTACAATGGTAGTGAGGGCATATCCCCAGAAGGATACCGGAAGATCAGCAAAACCCATCATTGATCGGACCATGTGTAACAAGGTCCTGTTTCTCCTTTCAGACACACCATTCAGCTGTGGTGTTCCTGGGGTAGACAACTGTGTTACTATCCCACATTTTTTCAAATGATGATCAAATTCATGGCTCAAGTACTCACCACCGCGATCAGATCGAAGTGCTTTTATTTTCTTGCCACTTTGAGTCTTTACTTCATTCTGGAATTCCTTGAACTTTTCAAAGGATTCCGATTTATGTGAAATTAAGTAAATATATCCCTATCTACTCATGTCATCAGTAAACGTAATGAAGTATCTATAGCCACCTCTAGCTTCTGTGGTCATTGGCCCACATACATCAGTATGTATTATGCCCAACAATTCAGTAGCCCTTTCATTGGTTCCTTTGAAAGGTGACCTTGTCATTTTGCCCATTAGACATGATTCACATGTATTAATGGATTCATAATCCATGTCTTTTAGAAGTCCATCTTTATGGAGCTTCTTCATGCGATTCACACTAATATGGCACAATCGACAATGCCATAGGTAGGCCTCACTCAAACTATTTGGTTTTTACCTTTTGTTATTTGTATTATATACATCCGATCTAAGTTCCAACACAAAATGTCCATTACTCATTGGTGCACTAGCATAGGAAATATTGTTTCTAAAAACAGACATAAATCCATCTTTAATGCTAAAATCAAATCCCTCAGAATGTAATAATGCAACCGAAATAAGGTTCTTGGTAATGCATGGAACAAAATAACAATTATTCAGTTCTAATACTAAACCAGAAGGTAAAGACAGAATAAAATCTCCCACGGTAAGTGCAGCAACACTTGCTCCATTTCCAACGCGCATGTCTATCTCCCCCTTCTTCACTTGCCTTCTATTTCTTAGTTCCTGCACATAAGAAATAATGTGAGCACCACAAGCGGTATCTAATACCCAAATGGGATCATATTCTAATGTGAGAACATTTGTTGTCATTATATCAATAACATAAATACCTGAAGTGCTGGAACTCACAGTTCCATTCTTCTTGTCTTCCAGGTACTTGGGATAGTTCCTCTTCCAGTGTCCCTTGGCCTTGCAGTAAAAACAATCATGATCAGCAGCCACCTTTGGCTTCTCACCACCCTTGGGTTTGGCAACTTGCTTGCCTTTCCATTGGTAATTGCTCTTACTCTTAGCCACCTTCTTAAAACCCTTCCATTTGTTGACATTCAGAACTTCCTTCTTCTTGTCATCAATAATATTGCCCTCAGCTGCATTTTTAAGCATGCCATGGAGCTCATTCATATCATGCTTCAGACCATTCATATGGTATTGCATTCTGAATGGTGCAAAACCATCATGCAAGGATCTAAGAACAATATCAGTGGCCAACTCTTGGTCATATGGGGTTCCCAGATTTTCCATCCTCTTAAAAAGCCCAGTCACGCTAATCACATGAGGACTCACTGGTTTTCCCCTCACAAGCTTGCTATCATGTATAGCCTTGTGAGTCTCATATCGCTCTATCCTTGCATGATCCTGAAACAGCATTTTTCAGTTCAGTTATGATAGTATAAGCATCAGAATGCTCAAACCTCTTTTGCAAATCAGGCTCCATTGCAGCAAGCATGAGGCAAGTCACAGGTAATGCCTCAAACCTCACCCGAGTTTCTGTTGCCTTCTCCTCATCTGATGAGGTGTGGGTCACAGAAGGGATAGGGGTAGCTAGGACGTCCTCACGTCCCTCGGACCTGAGAATGATTCTCAGATTCCTTTCCCAATCAAGGAAGTTTGTTTCATTGAGCTTGTTTTTCTCAACAATTGAGGGCAGAGAGAATTTCAAATTATCATTCGACATTATCTACAAAATCTAAATGACATGCAAATCAGTATATGTTTGAAATTGAAATACCTATATTTAAACAATTTAAAATAAGAAAAATCACATTTTATTCAGTTGTTGTCGTCCCTTAGAATAAAATATTCCAAGATCCCATCCCAGACAAGACTCAATGTACTTTTGCACTGCCTTAAGTCCTATGTGTTCAGGGTAAGTAACAATTACTAATTATAACTCCTTATAATTCTTGGTTGATGATCCACATCCAATGTAGAAATCATCCCATGCCTCAAGATCCAAAACTTTGCCTTTTGGTCTCTCGTTGGGTACTACCATATCAAGGTTTATGAACCCCCGTATAGATTCACCCTCACTCAGTCCAAGATTATGGAAGAACACCCTCACTTTTGTGAAGCCCATCCAACCAAAAATCCATAACTTAATGGGTTATGATATGGAAAGGCATTGCCCCAATTTACCTTTGGAACTTAAGTCTTTTTATTTGTCTTTTATTTATAAGTGAAAAAAATGTCATAAATAAAAACAATATAAAAACTTAAAATAAAGCATTCAAAACACAATAATTGTGATCCTAGTATGACCCCTACGATGCATAAAATAAAGATCTAATCTTCATAATATCTTCACACTACTAATTTTCCAAAAATGGACGGAATGTTGACGGAAAAAGTGTTTTTTCCGTCAACGTTCCTTCAACGAAGTTGGTGACGGAAATTTTCCCGACGGTAAAACTTTTCCGTCGACATTTCGTCGTTTCATTCCGTCATTGTGTCGTGGACATTCCGTCATAGTTCCGTTACTTATAATTCCGTCATCAATCCGACATGTATCCGTTGAAAACCTCCGTTAAAATACCGTCTAAATTTCGTTAATAGTATTTTCCGTCTATATTCCAACACATTTCCGTCACAAATATATTGCGTCTATATTCCGTCTACATTACGTCAACTTTCATATTCCTTCCAAATTCCGTCTATATTCCATTAATACTATATTCCGTCATTATTCCTTCTTACTTCCGTATTCATCTTTCCGTCAATTTTCCATCTTACTTCCTTCAATAACATTTCCGTCAATAATTCGTCTCCATTACGCTACTCAGCTTAGCGTGATCTTTCCGTCATTATTACGTTAATCATCTTTCCGTCATCTTTACATTGTAATGCCGTCAATTGTATATCATCGAAATTCCATCTACATTCCGTCATCTTTCTTTCCGTTTACATACCGTCCGTTTTCCGGCATTATTTTAATTAAATTGTTTACTTTTTAATATTATTTCAATTCCGTCATTTTTTAAATTTTTTTTATTAAAATTATCAAAAAAGAAATGATTAAAATTCGAAATTTCCCTATTTAATTAAAAAATGACGAGTCAAATAAATATATCATGGGAATTCGAGTCAAACAATATGAAAATGTCTCATTTCTGCGGTTGTCTTCATTCGATCCATGATTACGCGGATCAGGGTTGTTTTCATCCGAGCTTCGACTGGAGGGCGGCTGGTATCCTGGAGTAGTGAGCATCCTCATCATAGCAGCCTGCATTTCCATCATCCGATCTATGCTGTCCTTCAGGGCTTCCTGTCGGGATTCCATGCGCTCTAAACGCGGCATCAGCTCCTGAGTGGCCCCTTGCTCTGTACGAGCTGGCACACGACTGGCTGCCCTTCGAAGAGAACTTGTCCGACACTAATGTGGCTGCAGGACCATACAAATACGATATTCCCGACCTCGGGTGAACTCCCATGATAGTTGCAGCGGCCTCTACCAACTTTTCATCCGGTACCCTTTCATCTGCAACGCGATCCTTCAGGACCAGAGCTTGAGCATCAGCAAGCTGTTTCTGTACATTTGTACAAATGAAGCAAACAAATTGTGATTAAGTCCCAAATAAATGTAATCAAGTTATACAATAAGAAACATATTAGTTGTCAAAACTGATTATACAATATAATAAGATAAACAAATGTAATAAACAAATATAATTTGGTAAGTGTATACCCTTTTTTCTCCCCGTCGGGTATCAAATACGTCCCATCCTTCCGCTTGTATTTCTTGTCAAATATATCAGTTGGCAACACTTGTCTTTGATTATCCTTTTCCTGCAAATTTACTGATAAATGTGTTATAATATATTATATTAAAAATTGAATTATTCTAAAATATTATGTATTACCAGCTTTGCAAAGTGAAAGTGTGCTGGTCTAGACCCAAATGCGTGTAATGGTGGGCCGTTTCTGGCATGCTGGGCAGAATAAGTTTGCTTGTTCTTTTCACTGCGGGCTATGAATGATGGGTCCGTGTTAAATCGAGCTCTTCCCGCAGCTTTGTGATCTTCAGTCAACCATTTCGGGCCTTTTGTTTTACCGGTTCGTAAACCTCTCCAGGCATCTTGTAGAATCTTAGCCGCCTTCTTCCTGAAGTTGGCCTCAATTTGGTCGGTGTGAATCGGATCCCACCGGTACAAGCTCTACATATACATTACATAGTTGTGTTACGAACAATTTATTAGAAACATAAAACTATGTAATCGAAAACAAATTACCCAAAAATTACGCAACTACTATAATTTTACCACATTTACCTTGAAGTGTCGAAACGACCTCACCGGAGCTTGTGGATCACACGTCCCCATTGTCGTCCAACCAATCTTAAATCCAGGTCCAATACATTGAAGCCCGATTTTGTTAACAGCGCAAGGGGGGTCAAAGCTGAAAAAAATACAAGGTATAACATTTATAATATGGTTAGTATAAATAAAAATTACTCACTTGTCATCCCCAGCTGGAATGATCCAAGGTCGAGTATCATGTGGCATCGAACCCAACGGTGTCTCCTCACTGGGTCCGCCACCGGCCGAAGTCCCTCCTCTAACGAACTCTGGCCGAATTGCATCATCATGATCCTCATTATATGCCGAAGGTGAGGCCATCTCTTTGGCATCCTCGTCAACCTCCCTATTCCCCGCCACCAAATTCATCAGGTCGTCGAAGTGGTAATCATCCACTTCTTGTAAGTTTCTGTCTTCATCCATAGGATCCAAGGTAGGGTCCGGTACATGCATAGAAGGCCTGTAATGGTCTGGATTTGGACGTCTGTCCTCGGTTGACGCCGGTGTACGTTGCCTGTCCTCACCCCCTTGTCTCGTAGGGGTATGATCTTGTACCGGAACAGAATGACTGTACGCATTGCGATGTTGACTGTTGTCCCTAGTCGAATGCTGATGTTGCATGTCCTGACTCAACTGTCTTGGTTGGCGTACGTCAGTTAGCCGCGTTTGTGATGAAGTCTCAGTACCTCTACCAGCCACAGTTTTCCTTTTAACGTGTACATTGCGCTTGAGTGGTCCCATTTACCCTGCCACAACATTTAAAATAGTATTTTTAAAACACAAATAGACCACAATGTTGGCAATCAAGCAAACAGACATTGTTTTTGTATCAACATTTTAAACCAAAGCAGCAAGTATGACAGATTTTAATTTAACCCAAATTGTATCAAAAGTGTGACATTAAAGCCAACATTGTACGTAAGTAAAAATTGCTACATGCATTTCATGACTAGCTCAATGTGACAAGAATCACAAATTGTACCAAAAGGGCTACATTGTTTGATAAACTTACACAGATCGATTGTGAGTTGCAAATCATTCATAACTGACCAAGTACAGCTATCACAGAGGCCATAAACACAATTTGGAACATTTTTTTACACAACTCAGACACACAAACACACAAGACCACACGCCGAACAAACAATTTTGCTTCCGAAATCGGACACATGCGCATATCATTTGCCACACTTTTGCTACAATCTGGGTTCGAACAAACAAACAAACAAAACCAAATAAGGAGAAAGACACACACTTTATACGACAAACAAACAAACAAACAAACGCCGACTATCGTTCGTGTACTGAAATGAAGCTGACAGGAGAAAGACGATGACTTTTCCATACCTGGGCAACGAACCTTGCTTATGCAATCGGCCAAAATCGGTTGCAGAACTCATCGGCGTACAACGGATGATTGTGTTCGAAGACGGATAATGAGGGTTTTCCACTGCGCATGTAATTTCAATTCGTCCAAACAAAATGCAATTAGTGTATTTTAGCCAAAATTTCCTTACTTGTAAAGGCGGGCGAATACGGCGGGGTTTTTTTAGCTAGTAATACGACAACGCTTTTCTAAATATGCGCTGTCTTTATTAACATATTAGAGCGCTTTATAAATTAAGCGCCGTAGTTTACTGGTTTTTTACAGCGCATACACATTAACCGCTTTCCTATGTGTGAAATATAACAGCCCTTATCACTAACGCGCTGTTGTTTGATTACATTAAGCCATCGCTTATTTACGAAGCGCTGTGTCTGAGTTCCCTTACACAGCGCATATATATTTAGCGCTGCTTACTTATCATTTTTTCAGAAATTTACATTACACGAAACGTTCCAGCCATTTGCATTACTAAAAAACAAAATTAATGATCACAAATACAAAAAAAAATTTAGTTACTTAATATTTATTAATTGATTTTCATTTACAATTTATTGAACATGTAATTAAAACATACGTCGGGTGTTTGGCATATCTTGATTCAGTCACGACGATTCGTCAGAATCTTCTTTGGTATCTGGATTATCAGCTACGTGCTCGTCGTTGCCGTCTTCTTCGGTGTCGTACTCGTAAACCTCATCCTCAGCGAGGTCCCCTAAGGATCCGATTACGTTGACCAATACAGGCATTTCAGTTCCCATTTCACCCTCATCTTGGAACGGAACATTTGCTACGTCCATGTCGATTGCGTTTGTTGGTTTCACAGGACAAATTGCAACCCAACCCTGATTATTTTGTCCAGCTAATCCCTGAAACGTCACATAGTAAACTTGCACCTCTTGCTGGGCAAAAATGTAAGGGTCGTAATGGGGTAGGGTCTATGAGTGTTCACGATGACAACCCCGTTAGAGATGTAAGACCTAACAAACTGAGGGTCGTACCAACGGCACTTGAACAAGACAACCTTTAGGCGATGGTTTGTTCCACATCTCATATGAATTATTTCTTCAATCACCCCGTAATAGTGTGTACCCTCTATTCCTTTCACGTAAACATTGCTGTTCACCGTGTTCCTCCCTTCACCATGACTTTCAATGTGAAATTTGTAATTGTTCACTTTGTATGTAGCCGAACATGCAACGTCGGATTGAAAGCCAGCGGACAAGTAGTGAATCCACTGTGGTAGTGCTAATGTTTCGCCAAGGTCCCAAACCTGAACATAATATTTTGGACGAACATGTAAGTACAAGTACATTTTAATTTGCTACATAATGAAACGAATTTAAGTTGATTAATTACACTTACATGGGAACACAGCCATTCTGGAAATTCTGTTAATATACCATTTTATATTTGCTGATCAGTGAATCGCGCGCGTCTTTGTCTTAAGTCGGTCTCAAATAACGCCAAATATTGTTCAAGTTCAGGCGTGTTGCTAAAGATGTAATGAGTTGCTTTTTTAAATTCTTGGCTGTCTAATACCCTCCGTTTAATTTTTCTACCACCGACTCCCGGGTAATTGTAAATAGAAATCTGAGGATCTTCGAAATCTGATGTCGCTCATTTCGTTGTAAGCGTACCCCGGTTGTTGTTAACTCCGGATCTAGGTAGTCGGATCCCAAATACGAAGTCTCCAGCTGTATGTATGCGTTAACAATACTGGCTTCCACCTCAGCTCTGTTTCCCTTTTGTCCCAATTGTTTAAGACGGTATATGAAACGCTCAAACGGATACATCCAACGGTAGTGTACTGGTCCGCCAAGTAGGACCTCATCCGCCAAATGAATTGGTAGGTGTTCCATAGAGTCGAAAAATGATGGGGGAAATATTGTCTCCAGCTTACACATTGTGACCGCTATGTTGTTCTGCCAATGTTCCATTCGCTCTTTGTGAAGTGAAGATGCACATATATCTCGGAAAAATGTACACAACTCGGATACAGCTTCCTAGATCTTGTTTGGTCAAAAACCCTTGAAAGCAATCGGCATGAGTCGCTCGATGAATATGTGTGCGTCGTGTGACTTGTAACCAACTAGTTGTAGTGCACTCAAATCTACTTTATTTCCCAATTAGATGAAAATCCATCCGGAAACTTAAGAGACTTCACCCAAATAAGCACATGATTCCGTTGTTCTCTTGTAAGCTGATATTTACCCTTGTTTGCTACCAAACAACCACGGTACGTTTTCAGTTCCAATTCTGGTCTTCGACAATACAACCCGATATCTTTTCTGCACTTCACACCATCATCCTTTGTTTTTCCCTTCACATCCATGATGGTGTTGAATAAATTCTCAAAAACATTCTTCTCAATGTGCATGACGTCCAGGTTATGTCTAAGCTTCACGTCCACCCAGTAAGGTAGTTGCCAAAATATTGATTTCTTTGTCCAGTTGTGTTCGACCACGAAGCCGTCCAAAACCTCATTGATACGTGTTCCCATATATACTTCATGTTTTGTACTCGGTCATAAACTTCTTGAGCTGATCGAAATTGGAGTGGACTGTCAAAGTCGATTCGATCTCTGTAGAAATTCATTGCATTACCCCAATATGGGTGATTTGCTGACATAAAACGTCTGTGGTAGCCAAAATACAAAACTTTTCTTCCGTTCTTCAACACGAATGTCTTTGTGTCTTCCATACAATAGGGGCAGCCGGGTTTTCCTTGAGTTGACCACCCCGATAACATTGCATATGCAGGGAAATCGGATACAGTCCACATGGGAGCTGCCCTCAATGTAAAACTCTGTTTTTGATTTGCATCGTAAGTGTCGACCCCAACATTCCAAAGATGTACCAAGTCATCAATAAGAGGCCTTAGATATATGTCCAAACGCTTCTTTGGATTAGATGGCCCAGGGATTAGTATAGTTAACCAAATGAATCTCGTGTTTATGCACAACCACGGTGGTAAGTTGTAGGGTGTTACCATGACAAGCCAAACATGGATTAAATCCATCTGTGCATAATCCCAATCTTACATTACGTGCATCCGCTGCAAAGTCTGGATGGCACCGATCAAAATGCTTCCAAGATTCCCCGTCCGAAGGGTGAACCATGCGATGCACGTCTGCTCTGGGTGTAGCGTGCCAGCACATTTCTGATGCCAGATTTTGCGATAAAAAAAGTCTCTGTAGACGCGGTATAATCGGTAAGTAAAACATTTGGCATCTCGCATTCCGTTGGTACGATGACGAACTTTCTGCGCGTCTTGGACGATGATATCTTGGTTCCGAGCAGAAACGACAAACGGTCATACTTTCGTCACAGCCATAGTAAATCATACACCCTCCTACACAAACGTCAATCAGTTGGTACCCCATTCCGAGATCAGCTACGAGTTTCTTTGATTGTTTGAAAGAAGAAGGGATATTGTTCTCCCCCCAATTAGATTTTTCATCGTGCCACATACGGCGTTAAATGTGCCTTCGGATAATCCATAGTTAGCTTTTGTTGCCAGCATTTTCATGTTAATCGAAAACTCCGTCTCTGTCGTGCATCCTTCGTAAGCTGGGTCTAAACATGAATTAAGGAGATTGAAGAATCTATTTGCTTCAAAATTCTCTGTTTGATGTTCACCAAAGTTAGACGACTCAGGAATATCAGCAGGAAACGCAAAATCATGAACTATCTCTGGGAAGGCTGCATGATCATGAGTTGAATTTTCTTCTTCAGACGGATTTTGTTGTCGCTGGCTAGAAAATCTTTTGCCACAGCTGTTTCAATAAAATTATTTACTCCGGCGATGAAAACATCATTGATGTATGACTCTCCATGAGCACGTGCTTCATACATCCATCTCCTTTCGTGATATAAATATGCTATTTCTACTTATATGCAGTATGATTTTAACTGAAACTGAAATAGAGTACCTCACGTCGTGACTGGGTTGAAGCAACTATCAGCACGGGTGGTTGGTCGAATTTTCGGATGCCTTAATTCCTTGGACATTGCAAACAAGCCATCTTGTAAAATTTTAAAATTTTATTGTAAGCGTGCATATAGAAAGATGGTTCGAAAACGTCAGTCTATTGCCTTATTATATATTATTTGGGAAATTTTAAAATATATTGACGGAATGGTAATGGAATGGTGATGATAAGTATTCCGTCAAAAAGGCGGGACCATTCCGTCACTAAGTGACGGAATAAGAACGAATTCTCGACGTTTTTAAACAACGGTTAAATATTATCGGTACAATTATTTAATAAAAACCAGCGCTTCATAATTACGCGTTGTTGTATGTCCCCAAAAGACAGCGGTTAATTAAAAACCGCCATTGTACGGAAAAAAATACAGCGCTTAGTTACATAAGCGCTGTGGTAGTCATTAGGTCTTCTCAAAATTTGTCCGTTATAATTGCGATGCATATACGTTCTTGTTGACGGTAAAGTGACGGAATACAGACGTAATAAAGAATTTCTTGTGCTGCGAGATTTTTCTTTTAATGATCTTTTTTGACTGCTTGTGCAGATCCGTCAACGACATTATATGATTATGTTTCATGACTCCTTTCTGTTTTCATCAGTCGTGTGCAGAATTTGTCTCTCATGATGAGCGAATAATTCTGAATAAGACGGAGGAGAACAAAATGGCCATGATCATGAAACATAACCAAATAATGTGGTTGACTGACCTACACAAGAAATCCAAAAAGATTTTTAGAAGGAAAAGTCGGAGCATTATTAACAAGACAGTTGGTAAAATTGAAACAGCGGATTGTAAGCGTGAATATAGAAATATGGTAGGAATACATTTGTGTTTTGCAAATGTCCATATTTATATCACAGGTTGTATGTTTATGTAGGTCAGAAGTTAATAATTACAAGACCTTATGCCGTCAACACAGCAGCTAGATTCCGTCACCAAGTGACGGAAATACAACGAAATATCGACGCATGTTTCCTGAACCTATATATTAAATGTGAAGTGATGGTGGCATGACAAGCGTCAAGTATACGTTATAATTCCGTCATTAGTGTAGGTATTGCAACGGAAAATATAGGGAAATTATGTCGGCTTGTTTAATTCAATGATGTCTCTTGAAAACAAATTGTCGTCAGTTATCGTTACATTTCCGTCAACGTTAACGGAATTTTAAGGTAATGCAGACGGAAATGTTGCAGTTAATAAAAACTGTGATTAATGTCCCCCGACATCGAATCGTCACATCATGTAGTAATTAATTTATAAATGTGTTGAAAATGTATTAGAACACGACAAGAAATATGTTTACTATTAAAAAAAACATACAAACTACATGTGCGAAAATATTTACAATTATCTTCAAATTCCGATATAAAAGTATATCACATTACAAGATTGTTACACAAAAGGTTCGGTATTATTTTGTATTAAAGACATTACTGTATTTTAATTGCATTAATACGGAAAAAATTAAACAACTTAAAGGAAAGTTAACTTCATTAGATACGTTCAACATCAACAACAGACAAGTGATTATTTCAGATGATTCGCAACGCTAATTTCATAAACTCAACGCGGTTGTGAGCCTTCATTTCCGGGTGACCCACGGGGGGATGGCTGGTCAACTTCTTGGTCACCTTCACATTGGTTTGGCTTTGAAGAAGTACTTTGTCTACTATTGTCTTCGTCATGTCTGTATTTTTCCCGACTGAAGCTATGCTCTCCTAAACAGTTCGAGCCATTATCACAAGGATATATTGGGTCTTGAGCGGAACAAACATATCATTCACAACCGCTTGATTCTTCTTCAGACATCTCAGCAAAAAAACGTTCAACAGCAGAATTCGAACTCATTATATGAAATTGTCGGGATGAAATGTTAAAGACAAGCTAGTACTTTTACTTATAGGGTGGACGATGTCTGATTCCATCTTATTTCAGCTATTAGTCCGTTATGCGTGTAACAGGGCTTTACGTATAAGATATGTGTGTAATTTAAAAATTGGACCGAGACAGCATTTTTAATGGAAGCGCTGTTGTACGAGAAGTAAAATAGCATTTCCAGCTAAGTGCTGTTATATTTTCCATAAAACAGCGCTTTAGTTAATAGGCGCTGTTATATATAACTTACCACTGCGCTTTGGTTGAGAGGCGCTGTTATAATTGTAGTAACGACAGCGCCTAAAGAAGAAACGCTGTCACAAATTTTAGTAGGTTTATTAACTCAACAAAAAAATAACTCCACATATTCACTCGCTCGGATACTCTGATTCACCTCGCCTTCGAATTGTTACTGCCGACTTAGCCCGCCGAAGCATACAAAACGATTTAGCAGTCGCTAGGGTATGTCGATTTAAGTGCCCATTTACACTTGTGTACATGTCGACATTCAAGTAAATGTATAGGTTTCCGACTGGCGTCCGGATTTAACCTTAGATTTGGTTTCATTTTGTTACGATAGCCAGTTGTTGAGATTCGATTATCCGTAGTTAAATAAACTGATTCCTGATGGTTTGGCCGTGTTGCCCCAACTTGTGCGAAGCATATGCCAATTTATTTGTAGTACTAATGTATCTTCGTGTTTGTGCCGGTATGTTAGGAATTTGTTTATTACATTGTACAGACTTATGCAATCGTTAGGAATTAGTAGTGCATTGTAATGTAATTTGTGTTATTTGTTACTTTTCGAAGGAATATGGTTAGCAATAGTGCCACGGAGGGAGGCTCATCATCAAACCGTAAAAGCAGGGGCCAACCTCTATGACGAATTTTATCGATCAGCATAAGGATGGGACTAAAGAGCAGGTGACGATGGAGGCAGATGGAACAATTGCCGGTAAAATAAGGACAACATTCAGGACATACATCGGTAATGAAATAGTATGTTATGTATTTGTTTACGTAATGAATAACAAGTGTTATTGCGTGGGAAAAATAATTAATATATTATGTATATGCAGGAACAGTTGCTAGATCTCGAGTGTCAATTACATACGAAACATGGAAGTTGGTACCTAGAGAGCATAGGGATTCTGTGTGGGACGAGACACTGGTATGTGTTAAAATAAAAAACAAATGATAATTTCTGCATGTAACAAATTATTAACCAATTGTTGTTCACATTTGTAGAGATACTTTGATGTGCCCCAAAATGACAGGACTATTAAGTTGAGGAAGAAGGAGATGCGAGCGGCCGCGACTATGTGGAGAAACTTCAAGAGCGAACTCGCAAATCAGTACATATTTGGGTCCAATCAAGGACATGACCCAAGAGAGAAGTATTCTTACATTAGTCCGGAGCACTGGAGGAGGTTCGTGGAACATCGCTCGACTCCCGAGGCACTGCAAATTAGGGAGAAGAACATTTCTCGAGCAAAATCAAACAAGTTCCAGCATACATTGTCTCAAGGCGGGTACAGTAAGGTGAAGGCGGATATCGCCGCAGCGAAGAAAGCGGAGATGGAGGCTCAAGGGTTAACATCGTTTGGGGATGAGCCTGTAATCCACGTTGAGAGGCATGAGGTATGGCTGAAGGGTCATATCCGAAAGAATGAAGAGTACGTGAACGAGTCAATGAGGGAGGTGGCGGAAAAAATAGTAAGTTACTTGTACAAAGCAAAATCGTTCAAAACTTCATGACTCATTTGTGATTATGATGGACGTAAAATGATTGATAACAGGAACAATTAGAAGAGCAGGTCGCACAGAGGTTATTTACGTCCAAGGGTCGAAGAGACATTTTGACCGAGGCCACAGGGAAGGATGAGTACCTTGGACGCACACGTGGAGTCGGTAGTTTTGTAGGAAGCAGTCGTCTTCATATTCATCAACACGATCCACAGTTACATCGCACGCGCCGACGCTTCAGACCCATGATGGTGGTACCAATCCAGACCCCTTCGGAGATATACCTGAGGTATTATGCAGTAGTTTAACGAGAAACAAATAGGTGTATGGTGTTCATTCATAATGTCAATCCGTTTGATTTTTTTGTCAAATATCAGGTTGGGAAGAAATGCTTAATATACGTGGACAAAGGTTTCGATGCGGGATTGGTAATCGTGGCACTTGGCAAAGTGATGGAAGGACGAATCGTGCAATATCAAGAGTTGGATGATGATATGGTGAAGGTGATGGTAGACGAGGCGCTTGAAGGATGGAGGGAGCTGCCAAAGAAGTTTGGGAATATGGAGAAAGTATCGGATGCAGTGGGTGGTTTTGTGGGATGGCCGAAATCTCTAGTACGCATTGATGAAAAGGTAACTACGTATACTCATGTCTTCCCAACCAAACACCTATCACTTTGTCATATATACTCATTTGAACGATTGTATTCATTTTCAACAGGGATATGACGAGTTCAGATTTTTCAAAATGCTAAGCTCCAGTTTCGATAACGAAGTGATTAGCAGAATGAAAATGCAATGCCGCTTACTTCACGAACATGCTAACACGATGGGCAAGTCATCCACATATTCGGTTTACATTAGTAGCAAAGTGTTTGGCGATGATTGCTTCATCATTTTGAATGACAGTTGCATTACTAAGTTCACACACTTACAAGCTTTGGGTGTCCAATCAGCAGAAGTTTACATGAGGTAAGTATTGATTTCATTATAAAATAATTTCTTAAGTTTATAAGAATTGTACTAATTAAATCAAATGTCAGCAGATTCATCCACGATACGATACCACCGGGCATACGGTTTGGATTCTTCAGACCGAGTTATATGACTCCGTCCGAGGAATTCAATGTCAGGGTGGAGTTCATCCAGAAGATATTGAGAATGCCCGACTATGAGCATAATTTTTTCTACTTCCTTCCTTATATAGATGTGAAAGAGTGAGTTGATATTATATATTTTTTTTTGTCTATTTTCAATGTGGTGGCTATTTCACTAATCTACAATGGTTACGTTAAATCTATGTTAGGTATCATTGGATGTTAGTTGTCCTATTCCCAAAGAAGCGAGTGGCCCTTTGGCTCGATCCGCTGGACAAGGCACTGCGGCCTGATGCAGTGAATTTTGTTAACACGTAAGTACTATGGTAGTGCACTTTAGTTACCATTATAACATGACCTACAAATTGCATATGTAAAAATTACCTTATTGTTGCAGGAGCATGAGTATGTGCTTCAACCTCCCGTCAGGTGACGAAGTAGAATGAAAGACTGTGACGGTATTTGCTTAACATATAACAATTGTTATACAACTGAATATTTCATTAATTAATAATTTTCGTTGAGTATAAATTCATTCTTATTTCAGTGCCCGCATCAGCCCCCGGACACTGAACTGTGTGCCTACTATGTCATGCAATATATTCTAGACATAATCAAGTTCGTCCAAGACACAAATGGAACGTTTGACGACGACATCAGACAAGTAGGTGTATAGCGACATTTAATTAGGCATTAACAATTAATTGAGGTCACTACTAATCTTTGTAATTATGTTTTTTTATAGTGTTTCCCTACAGGGCTACGACCATATGATGACGCATTGCTTGATGATATGAGGGAGCACTTTGCCGATGGTTTGATTACTTACATACGACAAGTGTATCATAATGTATAAACTTGAAGGATTATAAAGTGTACATTATTGGTCGACATTTATGAATTGAAACGTGTTGTTGTTTATTTTTCGAAATCGTGTTTTATTATGATATTACAACACTTAGTCATGTCACGCATTATTGTTCGAATATTTTTGAGACATAGACGTGTCAACCAAATAAATGTAGATGAAGCAAATAAATTGTATAAATAATTACACGTATATGTAAGCAATTTATAATCAGACTTTGGACAGCGCGTAATAAAAAAAGCGCTGTTGAATTTCAATTGTACAGCGCTTAGTGGGGGAATCGCTGACGGAGCGCACTGCACTGTCGTTAAGGTGCAATGTCTCTGTGCAAAAATAAATTTATATCTCCGCTACTCGCGACTTAACTATTTTTGGTAGTCAGTGGTAAGTAGGGGTCGAACCCAAGGGAATAGGTGGATTGGTTGTTCTTTAATGAAGCTTATGCATAAATTTAATGCGATTGGGGTTGGATTTGAGTGTGTTTTGAGAACTGAAAGTAAATTACAACAGTTGATAATGGACTGTAAGGAAAGGATTCGGTTTAGGGGTTTCATATCATATCATCGTTCATCATTGACCTCTAATGATCATACTAAGTGTTCAAAGATGAATCAAGGCTATTTCTAGCACATGACTTGCAACATCATTTAGAACACTTGTTCTATTTAGACTAATTCCTCCTTTCGAAGTATCTTAGCCTTATGTGCATCCATTTGATCTTCAGTTACGATCAACCAAATGGTTTTTGAAAGAGGTCGAACTCCTCAGATAAGATTTGCCCGTTAAAGCATCCACTTACCCGAGTATGTTCACGAACCCCACGGAAGAGCTTTGCCCGTTAAAGCATCCACTCAACCTTGGAAGTTCTAACCTAATATGTGGCACATAGAACAAGTTTTGAAACACTAAGTAGCATTAAGCATAGAGTCTAGAACGGTTTATGATATAAATACACCCTCTACCGAATACAAGCTTTTAGCTACTTGTATTCATGTCAAGGAATACAAGCAAACCATGGCTTTGAACAAGGATACCGAAAAGGAGAATAACTTTAAAGTAAGAACAATATATACGGAAAGTAAAGGACAAGCCGTGGCTTTTGTACCTACAATAAGTGGAGGAGAGGAGCTCCTAAGCAAGATCCAAGCAAGGAAAAGTAGCTCCAAAATGAAGAACAAAATGTGTATTGAAAGTGAAGAGAAGAGGGTTAAGCCCTCTATCTCTCTAAAGACTTGTGGATTGTGGATGGGATACATTTACAAGGAGAGGGCATCTCTATTTATAGGCTAAGGGCAAGGGATGGATGTGGATGAGAGGCCACCACATGTCACAAAATGGGAGGAGATGTGGAGGAGATCACAACACATGGCAAGAGGAGAGGAGATGTGGAGGAGATCCCAACACATGGCAAGAGGAGAGCAAAAGCCATCGGGGTGAGTCACCACTCCAAAAGCCATCGGAAGATATTTGTTTCTCAAAAGCCATCGGTTTGACCGGAATCTGACCGGAGCTTTGGCCGGAGCTTCTTGGATTTTGGAGAGTGTATTCTGAACGACAAAGTCATTCTAAGATGATCTCAAGAAGGAACCTAAGCCAAATTCTGCTTGGAACATGGTCGAAATCCCAAAACGGTCGAAATTGCCCTAGTTTGGCTTTTACCGGGCTTGGTGCCTTTGCATTGCGTTCTTGTCCAAACGCCGACTGTTCTAGTATATTTGAATGATTCCAAGTCGGTTCCATGAAAGTTGTACAGTCGGAATCTGATTGTGGCCTCGAGTGTCTTGTAATCCATTTTCAGCTTTAAAACTCCTCCTTAACCTGTATTTTCTCTAGACTTCAGAATACCCTGTAGATAAATATTGGAACTAACAAGCAAAAGTTAAATAGACAAAGAGTCTAATTTGGTGGGTTTAACTGTGTTTATAATTCATACAATTATGGTCCATCAAGCGCTGTTGAAATAAACTATAAGACAACGCTTAAATAGTGAAGCGCTGTCTTATTGACAATGTGCGACATCGCCTTTATGTAATAAGCGCTGTCCTGACTCACTCAAAAACTTTATTTGCGAAACATATTTTTCGAAGTTTTTTTTAATATTAAAATGTCGTGTAATATACATTTATTTTAACGTATAATCAATTTGCGTTACACAAATGATTTCAAATATACTTTATTATATAAGAAACATTATATATCAAGGGGTGCATTGTCAATTTGCGTTCCGAATTCATTTGGAAAGCACTATAATTTATTTAATTCATGGAATACAAAGTTGTCACTGATTGATTTATAACAATATCGTGAGCAGTCCAACATTCTGCAATCTACGGGTTGGTTGACAACGACAAAAGTGAATTCCTTCCCGTCCTTCGCATCGTACGATGATTATTGACAATCATATTGCATCTCCTCATAAAATTACCCCGAATGCGACTGTCATATTGTGCATCCCAGGTAGCTATACGCTACAAGCAAATCATTTGTAAGACCCGTTAACTTTTGTCATCCAAATGAAAGTAAAACATTTTCTGAGTTACCGGTTTGTACCTGAAACTCCTCGAACCAAATTTCCTTGCCGCTTTCTGGGATCATGGTCCATGATGCCCACGTTGCATCCCAACATTTTGAGATGCATTCTTGAGCAATCCTTCGATGAACATCGAATGGGAAGAAACTGTTACAAAAGTAGGGATTACATAACGGCAGCGTTTATCAAAACAGTCAATATGAAGAGAACAACAGTAAGTTGTTACGCGTGTCTGCCAACAGGTATAACGTGATCTCTACGAGCAAATCCACGTGGATTGTCAGGGAAACTCACAAGGTCAAATGAAAGAGACATGTTGACGATTGGAAGGAAGTATGTTGTTAATGAATGTGGTGGGATGAATGATTTCAAGAGTTCTCATATATATATAGCGCAACTATGAAGTTGCATAAATTATTCCGTCACCTGTTGACGGAAATAACATGTTATGGTGACGGACATTCAGCAACGGTCCATTGCATTTCCCTCACAGACGGAATAGTAATTTAATAGGGACGACAGCGCCTTGTAGTAAGCGCTGTTGTGATTTCACCTAAAACAGCGCTTTATTATTAAGCGATGTCTACATTGTCCCTCCACCACATCAGTTTACAATTTTCGACTGAAATTACCAACGGTCAAAATAATCGGTAACTAAATATGTAACGAAACACTGACGGACAAATGACTGAAACATTGAATATTTTTTGCCAACGGACAAATGACGGAATTTTGACGGATTGATATTGACGGCAAACGGACGGACAAATGACGGAAACATTGAAAATGTTTACTCGACGAAATAATAACGGACGTTTGACGGAATAATATTGACGGAAATTTGACTGTCAACAGACGGAATTATTGAAAATTGTTGTTGCCGAACTAATGACGGAATTGTGACGGAATGATATTGACGGTATTGTGCTGGAATTTCAACGATAGTTTGCTGGTGACGGAATTAAGTCGGAAATGTGACGTTTTTGTTTTCGTCATTTTGACTGTCGACTTTGTTGCGGCGGAAATTTGTGTCAGAAATTTTTGCAAAATTTGTAGTGTCATCTTGTACCCTTCATGGATCTCCATCCTTGACCTTCTTATAAGTGAAAACATAACGACACACAGATTGTATTTATGGGTCATACTAGTCACTTTATGCAAGCAATATATCATAATATAAAACAAGCATAAAATTTTATCTCAATTTAAAATTAAATCCCTATGCGGTATTAATCAATATTAACCATTAAAATGTAATAATTGGATTAAATTGTATAAAAAGATATAATATCAAATATTTAATCTTAAGTGGGATTTCCTAACTTTTAGGAAACAATTAAAATAAACAATATCATAATATTATCCATCTTAATTTTATATTATTAACACTAAATCGAATTTAATCATTTTCAGCTTAGGCTCAAATTTTGCCTAGCAAAAATTCAGCCCATTTTGGCCGGCCCACTTTCGTAGCCCTCGGTATATTATTAAATCGAATTCAAAAGTATATCTGCCAAATGCATATCACATATGCACTGCGATGTGCCCTGTTCATAACATAAATAAAATAAAATGGACCCAGCCCTTTCTCTTTTGTTCAGCCAAAGACCCGGCCCAAACACTTTGAACCCGACTCAGTTGTGTTTAGTTTGCATTAAGCAAACCTAGCCAAAAATACATACGGCAATTATCTATCGTTACGGTCAATTTTGTGGCCTTTCCATCACCGAATGGAATCGAATCCGACTCGGTTCGGTGGTATTCAATATCCATATCAATTCATACGATTTCATGTCTCAATTCATCAAAATCTCCATTTAAATTTTACATCTTTATCCATATAAAATTCACCACAAATTTAAATCAAGATCCGCATCAAATCATTAATCCTATCAATCAATGCAAGATTGCTCTGATACCAATTGAAGGAGTATTAGATGTGTTAAGCGGAATTTCAGATCATATCTAAACATCTAATCGTAGGATATACAAGCACAATTGATTATTCATAGGAATACCTTTTGATGCGTGAACCAGACCTGACCGGGTAGGAACGAAAGAGATGAGAGCCCCACGTGTTGCTCCTCTGGTTGGTCCACACGAGCCCGACTAGATCCCCTTGCCTTCGACTGCTAGGACGAATGGACGAAGGGGGAGCAATAAGATTGGTTGGTTGCTTGGTGGGAATGATGGTGTTCGGCGTGCGATCCTTAAGCAGGAGGAGAAACTGTTTTCACCTTCTTTTTATTTTCACGTTCGTTCTCCGGCAAAAACCAATTGATCTTCTTGTCACTTATGGAAAGCCTCAGAAATCCATATATATTAATTGATTAATTAGGAGCATTCAATTAGCAGTATAAATGGGAGAGCCGTTATCACCGGCTCAATCAATTAGGCATTGTAACGCTTTCCCCATTAATCTCTAATTGACTCCCTAATTTATTATTTATTTCCTAAATAAATAATAAACCTTATTATTAATAATATCTAATATCTATTAATAATTAACCATCTTTCCCGTTGATCTAGTCCGTCAACTCTAAGTGTGTGACCTCATAGGACCCGATTATAATAGCTATGAGTTTAACCTGTTTAACCTCATTAATCGTAGTTGGCTTCTAGCAAAGCACTACGACTCCTAAAGTAATCGGATTGAATTATCTCCGTTAATTGTCCTATTCCAGGTTTAGTCATTACACATTAAATTAAAGGACACAATTCCTTCATCTTGAACCTCACACCAGAGAACTTCCTCCAAATACTCTTTGTCCAGCCATCGCATGGACACATTGAACTTTGCACATTCCAAATCACATAACCTTTCTCCTCACCACAACAAATAACTTTGCGAATGACAGCCTTCATATCCTCAAAGCTGGACGACACATGGAATTGCTCCTAGTTAACGTCATTGCAATTTACTAAATGTTTTCTTCTGTCATTAGCTAATATGAGTTTTTGTATGACAAAACTTGACAACGGATTGAAAGCTTGAATAATTTAAGGCATGAGCGAGAATTCATTTGTACTATATAAATTTTGTCAACATCTCCTTTATATGTGTAATCTTTGACAATGGAAATATGCCTACACCTAAACACAAGTAAACAACAATATTAAATCTAGCATGTCTAAAACTAAAAGTTTTTCGGATGTGATCTGGATTTTTATTAGCAAGTATAGTTTTTATTGTCGCTTGCTTGCATCCATATTGTAATCTCTTTTTATGCACTAGCATACTTAAAAAGGGGTATTTAATCGAATTAAGAGGTGCTTCCTAAGGCTTCTACTTCCCTCTTCAATGTATACGATTCTCGTTATGGCCATTTACGGTCAAACTTATAATGGTCACATATTTTTAAATTTAATATGTGCACGTCGCATTAAAATCAAACTCTTCAGCGACTCACGTTGAGGTACCACGAGAGTGTTGTCGCATAAGCTCTCTTATGGGAGAGATTTTGCACCACTTCATAAGAAGCAGTCACATAAGGTTACTTATGTGACAAACTTTGGCCTGTCGCATAAGAACTGGTCGTAAGAACCCTTAAGCTACTCAACACGATTCTTTGTCACTCAAGGGCTCTTATGCGAATAGTCCTCACGTGACTGAATCTACTTAAGTTACACAAGGTGTAAAATGGCGTAGTGACATCTAGTAATCACGTTTTCTCTTAACTTCATATAGTGTTACTTGCACTGAAATATGCAACTTCGGAATAAGATTACCAACAAGAGATATACTTTCATGTATGATTGGGCATGGGATGAATCCCCCGATCGCTCTTGACTAATTAATCAAGGAAGAGCATCTGTCGGGTTCCCATTGAGAATCCAAGAAATAACTTGGTGACAAAAATAACACAAATCAAATGGGAAGCAGCTGATGGATCAAACTCGGAATATCCACTACTACAAACATGGAATTATGCATCGGTTTTTGAAGGGATTATACATCGATTTTGAACGTAGCTGTTTCAAATGAATGTTGGGAGCTAATGAAAAATTCGATGGAGTCGACCTATATATCGTTGCGTAGCTAACTCAAAGCCCCACAATTATCTAGTTCAACTCAAGATCAGAAGAGGTCTTTTAGAAGGTCGAAAAAATAGTGGAAGTCAGACATCAGTGTAACCCACTACGAATTCTGTAGCTGCGCTCACTTCGACTCGTGTTTTGACTTTGTAAACGATATTTTCTGCTCTTAGTATGAACTAGATAATTGTAGATTTAAGTTAGTTACGCAACAACCTATAGCCCGTCTCCATCGGATCTTTAGTATGTTCCCAGCACTTGTTCGAAGCATCAAAGGTCTAATATGTCGTTTACGACTTTATTTTTGAATGACGTTTATACCCTCGCATCTGTATGTATTTTTAAATAAGTCCGTTTGAATTTTTTTTATTCACAAAATGTGCCTCGAATTATGATTGGCATGTCGAATTCTTAAGTGGTTTATAGTTAACATATTTAATTATATTTTATATTTGATCATTTCGCTGATGAATATTTGTAGGTCATCCCTATTCTCTCTAAAGGGTTACATGTTTTCTTTCATTGAAATAGTTAATCATATTTCAGAATTCTCTCTTTTTCTTTTTTCTTTTTGAGATTTTAGCTTAACCAATAGATTTCGTCTCCCCACACAAACAATTATTGTATGTATCTACTTTTGGCTTTTAGAAAATATTGCAGAAGGGTTGTTATATAGTAGTCCCATTGATAAAGCCATTCTCTCAACAACATTTCCCTCGACCTCCATTCGACGCTATACGTCCGCATCTTCAAGTCCACACTTATTACATAAATAATATTGTGTGTTCCACCACCTAATTAGCCTTTGCCCCTTCTCTAGTCATTTTTATATGGTGTAAGGCTTGGGCTTGGGAAGGTTGGCCACAAGGCCGCACTGAAGAGCAGTGTCAGGAATGTTGTACTCATCTCTTAGCGACTGGGCTGGTGATAAGACACTCACGTAAAGTTGTTGGCCGAGGTAGCGCCTGTCCCAGATCTCAGACCTCAAGTTCCACATGCCTGCGTTGTCAAAGGTTAGCATTACTGCTGCCCATGACTTTGGGTACACCTGAATGTTGTTCCTGCTCACAGCGTCCAGAAGGTTGTAGTGCTTCCTCTTCTCTGGGCTCCACCTCCCTGGCTCAATTCTGCTCAGCACAATAACAAAAACAAAAAAGAGCAGTCTTAGGGCATCTGTACACAATTAAAATTGTGCAGCAGCAGCTATCTCAGTTGCTACTTGTAGCTGCTCAGCTATCGCACAATTTTAGGTTGAATTTGCAACAGCTGCTGGAGGTAAATGCATGGTAGAAAGATTATTGTACATACCCAACAGCGAAGAATGAGTATCCATCCAAGTGCCATGTTTGGACGCTCTTCTCGTGATTCTCAAAGATGATCTCAATGAAGTTACGGAAGGTGGCGTTGATCACGTTGGGGGCGATCTTCATCTCACTGGTGGTGAGATTGGCAGGCTCGTCAGGGATCATGTCGTACTTAAACACCTTGTTGTGGATGCCAAAGTACTCAGCCAGCTTCAGTGGGGTGGCAACATCTTGGTGGGAAACACCATTTATGCCATACCTCACTTTGCCGCCAACTTTCCCATCAGAGTTAACAATCTTGATGGTCCTAGTAATGTTGATGGAGCCGTAGTGGTAGGAACCCTGTGGGTTGGGGCGAGCAGCGCTGGCTGTGAGGTTCCATCTGAATGACCGGAACTGGTTGAGAGACCAAGCCCACCCGACTGGGGCCTCGGGGAGGATAGGCGACGCAGGGCCCTTGCTGCCAAGGTAACGGATGAGGCGAGTGGATGTCAAGGCGTGTTTCGTGAACCTCGAGGACACCACCAAGGAGTAGTCCTCAGGCTCTTGGTTGGCTTCAACCAATACAGAGTAGCACTGGCCAACATGAACATCCAGCGAATCGTAGACGTTCTGGACGACATGAGAGCCTTCCAACTCAACAATTTTTAAAGCATGGCTTTGGATTCTAAAGTTGATGGAGTTCTTGAGACCAACATTGCAGATCCTGTACCTGTACGTCTTTCCAGGCTTCATTGTGAAAAGGGGATCTTCTTTGGTGTCACCAACCTTGCCAGCTTTACCATTTATGATGATACCATCAGGCCGGCCCAAGGCACGACCACTGTCAAGTAGATTCTTGAGAGCAGTGTGGCTCTTAGTGTACCAATCACCGGCAAGGACGGTGAAATCATCCTCCGGATCAGCAAACGGAACAGGAATTAGAAGACGGCTATTGACCCTGAGACCACCGTACCCACCAGCAGCCTTGTGGAAGGCAGTGCTGGGGAAGTAATAGTAGCTACCAATTTGGTCCTTGACTTGAAAATGGTAAGTATGGTTGGTGCCCGGTGGGATGGGGCAGTTTGTGCCAGGAAGGCCATCCTGCCATGAGTTCTTCCTGTGCTGGACACCATTCCAGGAGAAAAGTAATGGCTCATCAAGATTGTTGAACACATTGACCACAATGTTGTTGTTAGAGGAGCAGTTGATGGGTGGTCCAGGGAACATGCCATTGATGAGAATGACTTGTTGAGGGACTCCAAGGGGAGAGAGGGTACCATAAGTTACATTCCATGTATAGAATAAGTAAGGGTCCTCTGCCAAGACAGTGACAGCCCCAGCAGCGCACAGGCACAAAAGCACTGCAACCACAGCTTGGCGGCGACCCATTATTGTACTATGGCCTCTAAATTCTAAATATTTTTTTCCCCTCTCTTCCCTGGGAAAAAGATGGTGTGTTTTTTGCCCTTATTGTTGTCTCTTGTTCTGCAAAGACATTCGCTTATATAACTTGTGGAAAATAACTCCACGCATCTCCGTAAATGTCTCCACGCCATGCACTCCTGACCATCTTTCAAAATAGTAATCGATTCAAATTGGACTAAATTTATCTCCTTGCAGTCATGTTCAAATGGTCTTTGGCTGTATTGAGAAAAATAAATAATCTTAATTTGGGATTGTTCAAACTTCTTTTGTCTTCACTATTGTTGTTGCCTTTGGCTGTAAATTCAAAATTTGCTCGCATTCGTCTGAAGTTTACAAGGAAGACAAGTTTTTCCTCGGCAAATATACCTCTAGTATACAAGCAAGACTTTTCTTCATTACGCTTCAAAACCCAAACAAATAAGATAATGAGGGCTGGGCATGTTTGATTAAAGACAAAGATCCTTTGTAACCTTAGAAAACTATATATAGCATGTAATCAACAAACATAATACGCGTGAAGTAATTAAATTATCTTGCAATTATAATGAAATGTAAACATCCGTGATTGCTATCAGTACACCATTTTGCATTTTATGCAGAAGGGGAAAAATGATTTTGTGTTGCTTTAGATAGTCGCAACTCGACTTTGTTGCAGAAGTGTACGTTGTGACATATGTATGTTGTGACATGAAATCAAGCACCATTGCGTAAGCCGTATTCGTATGCAACACGTACAGTACATTGGTGTTGCATAAAAGGCGCGCGTGTTGCAATATACTTAAGCAACACTTTTTTAAAACAACACCTAATTTGTGTTGCATTTGGAATCAGCTTATGCAACATAGATTTAAATTTTCGTTGTAAAACACGGTTGCAAAGTGGCATTTGTAATGTAAAATGAGAATATGCAACGAAGGACAAAGTTACGTAGAAAGTTACATATGCAACAAATTTAACCGAGTTACATTTAAATTACACATGCAACACGGTACTGCAAATTAAATCCCAATAATCCAAAGTGCAATATTCAAATCACGTACTTAATAATACTATCCAAACAAACAAATTTGCATATTCGTATCCATTCTTAGTTGGATGCCATCGGTTCAAAAGTCATACAACCAATCCTAAGTATGTCAGTCTCAAAGTTGAATCCTCTAAGTGTGAGTTTTTGGGGGCAATGTCCCACATCCTATAAGGTCCTTCATTGTAGCTTGATGTAAAACCGGATATGAATTTGATGTTTGAATGAATGAAGACTAACTTGTCAGCATGGATAGCATTGAGACGATGGTTCTTAGTGTTATGAATGTACATATTTAGTGCCAAAATCTCTCGGCTAAAGAGCTACTAAATGGCTGGAACAACACTTTTATGGCTATTTCTGCAAGCTCTGAGGTATCAGCACCATAAGTAAACCAACATATAGGAGTCATCGTCACAACATCTATCCAAGTGGCATTGGACCCGAAAATTCCTGCCTTGCCCTTAAATTTAGCCATCTAATCACTTAATATTCTTCGTTCAGATTCATCTTCTCCGGTAAAAGGCTTAAAGTACTCCGGAAACTACTTCTTTATCAAAGTTTGGAGTACGTCTCCCTATTCCACCCGGTGTAGGAGATCAAACGTAATTTACATCATAGAAAAAAGGATTGAGGGAAAATCTCAAGCAATACATGTGAATATTTATCTTTCCTAGCCATCAAAATTCCATTCATTCTCTCAACACCGATAGCATACTTATTTTTCTTCACGACATCACTTATTTCTCTTATCATGCAAACCATTTTTTCATAAACTTCACCCATATTTTGTCCTTCACCATCAACAAACTTTATCATAAAAAATATAGGCTTTGTGATGCTTAAGATGTTGTCAACCTCGTCCCAAAATCCACATCAAAAATTGTGACTGCAACTTCATCTCCGCAATTAGTAACCCAATCCTTCAAAATTGTTGTAGCAAGAGCTTCTCTATAATCTGAAACCCTCTTTAATAATTTAAAGTGGGAAGTAAATCTGGTTTTTGCTACCTTCAACAACTTTGAATAACTAAGACCATGTTGGTGATTGAGAAAATTGTACGATATTTCCCCCTCTCATATGTATCTACACTACACCATTTTGACACATATGCAACGAAGAATGACACGCTGTTGCATTTACTACGTCGCATAGGACCTCTCGCAACGACGGCCCATTTGTTACTTTTGTAACTTGTTGCATAAGAATCTAATTGCAACACAGACAAATCCAGCATATCATTTTGCGTTGCGTAATCTTATAAATGCAACACATACTTTAGCAGCGGATCGAGCTTTGTTACGAAAAATCTTTTATGCAACAGTCGCAATAGCAACATGTAATTATTCGTCGCATAAGTGTAATCATACAGCATGTTCTAAAGCAACCAGCGACATACGTTGTGTACTGTTACTTATGTAACTAGGTAAAAGCAACGAATAAATGAACAAGAGTAATAAGTTCATTTATGCAACACACTTTATAGTAACGATTGTCCGGTGTTGCATAAGAGACCTTAATGATACAATTTTAATGCCACATGATTGTATTAGTTACGTAAGAACATATATTGCAACATCCATTTTTGGAGAAGTCAATCTGTGTTGCGTAGGTACAAGAATTTATTACACCTTTTATGCTTACGCAACGCGCAGATGAATAACCCGTTGCGTAAAATATGGAAGCTTTTAATTCAAAAATCAAGTACAACTCCAGCTTAGCCGTACACAGAAGCAAAAAGCACCTTTTTGGAGATGCAGATCGAGCACAGTGACCGAAACTTCTTCCCCAAAGCTTATTCTTGTTCCCCAAAGCTTTGCAGCAACTAGCCAAAACGTACCCCAAGCTGCTTGCCGCTGCAACTAGAACAAAAAAAGATCCAAGCTTTATTGCAGCAACTAGCCAAAAACCACAAGCCTGCCGCTGCAAAATCCCCCAAGCAGCTTTGTTGCAGCATGTCTCAAATCCCCAAAGCTTGTTGCAGCAGGAAGCTCTCAAATCCTGCATAATCTTAGCTCAAATCCCAGCAGTGAACCTTTTAAGGGTATGCTATATATAATGTGCTGCCATTTCATGGCATAATCTCAGCTCAAAATCTGTTTTAGATCTTGTATTATGCTCTGCCATATGTCTGATATGTGTGCTGCTATTTTCAATATTGCATCATTTCATTGCATAATCTGCTATGTTTGACTCAATATCATTATCTTGGAAGAGAAGATTAAAATACAAATCTCATATCTTTATCAATTGTTGGGCGCACACCCTGTTTATTGCCAAACTGAAGGTAATGATTTTCATCTGCTGCCATTTATTATTGCAGAACATATGTGTTGTTTGATTGCAGAACATATGCTGCCATTTTTATTAGTGTTTGATTGCAGAACATATGCTGCCATTTTTATAAATTAGCTTTGATTTCATCTATTATTTACACTGATATTATTCTTTTCCTTGTCTGAATTTGTTGTTATAGGTTAACAATGGATAAAAGTTGGCTTCAATTGCCAAGATGTGAAACACGTTATTACGAGGGGATTGATAAGTTTGTTGAATTCGTGAAACAAAACAAGGAGGAGCTTACATATCCATGTCCATGTAGAAAGTGTAAGTTGCACAAAGGGGGAATTACATCGGCCGAAATGCATCGACATTTGATTGTAAATGGCATGATGTCGGATACACAACATGGTTATTACATGGCGAACGTGAAGAATTTATTTCCCAAAACGGGGAAGGGACAAGTTCTCATGGGAGTGGTGGGTTGAACTCAACTATGGATTTCTTACATGATACATTCCATTTCGGAGATCGGCATGAGACATTTGGAACTCACGTGATGAATGAAGATGTGGAACTTGATTCGGTTGGGAAAGATGCTTATGAAAAATATTGTAGGCTTTTGGTTGAAGCTCAGAGGCCTTTGTATGATGGTAGTAAGAAAACAGTGCTAGAGTTAATTTTGAAGGCAATGCAGGCGAAAGTAGAGTGTCGATGGTCAGATAAAAGTTTCAATAAGCATTTGGAGCTTTTCAGGGATGCACTTCCTTCCGAAAATAATTACCCTGAAACTTATGGAGATGTGAAAAAAATCTTGAAGAATCTAGGCCTGACTTATGAGACTATACATGCATGTGAATACGGTTGTGTATTGTACTACAAAGAATTCAGTGAGTTAGAATATTGTCCCGTATGCCATGAGCCACGGTATGAAAACAGTGAAGGTGGAAGCAAGGTTGCAAACAAAACTGTCCGCTACTTTCCGCTTACGCCCAGATTACAGCGTCTTTACATGTCAAATCACATAGCCAAAGACATGAGGTGGCATGCGGAAAATCGAAAAAAAGAGGGTGACAGTGATCTAAGACATCCCGCGGATGGAGAAGCGTGGCAAAATTTTAACACTGATTTTCCGGCATTTGCAAATGAGATTCGAAATGTGCGCCTTGGATTATCTACCGATGGATTCAATCCATTTGGTGTATCAGGTCTTTCGCACAGCACTTGGCCTATTATCGTGATGCCTTACAACTTGCCACCATGGATGTGCATGAAAAAGGAATTCAATATACTTGCTATGTTGATTTCCGGTCCTAAATCTCCTGGAAAGTGTTTGAATGTTTTCATGAGACCACTGATCGATGAGTTAAAAATGTTGTGGAATACAGGAGTTGTTACATTTGATCGATATTCCGGATCGTCATTCGTTATGAAAGCTGCGGTAATGTGGACGATTAGTGACTTCCCGGCCTTAGGCATGTTGGGAGGTGTTAAAACAAAAGGTTATAAGGCATGTCCAATATGTTTGGATGAAGTCGATGCTATACATTTGACTGGGAGAATGGCATATCAAGGGCATCGTAGATGGCTTCCCAAAAATCATGAATGGAGGAAAGCAGGACACAAGTTTAATGGTCAAGTTGAAACGCGGGACATGCCACCTTCTCTTTCGGGCTATGAAATTTTGGATGAGATTATTAGTCATGACTACCCGACACTTAGCTTACATCCAATGTTCAAGGCTCGAGGTACTACTGAGAAGGTATGTTGGACACACAAGGGCACAAGAATATATGGATAAAGGACACAACGCCGCATATTTGGCTGCATTTGAAGAAGTGTATGGTGGTGACCCACTTGGAGCACCATTGGTGGTATTTATCACATTAATTCACATATTATTGGTGTTGTGATAAGTTTATGTCTATTGTTGTTGCCATCGCGCTAATTGTTCCTTTGCATGTTGTTTCTTGTTATGTATATGATTTTTTTGCATTTATTTGTTGATTGCTTCCCACATTTGCTAAGTTGTATGTATATGGTTGTTGTATGTATATGGTTGTTGTATGTATAGTATATGCTGCCATCCATTTCTGCCATGTATGTATATGCTGCCATCCATTTATTCTTTGTTTTTGTTATGTATATGCTGCCATCCATTTCTTCTTTGCTAAGTTGTATGTATATGCTGCCATCCATTTCTTCTTTGTTGTCATTTATTCTTTGCTGCTGTTTGTAGGCAAAGATGAGGCTGAAGTTGGCTGAGTTCCTGGGTGGTGAATATGACTTAGATTCTCTTGTGGATCCTTGTCCCGTCGAGGCCCAGCTTGAAATCATTAATGAAGTGATGGGGCGACGCAAAGGGAAGCCTGCTGCAGGGCCTAAAAGAGTTGAAGCTTATATGGATCTTCGTGAGGAGCTAGAGAGGACCAAACAGGAGAGGCTGAGAGAACAAGAAGAGGCTGCCCATAAAGAGGCACAATCACAAGCTATGATGAGAAACCTCGAGGAGAGGATCCGAGCTCTCGAAGATCAAACAGGTGGTAATGCGGCCACTCCAGCGAATGCTCCTAGCGAGGGAGCCAGTTATGTCAATCCCAACTTCGTCAGTTTAGGATAAACTCTAACTTATGTTTCGGACTCCTTATTTTGGTGCATGGATCCAAACTATGAACTAGTTATTTTGATGTTTGGATCCAATCTGTGTAATTAAGCAAATCAGGTTGCCTGCTTTTTGGTATGCTTTGGATTGAAACTTTCATCCAAAGAAACAAGCTTTCGTCTTGTTGTATAAAATTTTAATATTTGTTACATAATTGTTTATAGGGGCTGTTGCAACAAGATTTCGTTTTGTTGCATAACATTTTCATATTTGTTGCATAATTGTTTATAAGGGCTGTTGCATTTGGCTGTCCAATACGTAGCATGTGTTTACGTTGGTCGTTGCATAAGAGAATTATATTTACAAACCCCGTTGCATAAGTACTAAGTACCTCGTTGCATATGTGTTAATAATACTTGGTCTTCTAAACGTCCGTTGCATAAGACGGTTGTCGCATTTATCACATTGCAACTTACTGCTTGTTGCATTAGCCCGCGTTGCATATGCCTTGTTGCAAAAACAATTTGCAACGAAACTAGAAAAATGTGTTGCTTAAGATTGATAATAACGCAACAAGACTTTTAGTGTTGCAAAAGCATGTTGCATTAGAACTTTCTTACGCAACACAAACTTTTTTGTTCGTTGCAAATTGTTTTTGCAACAAGGCAAATGCAACGTGGACTAATGCAACAGTATCTTTGTTGCTCGTGACCATTGCAACGTATTTGGAGTTAAAGTGACAGATTTTCTGTTGTTGCGTATGTGTCAAAATGGTGTAGTGCTATCATCCATGTGAATGCCGCCGAAAAATCTTTATATATCATATTTATACAAGGAGACCAAAATATGTGCTTGTGTACCTTTTTTCAATTTTCTTTCCAGCTGTCGTGCAATTTACAGGATTGTCAGATACTACCTACAACACATTTGGAGGACCAACTACTACATCTATTGAATTGAGTACAAAATTTGCAATTGCTTTTACCGTTTTCTCCACACCAGTGAAGTCCTCAGCATATATATAAGAATATTGAATCGTGACTATTGAATGCCACAACATTGCTAAGTGGTTGGTGTTTGATATTGGTCCAACCATCATATACCATGGAAGTCCCTTGGGTGATCCAAGTATCCTTGATCGGAGCTAAATCTTTCTCAACATCTTGTTGTCATTTATCTAGCAAAGACATTTTGGCTCTATCATATGATGTGGTGGCCTGTAATATTTAGGAGCTTGGTTTACTACCTTTAACATGTTGATGAAATCTGGATTCTTGAGCACATTCTCATTAGCACAAAAAGCACAAACAAATGTTACATCTACTTGATGTCTTTCCCCAGTGGAAAAAGATGATGTTATCGGGTTGCTAGAAATTGTTGATTTTCCTTGGCTAATAATGATAGTAGATTCTTTCAAATATGGTGAAACAACAGTCAGCCTTAGCATCTTCAACCTTTTTCCTTAATCTATGAAGTTATGTCCGCTTAGAGAGCATCACATAACTACGGCCAATTTGGCTTTTTCCCACCGCAACACCAAAGAATTGTTGATTAATTCGGGAGTAGAAGCTAGTAAAAGAGTTTTTGCAGTGGTTGCAAGTCCATCTTGTTGCACCTCCTGCATATTTTCATTTTGCGGCACCTATCATGGTTACTTCATCAAGTAACTGCTTCTCTGCGTTTTATCTGAAGAAGTTGGTAATAAATCAATGTACTATAAAATATGAACAGAAGAAGTATCTTCATTGAAAATGAAACAAATTAAATCAATGTACTATTAAATTCCATTACGTGCTACGCCGGCTCTTGAAAGTCGTTCACAAGCTACTGTACCACTCTGGTTGGTGAGTGAACTTCAGTGGAACACTATCAACTACATTTTCTGCATAGTACTTCTTGCGAAAACGCTTTCATGTTCTGAATTTAATTTGTATGTGTTCCGTGATGAAAGGTTTTAGCCATTGCTCTTTAATCTAAAAAAAAGTCTACAAATGAATAACAAACAGTTTATAAATATAATGTACAATTGGCACACATACTGATGCGATAAAAATATCACAACTGAATATTTGCAGGGATGAATGGAAGATGAGAAGAATAAAGATTAGGCTTTTAGAGAAGAAAGGTGATGAGAAGACGGAAGAAGCTAGAAGAGGAAATTGATTAATTTATTTCTTGTCTTCTAAATATCCGGTTACACTTCTTATATAGTGAGGAAGTTACCCAAGATACAAATGCACCCCCATGTCCCTTATTATTCCATTACGTAAAATTCCTCGCCCCATAAAATTGACCTTGTCCTCAAGGTCAGCTACTTCCGGTGGTCTTGGCAAAGAAAACATGAAAAAATTGTTGATGTAGCGCACCAAAAAGGTACCAAAACCAGCAGAATTGAATGTTGTTCCAAACCGGCATATCCCATAATCATACCTCATGTCAATGAAATTGTAGACTTTCTCAAGCGCACTTTTAGCTTTCTCCTCGTCAACAATTGGCAAGAGTCCGCATGCGCGGGCATACCATTGCCCAGCCAGCTGATCTGCTTGGATTGATGAACTATTAACACCGCTGCTATTGTCATAATTGGATCCATTCCAAAGTTGATCATATACTTTCTTTGCCTTGAGAAATTTGTCCCAAAAATAAGCCTCAGAACCCTTATCACCAACAATTCGAGCCATGGCTGAAGCAGCTTGCAAAGTTGCAACCCAAAGCCCACCACAGTAGGCACTGACACCAGAGACAGACCATGTATCGTAAGTCTGATCAGGGAAGCCCCCATTCTCAATCATTCCATCACAATCTTTGTCAAACTGATCCATATAAGCCATGGCAACATAAACAGAAGGCCAAACTGTTCGTGCAAATTGATCATCTCCGGTGGCACCTACGTCTCTGTAAACTTGCAGAACAAATTTTGGGTTCAAATCCTCCCACCTGTCAGTGCTATGAAGATTGTAAGCATTTACTTCAAACCATGGGTCGCCAATTCGGATATCATGAGGCACAGCGCCAATGACTTTTCTAGGTACCCAGGTTCCATCAGTCAAAAATTGCATCTTATTTGGATCATGCATCATCACAGCTGCCGCGAAGTCTCTTTAGATGCTGAGTTCAAGCTTAGGGAATAATGTAACTAACGCAAATGATGAATAGAAATGTACATCATATGTGTTCCACATGTGATACTCAATACCCTCCAGATATAGAAACTGGCCAATATTTTCTTCCCCTTCTTGGAGCAGATTTGGTCCAAATGCCGAATTCAGTGCCCTTGGAGCGTGTACCTCCTCAATTACCGAACCCATCCTTTGAAGGATATCCACATCAGTGTCATCTTTTGTGGATTTGACACCTATATTTGATCTGCCTACATCTATTGAGAACTTTGTGTCTCCAATGGTTACTAAACTTGGCAGTGGAGGTGATCCATCTGTCCACACTGTCCCCCCTGAATTAAGATAATATAGTTCATTGAATAGAGTGGCAGGATACCACTCAGGAAGTCTTTTATCTTCAAGAACAGGTCGTTGCCATGCTTCAATCAGTGACTCACATTCATTGCGAGCTATGATAGGGTCATGAGCAATCTTGGATGCTGCATTTCCGTACCTTAGTGCTCTGTACTCCTCAATCCATTTTTGAATGCTAAAACTCCCCTTTAACATATATGTTTCAGTATCACCGGTAAATGACGAACACATAAGCTTCTCTTCAATAACAGCCCCATACCATTCATTATCATACATGTCACTCTTTCTTTTGTCATACACATAATTTCCATCAATAAACTTGACATATCGACACCTTTGAACGCCCTTAATACCTTTCCATGGTTGTAGCCGACAAAGTAAAGATGATTCCACTTTATAGAAATCGTTCATATTCCTTAGCAAGACACTCAGATCATACACCTTCACTGCCGGCGCCCGAATGTAGCTATCCGTACTCGCACACATTGTAAAATAAAAAGAACAACCCATTGAGGCATTTTGACAAACACTTTGTGAGCATATACTTATACTACCGTTAGGAACACAAATTTGATTAGCAAATCCATGTGTTTCCTTCCATTCAACTACTTCAGTTTCATTCAATACTAATTCTGATGGAAAATTATTTATCGGCTGACTGAAATTCACCTCTTCTTAAACAACATCAGTAAGCTTAGCCATCACCAACTCAGAACATATATCTAAGTCGGAATCGACATCAGCTGAATCCTTAGCATCAACAGTAGGGACACTCTTCATTTTCTTTTCAAAAATCAAATTAGGTTCAGTAGAGGCACTTACGATTTGATGGTGTTCGGATGACCTTTCGCCCGCATCATTGTGACAATCCTCTACACATGATGTTGTATTTTCAGTCACCGAACCCAGTCGGAAGACTTGAGAAGGCTTCGATGATGGAGTTTGGGAGTCGATGACTTCATTTTCCGGATGCCGATTTGGATATGTAGACCACGAAGCTTATCCTCGATCATGCTCATCCTCCGGTCAAATTCCTTGTCAAATTTCTCAGTCCTTTTCTTATACGCAGCTAGAATATGATGAATATCCATCTCTCGGTGAAAGCACCAAATGATGCGATACAAATATCACAATCGAATAGTTACTGGGATGAATGGAAGATGAGAAGAATAAGGATTAGGGTTTTAGAGAAGAAAGGTGATGAGAAGACGGAAAAAGCTAGAAGAGGAGATTGATTAATTCATTTCTTGTCTTCTAAAGATCCGGTTACAGTTCTTATATAGTGAGGAAGTTACCCAAGATACAAATGCACCCCCATGTCCCTTATTATTCCATTACATAACACATACAAACCTATCAAACAAGCATCGAAATAAAATTAGATTACTTACACTAAGATGATTGATCAAAGTCCTCCAAGTGTTCTCTTGGAGGACTTTGTGTTCTCTGATAGCACAACAAAGGTCGGTGCAATTATAGGGACCATCTCCCTGACACAACTGCCAATCTTGTGGATGAGAAGGCTCCAAATATCGACGTCGGCAGGGCTGACATCATTTGATCCGACCACTACTTCTATCTTTTAGTCCTTCCTAAACCTAATAACTTGTTCCAGCTTTGTGTCATTTACAACACCCCATTTTCTTTTTGGCTTTTCTCCTCCTATAACATTAAACAACATGACGCGCGTCGTCTGACGCGTATAATTTAATTTTATTTATTTTTCTGCTAGTGACTAGTGTAGCGGTGGCATGGTCGAACCCAAGAGAGCTGGTTGTTGACGATGTAATCTGTAAACAATAAAAAATGGAGTTTGTAAGTAATTTTGCGAACACTGGAAAATACGAAAAAAATGGTTTTCTTATTCAAAGACAATATTCAGCCTAGGGTTTTCACTTTTGACATGTTCATCATTGACAACTAATAATCATATTTCAAGTCTATAAGTGTGGTTATTACGACAAAGGTAATAACCCAAAGTACCACGGCAAAGGTGATAGACCACAACCTGTTCCGGCAAAAGTAAAAGGCTTCTAGTTCTCCTAAGCTTAATATTTCGACAAAGGTAATTCTAACTTAGGTGTCACTACTTGTCTTTACGGCAAAATATCCAACAAGTGTTTACGATAGGAATTTTTTGTTAAGCTAGGCTTTACGGCAAAATTTTCATTTAGCTTAACAATTCAATTCGTAAGATAAAGATCAAGAACTAGTTAAATGATCAGTCGATATTTTGACTAATTATTCACTACATTCGATGAAGGATAACACTTGTTCTCCGGGCAGATTGCCCTATTTGATGTCTTTCTCTAGTGTTTCAGGTAAAATTGGCATATCATTGCTCCTTGGACACGAAGTGCTGAAAGAACAAAAAGATCGACGAAAAAGGCCGAAAGAGAACTCTGCACCAACAGCAGGCCGTGACAGCCGTGACATCTCATTAGTGTCACGGGTGTCACGGTAGGCTTTTTCCTCAGAAAGAATCAAGCGATTTCTAGCCAGGCCGTGACATCTTCTTAGTGTCACGGGTGTCACGACACCTTTTCTACTCAGTGACTTTTGGGCATGCCGTGATATGCCGTGACATGTTCGAATGTCACGGGTGTCATGGTACCGTCGGAAGGCACAATTATCAGTTAATTTCCAAATCAATTTTTGGCATGTTCTGGTCCTTTTTGGGAATTCATCAATTTTTGGGCTATAAAAGAGAAACGACCAGAGTGTTTAAAGTGTACTTGAATTGAGATTGAATAACCCTAACTTGGGAGAGAAGACGGAGAACATCGCGAGAGATTGAGGATTCAACGAGTTACATCGTCTACACGGTTTCCTCGTCCTTAATTTCGTTATCTACACTACTTTTGGTTAACTTACCATGAGTAGTGAGTAGTCTTCTTAATTCCAGGATCCTACGGATCCCGTGCTATGTACCCAACTCTTCATATGATCAATTGGACGATTTTTTATTAATGATTCGAATATTCAATTCCATTGTGCTTAATTTTATCGTTCTTGCAAGTTTTACATTGAATGGGATGTTTGCATGCTAGAACGTATTTAGGTTAATTACCAAAAGATGGATGAATTAAACGGATTGCATGAAATTGATGTTAGGTCATGGTAGCTACAATGGTAGTACACGAATTAATAGGAAAGTTGACTCTTGTCTGAAAACCCTGAGTTTAATAATCGAGATCGTTGATAATCCGTGGATGGGCGGCGTTCAACGATTGAGATTAATCTAGACAATGATCCGTGGATGGACGGCTTGTCTAGTGTTATTTCGATTTATTTCCATATTCGATAGCATGATGAATTTACGTGATATGATTGCATGATTAGTGGGGTTGGCACGGGTGAAGTTTGATCCTGGAATTCTTTCTCTGATCAAGTTCAAACCTTTATTTTTTGTATTTAAGTTTTGCTACTTTTGACACAACAAAACCTCTTGTTAATCGGAATAGCTAAATAGGTCACCTATTAACTAGTATTCACACACGTCTGTTCCTTGGATCGACCCTTAGCTTACCAAGGTTATAAATTTTGTTTGACTGCAACTAGACCCCTAAAACTCATAACTTGACGACTATAAAGGGTTAAAAACACGCTTGTCAAAATGGCGCCGTTGCCGGGGAACAGCGTTTAGTGTGATATTAGATTTAACGTGTGTAGTTTAGACTATTCCACCTTGTTCGTTACTTGAATTTTTCTGCCTAAATTTCTTCACTCACGGTGATTATTGGCTCTCGCAGGTACTAGCTAGTTCATGTCAAAGAAAACACCCCGACGGAAGAAGCAGGTTCAGGTATTAGACGAGGACTCACTGGACCAATGAAGAACTCTTCGCAGGGTCCAAAACGAAGCTCGACAATTCCGAGCACAGAATCGCGATTTCGCAGCACTTAATATGAATCAAAATCTAGCATTGCTGAATGGGGTGGTCGAAGATGACCAGCAGCGTCCCGTGCAGCAACCAGTGCGCAGGACTCTTTGAGATTACACTGCTCCACGTGTCTCAGGGTTCCAATCTACTATTGCACCACCTGGTATAGCCAACAACACCTGAGAACTCAAAACGGGACTCATTCAGATGGTGCAAAATAATCAGTTTTTGGGAAGGATGAATGAGGACCCTCACCAACATCTCAAGCGTTTTATCCAGATGTGCAACACAGTGAAGACTAATGGTGTTCCTCCAGAGTCCTACTACCTAAGGCTATTCCCGTTCTCACTATCTGACAAGGCTAGTAGGTGGCTAGACAGTCATGCAGAGGGCACTTTTACTACCTGTGATAAGTTGGCTGAGGCCTTTCTCCAACAGTACTTCCCACCATCAAAGACAGATCATTTCAAGAACAAGATCATCTCGTTCCGTTCTATGGATGGTGAGACTCTGTACGAGGCTTGGGAGAGGTACAAAGAGTTGATGAGGATGTGCCCCCTCCACAACCTAGATCAGTGGCAGATCATGTATACTTTCTATCATGGAATCGACCAGGGAATGCGCACCTTGATTAATCAAACTGCGGTGGAGGCCTTACTGGACGAGTGATCGGGGGAATCCTAAAGACAAGAAGGGAGTGCAAGATCTCCACCTCGATGATAGCACTAATGATATTGCTGAGTTGACCAACACAGTAAAGATGCTTGCAACTGAAATCAAAAATCTGAAGACAGACTCCTCTATGAAGACGTCTGATGTTCCTAACGTAGGTGTCTATTGTCAAATTTGTGGCTCCCCTTCTCATTTTGCAAATGACTGTCCAATGATGGGACAAGATGATAACAGTGGAAATCAGGAGGATGCTAATTATGTTGGGCAAAATAATCAAGGGACTGGTATCACTTCTGGATTAGCCCCTAACAGGTGGGATAACCCGAACCGGAATCATCCTAACCTCTCTTACAAACCACAGAATCCGGCGCCGCCTAGCTTCCCTTACAGACAGCAGCAGAGCAATGCAACGTACCAGCCACGGGGCCAATACAACAATCAAGCTCAGCAACCACAGAATAATATTCCCAACCAACCGAGGCCTCAGTACAACAACCAGCCCCAACAACAGCAAAATCAGAACTCGGGGAACTATAACAATCCACCTCAGCCACATCGAGATCAGAACTCGAGAACAACGTCAAACATAGAAGCCATGCTAGCTAGCTTCATAGCCGATCAGCGAAAGACGTCTGAAGAAACAACTGCTGAGATACGAGAACTTCGAAGGACTGTAGAGCAGCTGGCTATTCAGAACAGGATGCTGGAAACTCAGGTAGCTCAGCAGACAAACTCGGTAAACCGAAACATGGGAAGCTTTCGTCGAAGCCAGATCCGAATCCTAGATCAGTGAATGCCATCACAATACGAGGAGGAAAAAAGATCAAGATGCTGCCAGCTCCTGCCCCTAGACCTCCAGCTACAAAATCAGGACCTGATCCTACACCTCCGGAAGAGGAAACATCGAAGGAAGCTGAAAACCGAGCTGAAAATTTTGCTCAGATAGTGGATCCAGCTCCTTATATACCGCCAGTTCCATTCCCACTGCGGCTTAAAGCTACGAGAAGAGATAAGGATTTCAAGCAGTTCATAAACAAGATTCGCACTCTTTACATCACTATGCCCCTCACCGACGCAATCACCCAGATTCCGACTTATGCCAAATTCATAAAGCAAATTCTGACTGGGAAAAGAAAAATTGACGGGACCGAGACAGTAGCTCTGAGTGAGGAGTGTAGTGCTGCCATGCATCAGCCCATGCCGCCTAAGCTTAAGGACTCAGGGAGTTTTTCTATCCCTTGTGATATAGGCGGTATCACTATTCGTCGTGCCTTATGTGATCTCGGTGCTAGTGTGTCTATCATGCCTTATTCTTTGTATGCTAAACTGAATTTGGGTGATCTCTGTCCACTAATATCTCTATTTGCCTTGCGGATCGTTCTTGTAGACTCCCGAAAGGGATTTTGAAGGACGTACCTGTCAAGGTGAAGAACATTTACATCCCTGCCGATTTTATAGTGCTAGAGATCTCAGAGGACATTGATATCCCGATTATACTTGGTAGACCATTTCTTTATACGGCTAAGGTAGTTATTGACATGGATAGAGGTTCTAAAGCTTTGCGAGTAGGCAATGAAAGAGTTATCTTTTATTTGCCTGACATGTGCAAGAGTTCTACTCTGTTAGCTGACTGGGATGTATTAGACTCTGCTGATGTTAATGACCCTATTACACTGACCTGTGTTGAGTCCTACAGAGTTGTACCAGGCTACCCAATACCGATGGATATATGCGCAGTGAGCACCGAGGGAGCAGCTGAAGCTGAACAGACCACCGGCCCAGGTAAGGAACCTTGCAAGGTAGAGCTGAAACCTCTACCTGCGAGTCTCAGGTATGAATTTCTTGGCCCCAACTCGACCTACCCGGTGACTGTGAGTGCATCCTTGAGTGATGTAGAGATGCAGAAATTGCTAGATGTCTTGCGAGAACATAGACCAGCCCTAGGTTATTCGATAGATGATCTTAAGGGAATTAGCCGAGATATGTGCATGCATAGAATCCTTCTAGAGGGCGATGCTAGGCCCACTAGGGACGCTTTGAGACGTTTGAATCCTAAACTGAATGATGTAGTGAAGAAAGAAATTCTGAAATTATTAGATGCTGGCATCATTTATTGTATTGCTGATAGTGAGTGGGTAAGTCCTGTGCATGTCGTCCCTAAGAAGGGAGGTCTGACTGTTGTCCGTAATGAGCATAATGACTTGATTCCTACTCGTACTGTGACTGGTTGGCGCATGTGCATAGATTATAGAAAGTTGAATAAGGCTACTCGTAAGGATCAGTTTCCTTTGCCTTTTATTGATCAAATGTTAGAGCGTCTTGCGAAGCATAAGTTTTTCTGCTACCTCGACGGTTATAGTGGGTTTTTCCAGATCCCTATACACCCCGAGGACCAGGAGAAGACTACTTTCACCTGCCTTTTTGGCACATTTTCTTATAGACGCGTGCCTTTCGGTCCTTGCAATGGACCAGCTACTTTTCAGCGTTGTATGATGGCCATTTTTTCTGATTTTCTAGAAAACACCATGGAAGTATTTATGGATGATTTTTCGGTGTATGGCTCTTCATTTGACTCGTGCCTTTCTAACCTTACTATTGTTCTTCGTCGTTGTGTTGACACTAACCTGGTTTTAAACTGGGAGAAGTGTCACTTCATGGTGCAGGAAGGTATTGTGTTGGGACACCTGGTCTCCAACCGAGGCATTGAGGTCGATCGCGCGAAAGTGGAGGTAATTGAGAAGTTGCCCCGCCAAGAGATATGAAAGGAATCAAGAGCTTCCTGGGGCACGCAGGATTTTATCGGCGCTTCATAAAGGATTTATCGAAGATAGCAAAGCCGCTCACTGATCTACTATACCAGGAGGCTGAGTTTAATTTCAATGAATCCTGTTTTAATGCTTTCCACACCCTGAAATCTGCTCTTACTTCTGCTCCTGTAGTGCAGCCTCCTGATTGGGAGCTGCCATTTGAACTAATGTGTGATGCTAGTGATTTCGCAGTAGGAGAAGTCCTAGGGCAGCGCATTGACAAGAAGCTACATGAGGTTTACTACGACAGTAATGTCCTAGCCGGCGCAGCAGCAAATTACACTACGACTGAGAAGGAGATGCTAGCCATTGTTTATACTTTTGAGAAATTTAGGTAGTATCTGATAGGTTCGAAGACCATAGGGTACACTGACCATGCCGTGATTAAGTATTTGCTATCCAAGAAGGATTCAAAACATAGACTGATTCGATGGGTTCTCCTCCTCCAAGAATTTGACATCGATATTAGAGACAAGAAGGGAGCTAAAAATCTGGTTGCGGATCACCTGTCACGCCTCGAGTTAAGAGAGCTCGACCGCGAAGAGGACAAACTCCCGATGGCTGACTCTCTAGCCGACGAGCAGCTCATGAGTGTAGATGTAGACATTGTCCCATGGTACGCGGATTTCGTCAACTACTTGGCCTGCGGTATCATTCCTCCTGACATGTCGCACAGCCAGAAGAGGAAATTTCTGTCCGATGTAAAGAGGTACTTCTGGGATGACCCTTTTCTATACAGATTATGTGTTGACGGTCTCTACAGAACTTGTGTCGACGAGGATCAGATCATATGGATCCTAGAGCGCTGCCATTCGTCACGATATGGTGGCCACGGAGCTGGTTCGAAAACAGCTACGAAAGTTATGCAGTTCGGATTCTTTCGGCCCTCTCTATTTAAAGATGCCCACGAATTCGTCAAGGCTTGTGATCAGTGCCAGAGGAGTGGAAATATTTCTAAGCAGCAGGAGATGCCCTAGCAGAGCATTCTCGCAGTGGATTATTTGACGTATGGGGAATCGACTTCATGGGACCGTTCCCGCCTTCTTATGGAAATCAGTACATCTTAGTAGCGGTCGATGACAGGTGTCGTTGTACCCGTCAAAAATAATATTTCTTATTACGACTAGCAAGTGGTAAGTCGGGTCGTATCCACAGAGATTGATATGAGAATCTGTTCACTAAGTATGAAAGTGACAATGGGAAATTCAATTAAATAAATAAAACAAAAGCACAAGCAACAATGATTACTTAGCAAGAGAGCAATCGTCACACAAATTCAAGTATATAATATCAAAGAGAAGTGCAAGCTAGAACTTTCGACTGTGATGCAAGACCAAATCATTGACAAATCCGTTTTGATTTCTAATGTTCTACAACTTAGAGCTCCCCCGCTAAGGTTATACTCCCCGTTCTAGTTCTAGTACTTAATCTCGCACTAGCGATAATCAAGACCCTAACTCGCTAGAGTTGCATGAAGATTTAAACAAGTTGTCCTAGGGTGTTTAATCCTAGTGGTATATTACTCGTATCCTAGTTCGCTATCCCCGCTAGGTTGCTAGTAAACTTGACAATCGGAATCAACTAACAAACCAAAGCTCCCCCGCTAGGGTTCCACTCGTGTTAACAGAATCAATTCCATAAACAATGCACAGTAATATGACACAAAACACAGAAATCAATATAGGTCTCAAGTCAAAACATCACAATGTCGAGTTCTAGCCTACACATATGAGTTTAGCTACTCATCGTAAGGGAATACATCATCAAGTTTATCAATGGGATGAAACGAAAATACTGATGACGAATTCTCCACCATGCTGCAGCTCCACTCCAGTACTTGAATCCAGCAACGAATCCACGTTCAAGCTTCTTCAATTGGAATCCTACTCCGAGAGCTTTCTTCTCCAATCCTCTACTCTCAATTCCCAACTTCGAACGAACCCTAACCTTTATGATTTTTCTCCTTAAGTCCAGAGCCAGCCGCCTCTCTTCTGTCTCTTCGAAATCTGTCTGTCCTTCTCCCGAGATTGCAACTTTGAAATAATGAAATTCGACTGCCAGCTATCTCCGCGGACGTCTTCGTAATTTAACTCCCGCGGAGGTCTGAATAATTATCGAAATTCAGTAGACCTCCGCGCATTTAATCCTTCAGGCCTACGCGCCCAGCACTGACTCAGACTTCAAGCACTTTGGACTTCATTCCTTCGATGCAAAACATCTTCTTACAGGCTCTCTTTAGCCGATATTCCTTCCATGGTCTTCGAATGCACCTGAGAACGAAAACTACACACAGGTAGTGAAATAACATACATGCAAACACTAAGAGACGGGGTTTTAACACAGAAAATAGTCGTACAACAACGACTTATCAAACTACCCCACACTTGAACTTGTTCGTCCCGAACAAGAACAAAGCCATAGAAAGAATTACAACATACTAGTCATGTCAATCCTTACATCTCAATCCCAAATCCAGCCTATAATTTTATCATGCCTAAGATTCTAACAATGCGAGTATAGATAGATTTTCGATACTTGTTACCGCGCGATTTGAAACCCAAATGACCTTGGATGATTGGGAGATAGTCCCCTATAGGTACCACGGACATTGCATTCTTTTCTGAGTTCTGGTCTTTTGATCGAGTCAACGGCTTTGTCTGACACATGATTAATTCACCGCTTTCATACCGTTGAGTCTTGAATTCCTTAAGTTGTATGGACTTCGATAAACGACACATTTTGCTTGAATCAATCAGATTTTGATTTTCTTCTTACTTGATGGTTTGCCTTCGGCTTTTGAATTTGTTTCGTGTCCACAAAATCGTTTGCGCCCTTGAACCACTCCAATCATAGCCTCCGGATAACAGCATAGGAGTGCGTCCCGCTCTTTTCTCATCCTCGTCCTTTCTGCATGAGGAAAGGTAGGGGTTACCCACCCATTCCCAGCTACTCCGACTAGAGATGGACAGTTTGTTTTCTCTATCCCGCCACCACTGCGAACGCATGAATAAACTTGTATACTTGGTGACGGAGCTACTCTCAGGACTAGGCTAGTGAAGCGTCAACCTCCACCGCTTTTCTCAATCATCAGAACCAAAACTCAGAACTTCCTGCAACTTGCCGTACCTTTCTAGGACATTTCTGTCAACTCCACATCTCTGCATATCACAACTCACAAGAACAAAGCATCGAATTTTTTTGAAATTTCGCATTTTTAGTCAAATGAGCACAATAGTCATACAAAGCTGGAAATGAGATTTTGACATAGGAGGAAAGCATAGCAGTACATCATCAGTTCATCACGAGTTCATCAAGACACAAAACATGAAACATAAAAATTTAAAACAGACACGACACACGACTGACTCTATAACATCCCACCCCACACTTAAATTGACCCGTGTCCTCACGGAACGACTCAAGATATAAGATGGACAAAGAAAACAGACTCAAATAAAAACAAAATAGAGGAACGGGTACTCCCCTAATAGTGTGGTGGTGGTGGCTGTGTGTACTCGGGCTGAATGGCATGTCCTGGACGCCATCCTGGAGGAGCTGAAACCGGATAGAAGACGCTACCCATCGCCATCATCATAGCCCTGTTCACATTAAATAAATGGTCAATCTGCGCCTGTGAATACTCTCCGGGCTGTCTCGGTGCCTGCTCCTCTGGTGGTACTATGTTCAGCGGGACCTCTACCCCGTCCCTCTGACGTCTCCTACCCTCTGCGGGTCTTCCACGCACTGGCGGCGCCCTCTCCGTCGCGGTGGGCTAGGCGGTGGCCTAAGAGCTGGATCTGTGAAATAAGTCCAACGAGCTACACCCTCACTGCTGAGTCTGAATGTCCTCCCAGAACTAACTCTGTCACTGTCAGCTAATCCATAAGCAAGAATCCTGTGACCTGGAAGTGCATCCATGTCCGGGTGAAGACTGCGAAGCAGATAAGTCACCATGCCACCCACACAAACTGGCCCTCGAGGCCGAATATGCTTCCAGTGCTCACACAAAAAATGTGCTCAGTGTGGGACTACCCCTTTCACCAAAGAGCCTAGAAGCGTCAGATCTCGGATAGCCGGCTTATCATTTCCGTTCGCCCTCGCGGTCAAAATCCTCGTCAATAAGAAATGTACCATATACCAGAAAGGATCTGTGAATGCTGAGGCTGTAGCGTCGTTCGGTCTGTAGTGCCTCGTCCCCGTAAGGAATAAGTAAGTGTCACTGAGATCCATCATATTACTGTAATCGGCAAAAGTCCCCTCTGCCACCTCTGGCCACCCAAAGATTTGACGCAACCGCGTCATCGTGCAATGGTGCTCCACACCTCTGAAAATGTACCTGAATCCCTCATATTCCCTAGGTCCAATGTAGTGGTAATCGGTGAGGAACTCACAAGTGTCATCTACATCAGCATCACTGCGCAGCGTAAGCAATCCTGGCCAACCTCATCTGTCCAACAGCTCCCTGAACCTCTCTAAGAATCCGCAATGCTCCAGAAAGAACTGCTCAACCCACATGGGCTGCTTATGTGCAAGCGCCATGAATGCCTCAAATGTTTGCTGCCTTTCATCGACAACATCCGGAACTACTGCCTCATCAACAACAGGCGGAGACTGGGCTCTTCGAGAACGGGATGAACTACCACGAGTCGATGGACGAGACATCTTGAGTTGGAACACAAAAATCTAAAATTTGCCTGAAAACCGCGCACCCCTTCTGCAATTGTGTTCCGCGGAGGCCTGGACAATTTCCCAAAAGATTCAGACGTCCGCGGGCTCGCCAGATTTCCAGATCTGAGCTCCACTCGACTTCCGTTCGCTAATCTGACCAATCTTCCTTCAAACGCCAAAATCCCAAACTCCAATCCGCACCAAACCTACAATCGAGCACTCCCTTAGCTGAGAATCGCCATGTGAACGAGAAAATCGGTCCAGCTCTTTTATTTGAGCGAGAAAATCGCTGCAGTTCTTGTATTTGGACGAGAAACTCCAAGATCTGGAAAACGTGCTCATTTAAATTCTGCGATGTACTGCGGACGTCTTCATCATTGTTTTCCGCGGAGTTCTTATGATTTAGCATAATTATATAGACGTCCGCGAATTAATTGTTCAGACGTGCGCCCAATCCACTGAGGTTGAATTCCTTTCTTCATTCAATCACCTGAAACCACCAGAAACAAAGATGCACTCGGGGCGCATTCTCAGGGTACCAATTCCACTAATTAATCTACTAAAAACATGTGTAAAGTAAAAACACACCGGGTTGCCTCCCGGTAAGCGCCTTTGTTTTACGTCCTTGGCTGGACATTACCTCTAGCTAGGTAGAATATACCGGCTCCGCCAGTTCAACGTCCTCCGTGACTGCCTCAAACCCATCATAGTATGGCTTGACTCTTTGCCCATTCACTTTGAAACTCTCTCCTCCTTCGGGTCTTCGCAATTCCAATGCCCCATGATTGTACACCTTTACAACGACGTATGGACCTGTCCAACGAGAACGCAATTTTCCAGGCATAAATTTTAATCTTGAGGAAAATAAAAGTACCTTTTGCCCTACTTCATAGTTGCGCCTCAGTATGTACTTGTCATGGTACATTTTCGCTCTCGCTTTGTAGTCTGACTGGCTCTCGTAAGCCTCTAAGCGGAGCTCCTCCAACTCACTCAACTGTAGCTTTCTTTCATCCCCTGCATTGGTTAGATCAAAGTTGCATGTTTTAATTGCCCAAAAAGCTTTATGTTGTACCTCAGCCGGGAGATGACAAGCCTTCCCATAAACCAGTCTAAAAGGTGACATTCCAATTGGCGTCTTGTAGGCGGTCCTGTAAGCCCACAATGCCTCTTCAAGTCTTATTGGCCAATCCTTTCTCGACGGCTTCACCATCTTCTCTAGTATAGACTTGATCTCTCGGTTTGACACTTCAGCTTGTCCATTATTTTGAGGGTGGTAGGCGGTGGATACTCGATGATAAACACCAAAGTGTTTGAACACCGACGCGACGGAACGATTGCAAAAGTGTGACCCTTGGTCACTGATCGCCGCCTTTGGTACTCCATACCTACAAAAGATATTAGTACGCAAGAAATCAACCACCGTCTTACCATCATCATGTTTGGTGGCCTTAGCTTCAACCCACTTAGATACATAATCAACAGCAACCAATATATATTGAAAATTATACGCAGGGGGAAACGGTCCCATAAAATCAATACCCCATATATCAAATATCTCATCAACAACAATGGGCATTTGAGGCATTTCATTTCTAGCAGAAATATTCCCTACGCGTTGACATCTATCACATGCTTTGCAATGGTTATATGCATCCCTAAACAAATGTGGCCAAAAGAAGCCACTATCAAGTATTTTCCTAGATGTTCTCTTCGGTCCAAAATGACCACCCCACGCATGTTCATGACAAAAAGCAAGCACAGAAGAAATCTCAGAATCAGGCACACACTTTCTAACAACTTGATCCGAACCAATTTTCCACAAATAAGGGTCATCCCAAATATAATATCTCGAATCATGCTTAAGCCTCAAACGTTGAGCAATAGAGAATGACGAAGGAAATTTATCTCCCACCAGGTAATTAACTATGTTAGCGTACCATGATGCTTTTTCTTTGACAGCAAATAAATACTCGTCCGGGAATGTTTCGGTTATAGCTCCGGTTTCCTCCTCTCTCACTATTCGGCTCAAGTGATCGGCCACGGTGTTCTCAATGCCCTTCTTGTCCTTTATTTCCACATCAAACTCTTGTAGCAAGAGGATCCATCTAATCAGCCGCGGCTTGGACTCCTTTTTCATCATCAAATAGCGAATAGCTGCATGATCAAAAAAGACAACAATTTTAGAACCAAGCAAATATGGGCGAAATTTTTCTAAAGCAAATATAACAGCTAAAAGCTCTTTTTCGGTTGTGGAATAATTTCGCTGAGCCGCATCAAGCGTCCTAGACGCATAATGGATCACCACAGGCTTCTTTTCCTTCCTTTGCCCGAGCACCGCTCCAACTGCGTAGTCGCTAGCATCACACATTATCTCGAACGCTTGTGTCCAATCCGGTGCTTGAATGATGGGTGCACTAGTCAGTGCCGCCTTAAGATCATCGAATGCCGCCTTGCATTCCTCCGTAAACTCAAATGGTGCATCCTTTTGTAGCAATCTAGAGAGAGGCAGCGCCCTTTTTGAGAAGTCCTTTAAAAACCTATGATAAAATCCTGCATGTCCCAAAAAAGACTTCACGCCACGCTGATCAGAAGGGTAAGGCAAGCTAATAATCAAGTCAATTTTAGCCTTATCTACTTGTATTCCGTCTCCAGAAACAACATGTCCCAATACTATTCCGTGAATGACCATAAAATGACATTTTTCATAATTCAAAACCAAGTTTGTCTCCTCACAACGTGGAAGCACTCTACCAACATTAAGCAAGCATTCATCAAAAGTATTTCCATACACAGTGAAGTCATCCATGAACACTTCAACACAGTCACTAATCAATTCCGAAAAAATACTCATTACCACACGCTGGAAGGTACCAGGCGCGTTGCACAAACCAAAAGACATGCGTCGAAATGCAAATGTACCGAATAGGCACGTGAAAGTAGTCTTGTCCTGGTCTTTGGCTGCAATCAGAATTTGATTATACCCAGAAAATCCATCTAAAAAACAAAAGTAAGGCTTACCTGCGAGCCTATCCAACATCTGGTCAATGAACGGCAAAGGAAAGTGATCCGTGCGTGTCACTGTATTTAGCTTTCTGTAGTCGATGCACACACGCCATCCATTCTGGATTCTCTTTGTCACCAACTCACCTTGAGCATTAAGCTCCACTGTAATTCCTGTCTTCTTCGGTACTACATGTACGGGGCTTACCCATTGACTATCTGAAATGGGATAAATCACGTCAGCATCTAAGAGCTTTTGTACCTCCTTTTGAACCACCTCCATCATCAGTGGGTTCAATCTACGATGCGGCTCCCTCACAGGTTTGGCTCCATCCTCGAGTAAAATCCGGTGCATGCACACGGTAGGGCTCACTCCCTTGATGTCCGCAAGTGTCCATCCAATCGCGGTCTTATGTTTCTTCAGTACCGCTGCCAATCTCTCCTCCTGATTAGGCTCCAAGCCTTTCTTGATTATGACCGGCAACGTCTCACCATCTCCCAAAAAGATATACTTTAAATGCTCGGGTAAGGGCTTAAGCTGCAACTCAGGTGCCTGTACAACAGATGGTACAGGTGTAGATTTATTAGTTAAAGTAACTTGATTAGCCTCATACCTTGGGGTTAATGGTCCCGAAACTTTAAGCTCCTGTAGCATGTCACTAGTATCACGAAGCATCCCTATTGATGCGCCACGTGACTCAATAGCCTCCCTCAAAATTATTTCATGCACATCATTCCCACAGGGAATATCGGAAGATTCCACTAGCTCATCGATCGCATCCAAAGCGTGTACTCCTACATCATCAGGTGGATATTGCATAGCTTGATATATATTAAAGTTTATTACCTCACCTTCCACCTCCATGGAAAGCGTGCCACGATCCACATCGATCTTAGCTCTAGCCGTCTTCATAAATGGCCTACCAAATAGAATTGGTGGCTGATCTTGTGCTCCCTCATCATCTATTTTCAGCACATAGAAATCTGCAGGAAAAATAAGATTTTCTACCTGCACCAAAACATCCTCGATCACACCCAAAGGTTGGGTGCATGATCGGTCAGCCAATTGAATGGTCAAACCCGCGGGTTTCAGTGGACCAATACGCAAAGATAAGTACAAAGAGTAAGGAAGAACATTTATGGAAGCACCAAGATCAAGCATACAATTTTCGATCCTTACATTACCAATAACACATGGAATAGTAAAAGTTCCGGGATCCTTACATTTTTTGGGCACCTTCCTTCATTCTTCAACTGCATTAGGTTGGAATCTTCATTCAGCTCTTCTCCTCCATTCTTCAACTGCTTTCCAATCCTAAGCATTACAGCGCTAATGTTGGACTTTGGGTTGGGAATCGTTTGTGACGGCAGCTTCCCTTTGTTTTCTCGCTTTTCATAAACGGCGCTGGAAATTTGAGACACTTACTTTTTTAGCTCATTAACGTCTCCAGCTTGTTGGCCCATCTTTTGAGTTAGTTCCTTGAACATGCCTCTCATTTCCTCTCTCAATTCCTTGATCGGGTCCTCGTCTCCTTGTTTGATGTGTGGGGGTTTGTACGACGACTTTTGTGGGTACGAGGATTGCCCCACATCGTAATTGTTGTTCCTTTGCCAACCACCATCATTTTGCCTAGGTTGCCATTTGTTGTTGCCTTGGTATCCATCATACCTCCTTGGTGGCAAATCTCCCTTGTTCACGTAGCCCACTACATTCACATCTTCTGTTCTTTCCTGAAAAACAGATTTATCATTATTCATTGGATTAAAAGTGGACTTGTTTACCTTACACTCCACTTATTGATTGCCTTGTGGTTTCTGCGTCACTATTTGAGCCATTATATTCTTCAGTTCCTGCAATTCAGAATGTACATTCACGTTAGCAACTGGTGCAGGTTTATATGTTTCTTCTAAATACCTTGTGCTCTCGGCGACTCTCTCAATCAACTCCCATATCTCCTCGGGGTACATGTCAAGGATAGACCCTTGAGCGGAGGCATCTAGCATTCTTCTCTCCATTAGAATCATCCCATCCATGAAGTATTCAAGCAACATCCTTTGTGGGATTCCATGATTCGGACAATTCTCTTCCAATAGCCTAAACCTCTCCAAATAATCGAACAACGTTTCTCCACGTCCTTGTCTAAGCATAGAGAGCTCCTTTCTTGTCTGAGCCGCCTTCGAATGGGAGTAGTACTTGTCCATGAACTTCCTTTGCATTTGTTCCCATGAAATAATCGAACCTGAAGGCAAAGACATTAACCAAGATTTAGCTTGACTTACTAAAGAAAAAGGGAATGCCTTTAATTTAAAAAGATTTTCCGGAACCGATGCCGATTTCATGGACGTGCAAACTCCATGAAATTCCTTCAAGTGCCTTAGGGGGTTCTCATCGGGCATTCCTCCAAACTTGGGCAAGTGATGTATCACCCCACCCTTCATCTCGATATCTTCTGCGTCCTCATCCAACCTAATGCACCAAGGTGCCTCATCAATATACGGAGCACAAACTCCTCTCATAGTGCGTCCCAAATCCCGACGCCTCGCTAACTGTCCATATTGGTTTCCTCCACCGAGGTATTCTCGATCCAACTCATCCTCGTAATCCTCGTGTCTAGCCCCACGAGGTCTAGCATACTCATTTACAAATCGTTGATTTCTGGGGGGTGGTACTCTTTGATTAACAGGGGTAGTCCTTGCCTCCGTTCTTGCATGTTATCTCCTATTACACTACTTCGCTCTTCTTGATCACGTTCAACACTTCTCTGTGACATTGTTACTTAAACAGAAAATAATCAAGTGACAAAGTAAAAGACAGTAAAATAAAACCAAGAGAAAGAAATACGTAGTGAGATTCTTCGTTACCAATCCCCGGCAACGGCGCCAAAATTTGACAGGTGTCATTGTACCCGTCAAAAATAATATTTCTTATTCCGACTAGCAAGTGGTAAGTCGGGTCGTATCCACGGAGATTGATATGAGAATCTGTTCACTAAGTATGAAAGTGACAATGGGAAATTCAATTAAATAAATAAAACAAAAGCACAAGCAACAATGATCACTTATCAAGAGAGCAATCGTCACACAAATTCAAGTATATAGTATCAAAGAGAAGTGCAAGCTAGAACTTTCGACTGTGATGCAAGACCAAATCATTGACAAATCCGTTTTGATTTCTAATGTTCTACAACTTAGAGCTCCCCCGCTAAGGTTATACTCCCCGTTCTAGTTCTAGTACTTAATCTCGCGCTAGCGATAATCAAGACCCTAACTCGCTAGAGTTGCATGAAGATTTAAACAAGTTGTCCCAGGGTGTTTAATCCTAGTGGTATATTACTCGTGTCCTAGTTCGATATCCCCGCTAGGTTGCTAGTAAACTTGACAATCGGAATCAACTAACAAACCAAAGCTCCCCCGCTAGGGTTCCACTCGTGTTAACACGAATCAATTCCATAAACAATGCACAGTAATATGACACAAAACACAGAAATCAATATAGGTCTCAAGTCAAAACATCACAATGTCGAGTTCTAGCCTACTCATCGTAAGGGAATACATCATCAAGTTTATCAATGGGATGAAACGAAAATACTGATGACGAATTCTCCACCATGCTGCAGCTCCACTCCAGTACTTGAATCCAGCAACGAATCCACGTTCAAGCTTCTTCAATTGTAATCCTACTCCGAGAGCTTTCTTCTAGAATCCTCTACTCTCAATTCGCAACTTCGAACGAACCCTAACCTTTCTGATTTTTCTCCTTAAGTCCAGAGCCAGCCGTCTCTCTTCTGTCTCTTCGAAATCTGTCTGTCCTTCTCCCTAGATTGCAACTTCGAAATAATGAAATTCGACTGCCAGCTGTCTCCGCGGACGTCTTCGTAATTTAACTCCCGCGGAGGTCTGAACAAGTATCGAAATTCAGTAGACCTCCGCGCATTTAATCCTTCAGGCCTACGCGCCCAGCACTGACTCAGACTTCAAGCACTTTGGACTTCATTCCTTCGATGCAAAACATCTTCTAACAGGCTCTCTTTAGCCGATATTCCTTCCATGGTCGCCGAATGCATCTGAGAACGAAAACTACACACAGGTAGTGAAATAACATACATGCAAACACTAAGAGACGGGGTTTTAACACAGAAAATAGTCGTACAACTACGACTTATCAGTCGACTATGTCTCCAAGTGGGTTGAAGCACTGGCTACTCCTACTTGCGACGCCAAGGTGGTTATTAAAATGTTTCAGAAGGTTATCTTCCCTCGATTCGGAGTTCCCATAACAGTTATCAGCGATGGAGGTTTCCATTTCAAAGAAAGAAATTTTGAGACATTGCTGAAGAAATACGGTGTTTACCACAAGGTTGCCACTCCATATCACCGTCAGACTAGTGGGCAGGTTGAGATCTCTAACCGAGAAATCAAGAACATATTGGGAAAGACAGTCTCGAGCCACAGGAAGGAATGTGCATCCAAGATAGATGACGCACTGTGGGCATACAGGACTGCATTCAAAACGCCTATCGGAATGAGTCCTTTCAGACTTGTTTATGGAAAAACATGTCATCTGCCGGTCAAACTCGAGTACAAGGCTATGTGGGCTATTAGGAAGCTGAACATGGATATGAAAGCAGCTGGAGCAAAGAGACTACTGTAGCTAAACGAGCTTGACGAAATCAGATTGGACTCCTATGAGAACGCTCGTACTTACAAGGAGAGAACGAAGAAATGGCACGACGAGAGAATAGTGCGCAGAGAATTCAACGAAGGCGAGCAAGTCATCCTCTACAACTCCCGCCTTAGATTATTTCCTGGAAAGCTGCGCACCAAATGGAGTGGTCCGTACACAGTTGAAAGAGCTTATCCAGACGGCCACGTAGAGCTCAGCATTGAGGGAGGAATATCAATAGTTATCAACGGACAACGCCTCAAACACTACCACGTCCTGAAACATCTGGCACCTCCTGAAGGCATAGACGATAATCTACTTCTCAGGAAAGGATCTCGGCAAGGGACTTCTCGAGAATGCTTCTAGTCCTACTTCCCTAGCTATGTCTCGCCAAGACGTTAAACTAGGCCTCTTCGGGGAGTAACCCGCGCTGTAAGCATTAGTTAGCTGCATTTTGCATTTTGTGCTTTGTGTGTGATTGTTGCAGGAATCCAAGTGTGGAGTGCACCGATGTCAGGAAGATAACGGTTTCGGGACAAGAAAAATTTGGGTAAAAATTATAGGTGTCGTGACACCCGTGACACATGGGACCTGTCTTGGCAGGAAAAATAGGCAGTAAGTTTTTGGAGGTGCCGTGACACCCGTGACATAATGGACATGTCACGGCTATCACGGCAGGTAAAAACGACAGAGGTTTTCAAGGGTGTCGTGACACCCGTGACATGCTCGGATGTCACGGCTATCACGGCAGGTTCGAATTTTCATAAGCCCTTATATACTCTGATCGGGAATTCACAAATCAAAATCAAATCGACCGCCGCTCCCCCCTTTCAACATCTGAGAACTGTCGAACCCTCGCCGCCCAGTTTCGACCGCCGATCGCCCTCCCGCCATCCGTCCACCCAGCCGCCTCCACTCAGATTCAAACAGCTCGCCCGCCCAATCGCCCGAACCCTAAACACCCAATTTCCCAAAATTTTCGACCTACATTCACCATGGCTCGAAAATGAACTCGCTCAACAGCCACGAATGCTCCGACTGAGTCATCACCACCGGCCGCCCAACCTCCACACCAGAGACAGTACCCAGACCGGCGCCCTTCATCTCTTAACCTGGAGCATTACAGGAAATTAGACAGAATCATCTCGCTCAAGAAGGTAAAACCCACTTTAGTGCCCGACCTTGGTACATTACGCTCATTTGAATTGTTGGATAGCTGTCGTCCATTGTTTATGGATTGTGGACTGGATATTCTGTTTACCAACCCAGCACCCACATACCCTAGAGTGATGAAGGAATTTCTAGCGACCTTTACATATTTAGGTGCTCCGGATCAGGTTACGCATTGGAAGTTTATTCTAGATGACCGATCATACACTATGACTAAGGCCGAGGTGTGTACAGTGCTAGGTTTTCCTCTCGAAGGTTTTTGTGGGCAGTACACCGATGAGGATCGCTATGAATTCTGGAAAGCCATATCCGATTTTGACTATTATTTCACGTCCAGTTGGCCTAACTCGTGTATCAAAAGTTAGCTGTGGAAAGTTGTGCATCGTCTCGTCCCAATGAGTATATTTCCACGTGGCGAAGGTGCCACAAATATTGGTAACCCAGAGCTCGACGTCATGATTTCCATGGACCGCCGCTGCCCAGTTGATTTCTTCCAGATTCTTGCACGACAAATGGTCATATGGGGCTCGACAATGGATAACAGTGCTTTAGGCGGCAGTTTATTTGTTACCCTGCTCGCCGCGTCCCAAGGATGGGAATTCAGTCAGCTCCCAGCGCCTGCCACTTTGGTCCTGAATATAGATAAAATGATCGATATTAAGACGATTGATCGGGACCGTCAGTGGCAGCACAGAGACGAGCTCCCTCGTGGGAAGAAGCGTCGCCGAGTCGAGAGCAGACAAAGGGCGCTCGATCGAGCTAGAGGCAGTGGCCCTCAGCCTGAGCCTATTGACGAGCACAAGGCACATGAGCCTCCACCAGCTCAGCCAGCTCCTCCAGTGATTGCACCAGCACCTACTCCGCCACCACCCCCCACTGACCAGCTCCCGAACACCTTCGAGGAGCGCTTCGCACGCCTGGAGACCACCCAGATGCGACTCTTCGCGCAGCATCACCAGATGATAGAGACACAGAATAAGATTTTAGCATACGAGCGCCAGATAATGGCGCATCAGATGCTGATAGTCTGATCGCAGAGTCAGCTTGTTCATGGCCATGCCTAGCTCACCGCCGATTTTCACATCTTCGTTATCAGGTCAGCCGGGCGCAGCAGTGGGCACAGGGTGCCTTGACGACATTACTTCAGGGGCAGGGCCACTCCGATTATCCTCCTCCACCATCCCACATGCCTCCTACCCGCAATGACCAGCCCTTGTTACCCCACTGGTCCTGGGGATTCAGACGACACAGCGGATCTATTTGGTATTGACAATGATGCTGAGGATGATGGTGCTGTTTAGTCCTTCATGCTCATACTTTTCACGACTCTTTGCTGTTTTGTCAGTTGTTGCGCATTCATGTTTTTCTTCTTCTTGTGCACTGACTTTTGGCTATAATTCACTGCTTACATGTTACTTGATGCTTAAGACATGTTTTTTATATGATCCACGTTTTGCTCGCATCATTTATCATACATTCTATTTGGCACTTCTTGTTTTTGCCTCCCACCATTACCGATGCTAATCTATCACTTTTGCAGCTCTTCGTTTTTCTTTATATATCTACCAGCTCATGAGTCATTTTTCACTCCCCGGGCATCGCTTAATTGCCACAAATTTCAGACCATCACACACGAGGGAAGTTCCTATGCGCCTTTTCTTTTCTTTTATTTCTTCGCTTAGGGACCAAGCTCAATTTTTAAGTGTGGAGTGGGTAGCGCATAGTCACACACATCGCATATCACATTCACAACTCGTTTTGCTACGATACTCCTTGACTGATTGTCATTCTTTTGGATTCAAAGTCTAGGACTTCAAATAGTTTTATCCGTGTGTGTATTCTCACGTGTCAGTTTTATTGCTAGCCTTTGCCTATCACGTATTTTACGTATTTCCTGAAGCATGTTCGAGACTTGATATTAGTTGGCACCGGTACAAAATGTTAAAAACTTAAATTGCATCTCTTTTTCTAGATGACCTTAGTACTAGTACGTGCTTCTATATATTTGTTGTGATTTGCATGCACCCGCCTTTATTCATACACTATGGCAAGCTTTAAGTGTGGAGTTAGAAAAAATATATGGTTTTCAATCAAGAACAAAGTTCTGAATTTTCAAAAGAGGGTGAAAAATTGACCCCAAGCATAGTTGTTTTTGAAGAAAAGAAGAAAAATACCAAGGGCAAAGTGAGAAATCACCCCTTGTGTATAAAAAAAATACAGAAAAATAATACCAAGGGCAAGGTGAGAAAAGTCACCCCTTGTGTAAGAAGAAATTTTTTTGAAAAAACAATTCTGCCCCCTTTTGCTTGATGTAGTGCAATTACATCTTCTCATTGCGTGTAAATCATGGCTTGTCTTGAGAATTCACGTACTAGAAACTAAGGGACGATCATCGTGCTTGCACTGAAATTATGATGTGATTTTCGTACTATTTTTCAGAAAAGTCTTTAGCCAGGCTCCTCTTCTCTTACGGGTCATTGCCTATTCTTTGGCACTTGAGAATGAGCTTTGTGCCAAGAGCCCGTGGACTATCCCTAGATAGCATGGGTGAATGGCGAACATGTTTTGTGTAACTATTCATGTTCTTGATACGTTGCTATAAAACTATTTAGAACTTGTGATTAGTCGATATCTAGCCATGTGTACTGACCGTTTGAATGCATAACCTGTTTAATCTATGATTGTCTGACAACTTTGATGAAGATGTTTGACTTGAAGTCGAGGTAACACGATGGATCTGAGGTATGCCATGACTTTACTGTGACTCGTTGAGCATCATTTCATGCATACACGTTAGTTAGTTGTACAGGGATTTGTTGGTAGTCCCATTCCTGAAAACCTTCACGAGACTATACTCGTCCTACTAGGGCAGCCTAGAGGTTTAAAGGCTTGATGCATATGCTAAATGCATTCGTGTCCCCTACGACAGTGAGTTATCTTTTTATTTTCACTATTAGCTAGAATTGATCACATGTCACTTGAGTGGGTAGCTTTGAAACATATGGTTGTTGAGCATTTCTTCACTCGTGTATTTATTCTGCCATTTGTTTGACATTTGTTCGGGACGAACAAATCCTAAGTGTGGAGTGTTTTGATCAGTCGATATTTTGACTAATTATTCACTACATTCGATGAAGGATAACAGTTGTTCTCCGGGCAGATTGTCCCTATTTGATGTCTTTCTTTAGTGTTTCAGGTAAAATAGGCATATCATCGCTCCATGGACGCGAAGTGCTGAAAGAATGGAAAGATCGACGAAAAAGGCGGAAAAAAACTCTGCACCAACAGCAGGCCGTGACAGCCGTGACATCTCATTAGTGTCACGGGTGTCACGGTAGGCTTTTTTCTCAGAAAGAATCAAGCGATTTCCAGCCAGGCCGTGACATGCCGTGACATCTTCCTAGTGTCACGGGTGTCACGGAACCTTTTTTACTCAGTGACTTTTGAGCACGTCGTGACATGTTCGAATTATCAATTAATTTCCAAATCCGTTTTTGGCAAGTTCTGGTCCTTTTTGGGAATTCATCAATTTTTGGGCTATAAAAGAGAAACTACCAGAGTGTTTTAAGTGTGCTTGAATTGAGATTGAAGAAACCTAACTTGGGAGAGAAGACGGAGAACATCGCGAGAGATTGAGGATTGATGAGTCGTAGTTGTACGACTATTTTATGTGTTTAAACCCCGTCTTTTAGTGTTTGCATGTATGTTATTTCACTATCTGTGTGTAGTTTTCATTCTCAGGTGCATTCGGGATCCATGGAAGGAATATCGGCTAAAGGGAGCCCATTAGAAGATGTTTGCGTCGAAGAAATGAAGTCTGAAGTGCTGGAAATCTGAGTCAGTGCCGCCCACTTACGTCCGAAGAATTACTGTCACTTACGTCTTCTGAATTTCCATAATTGTTGAGACCTCCGCGGAGAATAAATCAAGAGACGTCCGCGGAGGACAGCTGGCAATCGAATTTCGTAATTTCGTTTTGGCATCTCGGGAAGAATAAAAGGAGAGTAAGAAGAGGCAAACCCTAGGCGGCCAGACCTCGATTTTCAGGGTGGAAAAGAGACACGGTTTGGGAAGAAACAGGAGACAAGTTCAAAGTTCGGTTTGGAGAGAAGAAGTCGTGGAGTAGGATTCCGATTGAGGATTCGTTGCTGGATTCGAGTGTTGGAGTGGAGCTGCAGATTGGTGAAGGATTCGTCAACAGTATTTTCATTTCATTCTTACTCAATACTTGATGATGTATTCCATTACGATGAGTAGCTAAACTCATTTGTGTAGACTAGAACTCCAAATTGTGATGTATTGACTTGAGACTTCTATTGATTTCTATGTTTTGAGTCATATTACTGTACAATGTTTATGGAATTGATGTGCTAGCATAAGTGGAACCCTAGCGGGGGAGCTTGTGTTTGTTTGTTGATTTCGATTGTCGAGTTTACTAGCAACCTAGCGGGGATAGCAAACTAGGACACGAGTAATATACCACTAGGATTAAGCACCCTAGGACAACTTGTTCGAAACTTCATGCAACTCTAGCGAGTTAGGGTCTTGATTATCGCTAGCGCGAGATTAAGTACTATTACTAGAACAGGGAGTATAACCTTAGCGGGGGAGCTCAAAGTTGTAGAACATTAGGAATCAAAACGGATTTGTCAATGATTTAGTCTTGCATCACAGTCGAAAGTTCTAGCTTGCACTTCACTTTGATATTTGATACTTGAATTTGTGTGACTATTTCTATTGATAATTGATCGTTGTTACTTACTTGCGTCTTTTATTTACTTGCTCAAAATTACCACCATTGTTACTCTTGTACTTAGTGAAACAGATTCTTATACCGATCTCTGTGGATTCGACCCGACTTACCACTTGCTAGTCGGATTACAAATTATTATTTTTGACGGGTACAACGACAGCCCGCCAAGGATTCAACGAGCTACATCGTATACACGGTTTCCTCTTCCTTAATTTCTTTATCTACACTACTTTTTGTTAACTTACCATGAGTAGTGAGTAGTCTTCTTAATTTCGGGATCCTACGGATCCCGTGCTATGTACCCAACTCTTCATGTGATCAATTGAACGTTTTTCATTAATGCGATTCGAATATTCAACTTCATTGTGCTTAATTTTGTCGTTCTTGCAAGTTTTACATTGAGTGGGATGTTTGCATGCTAGAACGTATTTAGGTTAATTACCAAAAGATGGATGAGTCCTAGGTATTAACCGGATTGCATGAAATTGATGTTAGGTCATGGTAGCTACAATGGTAGTACATGAATTAATAGGACAGTTGACTCTTGTCTGAAAAACCATGAGTTTAATAATCGAGATCGTTGATAATCCGAGGATGGAAGGCGTTCAACGATTGAGATTAATCTAGACAACGATCCGTGGATGGGCGGCTTGTCTAGTGTTAGTTTGGTTTATTTCCATATTCGATAGCATGATGAATTTACGTGATATGATTGCATGATTAGTGGGGTTGGCACGGGTGAAGTTTGATCCTGGAATTCGTTCTCTGATCAAGTTCAAACCTTTATTTTTCTGCATTTAATTTCTGCTACTTTTGACACAACAAAACCTCTTGTTAATCGAATAGCTAGATAGGTCACCTGTTAACTAGTATTCACACACGTCTGTTCCTTGGATCGACCCTTGGCTTACCAAGGTTATAAATTTTGTTTGATTGCAACCAGGCCCCTAAAACTCATAACTTGACGACTATAAAGGGTTAAAAATACGCTTGTCATTAAACGAGAAATATCATTGAGTAAAGAATCTTAAAACTTATTGTCACAAGATCAAAACCCTAAATTGAAACAGAAAATTAGCAACTCATCGTCATTGAAATAAAACACAAGTATTCTGAATGAAAAGAAAGTAGAATATTTTTATCTCGTCAAAAGCTTGCGTTCTTATTCTTCTCCAGTGCTTCAAATGTTGAAACATCTGATGATTGAATTCTTTCTCCAAAACCCTGATACGTATTTTTGATTGGGCTCCAAATCTAATTTTGTGCCAATTTCCAATTTTTAGCGCCGCGGACTGCGCACTCAATCGCACACGGTCCGTGATATGCTTAGAGACACTTCACCCATTCTGCCTGCTAATTTGTGCTTCGTCTCTCAATTCGATCCTCCAATGCCCTTGGTGTGAACTGAAAGTCGGAAAACATTGAGTGAGCTACGCAATGACGTATAGTTTGTCTCCATTGGAGTTTTCTTTTGCTCTCAGCACCTCGTTTAAGCGACAAAGGTCTATTCTGCCATTGTGGTGATTCGACACCAAAATGCCGTCTTTTAGTCACAATTTCTCCTAGAGGTTCCGAAACACCTGAAATACAAAATCATACTAAAAAGTAAATGTTCGCATATAAAAGTGTCGAAATAAATGGGATTACTTAGTTCGACGAGTCGTATAAATACGACTCCTCAAACCACCCCACACTTAAACTTGTTTGTCCCGAACAAGAACAAGTCATAGAAGAAACAAAATATCTCACCACATTTCTATGACGTCCTAGATGTAATGCTACATGAACAGAGATGCTATTCTAATCTAGCTTTTCCAATGCATAACTCAATTGCTACTCAAATCATTACGATAAACATAGAACTAACTTGATACATGTTACCTCTGAGCTGAAATACAAATTACTTCGGATGAATATGAGGTAGTCCTCTTTAGACCCATGATCTGCGTTCGCCGTCCCAAACCATAGCCATATGGATATGCTTCATCGCTTTTTCTGGCACGTGATTAATTTGAGCTGTAATGGCTTAGAGTTCTTCTTCTTTTTCTTTTCTTGGACAACTTTTGATGTAGTGAACTTTCTTTGGCCGTTGGCTCTTGTGTATAAATGAGGTACATCACTTTTGTTAACAAATTTATTGGAATTTTGAATTTTGAGACTGTCTTTTTTTTTCGTCCATGCTTCTTTTTCTTCTGAAGGTGATCCAATCATCGCCCACTAGCATATGAAAATACCACCCCGCTCTTTTTCATCATCATCTTTTTTTACGCAGTCAAGATGGGGGCCTTTCACATTTTCCCGGTTACATCGCACTAGAGATAGGACGGTTTATTTTCCCGTCCCGTCTACTTACATAAATGTTGCAGCGGCGGAGCAAACTCTAATCCATAAATCTCGAAGCACCACGCTCCACTGAATTCATGCAACCATATGACTAGGAACTCGTTTCATTGAATGCTTGTCAAGTCTCTCTAGGACGTTTCTATCAACTCCACATCCCTGTTTATTTCTACACAAAAGACATGTAGTGGATTAAATTCACATGTAGTCACATAAGTCAAATTTTCACAAGAGAAATACGCATAATCAGCATCTTAAATTCCACATACTCATAATTCAATGCTACAATATCCAAGGAACAAAGAGAAATTCCACTATTTTTCATAAAAAAAAATTCAAAAGGAAAGGTGCAGACACGGTACAAATGCAGAAAAATAAACATCCTGACATAACCAGACAGATTGACTCATCCACACCACACTTTTGAACCAAGCCGTGTCCTCACGACGCGACTTTAGTTCAAAGATTCTAACCAGGCAGACACATACTAAAAGTGGAAGGAAAAAAAGTGAACATGCACTCTCCTAGTCGCCATTCGTCGAGGCAGGTCCAAAGTTCATTAAAACAAGAATGTGCCTCTCCATGGTCTCCATTCTAGTTACCATCCAAATGTGCCATCTCTCGGTAGCTCGAATGCAACTACTGTAGAGACATGCTTGCAAGACATAACTTGTTTTTTCTCGTTATGATTTTTCCAGCTCATGCATGTGTTTTTGACTAACTGTCTGTAGCTGGCAATCGAGTTTCTTGTCTTGCGTAGTGGGACATCAATAGCAATACTGCAAAGTGAACCCCACACCTTGTTTTGTGATTCTTTAGGGTCACCATCCTACAAGTACAATACACAAGGGATATTAGTCATATGTAACTCCATCTGAGATTCGCTACTTACCTCGGGATTTTTAATAATCAAGCTCGTGCAAAGGTAAGGAATCGGGTTTTCTTCGGTAGAACATATTTGCTCCAAGTATGTGATAGGCATTATTGGACCGACTTTATCCTTTTCTTCTTCTTCTTCTGGCTCTTTATGTTCATCTTGGATGATGTTGTCCTGCACAAAAAGTGGAAGAGGTGAATCAAAATTATGCAAAATTTTAATTAGGTTAGATATTACTGCAGACTTAATTGTTTCTTTCTCTGTGTGCAGCTCGTCGATAGCGGTGGAGTTTTCCTCTACATCTAAAGCTTGAGTTTCCGCTACGGGTAATGTTGTAACCGTGTTGTTGCATGTGATATTGGGCAGAGTCAATTAATGAGAAATAGAAAGATTTAAACATTAACTCTTCCATTGCTTCTCCTTTAGGTTTAAAAGTCCAGCAAATGTAGTAAAATTCCTTCAAGTCCGTTATAGGACTTTCTCCAGGGCCGTCGTCGAATGTTGAAACCTCTGATGATTGAATTCTTTCTCCAAAACCCTAAAACATATTTTTTTATTGGGTTCCAAATCTGATTTTGGACAAATTTCCAAATTTTCGGATGCACTGACGTCATCATTGCACGCTGATGAAGTCATCACCTCGGGCTATGTACTTATTAGAGGCGTGGGCCACGTTCATTTTAGCGCCGCGGACTACACACTTTAAATGCACACGGTCCACGATATGCTCTAAGATACTTCACCGATTATGCGCGCCAATTTTGACTTTGGCTCTCGATTCGACCCTCCAAATCCCCTATTCTACTCTCGGTGTTAACTAGAGAGTTGTAGAACTTTGAGTCAGCTACGCAACATCATATAGTTTGTCTCCATCAGAGTTTTCGTTTGCTCCCATCACTTAGTATAAGCGTCAAAGGTCTAATCTGCCATTGTGTTAATTTGGCACCGAAATGCCCTTCTTTTATTGCACAATTTCTTCTAGAGCTTCCGAACACCTGAAATGCAAAATCATACTAAAAAGTAAATGTTTGCATATTAAAGTGTCAAAATAAATGGGATTAGTTAGTTCGACGAGTCATCTAAATACGACTCATCACAACATTATATCAAATACTAAACATGTATGCTGAAGGTTCTTTACTGATATCACCATATGGTGTCCATGTGTAGTAACTATTCATCGAGCCGTTATCAATTAAATGGGCAGACATTTTGCTCGATGTAATTATTCCTCGGCACAACAAACACTTTTTACAAACTTTGGTTGACATTTCCTCAAACCTTAGGCCATCAAAAGTCGAGTCGCACTCTTTTAAAACTATTGATTCACTTTAATTCACCACTTAGTTCATAACTTTCATTACGAACGAATTCCAATAAATTAGACATTTAATCCTAGTCAAGCATCCATATCCTAGAGTTCAATTTCATGATAAACTAAAATGTGCATCATTTCCTCCATACTAAAACTATCTCTACACTATTTCAAGTTGTAAATTCAAGTTTTAGTTCAATTCCTCACTTATACATTTTATCAAACACCCTAGCAACATAGCAATTTTATAGCATAACAGATAATGAAATCAACAATCTTCCACAGGAATCAATATGCATTTACAATGATCAAGAGCGCCAAGGAGAGTCGTAGATCCTTGAAACACAAGAACTACTCACACATCATCATGAAATATGATTTCAATACAAATTTACAAAGGGGAGGGTAGATGTGTATAGAAAACTCAAGTAGGAGGTGATTCAAGCTCTAGATTCCTTCCTTGATCTTCTCTCTTCTCCCCCAAGCAATCCTTGATGATGTTGAGTCTTCCCAAGCCATTTACTCACAGTTTTTCTCTCTAATAACCCACCTCCCAAAGTCAAAACCCTCTTTTTCTATTTATTGGTTTGAGCTGAAAAATCTTGTTCAGTAACGCTAGTCGGTTGGTTAGCTCATGGGTCTGAGTCGTACCCTGTCGGTTATGACATACTGAGAAGGCTATCTTTGGCTTTGAGGTGCATAAACGGTCGGTCAAAATTGGTAACCGGTCGGTTACCAGCATCCGAGAGGCAAGGTTTGACAATGGAGCTCGTACCCGGTCGGGTACGAGTGGTACTTTTACTAATCGGTCTGACTTCTTCTGGTTTTTTTGTGGTCCTAACGACCGAATTTGGTATTGGCGTAAACTAAAGAGTTGTAGTCCTTTCAGTTATCTTTTTAACAAGCTATAGCTCGACCCTTTCGGATACCATATGCTCTCTAGGCATTCAAGCTAAGCGGAAATGTCCATCTGCCCTGTTTTGCCCCGAAACTCCCTATTTTATGCCGAACTTTAATTTTTCATGCAATCTTGATCTTGAGGTCTTCACTTCGATGGGGAATCATTTTGTACTTGAAATGTTCAAGGAAAGGGTTAAATGAAATGGAAAAACATCGGAAAGGAATTAAAGCTTTAATAAAATGTGCCAAAAACTCGACTTGTCACAACCACATCCAAATTTTATCCATTTCAACTTTAACTTTATAAAAATAACACAAAAAAATAAAAAATAATTCAACTACTATAATGTGATGATAAATATATGCACTATAGAAATACAAACATATACACACACAGACTATTTGAGAGCAATATAGAGAGCTACAAAGGGAAATGGGGACACCAAATTCGGAAGCATTGGTAACATATAAGAGAGCAATATATGGGTACACATTAAAGTCAATTTGTTCAAGAAATTGAAAGTAATGTCGTATGTAACTATGAATTACAAACTACAATGCCTAACATAAGTTTTACCTTGGCACGTTTCTGGCGTGGGAGTTGATGAAGTTCAGTTTCGGTCGTAGGGGGAGAGAAGGGGAGCAGCAGGGGAGGAAGAAATGTGTGGGTGGAGTTGTTTGATGGATCGTTAGTGTTAGCCGTCCGTCAGATGGAAGTCACAAAGTACTTTCCGTCAGATGGAAGTCACAAAGTGCTTTCCGTCAGATGGTCGGCAGCGGAAATATAATTAAGCAGGAAAATAATGAACTGAAAAATACTGCACGCAAATATATAGTGGAAACCTTATCACAACTATGATAAGGTGAAAACCACTACCTTTCGTCTCCGAAAGGGTTTTCGAACATGATTACTCTTTTATTCCGATATACTTGTAGGGTTTACAAACTAGGTCTTTTCACTAGACTCTATTTGATGACCTCTACTCAATCCGACAAGGTAATCAGTTTCGAACCTCGAACCTTCGTGCGTGCAGACTCAGCAGTCCTGCTCTTCTAATGCAATCGCCTTGTTCTCCTGAAAACGCCTTGCCTCAGTGCGTGCGATGCCGGCGGTGTTGCTCCTCGTATGTAAGAGCTTGAATCTCCAAAAACAGCCGCGCTTTATCTCCTTGAATCGCCGCTTGTTCAAGTGCAAACCCTAATGCCTTATATAGGGCTTAGCGAATCTCGAAAACCAATCCCATTCGATTCAGCCCAAACCGACTTACCAAACTTGGCGGATATTAAGCTGATTTGTCTAGATTTGATTCCCAATTTATCTCAAATCAAATCCTTCATTTAATCGAACTTGCCAAATCTGATCAACAGAATATTATCCTAATATTCTTTGACCAAATTTATCTTCTTTGATTTCCAATCATATCTTCAATATATTATCTTCAATCTTCGATTCAATGTGTCCAATCACATCTTCGTGATCTTCTTAAATCAGCAGCACATGATCTTTGCATATATATTCTTCAATCTATATTTCCAAAGATATCTTCAAGATCTTCCATAATTGAATGCACAATATTTCCTAGATCGATTTCCTCATTAAATCGAACTTGCCATATCTGGCCTGCAGATATTCCTTGATTGAACTTGCCATATCTGGCATGCAGATATTCCTTGATTTATTCATATCTTCAATGATTTCCAATCATGTCTTCAATATATTTTCTTCAATCAGCAATCAATATTTGCATTCATATCTGCAATATATTTTCTTCAATCAGCTCCGTGAGTTCTCAATTTGACATCTTCATGGGTCTTCATACTTCAATTAATGCGCAACGCATCAATAAATCTGTTCATGGATTTCTGCACACTTAGGCAACATATTAGCTAAGTGTTTGTAATCATCAAAACCAAAGGGTTCCAACAAATTCCCCCTTTTTGATGATGATAAACACTTCTTCAAAAGACAAGAAATCCATGACAAGTATTTCAAACCATCACAATTCTAGAAGATAGATATCCCTTTATAAGTCCATCGATGGTATCAAGTTTTTAGTTAGGCAAACAGATCTACGATCGCTTAACAGTTCCCCCTTAGATGGACATCCAGATTGATTTTCAGTAGTAACTTCCCCCTCAAGTAATGCACTAATGTTATCTTCCCCCTTTTGGCATCATCAAAAAGAATGCAAGTAAAGACATCCATGTAATGGAAAGAAACTGCATACTTCATTAAGAAAGGGCAAAAGTGCCCCGGAGGGAACACACACAGCATACTGAAAGTTTAACTACCATCAAGCAGACACAGAGCATGACATCGAAAGAAAATCAAAAAAAACATAGAGCAGATAAGGTGGGGATAACAAGGAGGGGGCAACCATGAGACAGATCCAGAGTTAACTGCGGAACACGGTCTTCAACTGGTCAACCGCCTCAGTGGCCACAAATCTCAGCTGACAATTCAGCTTCTTCAGCTCCTGCTTGATCTGAATTCAGTGCCCCAGATTCACATCTGCAGAATCCTCAACTCCCTTTGGCAGAGCTGGCAATGTCTCAAGAATAGCAACTTTGCTCCTCAAGTCCTTCACCCAGTCAACTTCTGACTGATAGATGCCAAGATTCTGCCTTTGCTTCTCTTCTTTATACTGTGAGAAATCCTAGAAATTTCTTTTTCAATTTCTGAATTCCAATCGGCATCCTCGAATCTCGCAAGATTTAATTTTCAACTTCCAAAAGAGACTGCACATTTAAATCCCTTCCAAATCCAGAATTAGGCAATAGTTAAACCGCCACGTGCAAACTCCCAAATTTTGAATTTACTCCACAGTTTTCTGCCACATGGCCATCTGCGGGTATTTAAAACCCTAATTGCTTCAGATTGTTCAAATATAGAGACCTTGCTATCTTTCCACGCCATAAAGACCATCAGCCATCATGTCCGAAGCGACGCAGTGATGACGACTGTGCTGTAGACGCAGCTTTTGCTTTTCTCCATACAGGTCATTCTAATCGCCATCAATGTGACACACTTAACTTCTTTTCTTGCGGGCAGCCACTAACCCTCCAAACGGCACCTACCAACACTCCATCTGATAGAACCAGCCACAATCCATCTGATTGAACCAGTCTGAACCAATGCTGAGTTAACCCCGGTTTTGTCTTATGGTTTTCACAAGGTTTGGGTGTGGTGCGCTAGGTTTACCCAAATGGTACAATAAAACACCACACATTCAAGAATTAAAATTCACCAAATCATGACAAAGCAATTTCATGTAGTGTGGAGAAAACCAAAAAATAGTTTTTAACATCAACGGGCTAAACATTTGTTCTCCACACATAAGAGGCTAGGGTTAGTCTTAGAGTACTTCCACGGCTTATATTGTGGGTTCAAATTTGGAAGTCTCTTTTGGGCTGCAAAGAATTATGTGTCATGCTCATGATATTTGCTAGCTAGTAATCTCATTTAGCATGCATGCAGTGGTGGCCTCATAGAACAATTTTCACACAATTATCAACTACATACGCAGCACTTCCACACATGGTAGCTTAACATGGACACTAGTCTAGCCAATCATCGAGGAAATTCAACATAGAGTGCAGACTATGCGAGGGAAGTCATACCTAGTTCAAGCCTTAGCTTCTCGTAGGGTTCCCTGTGTAAAACTTTCGTAAAAATGTCTGCAATCTGCTCCTCGGTTCTGCAATAGAGACAAAGGAGGCAAATTCACAAAAATTACATAGGCCATCAAGATCTACCTGTCCTTTCTTTCCACAACATCGTTTTGCTGTGCTGTCCGTGGGGCGGAAAAGTTGTGATTAATACCCTTGTTCCTGATCAGGTGCGCTTTCCACCTTGGGTAAGCCAACTACCAATTCCTTCTGATGGATTTTGTGCAGTAGCCTCATACTTGCATGCCCAAACCTCCTGTGCCACAAGATGGATCCTTCTGTAACACTTGATAGACACAGTTCTTCCTCAGGGACGAAATCTGGATCAACAGTGTAGATTTCGTTCACATGGATTCCTCTCAGAACTGTCTTTCCTGTCTCATTACACCTCACAAGACAATCATTAGAGTTGAATATAACAAGATTTTTACCAGTTGACACAATTGAGACACGTTTGCAGGTTATATTTCAAGTTTGCAACTAGACTTACCTGCCTGATTCGGATAGTATCCGAAATTCTTACCTCTCCTGTTGCTATCACCTTTCCTTGCTTTAATTTCCGAAGATTATACTTTCTCCGGAGTGTTTATGGAGCGAGTCGAACCATCCTGGATTCCCTGTCATATGCTTTGAGCAACCACTATCTAAGTGTCAGGGACGGGACCTCACTCCTTCCTGCAAGGAAAAGATTAGTTTTTCCGAACCCAGACAAGCTTGGCCTTACTGGGTTTAGAAATAAATTTAGGAGCAGAATAAGATAAATAGTATGCGTCCTGGTCAGTTAAATCAATCTTTCGCGCAGGTGTCTTTCTCGGTCTGTCTAAGATAGCTGGATCATACAGGGGGCGGAAGTGATCAGCTCTGCCTTTCTGCCTGTATGTATTGACTTCCCTCTGATAGCTGAGATCTGGATAGTAGTCTTGGACAGCTTGCCAGTTACGGTTCCTCTCATATGTTTCCCTTAATCTTGGACATTCGGATCTGTAATGCCCAGAGTGTCCACAATGCCAGCAGACTATGACATGGAAGACCAACATAGTTGCTTCTGCCAGGTGGAACGGACCTCTTGTGCTTCCTTGCCTGGAAGTCAATTGTTGGGGGCTTGCGGTTCATATCTTGCTTCCTCCAGATATCATAGGCTTTCCTAGCCTTGTGGGCGACTGATTCCTCATCATGGATGTTACATCCATCCGATGGACTGGTTTCCTTTCTATTCTGCCTTGTAGCACAGGGATTCCTTTCCTGGCATGAGCATTCACCTGATTCTGTTATTTTCTCCTTTCCTTTGGCGGCCTTTTCTTTAGCTGCCTTTTCTTCCTCATATCCAAGCCCCGGTCTGACAAATCTCTTCTTATAGTCCTCCTTCTCTTTTTCAGCTTTCTTGGCTTCCAGCTCTCGACGCCATTCTTCTTTCCTTACAGCCTCCTCGCGTCTAAGGTCAACAATTGTCTGAAGGAGTTCCTCATTGTTTTGTCTGAGATTGATCAGCTCATCATTCAGCTCTTCCGCTTTTGTTTTGAAGTCCACCAACTCAGTGTTTCCGATCGTCATACGTCTCAGTTCATCACGTAGGTCGCTGATCTGTCTCTCTCTTCCTTCACAGGTACGACACCTACAGACATGCTCCGCCATTTCTTTCTCAAGACGCATGGCTTTGGTTGACCAGAGACAGTTCTCCTCTATGTCATCATGATGATCCTGTTGCAATTCTGCCAGTCTGTCCTCCAGATCTCAGTTTTTTGCTAAGACTTTGGCAATTGTTTCTGCAAGACCAGATTCAGAAAAGACTTTATTAACAAAGGATTCAGTTTCTATTACCTCATCAGATGTGGAGTGAGCCATTAAGCATGCATCCTTTGAGGGCTTTCCATCGTTACTATCTTCATCCGAGTTCCCCCATGCGGCAAACATAGCCTGAGCAGGTTTTGGGGCAGCTGGTTCAGTCTGCGCTGGCTTTGGGGCCGCTGGTTCTCCTTTCTTTTTGCTACGGCAATCATTAGACAGATGCCCCTTCTTCTGGCAGTGGTAGCATGTTCTATCTTCCCTCTCTCCTGGGTTCCCTCTCTTTTCACTTGATGTAGCATCATCGTTCCATCTGGAGGAGTTACCACGACTTCCTCCTGTTCTGAAGTTTCTTCCTCCTTTGCCGAAGCCAACCATCGCAAGGGCTTTTGTTAATAGAGCGATGTCATCGTCTTCCCCCTTTGATGTCTCATTGCCTTGTGCACGATCGATAGCTTTTTCTACTGTCTGAGCAATGGCCTGGGACCTATCAGTCTGTCGCCTGGCCATCTTCCTTTCCACGATTCCTGCTTGACTCTGGAGGTTAGCTACAAGTTCTTCTAGGGTAATGTCCTTTATTCCCTTTTGAGCCTGCAGAGCCATCGTAACATGATCCCAGTTTGAGTTTAGGGCCTGCATGAACTGGTGGGTGATCTTCCACTCTGGAAGCCTCTCGTTCAGATATTCCAGTTGTCCAACTATGACCTGGAACCTGGTGTAGAAATCCTCCAGGGACTCATCCTTCATCTGCAAGACGGTCTCGTAGTCCTTTGTGGCAGCTAGGATCCTGTTTCTTTTGATGTCTTCGTTTCCACCATACAGCCTTGTGAGTCCATCCCACATATCCTTGGCGGTCTTATACATGGCCACTTTGATTTGATCTCCGGGAGTAAGAGCCATGTAGAGCACTTTCTTGGCTCTAGCGTTCTTCTCTAGGCATTTGTAGTCGTCATCTGTATACTTATCCTTGGCCTTTTCTACCGGTTTTGCGGGATCTGTCTTGTCGAGGATGGGGTAGGGACCTGATTTGATAACCCTCCAGAGTTGTCCGTCCAGTGAGCAGACATGGGCCTCGAATTGGTCCTTCCACCAGTCGTACTGACCTGGCTTTAGCAGCGGCGGCTTCCAGAATGAGTCGTTGATTGACGACATGATTTTCCTGCAAGGCTAACAAACAAAATCTAGAGTCCTCGGCTCTGATACCAATTGATGGATCGTTAGTGTTAGCCGTCCGTCAGATGGAAGTCACAAAGTGCTTTCCGTCAGATGGAAGTCATAAAGTGCTTTCCGTCAGATGGTCGGCAGCGGAAATATAATTAAGCAGGAAAATAATGAAGGGATAAATATATCTGTTTGCCTAACTAAAAACTACTATAATGTGACTGGATCAAGTTCATCAGATATCATCACATTGTCAGTCCTCGGCTATTTGAGTGCGGGCTCAAATATCATCACATTGTCAGTCAATCAAGGTCCTCATGTGACTGGATCAAGTTCAACTACACAAGCGTAAAATGGTGTAGTGTCATGCTGCGTGTATGATGGTTCGGCCGTTGCATGCATCGTGTGCATTGATCTCATGATGCATCCCTATGAAGGGGAAAGGTAAATATGCCTATTGATTAAAAAAACATAGCTTATGTACATGACTTCAAAATTGCATCAAAACAGCATGTAGGGTGATAGTTGAGTTGATAACCTCTTGGCTTTGTAACAAAGAGGTTGAAACCCCATCATCAAAAAAAATTACATCAAAACAATGTCTGTATTGACTTCCGACATTTGAGCATGACCTTTTGTTACGGTTATGGATTACAAGAGTCATCCTCATCCGGTAGATGTGAATAGGTGTGACAAGTTAGTTTGGATTAGTTGTTAAGTGGGTAGTTAGTTATCCTTATTTGTGTATAAATAGTTGTTGAATGAAACTAAAAGAATGAGCAATAAATAGATAAGTTATTTTCTCTTCAGCTTCTCCCAAAACCCTAATTTCTTCAATTTCTCATCTAATTCACTCAACTATCTTTATTAATCCGATACGAAACCTTTTCGTTCGTATCAGCTGAAGCTTAGTCCTCCTATGAAGCAAAGTCAGATTGGTGATGTTTAAAGGTTATTTATTCACTACACTATTTTTCAGATTAGGAGATAGTTTTTTTCCGTCTCGTAATGCCCTATATTTGTCACATATTATTTATGCGAGTCGCGTAAAATTTGTTGCGAAAGCCTAGTAGCGTAATGCCGTGCGACATTTTTTAAATCACACTTGTTGCGTAAAGTTTTACTCTTACACGACATTTCCATTAATTAGTCACATAAACCAGGAATGAGTTGTACTCTTTATGGGCATATGCTACATTTATAATGGACATATTTTCCAAAATTTGTCACATTAGCTATTTAACGAGACAAAAGTAGTAAACACAATTGTCGCGTAATACTTCATAAGCTTAAAACCATAGCATATTGGACTCGTATAAAAGTGCATAAGCTACACAATTTGAACACATAATTGTCGTGTAAACATACTTAAGCTTAGAAACTGAAACATGTAATTGTCACATAAAAGGACATAAGCTTAAAAAAATTATAAACACAATATCGCATAAAAGCACATAATTGTCGCATATCATAAAATAAACTGTCAATCTGTTTTACACAAGAAATCCGGCCAATAAACACAAATGTAAGCTCCACGCTTCATGTCCAAAAACTCCACTTTTTGGTTTTGGAGTTGGTCTTTCAGTTCTGAGTTTCTCGTGCCCCCTCTCGGGAGGGGTGGCCTCTTGAAGGACTTCCCAATTCCAGAAATGTAAGCTCCACACTTCTGTCCCATAACTTGGTAATGATATCAAGCTCCGTAGCAAGTGGAAGTGGTCCTTATCATTTAGGACACTGGGATCCTCGGATTCATCCCCATTTAAACCATTTGATGTGTGCTGAAAATGAAGTCCCACAAAATTGTAGTGAACCATGCTGAAAATGAGAATAAGATTCTAAAATCTTCCAAGACAAGTTCTAAACTGATATAACAAATATATCACAATATAAATTAAACTGATAAAACCACTACACAATATAACAAATTCCAAAAATGTATGCTTTGCATTGGACAAAATGTAAACTGAAACAGATTAAATAACAGTTCGAATAACATTGGAACTGACCCACCAAACTGAAACAAATTAAATATTAGACGCAGCAAACTTCTGAAATAGATTAAATAACCAAGTTCCAATTTTTTTTAACTAGACCCAGTACCTTCAGACTCTCATACGTGACGCCCGGAGCAACTTCAGACTCTCTTTTTGGACGAACCGGATGCTCTTTCTCTTCCCTGGTACCATCTGAAACGCAAACGTAGACTCTCGTTAGAGTTTCGTAGTGTCAAAATTGATTTAAGGTTTTAGCTAGCAGGTCTGAAAGAAGCGCATGTGAGGATTACTTACTGGAATCAAGAGGAGAAGATATATGGACGGAGTGCGCGAGAGGGTGGAGTGAGAAGTTAAGCGGTTGTAGAGATTATAAGCGGTGATGAAAAATTGGGCAGCAGTAGTGAAAAGTTAGGGTTTTGCTGTAAAAATTCCCTCTCACACTTAATTGTTTCCCTCATAGACACAATTTGGGCTTAATTTTGGGCCAAATTTCCGTCGGCTATAGTCTTATTTATGAAACAAATTCATAAATGTAAAAAATTTTAAAACGTTGCAATGTAAACATACCAAATGTATAAAAGTGCTGCTCGATGATTTGTTACTAGCTCTCTTTCAAATCTCATCTCCCATGGCCTTATATGTTGATATTCTCTTTCAAATCTCATCCCCAAAATTAGACATGGAAACTAAACTATACGCTTCAACAATAATGCATATCCATATATATATATATATATATATATATATATATATATATATATATATATATATATATATATATATATATATATATATATATATATATATATATATATATATATATATATATATATATATATATATATGGGCGCGCTCAAATGAGAATTACTCTTAGGCTAAAAACATAAGAACACATCTCAGCCACTCATTTTGATGATGTGGTAGGGAATAGTGCAGAAATAGTGTTTTGTTTTTTACTGTTTGTGTAGTGGGATTTTACTGTTTGCTTTTTACTGTTGATGGATTTTGGTAGTGGGACACGTGGACCAATCACAATGTGTTCTTATGTTCTTAGCCTAAGAATGGTTCCATCTATATATATATATATATAGGGGGGCGTTCAATTGAGGACGGGTCTTATGGTGAGGGTGTAGGGACTAATCTTGGCCATTGGATGAGGTTCATCCAAGGATCCACAAGCTGCCACGTGTCACATGTGGTAGTGGATTTTACTATTTGCTTTTTGGTAGTGGGATTTTACTATTTGCTTTATTGGATTTTGGGTACTTGGACACGTGGCGCACCCACAAAGCACGGGGGGGTTAGATGGATGATGATCTAATGGATGAGATTTGTCCCTACGTCCTTACCAAATTTGGGTGTCCTCATTTGAACACTCCTCTATATATATATATATATATATATATATATATATATATATATATATATAGAGGAGCGCTCAAATGTTATGGCCTTCTTAATGTGTTATGTGTTACACAAATCTCATCCTTTAGATCAAATGATCTAAAGATGCAAAATGAAAGTCAAAAGTCAAAAAAAGACAAAGTTGTTTGTCATTTAGAACTTTTTGTCTTTTACCTTGCACTTTTATCTTTTACCTAAAAGACGAAAGTGCAAAATGAAATCTGGACCTTTAGATCTTTTGATCTAAATGTGCACAATAAAGTAACACATAACACTTTAACAACCCATAACATTTGAGCGCGCCCTTATATATATATATATATATAGGGGAGCACTCTGTTGAGGCAGGGTTATAAGAATGAGGCAGTAAGGCATGATCTTCGTCATTGATGATATTGATCTAATAGTTGAGATTTAAAGGTGTGGTAGTGGGATTTACTGTTTGCTTTTTACTGTTGGTAGTGGGTTTACTATTTGGACACGTGGCGCACCCACAAAGCACGGGGGGGGGGGGGTTAGATGTGTGGTTGAGATCGTGCCTCACGTGCCTCACTTTACTGTAGCGTGCCTCATTTGAACGTTCCTCTATATATATATATATCAGTTTTAACTTCAACAAAACAGTAACTATATATGTGGAAACAAATGGAAATTGATATAGCAGACCCCATTAGTTTATACCTTCAAAAATATGCTTTTCACATGAAGATTTCACCAAAACCCTTTGAAAACTCACTCCCTCGGAGCTGCAGAAGATGTTCCCCAACAAATGGGGTCCTTTGGTTGGGTTTCAGTAGAGATTTAAGGGAGGTGAACTCGAATTAAGGCAGGGGTGTACTTTAGAGTACTCTATTCTGCATTTAATTTTTTTCAGTTTACGCGACATACATTGGATACCAACGTCGCGTAAGACTAAAAAGTAGGTCGCTGATGAGTCATATTTATATGACTCGTCGAATCAATTAATCCCAGTTATTTCGACACATTATCATGCAAACAGTTACTTTTTAGTATGGTTTTGCATTTCAGGTGTTTCGGAAGCCCTAGGAGGACAAACGCATAAAAGATGACATTTCGTGCCAAAAACACAATGGCAGATCAGACCTTCGGAGGTTCGACAGAGCACTGGGAATCGACCATCGATCAGAAAAATATGACCTACATGACGATGCTTTGCTGACTCAATTCCCTACAACTCTCTAGTGCACACCGAGAGCAGTCGAGGTTATTTAGAATGTCAAATCCAGAGTCAAAGTCGGAACTGTCGCGCGAGAAGAGGAATCGAGTCAGTGCGGATCGCGCCCATGAAGACATTAGCTTTACTGCTAATGTCAACGCAAGGCGCGGCGCGACGACGAGGTGATGACGTCAGCAGTCTATTTGATGACGTCAGCAGTCCGAAATTTAATAATTCAAGCCCAAAACAGATTTAGAAACCCAGTTTTGCTATAAATAAAAGGTTTGGGTTAGGGTTTCTAATCATCAATCATTCTAGACGACTCTGGAGGAGAAGGTGAAGCTTTCGACGAGAGCAGAGATTTTCGTACTACTCATGCATTTTATTTCCATTATGTGTAGCTAAACTCTTAATTCAGTTTAGGGGTTCGCATATTGTGACTATGTTTTGAGATTCTATTCTTAATGCAATTTTATGTTTCTCTAGTTCTTGTGCTCATCCCATGAATTAATTTGTGAGGTTAAGTGGAAGCTTTGTCTCAAAGCCTAATCAAACAATTAATTCTTATCGTTAGTTTCTACTGGAAACTTTGTTGTAAAGGTAGATTGTAACACCTAGGCCTAATAATACCTTTGTCGGATTATTGTGTTTGGGAAAGAACTAGAAGTCTAACATTTTTTTCGGGTTAGATTGTTGTGTATCACCCTTGTCGGGATACTTTTGGATATTACCTTTGTCGGAATTCCACACTTAGAAATATAAGATTTGATCATTAGATATCTATGATAAACATGTCACAATAGAAACCCTAAGCTGAATATCTTCTCTGATTGAAACATTCTTTGTGTTTTTCTCTTTTGCACTCTCATTGCTAAACCCCCCCCCCCTTTCTTTTTTTGTTTTCAGATACAACTTCAACAACCAGCTCTCTTGGGTTCGACCCTGCTTGCCGCTACACTACCCTACTAGCAGGAGATTATAAAGATAAAGTTTGAGCGTCAAACGACACGCGTCAAATTTTGTCGCTGTGCCGTGGAGCTGCGCTTCGGTGAAGCTGTTTCTTTTTTTGTTTTTTATTTTTATTTCTATTTTTTGTGTTTTGCTACTTGCTTTGCAATGTCTCATGCAGGTAGCCAGATGGTGACAACAACGAGATCGGCGAAGTTGGTGATGATCTGATGGAGGCATACGAGCCGACGATGAAGGAGCTGTCTGCTCCTAACTTTCAAAATCAGCCATGACGCATATATGAGGGGCCAGAATTAGCTGAAATAGAAATCAAGACCGCAGTAGTACACTATTTGCCGAAGTTCTCAGGACGACATGGAGAGTCAGCCACTAGGCATCTGCAGAGCCTTCATGGCATCTGCCAGACTCTCTGACCTTACGGAGTCTCAGTATAGAACTTTAAATTAAAAGCTTTTCACTTCTCTTTAACTGACATGGCTCACACTTGGTTTTTATCTCTTCCTCCAGGTAGCATCAAGACATGGGACCAGATGCAGACCAGATGCAGAAGAAGTTCTTAGCCAAACACTACCCAGCTGCCAAGGCGGCGCAGGTTCGCAGGCAGCTACAAGACATAAGACAAGGGCCTAACGAGTCGATGTACGACTATCAGGAAAAATTCAATGCCTTGGAAAAGAGCTGCTGCAACTAGGGAGTGCCAGAGAAGTTGATAATTGAGTACATACTTGACGGTCTAAAGCCTCTTGATAGGATGCTGCTAGACGCCTCAGCTAGAGGGACCATCATAAATCGGTCCCCAGCTGGAGTGCACAATTTGATAGCGGAGGTGGCCGAGAATGCTAGGTTCAGAGAAGAGGCCAGCAGGCAAGAGGAATTTAGCTGAACCAGACATGTTGCAAAGGCTGAGACCCCAGCATCTGATGAGCTGAAGAACTGAAAGAGATGATGCAGAAGCTCATGATGAACCAGGTAACACGGGTGAAGCCTTGTGAGTTCTGCGGTGCAACTAATCATAAGACGGATCCCTGCCCCACTCTTCAGTAGGGTTGGACAAAACCCGACCCGACCCGATAACCCGGCCCGACCCGGTCCACTTAATGTTGGGTTTGGAACCACTTAACCAACCCGGTATAATTTTCGGGTCGGGTTAGGGTTGAGGCTCGGGTTACCCGATTTCATAAGTAATATAAAAAATACTAGATTTTTAATGAGATTCAAACCTTATACCTCATATGAATAAAAATTTATTTGTGTTCTTGTGATATATCACACTACATATGAATATGTAATTGATTTGCAATGAAAAATAAAACTGTAATACTAAACTTTAAAGTATTTATATCATGATAGATGACCATGAATGTTTTATGCCTTTTAAAAAAATTTAGTTTTAGGGTCGGGTTCGGGTTCACATAATTGACCCGATCTTTTGGGCCAGGATAGGGTTCGAATAAATGACCCGATCGTTATTTCGGGCCGGGTTAGGACCAAGCACAACCTGTCCCAACCCGTCCCACGCCCACCCCTACTCTACAGGAGGATACACAGGCCAATATCAATGCAGTGGGTGAATTCCAAAATTACAACAACCATGAACCCTAGCAACCTCAGCATTAGTACTATCGCCCAACATACCTTCAACATCAGAGCAGCTATAGTAATCAGGGACAATATCAGCAGCGAGGACAGAATTACAATCAGGCAGGCCTTAGCAATCAAAATTCAAACAAGCCTCTGGAAGATGTGGTGAAGGAGCTGGCAGCTAGCACCCAGTAATTAGCCACCATCGTGCAACAAAATCAGGTGAAGACCGATGGAGCTATCGCCGATCTGTCAAAACAAATATCCAACTTAGCCCAGACTATTTTTGAGCTGAAGAAAGATCCAGGGAAGCTACCGTCGCAGACAGTGCCTAATCCGAGAGGGAATATCAGCACATTAGAAGTGGTAAATGAAGTGCAAGCGGCACTAAGGAAGTCTGCGGATGCAGTGAACAAGTTACTTGCGCTCAACGAGCACATTAAGGTGAAAAATAGTGAAAAGGAGCCTGAGTCAGTGTCGATCGCACCCAAGGAAGACATTAGCTCGACGCTAATGTCTGAAGCGGACGCGCTTATAATGTCTAAGCCGGGCGCCGCCATAACGTGTGAAGCGCGCGCGACCCGCACTGATGTATGTTCCAAACTTGACCCTTTTCTTCTATTTTCTGTGCAGGTAAGGGCTCCCGAGGACCATATGATCGACGAGGATGAGCTAGGAGGCAATTTGGAGGCGAGGCACGAGCTAAAAGACCCAACGATGGAGCGCTCACTTGCGGCGAGTCAAGAAGCACCGCCTGTAAAGTGTAAGGACCCAGGTGCCTTCACAGTCACCTGTGGTGTTGGTGAGACTCTTATACACCATTGTTTGATTGATTCGATTGCTGCCATTAACGCTATGCCATATTCTTTATATTGTTCACTGAAATTGGGACCATTGAAGCCTCCTAAATTGTTGGTAGAGTTAGGAGATAAATCTCGTGTACGTCCTGTTGGTTTTCTTGAAGACCTAACCCTCCGTGTTGGAGATCTTGTTGTTCCTGCAGACTTCTATGTTTTGCAGATGGGAGATGCTAGAGATGATGATCCTCCAACACTTATCTTGGGATGTCCATTCCTCTTTGCCACCAAGACCAAGATTGACATGGAAACAGGCTTGTTGTCACTTGCGTTTGGTGGCAAGACATTAAACTTCCACATTTATGAGGATGCTGATCGCCCATGCATGAAGAAGCCACCGGACATCGTGCACACACCATATCTTGCTGCCATATCTCCTTATCTATCGGACGAGACTAGTTGTGCTGCTAGACCAGTAGCTATGAGCGAAGTGCCCTCGCAAACTCAGGAGGATGTGAAGGCGAACCCGCCTGATCAATGGAGGATAGACACGAGCACACCATTCCATGAGGGCTATGAGCAGAATGAGGGAGTAGCTGAGGCGAAGTTTGACCTGCACGCCCATGGGATCCTAACTTGTGATCTCTAATGAGGTATCATCTAGTCAACGGCGTAAAACAAGGCGCTCGCAGAGAGATAGCACGGCAAAATTTTTGTTTTTTCGTATTTTTATGTTGTTTTACTTTTGTTTAAGTCATGAGTCGTGTTTTTATATTATCTTTTGGGAAAAGAGATGTTTTTCATGCAGGAAACAGGTGCAACTCAGTGCGGATCGCGCCGAGCATTAACATTAGAGGCACGCCCACAGGCAACATTAGTTCCGCGCCGAAAATAGACATTAAGCGCCGCTAACGTCTACACTGGGCGCGGTTGACCATTGACCAATGTTGACCGACTCGTTTGACCAGAATTCTCACCATCGCGACGAAACGAGGGGAGTGCATGTTCACCTTTATTCTCTATTTACTTTTTCCCCTATGTTTGTGTGTCTTACATTGTTATGTCTTTGAACTTAAGTCGTACCGTGAGGACACGGCTTGGTTCAAAAGTGTGGGGTGGGAGAGTCAGTCTGTTGTGTCAGCATATTTATTTTTCTTGCATCTGCACGTTTCTTTAAAAAAATTGAATGAAATGTATGAAATTTCTTTCTGTTTCCTAGATATGCAGTATTGGATGTTGATGATGTGAAATAGATGATGCTGATTAGATGTATTTCTCTCGTGAAATCTGAATTGTGCTTTTACATGTGAATTTAACCCACTACGTGTCCTTTTGAGTTGAGATAAACAGGGATGTGGAGTTAATAGAAATGTCCTAGAGAGACTTGGCGAAGCATTCAAAGGACCGAATTTCGAGTTATATGGTTATGTGGATTTCGTGGAGGCTAGCACTTCGAGACGATTTGGTTCAGAGATGGCACCGCCAATGCAGCGTTTATGTAAGTACGTGGGACGGGAAAACAGACCGTCCTATCTCTAGTCCGAAGTAACTGAAATGAGGTGATTGGCCCTCATCTTGACTCGCGTCAAAAAGGGCGAGGATGAGAAAGAGCGGGGAGGTATTTGCATATGCTTGCGGGCGATGATTGGACCTTCTTTAAAAGAAAGGAAGAAAAGGACAAGCTATTCATAACAAAGGAGCAAAGCTCAAGAAAAATCAGCCAAATTGTGAAGTTCTACACAAAGAAAAGTGAAGTAAATCATTCATACACAAGAGTCAAAGGCCAAGAAAGTTCACTACATCAAAAGCTGTCCATCAAAAGAAGAAAGAAAGCTCAAAAACCTTGAAGCTCGAATGAAGCTAAAAAAGAAGCGATGAAGTGTAACCATATAGCTAAAGTTCGGAACAGCGAATGCAGATCATGGGTCTAAAAAGGACTATCTCTCATTCATCCGAATTGGTTTGGATTTAAGCTCAAAGGTAACACGTATTAAGTTAATTCTGTGTTGAGCATGATGACTTGAGTAACGATTGAGTTATGCGTAGAAAAATTGAATCTAGACTAGCAACTCATATTCATGTGCATCTATTCAGGACGTCGAAGAAATTGTGGTGTCATATTTGTTTTCCTTCTATGAATTTTTCTTGTTCGAGACGAACAACTTTAATTGTGGGGTGGTTTGAGGAGTCGTATTTATACGACTCGTCGAATCAATTAATCCCAGTTATTTTGACACATTATTATGCGAACAATTAATTTTTAGTATGGTTTTACATTTCAGGTGTTTCGGAAGCTCTAGGAGGAAACGCGCATAAAAGACGACATTTCGTACCAAAATCACCGCAATGGCAAATCATACCTTTGGAGGTTCGACGGAGCACTGGGAATCGGCCATTTGTCAGAAAAATATGAGCTACATGCCGATGCGTAGCTGACTCGATCAATTCTCTACAACTCTCTAGTTCACACCGAGAGCAACCGAGGTCATTTAGAAGGTCAAATCCTGAGTCGAAGTCGAAACTGGCGCGCAGAAAGAGGAACCGAGTCAGTGCGGATCGTGTCCCATGAAGACATAAGCTTTTCCTCTAATGTCAAGACTGGGCACGGTGCTAATGTGCACGCTGGGCGTGGCGCGACGACGAGGTGATGACGTCAGCAGTCCGTTTAATGATGTCAGCAGTCCGAAATTTGATAATTCAAGCCCAAATTAGATTTAGAAATCTAGTTTTGCTATAAATAAAAGGTTTGGGTGAGGGTTTCTAATCATCAATCATTCTAGACGGCTCTGGAGGGGAAGGTGAAGCTTTCGACGAGAGAAGATATTTTCCTACTACTCATTATGCGTTTTATTTCTATTATGTGTAGCTAAATTCTTAATTCAGTTTAGGGTTTCGCATATTGTGACTATGTTTTGAGATTTTATTCTTAATGCAATTTTATGTTTCTCTAGTTCTCTTGCTAATCCCATGAATTAATTTGTGACGTTAAGTGGAAGTTTTGTTGCAAAGCTTAATCAAACAATTAATTCTTATCGTTAATATCTATTGGAAACTTTGTCGTAAAGGTAGATCGTAACACCTAGGCCTAATAATACATTTGTCGGATTATTGTGTTTAGGAAAGAACTAGAAGTCTAACACCGTTGTCGGGTTAGATTGTGGTGTATCACCTTTGTCGGGATATTTTAGGATATTACCTTTGTCAGAATTCCACACTTAGAAATATAAGATTTGATCATTAGATATCTATGATAAACATATCACAATAGAAACCCTAAGCTGTATATCTTCTCTGATTGAAACCTTCTTTGTGTTTTCTCTTTTGCACTCTCACTGCTAAAAGCCCCCCTTTCTTTATTTGTTTTTAGATACAACTTCAACAACCAGCTCTCTTGGGTTCGATCCTGCTTGCCGCTACACTAGCCTACTAGCAGGAGATTATAAATATAAAGTTTGAGCGTCAAACAACGCGCGTCAGTCGCCCTCTTTTACGGCGAATCAATTTCGAACTTGAAGGCGTGTACTAATGCCAGCTACGTATGGATCGATCTAATTTTTATGATAACGTGACATAATTCAAGTTGTCGCTAGACTAACGTCGCGTAAAACATTTAACGTGACATATTGAGTGTGTCGCATAAACAAATGTCGCATAAAGACGATAACGGGACATAAATAACGTGTCGCTTTAAAAGAAGTCGGGTAAACACCTTTATGTGACAACATTTATGGCATCGCTTTAACTTTTGTCGCATATTTCGGTTTTTGCGACAAACAAATCAAACAAATCAAAGCGGTGTCCTATAAACCATTATATGCGACATTGTTCAAAGTTTGTCGCGTAGAATGTAAAATGATGTAGTGATTGCTAATATGTTGGTATAGCCTCAGTATTTAATAAGTCTTGAAGTCATGGAATGATCCTTACCTGAATAGATTTACAACATGAGAAATTCCATTAGCCGAGGCAGAGTAAGCAAACCAAGCGGTTCTTCGTGTTTGGAGACTTTTTTTAAAGGACTCTTTTCGTGGTTGGCTTTATGATCTAAATTTTTAGAAAACTTCCTTCAAGTATGGGAACCACTAAATGTGACATTTTCCGATTCAAAGTTATTAAGCAATATATTTTCAGTTAAAACAAAGTTTTGTGTTGGTATAGGCTGCAACTGTTTAAAGCAGATACTGAAGCATCCAAAGCTAGAGGATCGTCAACTAGTACTTACCCTCCTTGTCAAGTGACAGTCGCTTAGCTCGTTTGTTTTGATATTCACATTCCACACATCAAATATGGTAATGGCCGACTTCTCAAGTTCAATCACAAGGTGGATCGAAATGTTTGTTTGCGATCAGTTACTCATCTCTCACATCAAAAAGAAAATAAGTAGAAATCTAATCTCGTGTTCGCATTGAAGTTATATATACTTTTGGAAGTGAAATAACACAATATGCATCCTCATTTTAAAATTATCACTTATCTACCTCATGGATGATCTCCTTTTTCATCTTGACATGAACAAGAAAATGAAGATGGAGGAGAAATAGAAGATGCAGCAGAGGAGTAGTAGGTGGATGTCGGATTGTTTTTTAAAGAAATGCTTAGCAGATCAACAAATGCTCGGATTATGAATCTGTGAGTTTCTTCTATATTAACCTTGAGGTACCACTCTAGAAGCTGCTCTAGATGCCGCCATTCTTGAAGCCCGTGGCATTCGACGATTTCCTCCATTGATCTCCTGAAGTCTGCGTACGGGTTTTCTGACTCCATCGCTAGTGCCACGCTCTCTTGGAACGGAACCTGATCATTACGATCATCGTTATAATGATCCGGTAGGATGAAATTTGTTTGATGATGCTCAAAAATGAGCCTGTCTGATTTGACGACACGACTTATAACTGTCTCGAGTGATTCGTCATCGGAGTAATCTGGTGATGCGCTAGTGGATTGACATGAGTTAGAGTTAGTGAAGAAGCAGCCAGTTTGATCAGGCTGCGTAATGTCGTTGATCCCGTCGTCTGAAATCTCAAGAAAAACAGAGTTAACAGTCTTGAACATATCATCATCTTCGGTGAGTTTGAATGAAATGGCGTTGGGGTGGTTGCATGAAGAATGCCAGTGGCCCCATGTATGCTTTTTTACTTGACATCTGCTGCTTCTGAAGAGACGAGTGAGCTTCTTCATCTGATCTACCGAAGGAAAAGAGATTGTGATGTTGAGTTTATTTGTGTCTAGTCTATTAGTGAGGTGGTATTTAATGGTAGTTGTACGAAGGAGGGAGGGAGGGAGGGGTTGATTGTAAGGCTTCATGAGACATGACTTTATTCAATTATGAGCTTTTATGTCTTCAATAAATCACTCATTAACAACGAAACAGCTCTCCTGTTCACATCCAATGATCAGAGTTCAGACCTTAGCGATGTATCTTATGGCCGCAGAAAAGTAACAGAAGCCAAAAAAAAAAGGGGTACAGTCAATAAGAATCAAATTCAAGAGTTGAGACATTGCAATTAACACCTCAACATAAAGCCCACCACTCTATTGGCGACTTAATTGATATAAGTTTATTAGTAATAATCTAAAGAAGATGTTAAGGCACATGTAGTTGTGGGAACGTTGAGGATGAGGGAAATATTATCTTGTTTTTGAGTGGTAATATGATAGCATTTGCTTGTTAATAATAATTGCAAGTAGTCTTTCCTGAGTAAGCTTTGTATTTAGCCTCTAATTAATAACAAAATGAAGTGTCTCTCTATCCATGCTTTAGTTATATTAAATTACTGGTATTATTTAATAAGGCCGGCGCCACAGGGAAGGAGGTTGTATAGATAAGACCGCATACTTCATGTGACTTATTTAATGTGTAAGTTATTCGGTATGATACACGATGGGTGAAAGATCAAAATACTCATAAATGTTAGATTAGTTTTGTACAGGAGCGTTCAAATGAGGCAGCAAAATTAGAATGAGGTAGTGAGGTACGATCTGAGCCACACATCTACCCCGTGTTTTGTGGGCGCGCCACGTGTCCCACTACCAAAAAGCAAACAACAACACACTATTCCCTACCACATCAGCATAATGAGTGGCTCACAACGTGTCTCACTGACTCATTCTACCAACCCTGCCTCAACGGAGCGCTCTCCTATATATATATATATAAGGGGAGCACTCGGTTGAAGCAAGGTTGTAAGCATGAGGCAAGTGAGGCATTATCTTGGCCATTGATCATATTGATCTAATGGTTGAGATTTAAAGGTGTTGATAGTGGGATTTTACTGTTTGTCTTTTACTGTTGGTAGTGGGTTTTACTATTTGCCACGTGGCGCGCCCACAATGCACGGGGGTTGATGGATGGATGAGAACGTGCCTCACGTTGCCTCATTCTTATTTGTCTTGCCTCATTTGAACGATACTCTATATATAAGTAAGATAAATGTTTGTGTTATTATTTAAAGAAGTATAACTAAAGTAATGTAATAAGATATATGTCACAGGGTTATTGGGTATATGCCATATGGTAATTATTTTCTATGAGTGGCAGAAACATATTTAAAATAATAAAAGTTGTCATGACACATCATTATTTATATGGGTTATGGTCCCCGGTGCACTATATCATAATGATTATCAGCTTTCTTGCCCTTTCGGTGGAAAGTTTTAGGTGACTTTGGTGGCAGAAATAGTAGACCTAGTTCGATGTACTCATGTACACATCTGTTTCAAGAAGTAACGCTTCCACTTAGTCTGTATACGACTACATTCTCTTTAATCTGAATTGAGTGTAGATCTTAATCATATTATTGAGTTATTTTTTTCTAACTAGTAGTATTCACTACTAATTTATGGAAAATTTCCGACGTCATTAAAAGGACGGAAAAGTGACGGAATTGTGCCGGAAAAAACATCATTTTCGTCGCTTTTCCGACGACAAATATGTTGACGGCAATTTTTCCTGCGGAATTAAGTTTCCGTCTTTTGTTTCCGTCACTGTTGCGTCCACATTTCGTCAAATTTCCGTTAAACAAATTTCCGTCGTAAGTCCGTCATGTTTCGGGCGAGTTTCTCCGTCACAAAAGCGTCTTAATTTCGTTACACTGGTTTTCCACAATTTTCCGGGACATGTCCGTCAACTAATAAACCGTCAAAATTCCGTCTTTTTTACGCTACTCAGAAGTCCGTCATCTTTCCGACAAAGTTCCGGCAGGAAATATTATCGGCGATATTCCATCTATATTCCGTCTATTAATAAACCGTCAAATTTTCGTCATTCTTACGCTACTCTACGTTCCGTCATCTATACGGCAAACATCCGACACAATATATTATCGGCGATATTCCATCGAAATTCCGTTATCTTGTTTTCCGTCTACATTCCGTCTTTTTTCCATCAATAATGTTACCGTCTAATTCCGTCATAATTTCGTTAGCAATTATTCCGTCATTAATCCGTCTTATTTTTCATTTCGGCAATAATCCGTCATTATTCCGTCCATTTTTGAATATATTACCAATTCGAATTATTTTTAAATTTTAATTTTTTCAAATATTAAAATAAAAATTTCAAATTCCATATTTAATAAAAAATGTACGATAATAAAAACACAGAAGTCGAGTCAAATAAAATTAAAATGTGTGAACCCTAAACCCTAATTTCTGCGGTTGTCTTCATCCGATCTCTGATAAGACGGACCGCGGTTGTTTCCATTCGGGCTTTGACTGGAGGGTGGCTGGTATCCAGGAGTGAGCATCCTCAACATATCAGCCTGCATTTGCATCATTTGAGTCAATCGATCTATGATGTCCTTCATGCTTCTCATCTCAACCTCCTGTCGGGATTCCATGTGCTCCAAACGCGGCCTCAGATCCCGAGTGTACTCGTCCGATGGTGGAGCCCTCGATCTGTGCGAGCTCGCACACGACTGGCTGCTCGTTGAAGAGAACTTGTTCGACACCAATGTCGCTGCAAGGCCATACATATACGGTATCCCCGACCTCGGGTTAACCCCCATGACAGGCGCAGAAGCCTCTACCAGTTCCTCCTCCGGTACCCTTTCCTCTCCATCGTGATTCTTCAGGACCAAAGCTTCAGCATCAGCGAGATGTTTCTGCACATTTTGCAAATAACATTAAATGTTTATTTACGAAGGAAACAAAAAGTTGTCAATATAGGGAACTAACAAAACAAAATGTATAACAAATTAAATGTAACTACAACTTAAATTTATTACGAAATTAGGGTAATTAGGGTAATAAGAAAATATAATTGGTAAGTGTAATACCCTTTTGTTCTCCGCGTCGGGTATCAAATATGTCCCATCCTTCCGCTTGTATTTCTTGTCAAACATATCGGTTGGCAAAACTTGTCTTTGGTTATTCTTTTCCTGCACATTTAATGCTAAATGTGTTAATATAAATGATATTGAATCTTGAATTATTTTTAAATATTATGTATTACCATCTTTGCCAAGTGATAGTGTGCTGGCCTCGACCCAAATGCGTGCTGGGCCGTTTCTGGCATGCTGGGCCAAATAAGTTTGCTTGATTTTTTCCACTGCGGGCTATGGTTACCGGGTCCGTGTTAAATCGAGCTTTTCCCGCAACTTTGTGATCTTCCGTCAACCATTTCGGGCCTTTAGTCTTCCCAGAACGCAAGCCTTTCCATGTATCTTGGAGAATCTTAGCCGCATTCATCCTAAAGTTTGCCTCAATTTGGTCGTTGTGGATTGGATCCCACCGTCACAAGCTCTACATGTACATGTACATAGTTGTGTTACGAACAATTTAATAGAAACATCAAAATATCTAATCGAAAACATATTTGCATGTATAAAACTGTAACGAAAAATTTCACTGTAATACAATTTGACTACATTTTACCTTAAAGTGTCGAAACCACTTCCCCGGAGCTTGTGGATCACACATCCCGAGTGTCGTCCAACCAACCTTAAAACAACGCCCAATACATTGCAGCCCGATTTTGTTAACAGCTGAAGGCGGGTCAAAGCTGAAAAAAATACAAGTTTGACACTTTCAATATGGGCAGTAAAACATAAGTTACACAAATATATGTAAAACAAAACTCACTTGTCATCCCCAGCTGGAACGATCCAAGGTCGATCATCTTTGGCATCGAACCCAACAGTGTCTCCTCAACGAGTCCGCCACCGGCCGAAGTCCCTCCTCTAACAAACTCTGGCCGAATTGTTTCATCGTGATTATATTCATCTGCCGAAGGTGAGTCCCTCCCTTGGGCTCCGTCATCACCCTCCATGTTGCCCGCCGACTCCTCCATCAAATTCAACAGTTCGTCGAAGTCATATTCATGCACTTGTGGTAAGGTTCTGTCGTCATCCATAGGATCAGCGGGAGGCTCCTGTACATGCATAGAAGGCCTGTACGCTTCCGGAGTTGGACGTGTGTCCCCGGTTGATGATGGTGGGCGTTGCATGTCTTCGCCCAATTGTCTCGGAGGGGTAGACTCCTGTACAGGCATAGAAGGCTGCTTTGTACACTTCCCGATTGATGCTGCTCCCCAGTTGACGATTGAAGACGTTGCATGTCCTTGCTCAATTGTCTCGGTTGGCGTATGTCAGTTAGCCTCGTTTGTGATGAACTCCCAGTACCTCTACCAGTGTCGTTATTCCTCTTACCGGGTACGGTACGCTTGATTGGTGCCATATACCCTGCCACAAATTGTATTGTAATTAGGAAAATGTAAATGCATGGAGGTGGAGTACAAGCAGGTGGTTCCCTAAAAATTAGTAAAACAAACTAATGATGGAGTAATTCGAAAACACAAATTCACAACAACTTGGTAAACTAAACAACAGAGTATAAGCGAAAACAAAAAGTTTTGTTAATCAAGAAATTCCATCAAACCAGCACGAAGCTTGTATCTCGATGACAAAATTCAATTCAACCCAATTAAGGATTATGAGCTACAAAGAGAGCTGCATTTAAGCATCAGAATATGACAACAATCACAAATTGAAACAAAAGTGTAACATTCGGCCAATTTGAATATCATTTAAAATCAATTTACAGGAATAAACGTACTCAGTCAACAAACACAATTTGTGGACCGCCGACTTTAGAATACCTAGCGGAACATTTTTTAACAGAAAACGATAACGAATGAAACTCAGTCATACCTGGCGGAATAAACTAACACAGTCAACAAACACAATTTGTCAACCTGCGAGTTTGGAACATTTTGTTACACTATAATCAACAATGGGACGACATACAAACGTCGAACAATCGACCACAAACAAACGAAAACAATTAGAACAAAAACAAACGCAGCCACAAAATCAAACAAACGGAAATCAACATCGCAGGAGAAGGACGCTGGCTTTGCCATACCCGGCGGACGAAACTAGCTTTCGAAGCGGCCGAAATCGGTTGAAGAATTCGCCGGAGTACAACGGAGGAGTTTTTTGGCGGACGGCTAAAAGGAGAAGGGTTTTCCACTGACGCATGTAACTTGACTGAGTAAACAATTATTTACTTACTCCGTCGTAATTCCGTCTACCAAGCGTTATTTTTATGTAAATAGTCAATTTTTGGTAAATATTATTATTTTGTTAGGCGGGGGAATACGACGGGGGCATTTTTAGATAAAGATACGACAACGCTTTTCAATTACGCGTTGTCTAAATTACCATTTGACAGCGTTTTACTTTATAAGCGCTGTCGTATAGGTTACTTAATACGGCGCATATATATGACGCGCTGTATTTTTAGTGACTTAAGACAGCACTTACACCGTAAGCGCTGTCTTACTTGTGACTTAGAACAGCGCCTACCGTTTAAACGCTGTATTTTGTTTATATTAAGACAATGTCTACACCCCAACCGTTGTTTTTGTGGCAGTTTACACATCGCCTATATATTAAGCGCTGTGTACTTATCATTTTTTTCAGAAAATTACATTAAAAGAAACGTTACTAAAAACCCAGCCCTTTGCATTTACTTAAAACAGAAGTGATTATTACCAGTAAAAATTGTTTTCCATCTCAGTGCGATAAATAACATTAATTTATTTTATCGTTACAATTTTTTTGAACTGAAGATTTCATGAATTTAACTTACAAATTTGCAACATCAAAACCATACAGTAAGTGTACATCAATTTAATACATTTATTTAATTGTATGCATTCACAAGGATTGGTCAGACTCTTCTTCGGTATCTGGATTATCAGTTGCATGCTCGTCATTGCGGTCTTCTTTGGTGTACTCGTAAACCTTATCATCAGCGAGGTTCCCGTACGATCCAATTTCGTTGACCAATATTGGCATTTCAGATACCATTTCACCCTCATCTTGGAACGGAAGATTTTCTACTTCCATGTCAATTGCGTTTGTTGGTTTCACAGGACAAACTGCAACCCAACCCTGATTATTTTGTCCAGCTAATTCCGGAAACGTCACATAGTAAACTTGCACCGCTTGCTGGGCAAGAATGTAAGGGTCGTAATGGGGGTAGGGTCTATGAGTGTTCACGATGACAATCCCGTTAGACGTGTATGACTTAACAAAATGAGGGTCGTACCAACGGCACTTGACCAAGACAACCTTTAGGCGATGGTTGGTTCTACATCTCATATCAATTATTTCTTCAATCACCCCGTAGTAGTGTATACCCTCGGTTCCTTTCACGTAAACATGACTGTTCACCGTGTTCCTCCCATCACCATGGCTTTCAATGTGAAATTTGTAGTTGTTCACTTTGTATGTTGCCGAACATGCAACGTCAGATTGAAATCCAGCTGTGAACCTACTGCGGTAGTGGTAATGTTTCTCCAAGCTCCCAAAACCTGAACATAATATTTTTGATGAACATGGAAGTGCATGTATAGTTTAATTTGCTACATAATTAAATGAAATATACGTTGACTACACTTATATGAGAATGCAGCCATTCTGGAAAATCCGTTAATATAGCATTGTAGATTTGCTTATCATTGAATCGCGGGTGTCTTTGTCCTAAGTCGGTCTCAAATAACGCCAAATATTGTTCAAATTCAGGCGTGTTACTAAAGATGTAATGAGTGGCTTTTTTAAATTCTTGGATGTCTAAAACCCTCCGAGTAATTGTGCTGCCACCAACTCCTGGGTAATTGTAAATAGAAATCGGAGGATCTTCGAAATCTTAGGCGTAGCAACTTCATTTCGTTTTAAGCGTAAACCGGTCGTTGTTAACTCCGAATCTAGGTAGTCGGATCCCAAATATGAAGTCTCCAGCTATATGTTTTTGTTAACAATATTGGCTTCGACCTCAGCTCTGTTTCCCTTTTGGCCCAACTTTTTAAGACGGTAGATGAAACGCTCAACCGGATACATCCAACGGTAGTGTACTGGTCCGCCAAGTAGCACCTCATCAGCCAAATGAATTGGTAGGTCTTCCATTGATTCGAAAAATGAAGGGGGAAATATTATCTCCAGCTTACACAGTGTGGCCGATATGTTGTTCTGCCAATGTACCATTCGGTCAAAGTGAAGTGAACATGCACAGATGTCTCGGAAAAATGTACACAACTCGGATACAGCTTCCCAGATCTGTTTTGGTAACAAACCCTTGAAAATAATCGGCATGAGTCGCTCGATGAATACGTGTGCATCATGTGACTTGTAAACTACTAGTTTAAGGGTACTCAAATCTACTTTATTCCCCAAGTTAGATGAAAATCCATCAGGAAACTTCAAGAACTTCACCCAAATAAGTACAAGCTTCTGTTGTTCTCTTGTAAGCTGATAATTACCCTTGTTGGCTACCAAACAACCGCGGTAAGTTTTAAGTTCCAATTCTGGTCTTCGACAGTACAACCCGATATCTTTTCTGCACTTCACACTGTCATCCTTTGTTTTCCCCTTTACATCCATGATGGTGTTGAATAAATTATCAAAAAACATTCTTTTCAATGTGCATCACGTCTAGGTTATGTCTAAGCTTCACGTCCACCCAGTATGGTAGATCCCAAAAAATCGATTTCTTTGTCCAGTTGTGTTCAACCCCGAAGCCGTCGAATACCTCATTGATACGTTGTTCCCATATATATATTTTAAGTTTCTAACCCTGTCATAAACTTCGTGACCTGATCTAAGTTGGACTGGACCGTCGAAGTCGGTTCGATCTCTGTAGAAATTCCTGGCATTACCTTGATAAGGATGATTGTCTGATAAAAAATGTCTGTGACAGCCAAAATACGACACTTTTCTTCCGTTCTTCAACACGAATGTCTTTGTGTCTTCCATACAATAGGGGCAGCCGAGTTTCCTTGAGTTGACCACCCCGATAACATTACATACTAACACGGGTCGTCGGTCAAGTCAAATTTGAATTTATATTTTCCCTACAAGAAACTTAGTAAAGCGGCAAGTAGGGGTCGAACCCTAGAGAGCTGTTGTGGTTTAGTTGTCCTGTAAACAAAGTGATTGGGGGTTTGTGAGCAGTTGTTGTGAAAAGTGCACGGGAAATAAATCCAAAGTAATTCAATCAGAGAAAACATTCGGTCTAGGGTTTTTATTGTGACTCGTTTATCATTGACTTCTAATAATCTAATTTCGTGTTCCGAAGTGTGGTTACTCCGTTTCAGGTTATAACCTAAGGTAGAGCCGTTTCAAGCCACTACGCCTCAATCTACTCCGTTTCAGGTTATAGACTTCTAGTTCTAGCAAACATAATACTCCGTTTCCGGTTATATTAGGTTAAGTGCAACTACTTGTTCTAACGGTTTAGTATCAAACAAGCAGCGAATAAAGGGATTGAATTGCTCGGCTAAGTTTTACCATTGCAAGTATCCGTTTAGCTTCACAATTCAATCCGAGATAAATAACACAAGAACTAGTGGAACATAAAATAGCATTAAGCAATGAGTCTCAAAACTTCGTCACAATATATTGAACCCTAAACCGAACAGAGAATTTAGCTACTCATGTCCATGGAAAGTAAACACAATGTTTTATGAATGAAAGTAAAAGAATTCTTCTCTCGTCGAAGCTTAGTGCTCGTCTCCTCCAGGGCCGGTTGGTGATGATCGGATCACTGAGTTGATTCCTTCGTTCGATGATGATTATGCCCTGACCAAGAGGTCTTATTTATAGCAGAAACCTAGGGCTTCTATGTCGGTTCCATGTTCCCTAATCTATTTTGGGCCAAAGTCCAAAAACGAAATAAGGAAACTCCTTAAAACCGCCACGCTTGGCTTTGCTTGAACGCCACTCTTTGTTGCACCGCCTTGGACGAAATTAGGAAACTCCTAAACCGCCATGCCTTTGACTTGCACCGACTTGGCCTGGGACGAGCCGAGAATTCCACCGACTTGGCCAAGTGGCTGGGTTTGTCTCGGGCGCGGGCTGGAACGCGGCTCGGGTGGCCTCGGACGGAACTGGGTATTTCTCGAGCATGGGCTGGTTCCACTCGGGTGTTCTCCTTGGCTAGTGATGTCGTCCGCCTTATTTGCAATTTTGATCAACTTGCTCGAGGTGGATTTGTCAGATAAGCTCGTTTGCCCGAGCAACTTGAATTTAGCACTGGACAGCTCGGCTGGAGTGCTGGAACGCTGGCCTGGAATGGCTTGGGACGCGGCCTGGTATTCTCTCGGGCGCGGCTCAGCCAAAGATGCGGGCCGGCCTGCCAAAACTGCCTTGTGCTATTTTTGGCACAAAATGCCATCTTTAACTCGCGTTTCCTCCTGGAGCTTCCAAAACACCTGAAATGCAAAACAACACTAACAAGTAACTTGTTCGCATAATAAAGTGTCAGAATTGGTGGGATTTGTTGACTCGATGAGTCGTATAAATACGGCTCATCACATACGCAGGGAAATCAGATACAGTCCATATGAGAGCTACCCTCAATGTAAAACTCTGTTTGCGATTAGCGTCGTATGTGTCGACCCAACATTCCAAAGAGTACCAAGTCATCAATAAGAGGCCTTAGATATATGTCCAAACACTTCTTAGGTTTATATAGCCAGGAATCAGTATAATTAACCAAATGAATCTAGTTTTCATACACAACCACGGTGGTAAGTTGTAGGGTGTTACCATGACAGGCCAAACAGAGTATTGTTTAGTGGACATTCCCCATGGATTAAATCCTTCTGTGCATAATCCTAATCTTACATTACGTGACTCGGATGCAAAGTTTGGATGACACCGATCAAAATGCTTCCAAGAGTTACCGGTCCGAAGGGTGAACCATGCGATACACGTCATCTCTGGGTGAAGCGTGCCAGCACATTTCTGATGCCAGACTTTGCGATAAAAAGTCTCTGTAGTTGCGGTATAATCGGCAAGTAAAACATTTGGCTTCTCGCATGACGTTGGTACGATGAAGAACTTTCTGCGTGTCTTGGACGATGATATCTTGGTTCTGAGAAGAAACGACTTACCGTCATACTTTCGTCACATCCAAAGTAAATCATACACTCCCCGACGCAAACGTCAATCCGTTGGTACCCCATTCTGAGACCTGCTACCAATTTCTTTGACTGTTTGAAAGAAGATGGGATCTTATTCTCACCCCCCCATTAGATTTTTCATCGTTCCACAAATGACGTTAAACGCACCTTCGGAGAATCCGTAGTTAGCTTTTGTTGCAGCATTTTCATGTTAATCGAAAGCTCCGTCTCTGTCGTGCAACCTTCGTAAGCAGGCTCAGAACTTGAATTTATGAGATTGAAGAATCTATTTGCTTCGACATTCTCTATTTCCTGGTCACCAAAGTTAGACGACTCAGGAATATCATTAGGACTGGCAAAATGATGAACCATATCTGGGAAGGGATCATGACTCCAAATTTCGTCGTCCGAATCAATAACTGGGTCAACTATGCTCGGGTCAGGTATGGTTGGGCAAGCGTTGCCGTACTGGATTTCCCCAAGATCTTCGCCGTGTAGGGTCCAATTGAAGTACTTTGGTGTGAAACCGTATTTGTACAAATGCTCCTCCATCATTCTTATATTGATGAATCGCCTATTTTTGCATTTCATACATGGACCAAATTTTGACACGGATGTTTCAATAAAATTATTTACTCTGGTGATGAAAACATCATTGGTGTATGACTCCTCATGAGCACGTGCTTCGTACATCCATCTCCTTTCGTGATATAAATATGCCATGTATAATAATATGCAGTATGATTTGAACTGAAACTAAAAGATAATACCTCACAATTAACTGGTTGAAGCAAAAAATATCACAGGTGAGCAGTCAAAATTTCCGGTGGCTTAGTTCACTTGATTGCAAAATAGAATTTTGTATTGTGTAAAATTGAAACACTTGATTGTGAGGGTGAATATAGAAAGATGGTGGGAATAAATGATTTGTATACTGCAAAGAATATTTATATGTTGTATAGTTCTGTAGTTCAAAGGTTCATTAGTCCGTCAACATTGCAATGCAATTATGTCAATATTACAATAAATTCGTCCAACGGTAACAATATTTGCAACATATACATTACAATCGAATGATGGAATGGTGTCGGAACAATGAGGAAAATATTTCCGTCACTATTCCGGTTATATTACGTTACTTGGTGACAGAAATACGAAGAATATTTGACGTATTTTGTGAAACGGATAGATAATCTGTAAACTCATTTGGCAACGGCTATATTCAAATATATTAACGGAATTGTAACGGAATGTCGATGCAGATAACCCCGTTAACATTGCGTCCGTTTTCCAATCACTCGTAACGGACTAGTAACTGTAAAATTCGTTGTGGTTCTTTCCCGGTTGGTTTGTTGAATTAATTGATTTGTTAATATATTTGTGTTTTAACAATGTTTACGTCAAAATTTCGTTGGAATTTATTCTGGTTGTTTAGTATATTTAATTGATTGACAAACACATTTCTGTACTTACAATATTTCCGTTACAATTCCGTTACTGGTAACGCACTACTGACGGAATGTCGGCGGTAATTACTATGTGTTTTGTTGTCTACTTCCGGTTGTTGATTTTAATTAATTCATTTACAAATATATATATGATCAAAAATACTATTATAACATTAAATACATACTGACATTGTTAATAGTTTAATAAGCGCAACGTATGAGTAAATGTAAAATGTATACATCCGATTTTAATACAGTACGTCATTGGAATAATGTTACAAACAATTTGCTACAAACTTATTACATAACGTTCATAGTCACATCATGTCGAGCTCTCATCAACGTACACCCGGATGAGATTCTTTCTTGTAATATTTAAGATACACTTGTCTGAATGACCCCACCACACTGAAACCTGAAAGAGTTATTGTACATTAATATATAAAATGTACAAAATACAAGAAGTTTTTACACAAATCTGTGTCCAACTACAACCTTATGCAGTACGAGGACAGAGCAGACTGTAATACCATCTAGTGTTTTCTTATCCCATACTGCAGTGCTATGAACAGTCACACGCACTACAGCTGTACGATCCTGCATTGCATTCGGTTTATTTTATTAATATGCAATCATACTGAAATTTGAAGGGGGAAAATTATGTACCTTTAAACTAATGTCGAATCCGTATCCGTCCATGTTCAATTGACATGAGTCAATTACTCCCACAATCTGGGGAATTATTGGTGGAATTAGTCTAACACATGATAAATGCGATGGTATACATGTTGTATTCGAGTTGTACCTTTGCAGGCTTCTTTGGACCATTTGGTGTAAGTTCGATTAGAGGCGTAATGGGTACATCGATAGCGAACTCGGTCATCCAGGTGAATAACTCGCTCGAAGTTAATTCCAGTGCATCCAACTAATTTTTTTTACTATAATAATTACTATGATCAGCTGCTCAACTTGACTCACCCAGTCGTTCTGAGAGATATTCTTGCGTAGTTTCTTCGATATGTGGTCGGTATCAGCGCTTAACCTTACACCCGACCTTTCTCGCAGCAACTCGAGAACACGACCTGCTGGACCAGGAATACGACGATGAGGATTCATATTCATAATAAATTTTTCTTTTAGGATTGTAGTATGTCAATATGCAAGTGAATTTCTATTTATAGGGTATGTCAAAGCAAAAGTTTGTAATAGCGTCAACTTTCCGTCCTTTTTCCGTCACCAATGTCGGACATTAGACGAAACATCGACGTAATTAATGTCGGCAAGTTTATTAAGGCCCGAACTGTGCCAATATTGTATTCCATGTGAGCTTTCACTGTGCGCAAAACACTCGGTTTTCCGTCGTTTAAAGTGACGGCATGTTAATGCAAGGTCGATGGAAATTGTGTCGGTAGTAAAAGTTAAAAATGTCTACCTATAACGCTCAATAATGGTTGTACATGAATAGACCAACAAAGTTACTAAATTGCATTTGTACATGAAGGTTAAAATACGAACTTGTACGAACTTATTTCATTCAAAACAACAAACACCAATTGGTTTAACACATCTTATTAAAAAAAATTGGTTTAACACATAAAGCAGTTACATTTTTGAACATATTTTCAAACACTTTCCGATCCTACAGTTCCAGGAGACCCATGCGGTGATGGCTTGTCCACTTCTTGATCACCTGGATGTGGCTTTGAAGACTGACCTTGTATATTGGATACTTCTTCGTGTCTGCATTTTTCCCCACTAAAGCTGTGATCTCCTACACATTCCGCGCCATTATGACACGAATATATGAAATCTTGAGCGGCGCAAATATACCCTTCAGAACCGCTGGATTCATCTTCGAAACACGAAGCAAATAAACGTTCAACTTCAGAATCGTTACTCATTGTTACAAATTGTTGGGATGAATTGTTGGGATGAAGTTTTATATATGAACTTGTACGTGCTTTTATAATGCAGATGATCAGAGATTCCGTCGTATTGTCGGTAGTATTCCGTTTCCCATTATTAGAAAGCGGTTGCTACAGAATCGCTGTGATAGCGAAACTTTAAACAGCGCTTATTTAGTAGGCGCTGTTGTACTGACACTCTGGACAACGCTTAATAAATAAACGCCGTTGTATGTTAACATAAAACAACGCCTATTTAGTAAGCGCTGTCGTAGTGATCATTTTTCCCAGCGCTTATATGGAGGCGCTGTCATAAACAAATTAAAACAGCGCTTAAAGAGGAAACGCTGTCGTATATCGTACCCTAAAACTCAGTTTTGTGGACATTTTTGCGTACAGAGTTTATCGTTCCCTTCAACTAAATACTGCCGTCTTCGCCCGCCTACGCATCTCACTCGCAGCGTCGCTTAAATTATTCGCCCAGGTATGTCGATTTCTGGTCTTTGTTATTCATATGTGTTCGGCGTTAGTTGTCCCAGATTGAATTTAGGTTACCGATTGTCGTCGATTTCGTAGATAGGGTTGCGAATTGGATTCAAAACTGGTTTCGATTAGTAAGGGTAGACAGTTGATTCCGGCGTCGATATGTATTCAATTACTTACGATACTACTATGCTTAGGTCCCTAGTTGTTTCAGTTGCGGTACTGATTGTACAAACCTTATATTATTGAAGAAATTGTTTCAGTTGCGTATATTATGAAATTTTTTACGTTCACATTTAAAGTGGAGTCTTATGCATAGTTTGTTTAATCGCAGGACGATGGTTCACCCACCAGGTAGTGACGATGGAGCCTCTTCATCGACACGTAAGAAAAGGGGGCCAACCCTTCGGAGAAAATTAATCGAGAAGCATAAGGATGGCACAAAGGAGCCGGTCACGATAGAGCCAAATGGAACTATCAACGGTGAAATGGGGAAATCATTCAGAAACTACATTGGTAATGTACTATTGACTAGTTACATATTGAATGACAAATGTGTTGCTTATAGATAAGTTTTGTGTTCTGTACCTGCAGGTATTGTTGCCAAAAAGCAAGTGCCGATTACATATGAAAAATGGAAGTTAGTACCTAAGGAGCAGAGGGAGCTGGTGTGAGAAGAGACCCTGGTGTGTTTATTAACTGTACCATGTTTGTTAATTTTAGTTAATTTTAAATATTGTTCAATTATTAACCATTTTTTTATTTGGCAGAAATTATTTAATGTGCCCCAGAATGACTTAACTGGTGAGTTAAAGAAAACGGAGATGCGAGCAGTGGCTATTATATGGAGAAACTTTAAGAGTGAGCTCGCAAATAAATATATTTTTGGTCCGAAACAAGGAGAGGACCCAAGACAGATGTATTCGTACATTGATACGGATCAATGGAAGACCTTTCTGGAACAACGTTTGACTCCCGAGGCACTATAACTTAGGGAGACGAACAATGTCTCGGAGCGGGTATAAGAAGGCGAGGGCGGATATCGTCGCGGAAAAAAAAGGGGAGATCGACGCTCAGGGTTTAATATCCCCGGGGGATGACCCTGTCATCGATGTTGGGAGGCATGAGATATGGAAGAGGGGGCACCAAAGGACTAATAAAGAGTACGTGAGTGACTATATGAGGGAGGTGGCCGAAAGAATTGTAAGTTGTATGTTTACAGTAAATAATTAACCATTATCCTAACTCTCTGAAACTATGCTGAACGTGAATTTATTTTTAAACATGATGAGTTGGAATAGCAAGTGAGTCAAGTGACATTTATATGCCATGGTCAACGAGACATATTAACAGAGGCCATAGGAAAGGACGAGTACCCTGGACGAACACGGGCGGTGGGGAGTTTGGTAGGTTGGACGAAGGTATTTGGGAAGCAGTCTTCTTCGTCAAGCACACAGTCCACCGTCACTTCGCACGCTCCTACGCTTCATAGCCATCACAGTGGTTCCAATCCTGACCCATTTGGAGATATACCCGAGGTAATATGCAGTATTTTCAAATTACGAAGAAAGTACAATTGACTTCGTTAACAATGTATTGCCAATTTTATTTTTCCATTTCAGGTTGGGAAGAAATGCATACTGCACGTGGAAGGAGGAGGTTCAGATCAGCGCAGGCAACTTGCAGCACTTGGAAGAGTTATGCGAGGCCGAATCGTGCAGTATCAAGAGTTGCAGGATGAGATGGTGAAGGTGGTTATAGAGGATGTGATTGAACCATTGGCAGAGCTTCCAATGAAGTTCAGGGGAATGGAGAAATTATCAGATGCACTGGGTGCTTTTGTGGGATGGCCGAAATGTCTAGTAGACATTGATGAAAAGGTAGCTGAGTACATTCAGTTATATGACAAGAAACACCTATAAGTATAATAATGTGAATCGTTTCATCGATTCTTTTTTCGCACATGGATATAACCAGTTCAGATTTTTAAAACTTCAATGCAGCAGTTTTTGCAACGATGATACTGTGAGAATGTCAAAGCATTGCCGCTTTTTGTACGACCACGCGAACATGATGGTCGAGTCAACTATCTATTCGGTGTACATTAGTAGCGAAGTTTTTGGTGAAGATTGTTATATCCACCTGAACAAAAATTGCATTATGGAGTTCATCATGTTGAAAGCTTTGAGTGCAACCGCAGCTGAAGTTTACATAAGGTAATTATTATTGTAAATGGTTGTTAACTTTGTAACTTTTTGACAACCTTATTCAAATGCCAAAATATTTATCCACGATAAGATCCCACCGGGCATTCGGTTTGGATTCCTCAGACCCCGTCCGAGAAATTCGAAACGAGGGTGGACTTCTTCCAGAGGACATTGCGAATGCCAGACTACGTTCATAATTTCTGCTACTTCCTTCCCTACGTCCATGTGAAAAAGTAAGTTTATATTTTTCGTATTGTTCTATATTTTCCATGAAATGCATTATATACTAGTATAACAGTTCACCAACTGTTTATTAGGTGGCATTGGATGTTAGTTGTCCTATTCCCTGCGAAGCGATTGGTCCTTTGGCTTGATCCAACTGGAAAACTACCGTTGCCTGATGCAACAAATTTTGTTAACATGTAACGACTATGCTACTCCACTATTACTTACCAGTACTACATGTGCTACAACTTACTTATATTAATTACCTTAATGATGCAGGAGCATGAGTATGTACTTCAATATCCCGTTAGATTCAAATATAGAGTGGAGGATTGTAACGGTATGGACTTAACTAATAACAACAGCAAAAACAATTTTATATTCCATTACTTAATATGTTTCATATGTTTACAACTCAATTCTTATTTCAGTGCCCCAAACAGCCCTTCAACACTCAAGTGTGTGGCTACTATGTGTTGCAATATATTCGCGACATAATCAAGTTCGTTCATCATACCAATGGATCGCTTGAGGACGACATCACTCAAGTAAGTATATACCGATATTTAATAGATCATTACCAATGAATCTACATTTCCATAAATTTGGTAACGATGCATTTTTATCGAAGTGTTTCCCTACAGGAGAAGAATCCTATGGTAACAATGTCCTAGATGATATGAGGGACGACTTTGCAAATGCTTTGATAGATTACTTGCGGCAATCATATAATCCAGTGTGAACAAGTCATGTAATGTATTAGTGGTCGAATATTTTGGTAACATAGATGTGTCCAGTATCAAAATATTTGGACGTAAACGAATAAAAATGTGTTGTATAATATTGAGCAAATGAATGTAATTTGATGTTCATCATATTTGTATTTTTCCAACAGGTGTTTTAATTGAAATGTATCGTGCAAGGGGGGGATTGTTTGAATCAATCAATTTTGCCAATTTTTATTCGCACTTCAGACAGCGCTTCATGTGTCAGGCGCTATTTATAGTAAACTTTAGACATCGCCTTTTAATGAAGCGTTGTTTTAAGTAAAGCTGAAACAACGCTTCCGTATTGAAGCGCTGTGTAAAGTTCATCTAAAACAGCGCTTCATTATTAAGCGCTGTCTAAAGTCCCTCCACCACTTTAGTTGACAAACTTATTTTTCAGAGATGTTGTCATTTTATAATTTTGATTTCGGGTAATAACAATTTTTTTTTACATATACTCAATTTGCGTTACAATTGCTATTTCAAATCCATTTTATTCAACAAGTCCCGACTTAAACCAAAAATGTTTCAGGCGGTGCGTTGTCAATTTGCGTTACAAATTCGATTGGAAAACATATATGAGTGCAATATAAAATTTATGACATACATTGTAAGGCATTGTAACTCACTAATTTATTTAATTCATGGAATATAAAGTTGTCACTCATTTGCTGAAAACATCGTGAGCCGTTCACCATTCTGCTATTTTACGGGTTGGTTGACCATGAGAAACGTGAAATCCTTCCCCTCCTTAGCATACTCATTTCATCAATGACGATCAGATTGCGTCTCTTAATAAAATTACTCTGAATGCGACGGTCATACCGTGCATCCCAAGTAGCTATACTCTACAGGCAAATCATTTTTAATACCCATTAACGTTTGTCAACAAATTGAGTTAATTACTTTTTTTGAGTTACCGCTTTGTACCCGAAACTCCTCGTACCAAATTTCCTTAGCACTTTCTGGGATCATGTTCCATGATGTCCACGTTGCATCCCAGCATTTTGAAATGCATTCATGTGAAATCCTTCGATGAACATCGAATGGGAAGAAACTGTTACAAAATTACAGATCACATAATGGCTGCATTTATCAAAACCATCAATATGAAGGGTACAATCAATTCTTATAAGTGTCTTCCAACAGGTGTATTATGCACTCTACGATCGACGTCACGTTGATTGACACCGAAACCAACAAGGTCAAATGAAGGAGACATGTTGACAATATTCAATTGGAAGGAAGTATGTTGTAAATGAATGTTGTGGGTTGAATGATTTAAAAGAGTTGTCATATATATAGGGCAAATCTGAAATATATCTTTGACGAAAAACAGATGGTTTTTTGACGAAAAATTTGGAAATAAGCAACGGCCATTAAATAACGATTACTAAAGGTGATGGAATAATGACGGAAATAAGCAACGGTCATTAAATAACGGTAACTAAAAGTGTAATGGAATAATGACGGAAATGTGACGGAAATTTAAAAATAATTGTACCAAATAACGGTACCTAAATTTGTAATGGAATATTAACGAAATTGTGACGAAACTTTGACGGAATATTTTCGCAACATATACTGGAAATGGGATGAAGATGATTCTAAAGAATTTCATTACTCTTGACTGAGATTGGTTTCTTAAAAGACAACGTAAAATTTTATAACAGGTGGCATGACGTAGATTAGTTAAATTGCAACCAGACTGATGTTGAGAATTCTCAGAACATCACTTTGGTTTGAGTTCTCAACTCCAGTTTGATTGCAATTCACCTAGGTGAGTTCATAGCACATGTTATACAATTTCAGTTGTCATGTAAGAAACCCATCTCAACTAAGTGACATAAAATTCTTCAGAATCATCTTGCACCCCATGTCTAGTATATGTTGCAAAACTTGTGTGCTTGGAAATGAAAAAATGTTGGAAATGAATGTTGTGTGTTGAATGATGTAAAGAGTTCTCTTATATAGGGCAAAACTGAAACCTATTTATCCGTCATTTTTCCCACACATTTTCGCCGACGGTGACGGAAAACAAATGTAATTTCGACGAAAACTTTTGAAATAGACAACGGTCACTAAATAACGGTAACTAAATCAGTAACGAAATACTGACGGAAATATTAAAATATTTCTAACCGACGAAATGATGATAGAATTCAAACGGAATTAGGCGACGGTATACACCGACAGAAAGTCGATGGAATGTGAGCGAATAACATATGCGGACAGATTCCGTCAAATTTTTGTCATTTAATTTTCGTCAATAATCCGAGTACTCATTCGCAACGGAATATTTGTTGACGGAATTTTGCCGAACTTACAACGAACTTATTTGTGGTGACGGAATTTTACCGAAAAGTTAACATTTTATTTTTACGTCGCTGTTACTGGCGACATTTTTGCGACAGAATTTCTTGGTGGAAAATTTAAAATTTTTTGTAGTGATTAGTGACTGCTCAACTTTAGATCATAGTAAAGGCCATTATTATCAACCAATTTGCTTAGTTTGGTCTTTTTGAATACATGTACACTGCTCTCTGAGTGTGGACTGAGTCAAGTACAGTCCTCAATTGAGCCGTAGCCGCATTCAGAGGCGGATCGAATGGGGTTTGGGGGGTTCGAGGACCCTCTCGATTTTGATAAATTTCAATCAATCACCTATATTTGGTCGTTATTTATCAGCTTAATTTTTAAACTTCGTTGTGGAGTAAACATGAAAGTTATCGAACATTCAATTAGCTTTCTAGCCACATATAAATAACCTTCAACGGAGAATGGATGATGTGTCTAAGAGCTTCAGAAGGTTGGCTCGAACCCCTCGATTTCGGAATTTTTTTATGAATAATCTATCCTTGGTCTTTGTTTTTATCAACTTAACCTCCGAGTTTCATCTTGGAGTGGACATGAAAATTATAGAACATTCAATTATCTTTCAAGCCATATATAGATAATCTCCAACCGGCACCGAATGATGCTTTGATGAGCTTGAAAAAGTTGTCAGATTGTTAGCGTACTACGAGCATATGGCCTATTTCGGCTTAGTTTTCGGTCACCTTAACGTTACACTTGTGTTTAGGTATTAGCATAGACGTTGTAGCCCTTACGGTTAGCCTCATGCGTTAGGTGACTGATTTCTCAAGTGGTGTCCGCCTACCCGTTATAGTTTAGCAAAGTTGTTAAGGTTACATGTGTTTGACTGTGTACACTTATTATGTTGCAATACTTTATGTATGTTTTTTAATGCTTAAACGTCTGAATGATACCTTGGTATTAACTGATGAGTTGTAGCCCGTCAAATTATCTCTCTAATGGTATATATACGAACCTTATAGGATAATCATCATGGCTTGACTGGCCTCTCGATGTTAGATAGCCAATGTACTTTATAAGAGTTTAAACTTTGGTATTTTGCTAAAAAATAACTTATACGGAATGGGGTCAAGTTCAGGTATAAACCATGCTTTTTATATAAACCTTAAACCCCTTAGAAAGTTGTCACATAACACTTATATGAAACCACGAAGTTTTGGTCATAATGTAAATTTTGACGAAAGTCATATATAAGAACGACTTTAAGGGATAAACTAATCAGGCTACTTAAAATAGTTACTTTTCGCTTCTATTCATCGGAAAGAAAATTTATTCACTAAACATTTAGCCTTTATCACTGAACGTTTTGCGTTATCACTGAACATTTAGCTTTATCATTGAACATTTAGCTAAAATCACTGAAAAGTCAAAAAATACATGGACAATTTGAAAACTTTTACGGGAATATGTCTAGTAACATGTAAAATTTAGCCAAAATACGTGGAAACCTTGAAAAAGCTAAACATTCAGTGATAAAGCTAAATGTTCGGTGATAAACTAAATGTTCAGTGAACATAAAATCAAAGTTTGATGAATTGAAGCGAAAAGTAAGAATTTGGACATATCACTGAAAATATAGCTAAATAACTGAATAATAAAATCGAAAATTGGAAAAGACTACATTACCCTTGACATGTGTCATAATATTAAGTGTTTTATAATTTATATAAAAAGATAAAGTTTATATTTTACCCAGTCTCTCTATCGGAATATATATGTACTGAAATTTCTTTTATCGAATCCGACAAAGAGTGGGGCTCCGTTATAAATTGGGTTTTTTTATACGAACTCTAAACATCCTCAAAAGTTGACACGTGGCGGATTTGTCAAAATTTCATAATCAGACACCGAGGGGCAGTATAGTCTTTTCGTAATTAAATTTCATTTAATTTAGACCTTCACTGTTTCGAACAAGTGTTGGGAGCAAACAAAATATCCGATGGAGGCAAGCTATATATCGTTGCTTAGCTAACTCAAAGCCCTACAACCCACTTGTTTACATCGAGAATAGACAAGGTCGTTTAGAAGGTCGAAGCACGAGTCAAAGACAGACATCATTCTATACCGCTATGAACTCGTCAATTCCACTTAATGTTCAGACTTAAGCCAAAAATTTCAGACTTGAGATTAAATATTTAGCCACAAAATGTATTGCTCAGCAGTCATAAACCTTATAAAATGTGTTGTGAAATGATATCGAAGCGAAATAAAGAGTCCTTGGCTCATATTGGTCATGAATGAAATGAATTTACACCACAATGGTAGATTAGACGTTTGGTGTTACAAAGAAGTGATGAGAGCAAATGAAAAATTCGATGGCGGCGAGCTATATATCGTTTCGTAGCTAACTTAAAGCCATACAACTCCTTACTTCTCATCAAGAGTAGAAAAGGTTGTTTAGATGGTTAAAACACGAGTCATAGTCGGAGTAGCTGTAGAAATCTTTGGGACCTTTGATGCTTTGAAAGAATGCTAGGAACAAAAAAAAGCTCAATGGAGGGAGCTATACATTTTTCATAACTAACTCAATGTTCTACAAGTTTCTGGTTCACAACAAGAGCATAAAAAGTCGATTGGAAGGTTGAAACACGAGTGGAAGTTAGACATCATTGTGTACCACTACAAATTCGGCTTGAAATTCAGATTTAAGGCTAAACGACTTTGAAATGGGAGAAGTGTCACTTTATGGTGCAGGATGGTATAGTATTGGGACATCTCGTCTCAAACAGAGGCATCAAAGTCGATCGCGCAAAGGTGGAGGTGATTGATAAATTGCCACCACCAAAAGACGAGAAAGGAATCAGAAGTTTTCTAGGGCACGTAGGATTCTACATGTGCTTCATTAAGGACTTTTCAAAGATAGAGAAACCCCTCACTGTTAAGTTTAACTTTGAAGAATCATGTTTTAACACGTTATATACACTATGCAGCCCCCTAATTAGGAGCTGCCATTGGAACTAACTGTGATGCTAGTGATTTTACAGTGGGAGCAGTCATAGAGCGCGCATTGACAAGAAGCTACACATGATTTCTTATACGAGAAAAGTCTTATCTTGGGCCGCAGCAAATTACACAACGATAAAGAAAGAAATGCTGGCCATCGTTTATGCTTCCGAGAAGTTCAGGCAGTGTTTGATTTGCTCAAAAACCATAGTGTACACTAATCACGTTACGATTAAGTATCTGCTGTCCAAAAAGGATTCCAAACTGAGATTAATTCAATGGGTCTTCTCCTGAAAGAGTTCGACATTGAAATTAGAGACAAAAAAGGAGCCAAAAATTTGGTTGCGGACCACCTATCGCGTATTGAGTTAGGAGAGCTCGAATGCGATGAGGACATACTCCCAATAACTGATTCTCTAATAGGAGAGCAGCTGATGAGTGTCGATGTAGAAGCCGCGATGTGGTTGACGGGTGTCGTTGTACCCGTCAAAAATAATATTTCTTATTCCGACTAGCAAGTGGTAAATCGGGTCGTATCCACAGAGATTGATATGAGAATCTGTTCACTAAGTATGAAAGTGACAATGGGAAGTTCAATTAAATAAATAAAACAAAAGCACAAGCAACAATGATCACTTATCAAGAGAGCAATCGTCACACAAATTCAAGTATATAATATCAAAGAGAAGTGCAACCTAGAACTTTCGACTGTGATGCAAGACCAAATCATTGACAAATCCGTTTTGATTTCTAATGTTCTACAACTTAGAGCTCCCCCGCTAAGGTTATACTCCCCGTTCTAGTTCTAGTACTTAATCTCGCGCTAGCGATAATCAAGAACCTAACTCGCTAGAGTTGAATGAAGATTAAAACAAGTTGTCCTAGGGTGTTTAATCCTAGTGGTATATTACTCGTGTCCTAGTTCGCTATCCCCGCTAGGTTGCTAGTAAACTTGACAATCGGAATCAACTAACAAACCAAAGCTCCCCCGCTAGGGTTCCACTCGTGTTAACAGAATCAATTCCATAAACAATGCATAGTAATATGACACAAAACACAGAAATCAATATAGGTCTCAAGTCAAAACATCACAATGTCGAGTTCTAGCCTACACATATGAGTTTAGCTACTCATCGTAAGGGAATACATCATCAAGTTTATGAATGGGATGAAACAAAAATACTGATGACGAATTCTCCACCAAGCTGCAGCTCCACTCCAGTACTTGAATCCAGCAACGAATCCACGTTCAAGCTTCTTCAATTGGAATCCTACTCCGAGAGCTCTCTTCTCCAATCCTCTACTCTCAATTCCCAACTTCGAACGAACCCTAACCTTCCTGATTTTTTCTCCTTAAGTCCAGAGCCAGCCGCCCCTCTTCTGTCCCTTCAAAATCTGTCTGTTTTATCCCGAGATTGCAAATCAGAAATAATGAAATTCGACTGCCAGCTGGCCCCGCGGACGTCTCTTGATTTAACGTCCGCGGAGGTCTTAACAATTATGGAAATTCTTCAGGCCTAAGCGACTGTAATCCTTCAGGCCTAAGCGAACTCCACTGACTCAAACTTCCAGCTCTTCGCACTTCATTTCTTCGGCGCAAAACATCTTCTAATAGGCTCCCTTTAGCCGATATTCCTTCCATGGTCTCCGAATGCACCTGAGAATGAAAACTACACACAGGTAGTGAAATAATACACAGGCAACCACTAAGAGACGGGGTTTTAACATAGAAAATAGTCGTACAACTACGACTTATCAGTGGTACACAGATTTCGTCGACTACTTGGCCTGCGGTATTCTTACGCAGGACCTGTCACACAATCAGAAGAAGAAATTCCTCTCTGACGTAAAGAGGTACTTCTAGGATGATCCTTTTCTTTAAAAAATTATATGTTGACGGTCTCTATATATAAGACTTGTGTCGACGAGGACCATATCAGATGGATCCTAGAGCGTTTTCATTCTTCATTGTATGGTGGACACGTGGCTGGTTCGAAGATAGCTACGAAGGGACTGCATTCCGGATTCTATTGGGCTACTATATTCAAATATACCCACGAGTTTGTCAAAGCTTGTGATCAGTGCAAATGGACAGGAAATATTTCGAAGCAACAAGAGATGCCCTAGCAGAATATTCTTGCACAGAGTTGTTCGACACATTTCCTTCTGCTTTATTGTTAGTTCATTTTTCTTTCTTCGTTTTTTTTATTCAATTACGACATAAATGAAATGTGCAAATTTTGAGTAATCTACTTCCCTTTGAATGCTAAAGCTCCTTACTTAAAAAAACAAATGAAAGGAGTACCGTGCAATTCATAAGGGATTTACTTGTCTATATATCGTTCTCTTCGATCTTTTAGGTCCCGACTTCACCTCGACGGTTATGGCACGATACCTTTAAAGCCTATATGCGATGGATAGACTCCTGAAACCACTACAGGAACAGCACCCCCCTCTAAAGCTTATATAGTTGGGTAGGTTACACAAGGAAGACCAATATACCGGCTTTCCATCTCCGGCATGTAACCTTAAACCTATGGCTAAGGAACCGCATTTCTATCCTATTAGGCTTGTTACTCGCATACCACCTTTCTTTGTTAAACCAATATACCGCATGGGGAACCGATTTCATGGGCCAATTCCCATCATACTACGAAAATCAGTATATCTTGGTAGTAGTCGACTACGTTTCCAACTGAGCAGAGGTAGTGGCTGCTCGCACTTGCGACACCAAGGTAGTTACAAAGATGTTTCAAAAAGTTATATTCTGTCGTTTTGTCGTCCCCAGAACTATGATCAGTGACGGCGGCTCTCACTTCAAGGAGAGGAAGTTCGAGACCTTGCTGAAGAAATACGGTGTCTACCACAAGTTGACACCCCATATCACCCTCGCACTAGTGGGCATGTGTAGATCTCAAACATGGAACTTAAGAGTATTCTGTAGAAGACGGTTTCTAGTCACAGAAAAGACTGGGCGTCCAAACTAGATGATGCGCTGTGTGTATAGAGGACTGCCTTAAGACTCCGATCGGTATGAGTCCTTTCAGACTAGTTTACGGGAAGACTTGTGACCTGCCAGTCGAGCTCGAGTACAAAGTGATGTGGGCTATCAGAAAACTCAACAAGGACCTGAAGGCAGTAGGTGAAAAGCGATTGTTGCAGCTAAATGGGCTCGTTGAGATCAGATTAAACTCCTATAAAAACACTCGAATCTACAAGGAGAGAACGGAGAAATGGCATGACAAACGGATAATGCGCAGACAATTCAATGAAGGCGAGCAAGTTCTTCTCTACAACTCTCGCCTCAGATTGTTTCTTGGAAACCTATGCACCAAATGGAGTGGTCCGTATACAATGGAAAGAGCATATCCGGATGGTCACGTAGAGCATAGTGTCAAAGGAGGAAAATCTATGGTAGTCAACGGGCAGCGCCTTTAGCACTACCACGTTCTGAAGCACCTGGCACCACCTGAAGGCATTCACGATGAGCTACTTCTCGGGAAGGGATCTCAAAGGGACTTTACGAGAATGCTTATAGTACTATCTCCCTGACTATGTCTCGCTAAGACGTTAAACTAGGCCTCCTCGGGGAGTATCCCGGACTGTAAGTATCAATTAGTTACATTCTGTATTTGCATTGCGCGCCTTATGTGTGATGTCATGGACGTCACGACTGGGCAAACAGGCAGAAGCTTTTTAGGGGTGCCGTGACACTTGTAACACAAGGGAAACGTCACGGTTGTCACGAGGTGTCCGTGCCATAGTGGAATTCAGGGCAGCTGCAACACCCGTGACATTCTCATATGTCACGACTGTCACGGTTCATTCAAAAACTCAGAAAAAACACAAAGCTTCGTCTTCCTTAAATCAGCGACGACACCAAAACCTAGCTCCGCCATTCCCAGCGCCGACATCTAACAATCGACCTTTGTCGCAGCCGATCTAACCACCCACCGTCCGACCCTTAGCCATCCTCAATTTCGCACCCAGGCACCTCCGTGACACCCAACCACCCCTTCTACACCACACCATCCGACTATCTTCCACCACCACGACCACCTCCCGATCTCCACCTCCCGACCCCGACCACTAAACAGCTCTGACCACCATGGCTCGAAAGTCTACTCACCTAGTAGCCCCAACCGCCGCCCGTGCTACAAGGAATGCTTCACCTCCTCCGGCGGCGTAAAACGCCATTATCCCAGCTCCACATGCCAACCGTCCATGCCCCTATCCGGCTGACCGACCCATGCGATTTTGAAATGATCACGATCACCAGAGGAGGTTCAATGGGATTATCCCGCTGAAAAAGGTAAAGCCAACTATTGGCATACATCATTAAATACGTTGAAGATGTTGCAACAGTGCCGCAGAATGTTTATGGCATTCAGTCTCGATGTCGCATTTGCTCATCAAGCCGTGACGTATCCTAAATTGATTAATGAATTTTTAGCGTCTTTTGAGATTGTGGGTAGCCCCTCGAGCGTCACTCACTGGAACTTTAGGATTGGTGGGCAGTATTATACCATGTCTAAGGAGGAGGTTTGTGAGGTGTTAAGGTTCACTATAGGTGGGTAGCCCCTTGACATCAAGGAGTCGCTGTGGAAGATTGTTCACCTTTTGGTCTGGATGGCATCAACTCTCATGTCGAGGATGCCACCGTAGTCAGTAACTCTGGTATTGACATCATGATTTCTATGCATAAGGAGGTGCCGGTTGATTTCTTTCAGCTTCTTAGTGGTATGATGATGGTTTGGGGTACCTCCTTGGATACCAAGACCCTGGGAGGAGGTTTATTCGTCAATTTTCTCACCGAGGCCAAGGATTGGGACCTCTGACACTTGGATAAGACCAACAAGACTTCATTGCTGAATTTGTTAAGATGTCAGAGTGTAAGATTATAGGTAGAGATGGGAAATGGACCCACAAAGACGACCTTTCTCACGGGGCGAAGACATGACGCAAAGGCAGCATGAAGACGAAGCTCGATCGAGCTAGGGGCAGAGGGCCCGCACCCGAGCCACCAGTACCAGATGTGAGTGAGGACCACATGCCACCAGCACCTCCGACCGATGAGCAGCAGCCACCACCCACCCATCCAGCCACAAACGCGAGTCAGGACGACCCCTGGCGTCGGAGTATCAGCGAGCGACTCTTCTTGATCGAGGAGACACAGAGTCAGATTCTTGCGACACAGGCACATCTCACCTCTTCCCAGGCCCAGATTATTGCGGATATCTCAAACTTTTACTATCAGGCTGATAGAGCACAGTAGTGGGCACATTAGTCCTGGGTTGCATTTTTCCACCACCAGCACTTCTATAGGTTTGGCCCTCCTCCATCAACCCATTTTGCCACTCCTGACCCGTTTAAGGCAGAGTTCACCATGGATGTTGATCTTAGCCTTACCCGCCATGACGACGAGGTCGAACCCTCCCGTACTGCTGATGATCCAGGTACTAATGATTTGGGTGCTGCTACTGCTATCGATGATATGGCCGACGATGATGATGATGGCGCTGTCTAGCTCATCCCGCTCTCTTCCACGTGCTTTTTGGTCTCTTTTGACATTGTTGGATATTCTGCTTTTGTTTATGATGGATATTTTTTGCCATGCCTATATTCTCTACATGTTATTTGATGCTTGAGATGTGTTATTTGCTCTATTTTCTGCTCGCATTATTTATCATTCTTTTTTCTCTGGCAAGTCTCATTATTACATTCTCGTCTATCTAGTCCATCATCTCTTTGTGATTATCGATGTTGACCTATCACTTGTGAAGCTATGTGTTTCTTTATATATCAACTCACTAGTTGCGTTTTATTCCCCGAGCATCTTTTAATCACTACGGATATCGAGCTATCGACACACGAGGGAAGTTCCTATTCGCTATTCTCATATTTTATTTCTTCGATTAGAGACTAAGCTCATTTTTAAGTGTGGAGTGGGTAGCGCATTGTCACACACATCGCATGTCACGCATTCATTTATGCAGATGCTCAACTGTCTAAGTATCGAGATTGAAATCATCCTTTTCTACGGACCTCATTGATTGATGATCATTTTTTTGGATTCACAGTCTGTGACTTGTAAAAGTTTTATTGGTGTGTATATTCTCTCGTTTCAGTATCTGTCCTTGCTTTTGCCTATAACATGTTCTACGTATCTCTTGAAGCATGTTTAAAACTTGATATTAGTTGGCACCGTTACTAAAAGTTAAAAACTTAAATTGCATCTCTTTTTCTAGGTGACCTTAGTACTGGTATATGTTTTTCTCTACTTGTTGTGATTTGCACGCACCTGCCTCTTATTATACAATATGTCAAGTTTTAAGTGTGGAGTTAGAAAAAAAGTGTGAAAAGTGGGCAAAAAGAAAAAAAAACCCCAATTAGAATCAAAAATCTGAAATTTCAAAAGAGAGTGAAAAATTGACCCCAAGCAAAGTTGTTTTGAAAAAAATAGTACCAAGGGCAAATTAAGAAAAGTCACCCCTTGTGTATGAAAATCAAAAGAAAAGAAAAAAAATACTACCCCTTTTGCTTGGCACAGTGTATTCCACCTTTTTCATTGCGTTCGACTATAACATGTTTTAGAATTCGTGTACTAAAAACTAAGGGACGATCCTCGTAAACTGCACTGAAATTTTGATGTGATTTTGGTACTATTTTGTTTTCAGAAAATTTATAAGCCAGTCTCCTCTTCTCTTATGGCCCATTGCCCAGTCCTTGACACTTGAGAATGGCCTTTGCGCCAAGAGCTTGTGGACTATCCCTAGATAGCATAGGTAAATGGCGAGCATGTTTTTTGTAACTAGCTTCTCATTCTTGACACATTGTTATAGAACTATTTAGAACTTGTGACGCTAGCCCAATGTACTGACTGTTTGAATGCATATCTCGTTTGAACTATGATTGTTTGAAAATTCTGATGAATATGTTTGATTTGAAATCGAGGTAACACAATGAATCCGGGGTATGACATGACTCTACTATGAGTTATTGAGAATAATTTCACGCGTACACGTTAGTTAGTTGCATAGGGATTTTGTAGGTAGTCCCTTTCCTAAAAACCTTCATGAGACTATACTCGTCCTACTAGGACAACCTAGGTGTTTATTGGCTTGATGCATAAGCTAAAGCATTTGTGACCTCGACAACAGTGAGTTAGGATTTGAATCTTAGTTTAGTTAGATTTGATCACATGATATATGGGTGGGTAGCTATTTTTTCATTTATTAACTTGTGCTTTAGGTTGTTTGGGACGAACAAATCCTAAGTGTGGAGTGTTTTGATCGGTTGAATTCTTAACCAATTAATCGCACCACTCGATGACGGATTGGTTCGATTATCCCGGTATTTTAGTGTTATTCGAAGGTTTTTCCAAGCGTTTCAGGTTTGATATCTCAAAGACTCTGTCTAAGCTCGAATGCGCGAAAAGACGAAGAAATCAGCCAAAAGGTGACATTTCAGTGTGAAAAAAAACACAATGGAAAATTAGACCTTCGAGGCTTCAACGAAGTGCTGGGAGAAAATGAAAGATCCAAAAAATACGAGCTAGGTATCGTTGCAAAGTTAACTGAAATGCTCTACAACTCTCCAGTTCACAGCGAGAGCAGAAGAGGTTGGTTAGATTGTCAAAACGATAGTCTAAGTGAAGACTAAAAATCTGGCAGAGATTTCCACTTGCAGAAATGCATCATGATGACATTAGCAACGATCTTGATTTCTAAAAAGCCCTAAATATCTTATTTTCTTACTGAATAAGCAAAAGATATTGGGAAAATCAAAGGTATTAATTTTTGGAAATTCTCGGGGAGTAAGAAATGAAGACTTAGAAGGAGATACTTATCAAGATTCTACCCAATCAAGATTTGGAAACTCTAAGCACTATATAAGAAGTCCTCCCTACAGAATTATAAATCAACGGAAGACCAAACTTGACGAGAGATTGAAGACTCAACGAGCTACATCGCAAATACGGTTTCCTCGTCCTTGATCACGTGCTGTACCCAACTCTTCTTGTGATCAATAGAAACTCTTTTCATTATTTCAATTCGAGTATTCGATTTCTTTGTGCTTATTTTTAATGTTCTTTCAAGTTCTACTTTGAATAGGATGTTTGCATGCTAGAACGTAATAGGATGGGTCTTAGGTTGTAAACCGAATTGCATGAAATTGATATTAGGTCATAGTAGCTACGCTGGTAGTACATGAATTAATAGGAAAGTCGAATCTATCATCTGAAAACCCCCTAGGCTTAATAATCGAAGTCGTTGATAATCCGTGGATGGGTGGCGTTCAACGATCTAGGTTAATGTAGACAATGATCCGTGGATGGGCGGCTTGTCTAGTGTTATTTTGGTTTATTTCTATACTCGATAGCATGATTGAATATCGTAATATCATTGCATGATTAGTGGGGTTGGCAGGAGTGAAATTTGAATTGGGATTTCTTCTCTAATCAAATCAATCTTTCTTATTTTCTGCATTTAATTGTAGGAAATTTCTTTGCACCGTATTTTCTCTTATTATTTGGAATAGCTAAATAGGCCACTTGTTAGCTAGTACTCACACGCGTTTTTCCTTGGATCGGCCCTTGGCTTACCAAGGTTTAAAAATTGTATTTTACTGCAACTTGACCCCTAAGACTTATAACTGGACAACTATAACGGGTTAGCAATACACTTGTCAATGTTTAGACTTGAGGATAAATGTTAAGACTTGATGCCAAAATATTCAAACTTACGGCTAAATGTTTAGCCGTAAAAGGTATTGCTTAGCAATTATAAAGCTTATACAATGTGTTGTGAAATGACATTGAAGCAAAATAAAGAGTCATTAGCTCATATTGGTGATGAAAGAAATGAATGTACACAACAATGGTAGAATGGACCGTCGCTATTTCAAATGAGTGTTGTAAGAAAATGAATAATCCGATAGAGGCAAGCTAGATATTATTGCGTAAGTAACTCAAAACCCTACAACTCCCTAGTTCCATAGTAGAAAAAGACGTTTAGAAGGTCGAAACATGAGTCAAAATCAAAACAGATGTATAAATCTATGGGACCTTTGATGCTCTGAACGAGTGGTGGGGACAGAGGAAAGCTTCGACGGAAGTGAGCTATACATCGCTATGTAGCTAACTCAAAGGTATACAAGTTTTTATTTCACACCAAGAGCAGAAAATGTCGTTTAGGAGGTCGAAACACGAGTCGAAGTCAGACATCAAGGTGTACCGCTATGAACTCGTCAATTCCTCTTAATGTTCAGACTTAAGGCAAAATATTCAAACTTGGGATTAAATATTCAGCCACGTAATGTATTACTCAACAGCCATAAATCTTATAAAATGTGTTGTGAAATGATATTGAAGTAAAATAAAGAGTCCTTAGCTCATATTTGTCATGAATGAAATGAATTTATACCACAATGGTAGATTAGACTTTTGCTGTTTCAAAAAAGTGATGGGAGCAAATGAAAAATTAGATGAAGGCGAGCTTTATATCGTTGTATATCTCATCAAGAGCAGAAAAGGTCATGTAGAATGTCGAAACACCAGTCATAGTCGGAGCAGCTGCAGAAATCTGTGGGACCTTTGATGTGTTGAAAGAGGGCTCGGAACAAACGAAAGCTCCAAAAGAGGCGAGCTATACGTTTTTGCATAGCTAACTCAATGTTCTAAAAGTTTTTAGTTCACAACAAGAGTAGAAAAAGTCGTTTCGAAGGTCACAACACGAGTGGAATTGTGACATCAGTATGTAATGCTACAAATTCTTTTTTAATATTCATATTTAAGGTTAAATGTTCATACTTGAGGCTAAATGTTCAAACTTGAGGCCAAAATGTTCAGACTTAAGACTAAATGTGTTGCCATAAAATGTCTTGCTCAGCAATTAAAGAGTTTATACAATGTGTTGTGAAATAATATTGAAGCAAAATAAAGAGTCCTTAGCTCATATTGGTGATGAATGAAATGAATTTTAAAAATAATGGTAGATTAGACCTTTGTCGTTTCAAATGAGTGCTAGGAAAAAATGAAAAATCCAATAGTGGCAAGCTATAAATTGTTGTGTAGGTGACTCAAAGCCCACCAACTCCCTAGTTCAAGATCAGAAAAAGACATTCGGAATGTCGAAACACGAGTCAAAGTCGGAGCAACTATAGATATTTGTGTGACCTTTTATGCTTTAAAGCGGTGGTGGGGACATAGAAAGCTCCGACAGAGGCAAGTTATACGTTGTTGCGTAGCTAACTCAAAGGTTTACAGATGTCTAGTTCACCCTGAGAGCAGAAAAGATTGTTTAGAAAGTCAAAACACAAGTAGAACTCGGACATCGGTGTGTACGGCTATGAATTCAGCTTAATATTCAGACTTAAGAATGTTCAGATTTGAGGCTAAATGTTCAAACTTGAAGTCAAAATGATCAGATTTAAGACAAAATGTTCAGACTTAAAATATATTGCTCAGTAATTATAAAGCTTATACAATGCATTGTGAAATGATATTGAAGCAAACTAAAGAGTCCTTAGCTCATATTGGTCATGAATGAAATGAATTTATACCATTATGGCAGATTAGACCTTTGCTATCTCAAATGAGTGCTTAAAGAAAATAAAAAGCCCGATGGAGGCAAGCTGTATATTGTTGCGTAGCTAACTCAACGTTGTGCAACTCCCTAGTTCTTGTAAAGAGCAGAAAAGGTCGTTTAGAATATCAAAACACGAGTCAAAGTCAGAGCAGTTGGAGAAAACCATGGGACCTTTGATGCTTTGAAGGAGTGCTAGGAAGAGACGAAAGCTTCGATGGAGGCGAGCTATACTTTGTTGCGCAGCTAACTCAAATGTATAAAAGTGTCTAGTTCGCACTAAGAGCAAAGATTGTTTAGAAGGTAGAAACACAAGTGAAAGTCAGACATCATTTTGTACAAATTCTACTAGTTAATTATTTAAGGACTTTTTTACCCTCAACCTTTTATAACATTCAAAATTAAGTCTGTTTTGATTTTTCATATTTACAAAAAACCTTAATTCTTATTGGTATAGGCTGCTAGGTGTCACTTTTAGGGAGTTTGTATATAACATATTTAATTGTGATTTATATTTAATCCTTTTTATCCGACCAATATATGACCTCTCCCACGAGGCTCTATATGAGCCACAAGCCACACAATTCACGTGAGTTGTTGAGGAGAGAGTTTTCTCTGAGATGAATCCGATGATGCCAGATTAGTTTTTAGGGCACCCTTAGTGATGATCTTTGAAACAAGATCATCAACGGTTATTTTCCTTAAAAGATCAACTTACAATCTTTTTCTTAACTTGCTCCTTAATAATGATTGATAAGTCGAATTTTCGACTTATTAATAGCCGTTTTTTAATATAGCTTTGAGTCGTTTCTGACTATATTTTGATGTCATTTTACCTCTATCTCTACATTTCAATTAGAAAACATTTCTCCCCCAAGGTCAAGGCCTAGAAACGAACACTCAGAGAAAAACCAAAGATTTAGAGCAAAAAGGACTCCCAGCCGACCGGTTCGGAAATTACCCTGAACCAGTCGGTCGGCTGGATGAAAAAGCTAGACTTCAGAGCAACCACTCACTTTGAGTCGATCTTTGGACTCACCAGCCGACCGGCTGGATGAAGGACTTCAGAAAGCTCAGAACTGCTCACTTTGAGTCGGTCGGCTGAGCATCCTACCAGTTGGCTAGAGAAGAGCTATCCAAATGCTTGCCCTCGCACATGATGAACCGGTCGGCTCACCTGGCCAACCGATCGACTGAAGACAGGGGAATTCCAAGCTTCAACCGCTCACTTTGAGTCGGTCGGTTGACAATTCCAACCCGTCGACTGGTCAATGCGATGTACAAGCAATGCAATCGCTCACTTTGAGTCGGTCGGTTAACAATTCCAACCGGTCGACTGGACTTTTACACAAAAAATAGTATAGACTTCAGCTACCAACCGACCGACTAGATTTTAGACACTATACCAGCCGATCGTTTGGACCTGCTACTTCAGGATTTTCTACCCGAGGCTATAAATAGAAGAAATGGGTTTTGACAAAGGGTGCTGAGTTCTTGGGGGAAAAAGTTCAGAAAAAGAGTCTAAATCAAGGTCATCATCAAGGATCCAACTAAGGATAAGAGGAGAAGATCAAAGGGAGATTCTAGGACTAATCATCCTACTTCCTCTACACTTTCTCCATTTTACTTGTTGTTTTCTATGAATCCTACTCACACTATGTTGTCTTACATGATGTGTGAGTAGTCTTACCTTTTGTTTTGAGGGTCTTACAACCCTCTTTGGTACTCTATGATCATGTATACACATTTGATTCTATATTACGTGGTGTTAAATTCATGCTCACTAAGATCTTCATATTTGACATGTAACTAAGTGTTTGATAAAATGCCATAGTAACATGTTAATCTTAAAACTTGACCGAAGTATCGATGGACCTTAGGAAGATTTGGATGTAGTGAATATGATCATATCTAGTGTTTACGACGGTAAATGCATAGAAATGAAGTGAACTAGTGCTTTAAGCCTATGACATTTATTACCTTGGGAGATGTTCTAAGGATAATAAAGGCTATAGAGTGAACTATCAATCTCGATGGAGTGAGGTTCTAGTTAAGAATGCTTGACTAAGATTAGAATCACATGAAAATTATTGTACATTAGTCTAGGCTAGGTTCTAAACTATTTGACACATTGTTATCCTTAATTCTCGTATACATGACAATGAGAAATGCCAAGGAGGGGAGTAACCCCTCGAAACTCTCTTTTAATTGAAGTTTAAACCCTTGAAACTCTTGCATTGTTAGTTTTCAATCGAAATTCACATCATACTTGATTTGCAGAAGTAGCCAATTAATATATGCAAAATTGTCCTAGCGCATAATCGTGTTTGCTCCTTTGGGTTCGACTCGGTCTTACCAAAAAATATGTAAATTGTTGTGACTAAAACAAGGTTTTGTGTTAAAATCTACAACTGTCAATGATCAATTAAGAAAAGATCATCAAATATATTATATCATACACCCGTCATATATCTATATACACATAACTTAATTAATCTCTATTATTTTTATGCAATATGGGTTTCTATAAATAAAGTTCGAAAAAATGAAAAAATTGATATATTTTATAATTTTTTTCATTTATCAGTTTTGTAGTAGTAAAAAATTATATGATTTTTCTAACTTTTATTACATAATTATTTTCATCCAATCAAAACAGTTGAATAAATGCTCCATGGCCGGTTGTCGGTTGTGGTTTTGATCGTGCCATACCCATACGAACCAGATCCGGTGCTGCGCAGCTAATTGTCGTCAGCACCGAAATGACACCTCTTGATATTTTCTAATGTTTTTAATATGGCTTGCACGTGACCTATCTTGCTCTTCCTCTTTTCTTCTGCCATGCACATCAGTGCTGAATGAGTGCGAAAATTTCAACCCTCAGATCTAACATCTTGCTAAATCAGCAGCGACATATATACTTGTAATCAAATAAGAGGTCTCAGCTACTATCACACATCGAGCCCCAATCGAAAACAAAACTTAACACTGGTGCTTAGAGCGAGCACCGTCCCACAACTTCAACGATTGGTCTTAAAAGGAAGTAGCAAGGGATGATAGGCAGGCAAAATGTTGGAGATTTTAGGCTTAAACCGATATGGATACACTGATGTGTGGAACCGGCCGGCTCAGCAAAAGGCAATTAGCTTAACCGGCCGGTTGGGAAGGTCCGAGACTTTTGATGTTGAGGACATGTGTTGAGTCGGCCGGCTCGGACAAGAGCTTTAAGCTTAGCCGGCCGGCTGAGGACAGTTTTCTTGTTGAAGAGTTGCAACCTTCTGCCGGTTTTGAGTAGGACTGCTCTTCTTCTGGCATGATATTGTACCGAAAATTGTGGAGAAGAAACACAGGAAAAACACAGAAATCATCTCCTTCAATTGAGATCAATTGCATATTGATTGGGTTACTCATTTCTACCATTTATATCATTCCCGGTACAAATCGCTTGTCATATCCCAATACAATTTCTGGATACCCACATAGGGCAGAAATCTTGTATTTGGAAAGTGAAATCGATTCACGTTTCAAGTAGAGTCCAAGTCAAGTTGTTGCTGTTCAAGGCCCTGAAGAATACAAGCACCTACAATCAAATACAAGATTTTCTTTGAATCAACAACGATGTCTACTGCAGCAAGCGTGAGGGAGATGACTGTCTATTTCGGAAAGTTGGAGAAATTTGAAGTAGTGAACTTTCGAAGATGGCAGAAGAATATGCACTTTCTCTTGACTAATCTGAAAGTGGTTCACGTGCTCTCTACCCCTATTCCGGTATTGAGTGACAATGCTCCTCTTGATGCATTAAGGAAGAGGAACAAGTGGGAGAATGATGACTACATTTGTCGTGGTCACACTCTGAACGGTATGTCTGATCCGTTGTTTGATCTCTATCAAAATGTAGAGTCTGCTAAGGAATTGTGGGATGCACTTGAGGCGAAGTATATGCAGGAAGATGCATCGAGCAAGAAATTTCTTGAGTAACTTTAATAGTTACAAGATGGTCGATACTAGACCGGTGATGGAGCAATTCAATGAATTGACTCGCATACTTGGGCAATTCACCCAGTATGGTATGAAGATGGATGATGCCATCTCGGTGTCTAGGATTATAGACAAGCTGCCACCTTCGTGGAAGGATTTTAAGCGAACGCTTAAGCATAAGAAAGCGGAGATGTCTCTTGAAGAACTCGGTGGTGAGTTGTGTGTAGAGGAATCTATACGGATGCAAGAGGATGCAAAAGCAAAAGCAAAAGAGACCATTGAGTCTTCATCAGTGCATATGGTGGAAGACAAGGGAGGTCTTCGGAAGTTTAAAGGGAAGAAACGCTTCAATGAGAACTCCGGTAGCAAGTTCACTAAGAAACCTAAGGGTTCTTGTTGGATTTGTGGTAAACCGGGGACACTACAAGAGTGATTGTAGAATGGCCAAGGCTGAGAAAGGAAAAATGAAAGTTAATGTTGGGGATAAGGGCAAAGAAAAATGCCCTTACAACCTTCAAGGTCAGATTTCTCTTTCGAATTATAATTCTGATGTGAATTATGTATCATTGATCGCTGAAGCATTTTATGTTCCGGATGATGAGGTAGCTCGGTGGATTGACTCGGGTGCTACAAAGCATGTATGCAAAGATCGTCGTTGTTTCAAGACTTATGAAACAGTGAAAGACGGATCGGTTCTACATATGGGAAAGGAGTCAACTGCACCAATAATGGGCCAAGGCAATGTAGTGTTAGAGTTTAGCTCGGGGAAAACCCTTGAACTGTTAAATGTATTGCATGTACGTCTTATTCGGAAAAATTTAGTTTCCGACAGTTTGTTGAACAAGTTTGGTTTCAAGCAAGTGTATGAGTCAGACAAGTATGTAATGTCCAAACATGGTGTGTTTGTTGGATTTGGATACTTTTGTAATGGCATGTTTATGTTGAATATTAAATAAAGTCGTGGATTCTGTTTATATGACTTGTTCTAGTGATGATTCAATATTGTGGCATGCTAGATTAGGACATGTTCACTTTCAACGTATGAATATTATGTCTAAGGAAGGATTGATTCCTAAAGTTGACATGGATGTTGATAGATGTACCACTTGCATGCTAACAAAGATCACTAGGTTGCCATTCAAAAGTATTTCACGAACATCAAATTTGCTTGAACTTGTTCACAGTGACTTGGGTGATTTGCATTCTACTCCATCTTTAGGAAATAAGAAGTACTACATAACTTTTATAGATGATTTTTCTAGATACTGTTATGTGTACTTGCTGCATGCTAAAGATGAAGCTTTAGACAAGTTTAAAGTGTATAAAGCTGAAGTAGAATTGATGCATGATTTGATTAAGAGGCTTAGAACCGATAGAGGTGGGGAATATTACAATCTTGTATATTTCCAGTTGAATGGTATCATTCATGAGACTACATCCCCTTATACACCACAACAAAATGGTGTGGCTGAAAGGAAGAATAGAATCCTGAAGGAGATGGTTAATTCCATGTTATCCTACTCTGGTTTGAGTGAAGGATTTTGGGGTGAGGCTATGTTAACAGACTGTTATTTACTTAACAGAGTTCCTAACAAAAGGAACAAGGTTACCCCATATGAGCTTTGGCACAAAAAGAAACCAAATCTAGATAATCTCCGAGTTTGGGGATGTAGAGCGGTAGTAAGACTACCGGCTCCCAAAATAAGGTCTTTGGGAGAAAGAGGTGTTGATTGCATCTTCATTGGATATGCTGAAAATTTTAAAGCATATAGGTTCTATGTGACTAGAACGAGTGATTCTATTTCGGCTCACACCGTAATTGAATCAAGGGATGCAATCTTTGATGAGAACCGTTTCTCATCATTACCTAGACCTCAAGATTTGATTTCTAGCTCCACAAGGGCTGAGTTAGAAGGTGATGTGAGCACATCTTCTAAGAGTACATCGTTTGAGCCTCGTAGAACCAAACGAGGAAGGATTGAAAAATCCTTAGGACCAGACTATCAAGTTTACTTGATTGAGGGTTCTAGAGAAGATATTGAGTATCAATACTCATATTGCTATCATATTGATGATGATCCTAGAACATATGATGAGGCTATGAGGTCTCAAGATGTGTCTTTCTGGAAAGAGGCAATAAACGATGAAATGGATTCTATCGTGGGAAATAATACTTGGGTATTATCGGATCTTCCACCGGGTTGCAAGCCTTTAGGCTGCAAATGGATTTTCAAAAGGAAAATGAAGGTTGATGGATCCGTAGATAATTTGAAAGCTCGATTCGTTATCCAAGGCTTTAGGCAAAAGGAGGGTATTGATTTTTTCGATACTTATGCTCCGGTTGCTAGGATTTCCACTATTAGGTTGCTAATTGCACTCGCTGCAATTAACAATCTGATTGTAAACCAAATGGATGTCAAGACAGCGTTCTTGAATGGTGATTTGGATGAGGAAATCTATATGAAGCAACCGGAAGGATTCATTATGCCGGGAAATGAAAACAAGGTTTATAAGTTGATTAAATCATTGTATGGGCTGAAACCAGCACCCAAGCAGTGGCATCAAAAGTTTAATGAGGTAATCTTGTCTAGTGGATTCAAGTTGAGTCAAGCAGACAAGTGCATTTACAACAAGTTTGATAACTCCGGTAATGGAGTAATCATTTGTCTGTATGTTGATGATATACTGATTTTTGGTACTGACCAAAAGCAAGTAGACCTTGCCAAGGATTTTTTATCATCAAGTTTCGCTATGAAAGATATGGGAGAAGCGGATGTGATTCTTGGTATTAGAATCAAGCGTGAGAACAAGGGTTTAGCACTGTCACAGTCTCGCTACGTTGAGAAAGTGAAAGTGCTTAAGAAATTCAACTGTTTGAATTGTTCTCCGGTTAGCACTCCCATGGACCCAAGTGTGAAGCTTTTGCCTAACACGGGTGAAGCTGTTTCACAGCTTGAGTATTCTCAAGTCATTGGTTGTCTGATGTATGCAATGGCAAGTACAAGGCCTGATATAGCTTATGCAGTGGGAAAATTGAGTAGATATACTAGTAATCCTAGTACTCATAACTGGGAAGCTATTAGGCGGGTTCTCAAATACCTTAGGGAACCATGAATCTTGGTTTGGTGTATGCTGGTTTTCCCTCGGTCTTGGAGAGATATACCGATGCAAGTTGGATTACCAATTTAGAAGATCATTCTTCTACAAGTGGTTGGGTATTCTTGCTTGGGGGAGGTGCCATATCTTGGGCCTCAAAGAAGCAAACTTGCATCACCAGCTCGACTATGGAATCTGAATTTATAGCCTTAGCGGCTGCCGGTAAAGAGGCAGAATGGCTAAGGAATTCGGTGCATGAGATTCTATTGTGGCCAAAACCAGTAGCACCTATTTCTATCCATTGTGATAGTAAGGCAACTTTGGCTAAGGCATATAGCCAAATGTACAATGGTAAATCGAGACACCTGGGCGTTAGAAATAGCGCAGTTCGTGAACTGATCACTCACGGGGTGATTTCGATTGATTATGTTCGGACACAGCAAAATCTAGCTGATCATTTGACGAAAGGATTAGCTAGGGACTTGGTGCACAAGTCGTGTATAGGGATGGACTTAAAGCACATCTAAATCTCTTATCGTAGGACACCTTAATTCCCTCTTAGTATGACGCTAAGAGCTGAGTTAAGTACAAGCCTATTCTGAGAGATTTGAAGCACATGGTTATATCCATCCCGAGGTATGTGCTTGTTTCCTGTAGAGAAAGGGAGGTTGAAGTTTATCTTCTTAATGGATCTTTTGGAAAAGTGCATTGCAGGTGCATGCGAAAAGAATCCGCCTATGTAAGTGTGAAGTGAGCCGCTTCAATTAGCATGTGCTTGGCTAAGTATACACTTATGAATGGATAGGGACACATGGCTGAAATAGTGTCAAGTTGTACTTGGAATGAAAGTAAACTTGTGTTTGTTTTATTTTCCCGTATTCAAATGAGTTGAAGGATACAATTCGTAGAACACCCTGATTCTCGAGTATAACCCTAAAATGGGGGAGGATTGTTGAAGATTTCAGGCTTAAACCTATATGGATACACTGATGTGTGGAACCGGCCGGCTCAGCAAAAGGCATTGAGCTTAACCGGCCGGTTGGGAAGGTCCGAGACTTTTGATGTTGAGGACATGTGTTGAGCCGGCCGGCTCGGACAAGAGCTTTAAGCTCAGCCTGCCGACTCGGACAAGAGCTTTAAGCTCAGCCGGCCGGCTGAGGACAGTTTTCTTGTTGAAGAGTTGCAACCTTCTGCCGGTTTTGAGTAGGAAACTGCTCTTCTTCTGGCATGATATTGTACAGAAAATTGTGGAGAAGAAACACAGGAAAAATAGAGAAATCATCTCCTTCAATTGAGATCAATTGCATATTGATTGGGTTACTCATTTCTACCATTTATATCATTCCCGGTATAAATCGCTTGGCATATCCCAATACAATTTCAGGATACCCACATAGGGCAGAAATCTTGTATTTGGAAAGTGAAATCGATTCACGTTTCAAGTAGAGTCCAAGTCAAGTTGTTGCTGTTCAAGGCCCTGAAGAATACAAGCACCTACACAAAATAGGCATGGACTAGAAGATGGATATGGTGAATTTTTTAGGCGATCTCAAGGATTTGTATTGAGGGGCAAGTTAGAGAATGGTCACCCTACAGAAGTGCATTTGGAGGACCAAAACATGTTTTAGTTACTGGTGTGACCCTGTGCGTGATTTTGTTTGTTTTTAAAAGTTGTTCAGGGTCTATTTCTTCCTAGGGGCTTGTGTTGTTCTCCTGTTGTATTTTTTCGTGTTATAGTCATGTATGGGGAAAGTTGTTGAATGTAACGAAGTTCTCAATCTTCTTGGACTGCTTTCATGTTCTTACTCCGAATCAAAAACAAACAACCCTAAACTCACAAGCATCAGTTTTCAAGGAGCACTCTACCAATGATAGAGTTTGCTCCTGTAAAAGATGAAGCATTATCCAAGTGAAAGAAGGCATTGATGTTTTATATCAAACACTCTAAAAAGAGGAGGCGCACCAAGCCCTGGTCTTAAGAAGTCAAGAGAGTCGAGCTGATCAGATATTTAGATGGAAGAAGCCGAAACCATAACTTGTCGAATATGAACCTGAAACAGAGTCGTAAAATCTCACGGGAACCTTCCGCGTAATCAAAATTCTCACCATACTACTAAACAGAGTCGTTTGATTGAGCCCGAATCATCCATATCCATCGTAATTGCTTTCACTGGGTTGAGTGAATCATGCCGGAGACACGTAGCTCGACGGAAGCTATTGCCAACCTTACCCAAACAGTCGATGAACTCACCACCGCACTCAAGCTCTCGAAGCACAGCAAGCTGAAAGCGAGACAGAAATTAAACTCGTTTTGAGCGCATCATGTCCTTGCTAGAGCAAATGAACGCACCACCCGCCAGAAATGATAAGCAACCCCTCATCCGCCTGAGCACGGAGCACTACTACCAACCCCAACCCTTCAGGTGGGCGATAGCAACATCACTCCACCACACCAGCTCGTTCCTCATCAGTCCGGACCTCCCCACACTGAGGGTAGCGGACAACCACTTCGTGTGGATGTTTCCACGTTCACCGGAGCCGCCACAGAGAGCTAGTTGTTCCAAATAGAATGGTTGTTTGAGCACAACCAAGTTACCCCTAATCAGCGCATGAGCCTTGCTCCATTTTGCTTGGGTGGTGAAGCTCTTTAATGGTATCAGTACTGGCTTTCCATCACTCACTAGATGAAAGATTGGGATGGCTTTGCGAAGGATGTGCTGCAGAAATTTTGCCCCTCCCAATACTACAGCGCGTCTGTTTTGCTCAACAAGCTCCATCAGAAGTCATCTGTTGCTGCCTATATTGCTGAGTTTGAGTTCACCCAGGACATACTCTTCAGTCGTTTCTTGACTAGTTTGAACGAGGAAATCTAATGTGAGATGGCGTTGCTCTGCCCACCCGATTTACATGTGGCCATGTGGATGGCCCACATAGCCGCTGAAGATAGCTTTGACCAGATGGTCAGCACCTTGAGGACGATAAAGCTTCTTATCGTTCAACCACGATCAAGCTCTGACACAGGAGGTCTCTGACGGAGCGCACTGTACTGTCGTTAAGGTGCAATGTCTCTGTGCAAAATAAATTTATATCTCCGCTACTCGTACTCTACTATTGGGTAGTAAAGGGTAAGTAGGGGTCGAACCCAAGGGAGTCAGGTGAATAGTTGTTCTTTAAGTAAGACAGTTGGGGGTTGGTTGTGATTTTAGTACTGAGAGTAGCGTGGGTTGGTTGTGATTTTAGTACTGAAAGTAAATAACTGAAAAATAAAGTGCTTGAAGGACAAGACTTGCGGAAATTAAAGTGCTTGAAGGACAAGACTTGCGGAAATTAAAGTGCTTGAAGGACAAGACTTGTAGAAATTAAAGTGCTTGAAGGACAAGTCTTGCAGAAATTAAAGTGCTGAAAGTAAGCAGTTGATATGGTACTGAAAGTAAAGTAACAGGTGATATTACAATTAAAGGAAAGATTCGGTATCAGGGGCCTTGTATCATAGTCTGTTTATCATCGACCTCTAATGATCATACTAAGTGTTCAAAAGTGTATCAAGGCCATTTCAAGCACCTGACTTGCCACACTGTCTAGCCCATTTCAAGGCATAGAGCACTTGTTCTATTTAGACTAATACCCCCTTTCAAGGTATATTAGCCTATGTGCATCCATTTGATCAATCATTTCCGATCAACCAAATGGTGTTTTAAAGAGGTCGAACTCCTCAGATAAGCTTTGCCATTTCAAGCATCCACTTACCCGAGTATGTTCACGAACCCCACGGAAGAGTTTTGCCATTTCAAGCATCCACTCAACCTTGGAAGTTCTGACCTAATATGTGGCACATAGAACAAGTTTTGAACACAAAGAGGCATTTAAGAGAAGGGTCTAAAACATTGTATGATACTAGTACACCCCTTCAACCGAATGAAGGGTTTAGCTACGAATATCCATGGAACAGGACATCATAGCTAAGTACTTGAAAAGTAAAGGTTTTTGAAAGACAGTAAAGTAAAGTTTTCAAAAGTAAAGACAGGAAAGTAAAAGGAGAATACTCAAGAACCGACAGGAGTAAACTCAGGAACTAGTTCAAATACTCAAGAACAAACAGGAGTTTTGATTAAAAGCGAAAGTATTACAAGGATTGTGCTCTCAATCTAGAGAGATAAGTGACTATGAGATGTTGTGATGAGATGATGAAGGGATGATTTGAATGAGGAGGAGATGAGCTTAATTTATAGGCATGGAGGATGGATATGAGCCATACACTTGGCAAAGGAGGAGAGGCTTGTGGTTTGAGATCTCTACACATGGCATAAGGGGAGAGGGGAGCTTATAGCCGCCGGTCTAGGTGGAGGAAGGGGAGTGGTGGATGGCTTAGCCGCCGGCTAAGGTGGCATGAGGGGAGTGGATGAGCTTTGAGATCTTTTCCCAAAAGCCATCGGTTCCCTTTCAGCTCCGGACTGACTCTGGTTGCTCTTCGGTTGGACTTGTTTTGAGTGATTCCTTGTCAGGATCATGAAAGTTGTACAGTCGGAATCTGGTCGTGTCCTGACTCGTAATCCATTTTCAGCTTTAAAACTCCTCCTCAGCCTGTATTCTTTCTGGACTTCAGAATACCCTGTAGATAAATATCGGAACTAACAAGCAAATGTTAAATAGACAAAGAGTCTAATTTGGTGGGTTTAACTGTGTTTATAATTCATACAATTATGGTCCCTCAGATCACCCCACACTTTTAGTTGTTCGTCCCGAATAATGCTTTTTAAGGGCGGAACACAATCTAAGTAAAATATGAAAGTGAGACTGTGGGACTAGATTTATCCAAATTCATGCATTACTTACTTATTACCAAACTAAACCGTGTAAATACTTAGAAGAAACTTGATACTTGTACCTTCGTGCCGAGATGCAAATTAATTCGGATGTTTCGGGAGATAGCCCTTTTCAGGCTCCTGGACTGCATTCTCGGGATCGACTCGCACTATATGGTTTCCTTGTAGCTTTCTCTAGCACGTGATTCGGTTCGGGTTTCACTGAGTTGAGCACTTTGATTTCTTTTTGGCGAGGGACAGCTTCTGTAGTGAATCGGCCTTTGCCTTTGGCCTTTGATATTGAGTTGGAGTTTCTTCACTTTTGTTTGGTTAAAACCTTCACAATTTTGGCCTTTGGCCTTTGATTAGCTTCTTTGAGCTTTTACTTCTTTGTGACTTGCTAGTCCATTTTCTCAGCCTTTTTGGGAGGTCCAATCGTCGCCCGCAAGCATATGGAAATACCTTCCCGCTCTTTCTCATCCTCGCCGTTTCGCGCGGGTCAAAATGAGGGTTGCTCATTTATTTTCCCGGCTACTCTGACTAGGGATAGGACGGTTTGATTCCCGTCCCGCCTCTTGCATAAACGCTGCATGGCGGAGATCACTTCAATCTTCACTGAAACCCGAAGTGCAGCCTCCACTGACTTCGAAAACCATATAGTGAAATCCAGTCCTTCGAGTGCTTGCCAAGCCTCTCTAGGGCAGTTTATATCAACTCCACATCCCCTGTATATCTCAGCACAAAGGGACAAACAAGAAGTTACATCCTCAAGTTTTTACACAGTTGAGATTTCACAAGGTAAATGCATGAATTTAGATCTATCTTTTTCACATTCTCAAGTTCATATTTTCAAAAAGATATTATTAAGGGAAAAGGAAAAAGAAAAACATGTTAATTAACTATGTACAAAGGTGGTTCTCACCCCACACTTTTGAACGAAGGCGTGCCTCGCAGCACATCTTAGTTCAAAAGTCAATTGCAAGCAAATATATACAGGCAAGGTGAGAATGACTTAAGGCAAAAACTAAATGACATAAAATAAAATGACTGAAAGTAAGATAGGTGTCGGGTTACCTCCTGACCAGTGTATTTGTTTAACGTCGTTAGCTCGACAGTACCTCATTCCTGGATCATAAGGTGGGATCCCATGGGTAGCTTAGGTTGTAGTGTTGCGGAGCGCCTACTTTCATTCTTGCCTTGACTTTTCCTGGGTTTTTGGGGGATGATGGGCTTGGGTCAGGACTCCTTTGTTTCGGTGGTTTCTCCTTCCATTGTCTCTGAGAAGGTAAGGGATTTTTGACCATAGCTGATGGTCTTGCTACTCTTACGGTTTCTCTTGGCAGATCAGAAATCTGTGTATTGACATCCGAGATAGGCACAATGTTTGGCGGTTTCCTTGTACTTGGGCGGCCATCATAATCATCAATGTAGAAATCTGAAATTTTGCCGCCAAATGTAAGTGATAACAAACCCTTGCCCATGTCGATCCATGCCTTGGTGGCGAAGAGAAAAGGCCGTCCCAATATAAGTGTTGGGGGGTCGCCTTCGCTGGTCTCTCCCGTTTGTATTACATAAAAGTCTGCAGCAACAACGAGCTCTCCCACATGGAGTATTAGATCTTCAAGCACTCCAACCGGTCGGATACACGATTTATCTCCCAACTCGATATTTGACCTTGGTGGTTTCAATGGACCAAGCCCCAATAAGTAATATAAGGAGTAAGGCATGGCATTGACGGCAGCCCCAAGATCGATTAAGCATTTGTGAATTTGGGCTTCACCAATACCACAGGTGACTGTGAAGGCCCCTGGGTCCTTATCCCTTTCCGGTTGTGACTCCTGATCTGAAGTGAGGGATCTTTCCACTATCGGGCCATTCTGCTCACCCTTTGGCTCTGGATTTGTATGATCGGGCCCTTTTAACTCCTGATCTTCTAGGTAATTGTTTTGCTCTGATGCATAGATGTTAGTTGGGGAATCCCATCTGAGACCATTAGAGTCATTGTCATCCCAACCTGATGCCGGTATGTCAAAGTGTGTAATCGGTGGAGGTGTCATGCTAACCGTGAATGTATAACGTCCATTGTCAGTATGCGTGACCCACGTTCTGCCATCATTGGGTCGGTCTTCTTCTTGATTCCAATCAGGACGGTGCCTACGGGTGAAGTGTTTGTTCGTAAGTTTGTAAGTTGTGGATCGTGCTGTTTCTTCCAGTGCTACCTTCATGTTTGACTTCCTTATCATGCTGACATTCGCCTTTGGGTTTTGGATGGTTTGTGAAGGTAGTCGGCCAGGCTCATTAGTAAGTGCGGATATTGAAGTGGCGAGCTGGGACATTTGTTTGGTCAAATCTGAAATTGCCCCGTCAGTCTTTGCCTGGAACTGGTTAAACGAATTATCCAACTGATTTACGCTTCCTGCGAGTTCCTTCATTGTGTCTTCTAGCGACTTGTTTGGTCCTTGGTGATTGCTCGAGTTGGCTTGGTACTGATTTTGTCGCTTCTGTTGATATTGGCCTGCTGATGGAGCGTTTTGGTTGTACTGCCGGTGGGGAGGTTGGTAGAATGACTGAGCTAATTGTGGTGCGGCTTGTTGTGTCTCCCTCGGAGGATGGTTGTCGTTTCGCCAGTTTGAATTGGTCGCTTGATTATACTGTCGGCTTGGTTCGGCTCTGTCGTTGCTGTTGTTGTTGTTGTATCCTCGGTATCCTACCATTGCGTTCACTTCTCCCGGTTCTTCTACTATTAATGTTGGGTATGCGTCAGTTTTGTGGTCTGTAGAACTGCAGAATTCACAAGGTTTTACTGGAGCTGGCTGCCTTCGTAGGATCTGATTCATCATTTCTTTCATTTGTTTCATCTCCTCTGGCATAGAGTTCCTCGGTGTTTCTTCAGCCTTTGCCACATTCTTTGTTCGGGAGAATTCTTGTTGCCGAGTTGTCTCTTATCTGAATCGGGCATTTTCAGCAACGTTGGTAATGAGATTTCTTACGCCACTCAGTGATAGATTCATCATGGATCCTCCAGCTGAGGCATCCAGGAGCATTTTGTCTAAGGGTCTTAATCCATCAATGAGGTATTCGATGATGAGTTTCTCGGGCAGTCCAAGGGTGCAGCAGCTTCTCTCCAGGTGATTGAATTTCTCCAGGTAATCGTACATGGTTTCATTGGGCCCCTGCTTGATGTCCTGCAGTTGCCTCCTCACTTGCATTGCTCTTCCCGCTGGGTAGTATTTGTCCAGGAATTTCTTTTGCATCTGAGCCCATGTTCTGATGCTACCGGAAGGCAGTGAAAGGAACCAGTCGTTCGCCGAGTCAATGAGGGAAAAGTAGAATGCCTTTAACTTGAAGTCGTCTAAATTTACTCGATTGGGCTTTAGATTTTGGCAAATGCCATGTAGGCGTTGGAGATGAGTCATCGCAGATTCTCCATGAGCTCCTGAGAACTTGGGCAAGCTGTGGGCCACTGACGCGTTGATGGTAATGTTTTCCAGTTCAGGGCCCTCGTAAATGCACCACGGCTGATTTCTGAAATCTGGTGCTGACAGTTCTCCCATAGTAGGTTCGCGAAGGTTGTTGTTCCCATCGTACTCATCAATTACGGGCTCTCGTCTTGGCTCTTGTCGATATTGCGGGGGTGGTGGGTGTCTAAGGGGTTGTTGTACTGGACCAGCTCCATTTCGGTCCTCGGGCGGATCTTGGTTTCTTCGAATGGCCTCCCTATTACGAGCTCTTTGGTTTCTGATGAGTTGTTCCGGATCGTCAATGAATGGAGGCGGAGCCTCATTATTTCGATCGTACAGGTTTATCTCGTCGTCATCCTGATAGTCATGGTGGCTTCCTTCACGAGACATGGTTATGCAGAAACGGGTACAAAAGAAAAGAACAACTAATCTGAAGCTAACTCCCCGGCAACGGCGCCAATTTTGACGGAGCGCACTGCACTGTCGTTAAGGTGCAATGTCTCTGTGCAAAATAAATTTATATCTCCGCTACTCGTACTCTACTATTGGGTAGTAAAGGGTAAGTAGGGGTCGAACCCAATGGAGTCAGGTGAATAGTTGTTCTTTAAGTAAGACAGTTGGGGGTTGGTTGTGATTTTAGTACTGAGAGTAGCGTGGGTTGGTTGTGATTTTAGTACTGAAAGTAAATAACTGAAAAATAAAGTGCTTGAAGGACATGACTTGCGGAAATTAAAGTGCTTGAAGGACAAGACTTGCGGAAATTAAAGTGCTTGAAGGACAAGACTTGCAGAAATTAAAGTGCTTGAAGGACAAGTCTTGCAGAAATTAAAGTGCTGAAAGTAAGCAGTTGATATGGTACTGAAAGTAAAGTAACAGGTGATATTGCAATTAAAGGAAAGATTCGGTATCAGGGGCCTTGTATCATAGTCTGTTTATCATCGACCTCTAATGATCATACTAAGTGTTCAAAAGTGTATCAAGGCCATTTCAAGCACTTGACTTGCCACACTGTCTAGCCCATTTCAAGGCATAGAGCACTTGTTCTATTTAGACTAATACCCCATTTCAAGGTATATTAGCCTATGTGCATCCATTTGATCAATCATTTCCGATCAACCAAATGGTGTTTTAAAGAGGTCGAACTCCTCAGATAAGCTTTGCCATTTCAAGCATCCACTTACCCGAGTATGTTCACGAACCCCACGGAAGAGTTTTGCCATTTCATGCATCCACTCAACCTTGGAAGTTCTGACCTAATATGTGGCACATAGAACAAGTTTTGAACACAAAGATGCATTTAAGAGAAGGGTCTAAAACATTGTATGATACTAGTACACCCCTTCAACCGAATGAAGGGTTTAGCTACGAATATCCATGGAACAGGACATCATAGCTAAGTACTTGAAAAGTAAAGGTTTTTGAAAGACAGTAAAGTAAAGTTTTCGAAAGTAAAGACATGAAAGTAAAAGGAGAATACTCAAGAACCGACAGGAGTAAACTCAGGAACTAGTTCAAATACTCAAGAACAAACAGGAGTTTGGATTCAAAGCGAAAGTATTACAAGGATTGTGCTCTCAATCTAGAGAGATAAGTGACTATGAGATGTTGTGATGAGATGATGAAGGGATGATTTGAATGAGGAGGAGATGAGCTCAATTTATAGGCATGGAGGATGGATATGAGCCATACACTTGGCAAAGGAGGAGAGGCTTGTGGTTTGAGATCTCTACACATGGCATAAGGGGAGAGGGGAGCTTATAGCCGCCGGTCTAGGTGGAGGAAGGGGAGTGGTGGATGGCTTAGCCGCCGGCTAAGGTGGCATGAGGGGAGTGGATGAGCTTTGAGATCTTTTCCCAAAAGCCATCGGTTCCCTTTCAGCTCCGGACTGACTCTGGTTGCTCTTCGGTTGGACTTGTTTTGAGTGATTCCTTGTCAGGATCATGAAAGTTGTACAGTCGGAATCTGGTCGTGTCCTGACTCGTAATCCATTTTCAGCTTTAAAACTCCTCCTTAGCATGTATTCTTTTTGGACTTCAGAATACCCTGTAGATAAATATCGGAACTAACAAGCAAATGTTAAATAGACAAAGAGTCTAATTTGGTGGGTTTAATTGTGTTTATAATTCATACAATTATGGTCCATCAGTCTCCAGATCAAACTTTTAAGCACAACTTAAATGGCGGCAAGCCGAGAGAAGGGCTTGTGCTTCAAGTGCGATGAGCGGTTTAGCCCTGGGCACAAATGCAAGCCGAAGTTCCTTTGCATGCTCCTAGAAGATGACGATGACACAAATGAGGAGGAACCAGAGCAGCTGGACGTAACTGAAGAGCCATCCGAGGACACACCAACAATATCATTTTACGCCATACATGGAAGGGCGGATCCACGCACCTTGTGCCTGGAGGCTTGCCTTGCTGGTTGGCAAGTACTTATATTGGTTGTGGCAGTTTGACTCATAGTTTTATACAAACACGCGTGGCTAAAAATGCAGGCCTCACCACGGAATTAGCCAAGCACCTTAGCGTGCCTGTTGGAAATGGCGAGGAGCTTAGGTGCGAGGGCATGTGTCGATACGTGCCACTAACTCAGGGAGGGAAGGTATTCAGTGTCGACTTTTATCTCCTTCCTATATATGGTGTTGATGTTGTCTTAGGGGCTCAATGGTTGGCCAGTTGCAGGGGATCCAATCAATCAGTAAGTTCTCAGCATTAACATTGGGTCAGTTCCGACGAGCACATCAAATTGATTCCCTCATGACCATGTATCACATGTCCATCACTGAGATTTCTCCCCAACTACTCCAACACATTTCCCTCCTACCAACTATTCTACACTCCATCTCCCCTATTCAGCGCCAGGATGTGCTCCAAGTCCTTCATACTCATGCCACAGTTTTGGGTGAACCATGTGGCTTACAACCTAGCCGCTCTCATGACCACCATATCCCATTAAGGAATGGAACTAAGCCAGTAAGTGTACGCTCGTACTGTTACTCTCATTGCCAAAAGCTTGAAATGGAGCGGTTGATTGCAAGCATGCAAAAACAGGGCATCATAAGGCCTAGTACTAGTCCATTCTCTTCGCACGGGTTATAAGTCTGCAAAAAGGATGGTTCATGGCGGCTTTGTGTGTATTACAATGCCCTAAATGCCCTCACAATTAAAGCAAAATTCCCCATGCCGACGTTAGATGAGCTCTTTGATGAGCTAAATGGAGCCTAGTGGTTTTTCAAGCTTGACTTTCGCCGGGTACCACCAGATTTGATGACCGCTAACGATGTATACAAGATAACATTCCGTACCCATGACGCACACTATGAGTTTTTGGTTATGCCATTCGGCTTAACCAACGCGCCATCCACATTTCAAGCGGCCATGAATGACCTCCTTCGACCTTGGCTTCGGAAATGTGTCCTTGTGTTTATGGGTGATATACTAGTTTATAGTCGCACCTGGGCAGACCATTGTAATGATCTGAGTATGGTTCTTCAAATGCTGCAACAACACAAGTATTTAGTGAAGGCGTCCAAGTGTGAAATTGGCCAAAAGAGAGTCCATTACTTGGGCCATGTCATCACTGAACAAGGTAGTCGACCTTCTAAGGTAGAAGCAATCATTAATTGGCCTTTACCTTCGAACATCAAGCAGCTCCACGGTTTTCTCGGTCTCACAAGCTATTACAGACAATTTGTTTCCACATACGCTCAAGTGGCTGCTCCCTTCACGGACATGCTACGCAAAGACGCATTCATATGGTCCCCTGAAGCCACTAAAGCATTTGACCATCTTAAGCTCTTACTCACCACTACACAAACCCTCAGCATACCTGACTTCTACCTGCCCTTTATGATTAATACAAATGCGTCTGGGCATGGCATGGGCGCTGTATTGTCTCAACGAGGTCAAAAACTTGCTTACTATAGCCGCTACTTCACACTCACACTCCAACAAAGTTCCACCTATAACCGTGAGCTCGCAGCTGTTGTCATGGCGGTACAAAAGTGGAGACAGTATTTACTTGGGGGACATTTTACAATTGAGACATATCATCAACCGTTACGGGTAATTCTTACACAAACCATTCACACTCCAGACCAACAACGGTGGATTAGTAAACTTATGGGCTACAATTTTGAAGTTCTTTACAATCGCAGTCGAGTCAACACGCCAGCCGACACCTTGTCGAGGTCATCTCCAGCAACATGCCAGGCCATGCAAGGTGTGACCAGACCTATTTTTGGACTTCTACGTGCCTTGAGGGCCTTATACACTTCTGATGTCGCATCCCATGCTTTAATCTGAAAGGTCCGCGATTTCCCTGAGTTGTGTGGACATATGCAAATCAGAGATGGCCTAGTACTACCCAAGTCCAACGGCAAGATAGAGATTATGGTGGCCGTGGATCGCCTTTCGAAGTACACCCATTTCTGCCCCATGATGGAAGGATTCTCGGCTGAGTCTGTGGCAAAAGCCTTTGTCCAAGAGATTTGTTGTCTCCATGGCGTACCCACCACCATTGTTTAGGACCGAGACCCAGTCTTTATGAGTCTCTTGTCCCAGGAGCTCTTTCATCATCAAGGCGTTATCCTATCCCATTGCTCCGCTTACCACCCACAGTTTGATGGCCAAACCGAAGTCATCAATCGAATCTCGGAGGTCTATTTGCGTGCCTATGTCAGCAAAAAGCAGAATGATTGGGTCGCAATGTTACATTGAGCTGGGTATCACTACAATATCGCCACACATTACGGACTCCGCACCTCACCTTTCGAAGTTGTGTATGGGAGACAACCACCAAACCTGGTCGACTATGAACCAGGCAACAACAAATTTACGTCCGTGGATGCTTTACTCATAGCCCGAGCCTCCTTGCTACCAAGACTGTGCATCAATCTTCTACATGCCTAGCAGCGCATGTCAAGCCAAGCCAACAAACATCACACTCCAATTGACTACGTCGTTGGGTTTGTTCGACTTCATCTATATCGTCAAACCTCTCTACATCCCCACTAAGCCGGTAAGCTGTCTAAACGCTACTATGGCCCTTCCAGATCATTGCCAAAGTCGGTCTGGTAGCCTACTAGTTAGAACTTCCAACTGACAGCAAGGTTCACAACGTGTTCCATGCATATGTCCATAAGAAATGACGTACCTCACCTCCATTACCACCTTGTAACCATTGTGCGCCAAGGACTAAGTCGGCGCCAAAAATAGGAAGCAAGTGGAGTTCGACAGAGAACACGGCACCATCAATCATCACTAATACATCTCGGCATATGCCTTCGCACTTCTATTCGTCACCATTGCCAACCATCACGCTTAAGTGTGTGAAGGTTCTATAGCCAGTTTAAGGAAGCGACCGACCCTTGTTTAGAGGAAATTGTGCGTCGAACCGCTGTCCACTAATGCCAGCACTGGTTGGTGTCGGATGGTACCTTGAAAACGTAAGGTACATGGTCCTGCCCTGCCTTGTAAGGCATGGAACGTGATGCAAGGTACTTGCTCCAGTTGTGGTGTGGCCTCAGTTGTTTCAGCCTCAAGGGCATGAGTCCCAGGTGCATGGTCGATGATCTCGAAGCCATCAGGATTAGTTGGATCCTCCATCAATAGACAATGAAAGTGAGGTCGGCAGTTGTGACCGGGAGTAAACTTTTCGTTGCAGTTAAAGCATAGTCTCTTCTCTCGGCGGGTGGCCATCTCTGGTGTAGTAAGTCGTTTGATGGGTAGAGGGTTGAGTGGTGGACAAATTGGATATATTGCATGTCGAAGAGATTGTAGTTTCTCATCTGCCAAGCGAGTCATATCCATGGTTATTTCCAAGTCAGGCAGACGCATGGCGATCTCTCTGTGGATGTCCTCTTTTAAGCAAGCCAAGAAGCGCTTCAAGAGGTTGATGCCGACTAGTCCTGGAGAGCTGGAGGATAGGCGTTCAAACAATCGGATGTAGGCATGCACTGTTCTGGTATGTGTGACTCTGTTCAAAGCTACTTTAGGGTCATAGAACTCACCGGGTCCAAAACGTCGTTTAAGATCACGAACCAACTGATCCCATGTGGATATTTGGCTAGAAAAGCACTTCTAGCAAGGCATCTCGGGCCATGAACCGAGGAGCTGAGTCTACTATTTGCTAGGGTGGACGTTGTTCAAGGCGATGTACCTCTTGAGTTGAAAGAGCCACCCCTCAACAACTTCCCCATTGAAGATAAGTACCTCCATGCGCGGTGCGCGTAGTGGTCATGATCTTTGGCTATCTCCCGATGTGGGGTTGGTGTCAGTAACAGTCCGGTGGTGGTGTGTGGATGTGGCATCATAGAGGTGTTAGCACCAGGTGGTGGTGTTTCCATCAAAGGTGGATTGATAAACATGGGTTGTTTACCGGCGCGGACGTCTGGTGGGGTTGGGGTGTCTTTCGAGCTGGTTTTCCTCCAATGTTTTGGTGAGCTTTTTTGTAGCTGTGAGCATTTGTTGTGTATCAGTCACTCTCCGTTCCTCCATCGCAGTAACACGATTCGCTAAGGCTTCTATGCCAGAGTTGAGAGTCACGATGGACTTTGCGTGGGTGGGTATGATGAATGAAAGCACCTGATGGGGGAAAGGTAGGGAGAGGGAGTAAGAGTTGTTTGTTATTGATTTGATACTCGTCTTAATACACAAGTCACAATCATATATCCATGCCAATGACTGTACTACTGCTATGATAACTAATTCTGTAGTACGAACTCCCAAGTTGTCAGCCTCCTGGAAGATTCACGCAGGCGTGTTCCTCTACGCAGGGTTCAAGCTTCCTTGGATGTTCCTTCAACATGCATGGACTAGGCTTCTGTCTGCATGGCTGGCCCATCAAAATCAGCGCACTCCACCAGCCTTTCAAATCTCAATCGTCCTCCTCGTCGACCCCAACACCTCTTCCTCCCACACTGCTCCTCTCAACAATCTGCAACCCAACTCCCGAGAAGATCTGAAATGACCGTTTGATCGACGTAATCCATGTCGATGAGAATATCAATAGACATTAATCCAGCACTGCCAGAAACACGCAGCTGTGCGAGGCAGAAGAAAAAAGACAAAGCAGGATAGGTCACTTGCAAGCCTTATTAAAAATATTAGAAAACATCAAATGACGTCGTTTCGGTGCTGACAGCAATTAGCTGCTTAGCACCGGATCTCATTCCGTGCCATAGAAGGTTTGCACGAACCTCTTTCAACGATCTTTAAATTTTGAGTTATTAGAGCAATGACACCAATGACTCAAAAAGACATGAAAAAGAGTCATAGAAGATGACTATTTTTTTTGAATCTATCTAATGCACTTTTGAGTCATAAGACATGACCAAACTAAAATTTGGTCACCGGTGGTCAACTTTTTTTTGGTCATGAGGATTGACGAATCAACATGCGACACATGTAATGTCTTAATATTTATGCAGATTGAATTAAAATCTTGGAATTGTTGTATCTTTAAATTTACAAAGTAAACAAAATTAAAAAAACTACCAATTTTTGCAACTTTTCAAACCCTTCAAATAGACATCCATTTTGATATATCTTTTTAAAAACATATTTTCATTCAATTTAAATGTCTAAAAGGTGACGAATTTTTTATTAGTCATTAGTGGGATATGTTTGATCAAATTGGTTATGGGAGGATTTGAGGATGATAGAGAAAGTGAAGAGAGATTGTGATGCTAACTTTTTTGGTCATCGGTGTCCATGATCTTAAGAAGAAGGTTTTGGATAAAATAAAAATCACATTTAAATATAAAAATTATAAATCACATATGAATTTGACATGTGGCACTCTCGCCCATTCGAAATTCGGGGCACCTTTTGTAAATAATTTTTTTTAAACGGACTTATTTGAAAATACATAATATATGCAAGGGTATAAACGTCGAAAAAAATAACTATAAGTCTGAGAAGTCTGAACATTATCAAATAACTCTGAATATTATCGAAAAACTCTGAACATTATCGAATAACTCTGAACATTATCAAAAAGTCTATTTTATCCCTCCGTGTTGGATTATGGACAAAAATATATCACCGGTCAACTTTTTTTGTTTTGACGAAATTTATATTATTTTATAAATAAATAGAATCACTATTCACTACCTGCGAAGAAAAGTTAAAAGATTGCATCTACAATCTTTTAAAAATCTGACTATTAAAGTATTACGAATGAACTTTGATATCCCCTTAGTAATGGCCACTGGGCTGGTGAAATATGGTTTGGGCTGAAAGCATGGAGAGGCGGCGGCAGTGGACATGCTGGCATCTGAACTTTTCTGTCAACATAAAACCCTAATTTTGGATTGATGATTTTGGATGATGGAACTGATTCATCTACGGTTCAACTAGAACCGGTGGTAAATTTGTTTAATTAGGAGATGAGTAGAGAGGATTCTAAGAGAGAAAAAAAAAATAGAAGCTTGAGATGGACTCTGACGGACCGGAGAAGAAGAGGCAACATTTGATATCTCCGATGGCCCTCAATTCTACTGCACCGCTTTCCAACATCGAATCCGTGAGCCGCCTACAATCCTTTCCTATTTTTCCTTTCCTTTGATCCTCATTATTGTATTACTTGTTTTCTGCTTACTAGTGGAATGTCTTGATTCGAATACCAGCCAATTTTGCATCGATTAGTCTGCTCATTTTTTATTGATTGAAGTTTTCCTATCACAAAAGTTGTTAGCAAATAGGTTTTTTTTTTGGCTGATGGGCTCTTAGTTGACTATATATTTGCTTCACGGTATTTGTGGTCATGAACTTGTTGATTATTGCCTCAAGTGAATATGGTTAGAAATTTTGATTTGGTTATATAATTTATGATCTCAGGCTTTATGGTCGCCTCTATGATTCTCAATGATATTCATATATTAGAGTTTGCTCCTTTTGCTAGTGTCAGCGGATGAATTTCCTTTGTGACAAACTATTCTTTTTAACCTCTAAATAAGAGAGGATCAAATGTAGTCAAAACAATCTGTAAACGGTAAGTACGAGGTCGAACCCAAGGGAGCAAATGAGAGTATGCACTAGGAGATATTGTTTTTATGGTTTCTCTACTCTTTTTCAAGATTTTCAATGAGCGAGTTATTACTGATTCCTAATGAGCTAGTTATTGGAAGGGAGGAAATTTATTTTAAAAGTTTTTCGAGGGCTACTTCCCTCCCTAGCATACTCTATTGAAGTAACAAATGATATTTAGTGACAAATGACCTAGTCTAAAGCATTGGAAGATCAACTTTCGTTGACATCTTACCCAAGTCATAGACTCTCCTAGTTAGAATCTTACTCTTCACGTTTGTTGATTCATTCTACAACACTAATTTGGCCCTTAACGTTTGTTACAAAGTCAAATAAAGTGCAGTAGGCATAACGCTTTAGTCATTTCGGATGATGATTTGCCTTAAACCTAGTCTAGAGCATGGGAAGATCAACTTTCGTTGACATTTTACCCAAGTCTTAAACTCTCCTAGCTAGAATCTCAATCTTTCGTGTTTGTTGATTCATTCGACAACACTGATTCGACCTTTAACTTTCGTTACAAGGTCGGCATTAAGATTTAGTGTAGCATTCACAGCCTTGTATTCACTTTCACAAAATACAAGTTATATATAAGTTCCACCACTGTAAAGCCATTACCTAGCTCTTTCGATACTTAGGTTCAAGTTTAGAGGCATATGTTACTTAGACATTTTGTCAAACACCAAGCAAGCATAGGAAATTTGGAGTTCTAGTGGAATGAAATCATCAACCATCGTAGTACTAGTACCAAAGTGTTTACATAGTAACAGAGCACCAAGGAGGGTCATACGACCCTCAAAACAATGGGAATACTCGCACATCTTCATAATAAATGAAATCAAAAGAATAATTTAATACAAAAACTACAAGGGGAGGTTAGATGATTAGAGAAAACCCAAGTAGGTGATTATCCAAGCTTTAGATCCCCTCCTGAATCTTCTCTCTTCTATCCCAAACAATCCTTTGATGATGTTGAGTCTTCCTCTAACCTTGGATGCCCATTATCTTCTAAAAAACTCATCTCTTTCATCAAAATTGAGTTCCTCTAGCTTTGAGTGACTCGGCTGAGTCGTTGTTAGCTTTCCATTGACTCTGGCGAGTCATATCATACCCTTTTTCCTTGTTTTGGCCCGAATCTTCGTCCTATCTCCCGATTTGGATCTTTCAAGGCTTTGATGTCGATGAGATGAGAATATGATGATCTAAAAGCCAAGAAGTGGATTAAATGACATGAAAATAATTGAGAAATGAATTAAAATCTATAAAGGGTGAAGCAAACAATAATGCGAGAATTCAACTCATTACTTTGTTGTTTTAATGTTTCAACTGAGTCATTTAGTCTACATTTTGACTTGATTTTGGTTGATGACTGTTTGTAGATGTGTTAACTTTTAACTGTTAAAGATCTATCTTATGACTTCGATGAGCTAGTTTCGATGTGATCATGATTCATGTTTGATTAATCTTCAAGGAAGTGGTAATATTTGTGTGATGATAGGTCGAGTTTCTGGCTATATATATTTTGTAATTCTGTATATATTGTGTATTTGACAATTCTTTGAGATTTAAGTCATATGTTTGTAGAGATTCAATATCTCAAATTGAGGAAACATGTCACATTCTTATTTCTTGGGCTGTAGATAGATGCTGGCGTGCTCCAATATCAAAATCAAAAGCTTGTGCAACAATTAGATCTGCAAAAGAACGAGATGCTGGATATTGAAGCAAAGATCCAGGAACTGCTGAACAAACAAAATACATATGATGGTGTACTAATGTCAACAAATAGAGTTTGGAATCAGGTCAACTTTCCTGTCCGCGTAGTTTCAAATTTAGTTAGTGAAGGAATGGCTTATGGATCTTTTATGAGTATTTTTTTTATGTGTGTTTAGTTAGTTGATGACTTACTTCTGTTTGGCGTCGAAGCTGGGGCACATCCAAGTTCGTTGACATCTTTAGGCCAAATGCACGATGCCCGAAGTATGATCTCTCTCTCTCTCTCTCTCTTGACTAAATGTGGATGTGAGGATCAACATGTGCTTCTGAAAAACTTTAGGTGTTCCAGGATCGATTGCATCATGTCCTCCAGAAGAGATTTTCCTTCACAGGCTTCTTCAAGTAGACCCGGAGACTCAAAGAAATTATAAAGGCCTTGAAGAATCACTTAACATTCGACGTTCGTCTTCATGTGAATTGATGACATTTCTAAAAGAGATCATTGACGCCCAAGAAAGAAAGACCTTGACTTTAGCTCAGGCTTTGCATGAAAATCCTTCTTACAAAGGTCAGTGGAGAAAAGTCTTCTCAGCCTGTTATCCATGATTCAATGTAGTATTGTTTGCTTTCCTTGAATGAGTTTCCCTGTTGATGTTAAATCTTCACCGTCTCATTTTGGAGTCCCAGATACCATATGCAAGATTGAGGAAATGTTCAAAGAGGAAGCCAACAACTTATGCCAGGTCATTGATGCTATCCACTTAAAGCATAAACAATACGCTGATGAAATTCTCTCATATATTCAGGAGTACGCAATTGATAAAAAAGAGATTAAGCGCCTTGCAGGTATTGGATTATTTATCTTCTCATACTTGCACTTTGCTTTCTAGCAATTATGCAATCAGGCATGTCACACGTTAGTTTCGTGTCATTGATGAGTCGTACACATGCAGCATCCATCAGCCAGTCTGTCAATGTCCACAGCTAAATTAAGCTGGCGGACAGGTGAAATTGAAAATTAAATATTCTTACCGAGTTGTTGTCTTTAATAAAAGGTGACTTGGAGGAGAGCATAGCAGAACTTGAGGAGAGTCGACGGAAATTCATCAATCTAAAAATGCAGAAAGATGCTGCCTCTGGGGTGCACAGCTCACCATGTACAGTGAATGGGAATGTATCCCCAGAGAAGCCTGTTGATAAATCAAAAGGCTCACGCGAGTTGAGGGATTCCATTGATGAGACAAAGGTTGTTCTCGAGCGGCTTCTTTTCGTTGACAAATTCTTATTTCTTTTGTGTGTGCTTTTGTTTTTGCGTTTGGAAAAGTGGAGGCCCATCAGCCTGGCCTCTTTTAGCATTACCAGTGTTCCTTACAGCCTTTCTTATTTCTTTTCTGTCCTCATAATATAATAGATGCTGGCTGCTGGTCGCCTTTCGGAGCTTCAAGAAGTACAAGAAGAAAACATAGCGTTACTAAAACAAGTTCAAGATATTGAGGTATCACAAATATCCTTGCAGGTTTTGATGTTAATCGTTTTTTTCAAAGTCTTTCAGATCACGAGTCCTTTCTCCTTACTCTTTTACAGAGTGAACTTAAGGATGATAAGTTTGTTCATGCATCGAGACCTTACAATGTACTAAAAGACCAACTTCACCTTTGGAATGCCGAACGGGAGCGGTACAAAGGGTTGACAGATTCACTGCAGGTTCCATTGAGGAACTAAATTCAAAGCTATGTGAATTAGTAAATTATTTCGTCTTCTTAAATGATTTTTACTGCAGGCTGATAGATCTACTGTGTTACGAAGAGACAAAGAATTAAAGGCAAAAGGAGAGGCTGCAGACGTTTCCATAAGTCCAGTTGATTGTGCCGAGTCTAAAACTGAGGAACTCAAACTTCAGCTGAAAAATTACACTAAAGAAAACAACGAACTTGAAATCAAAATGGAGGAGGCTGTACAAGATACTGGTAGGAATCTTACTTACTTTAGCGGATAGATATCCGAGTTAATTATATTGGTTATATTTGATACCTGATGTAAGTGTTGTGGCACTGTCAAGAATGAAAATCACTTTTTCACAAATTTATATGAGATCTACTAAGAAAATTGTCTCAGTAGCCTGACATCCCTCATACGAAAATGAATGAACTATATAGTTATTGGCTTTTATTGTTTATTTATGATTGTGGTTGGCTTTTATTGTTTGTTTATCATTGTAATATCAGGCAGAAAGGATATCAAAACTGAGTTCAATGTAATGGCGTCAGCCTTGTCTAGAGAAATGAAGATGATGGAAGCCCAGGTAGATCGCTGGCAGGAGACAGCTGATGAAGCAATATCCTTGCGCGAAAAATCTTTGTCATTGCATACCTTGCTAATTTCAAAGGTCAGTATCTGATAAATCAAGTCTATTAGTAGCACTAAATTATATTAATCACCTAAGTGTTATATTCTTTTCGTGTAGGCAACAGAACAGAAAAATATAGCAGATCAATGTGCAAAACAGATGGTTGAGATAAAATTTCTCAGGGAACATGTGAGTGTGCTGTATTACTGACATGCAATATGAAAATCTTGAGATGCATTATGTATGATATACTTTTGTTTTAACCTTTCATTTGGTCGAACAGTTATGGTTGAAGATGATCAGTTCTTCATAGTTCATACATCATTTTAGTTTACACATGGCATGGAGCATACATTCCTTCCTAATAAGAATGCTATGCAGCATACATTCCTAATAAGAATGTCTAGTATCTGGCCACAATAAACAATAAAATTGTAATCACATGATTTTCTATTGAGCACTGTTTTACTTGAGATAACCAGCGCAGTTATCAGTTTTCTGATCTTTTAGCTAGCCATTTAAAGAATTCTAAAGGAAGGTAATGTAGAGACGCATGGCAAATCTGATTATTGGCTGCCTTGCGGAAAAATCTTTACTGATCTTTTGATAGGTCATTATTGTACATTCCGAGGACCAGGAACCTATCATGTTTGTTATTGTTGTTATCAAAATGTTCATTGCCGATCCATATTCTTAACAAGGATGCCAAATGCTACAGATCGAGAGATTGCAGAAGGGAAAACTGGAGTTGCAACTGGTCCTGGACATGTATGGACAAGATAACTGTGGAAGTATCAGGTATGATCAAAGTACTTCGGAGAACCATCAATGGATGCAGGCAGTAAGATGTTAAGACCCGTAACCTCTAAAGTCATTTTTTGAATGGTACAGTTAATGTAGGTGTCTCAGACTGGTATGATAGCCAAACAGACTAGCAGGATAAATTCTATTAAAGCATAGTGTGTACACTTACGACTTAGTCATTCATTATAAGTGTTTTGATGGTAATCATCGATCATCTGTTTGCAAGCTGTAATGTTAATCATCAGGCTAGCCGACACATAAGTGTTGTTGCTTTTGTCACTGCCTGTAGTAAACAAGATTTCTGATGTGATTCACCACGTGAGTATTGGAAAATGCACTGTGGTTCACTTTCTCAACATACTTCAGGTCTTTGTAGGTGCATCTATTAAGGCTTTTTATTTATGCACTTTATTCATTGCCAATTCGATATGCATTTGAGATCTGACATCGGACGTCAACTTCAGAGACTTGAAGGCGATAAGAGAATCAGAATCCAGAGCGCTCTCTCAAGCCATGGCTTTACAGAATGTCCTTGATGAACATAGTTTAGAACTGAGAGTTAGAGCTGCCAATGAAGCTGAGTTGGCATGCCAGCAAAGGCTCTCTGCCGCTGAAGCGGAAAAGAATGATTTGTGGGACAAGCTTGATGCTTCAAATAGGTATAATTGAGAACATATTACACCAGTCTATTTGGAATTTTATGTTTTCCCTCTTTTCTTTTTTACTGTTCTTTCTTTCTTTTCATTGTTTATATATTGCCATTGTATTTTCAAAAGGGGAAGTTTAGTGGGGTAATTGCTGACAAGCATCTTTATAGATTTTTTCTTTTGGTTGCCTCATTGTTAGAACTTGGGAATACCAAACATTAGGGATGCACAAACATGTCGGCCCGGTGGACCGGAAATTTTCAAAATTTGGACCGTGGACCGGACCGGACCGAATAACCTTAAATT